>OW388168.1:0-1200000 GCA_936450015.1 Meganola albula
TTTCTAGATTTTAAAAATTTTGTACCAAAATATTTCTGTTTTTGATTGTAGTCTATAGCCCTCGTCGAGACGGATCTGTAGACACCAAAATCACCCCCCTAGGACGCATACGCGCGAAGTTATTTGAGGAAATTCCTTAAGTAAACAAACGCAAGTACATACAAAAACTTACCTAACCTCTGTTGAATTTTGTACTGGCGTAGAACATTTTGTGAACAATTTTCATATTTTCTGCTCCCAGTGTCGAAATTTTGAAAATTTTTTGACTGAATCTTATTGATAGCATTATTATCGACACTAAACTATTGTTTTTACCTGGTTTCACCTGGAAATTCGGCCATTTTTGACCAATTTTGGACTTAGTATTTTCATACAAAATTTTTGATACTTCACCAAATTTTTTCTCAAACTAAGGTCCACTTTTTGCTGTGGGAAACCCCCCGATAGATTCGGCGCGTTCTCCTGCGTACGTAGGCACCATTATTGGCTAAAAAATATAAAAAACACCCGTTCGGCACCATTTTTAACGAAAAATTTTATCAAAATTTGTCGATCTTTCGTCGAAAAATCGACTTTTTCCAAATTTCTTTGCAAAAAACTTTCACTTTTGATTGTTTTAATCTTGTAGCTCAGCTCCTCCTGCGTCTTCGGACACCCGGTCGTCCGTTGAAACCTGAAACAAAAGAGTCATTAGCAATTTAGTTTACCAACACCGCGAATTTTTTCGGTTTTTTGTTCTAGATTTTAAAAATTTTGTACCAAAATATTTCTGTTTTTGATTGTAGTCTATAGCCCTCGTCGAGACGGATCTGTAGACACCAAAATCACCCCCCTAGGACGCATACGCGCGAAGTTATTTGAGGAAATTCCTTAAGTAAACAACGCAAGTACATACAAAAACTTACCTAACCTCTGTTGAATTTTGTACTGGCGTAGAACATTTTGTGAACATTTTTCATATTTTCTGCTCCCAGTGTCGAAATTTTGAAAATTTTTTGACTGAATCTTATTGATAGCATTAATATCGACACTAAACTATTGTTTTTACCTGGTTTCACCTGGAATTTCGACCACTTTTTGACCATTTAGACTTAGAATTTTCTTACAAAATTCTTTGATACTTTCACCAAATTTTTTCCAAACCAAGGGCCACTTTTTACAGTGGGAGACCCCTCCGATAGATTCGGCGCGTTCTCCTGCGTACGTAGGCACCATTATTGGCTAAAAATATAAAAAACACCCGTTCGGCACCATTTTTAACGAAAATTTTATCAAAATTTGTCGATCTTTCGTCGAAAAATCGACTTTTTCCAAATTTCTTTGTCAAAAACTTTCACTTTTGATTGTTTTATCTTGTAGCTCAGCTCCTCCTGCGTCTTCGGACACCCGGTCGTCCGTTGAAACCTGAAAACAAAAGAGTCATTAGCAATTTAGTTTACCAACACCGCGAATTTTTTCGGTTTTTTTGTTCTAGATTTTAAAAATTTTGTACCAAAATATTTCTGTTTTTGATTGTAGTCTATAGCCCTCGTCGAGACGGATCTGTAGACACCAAAATCACCCCCCTAGACGCATACGCGCGAAGTTATTTGAGGAAATTCCTTAAGTAAACAACGCAAGTACATACAAAAACTTACCTAACCTCTGTTGAATTTTGTACTGGCGTAGAACATTTTGTGAACATTTTTCATATTTTCTGCTCCCAGTGTCGAAATTTTGAAAATTTTTTGACTGAATCTTATTGATAGCATTAATATCGACACTAAACTATTGTTTTTACCTGGTTTCACCTGGAATTTCGACCACTTTTTGACCATTTTTAGACTTAGAATTTTCTTACAAAATTCTTTGATACTTTCACCAAATTTTTTCAAACCAATGGCCACTTTTTACAGTGGGAGACCCCTCCGATAGATTCGGCGCGTTCTCCTGCGTACGTAGGCACCATTATTGGCTAAAAAATATAAAAAACACCCGTTCGGCACCATTTTTAACGAAAATTTTATCAAAATTTGTCGATCTTTCGTCGAAAAAATCGACTTTTTCCAAATTTCTTTGCAAAAACTTTCACTTTTGATTGTTTTATCTTGTAGCTCAGCTCCTCCTGCGTCTTCGGACACCCGGTCGTCCGTTGAAAACCTGAAAACAAAAGAGTCATTAGCAATTTAGTTTACCAACACCGCGAATTTTTTCGGTTTTTTGTTCTAGATTTTAAAAATTTTGTACCAAAATATTTCTGTTTTTGATTTGTAGTCTATAGCCCTCGTCGAGACGGATCTGTAGACACCAAAATCACCCCCCTAGGACGCATACGCGCGAAGTTATTTGAGGAAATTCCTTAAGTAAACAAACGCAAGTACATACAAAAACTTACCTAACCTCTGTTGAATTTTTGTACTGGCGGTAGAACATTTTGTGAACATTTTTCATATTTTCTGCTCCCAGTGTCGAAATTTTGAAAATTTTTTGACTGAATCTTATTGATAGCATTAATATCGACACTAAACTATTGTTTTTACCTGGTTTCACCTGGAATTTCGACCACTTTTTGACCATTTTAGACTTAGAATTTTCTTACAAAATTCTTTGATACTTTCACCAAATTTTTTCAAACCAAGGGCCACTTTTTACAGTGGGAGACCCCTCCGATAGATTCGGCGCGTTCTCCTGCGTACGTAGGCACCATTATTGGCTAAAAAAATATAAAAAAACACCCGTTCGGCACCATTTTTAACGAAAATTTTATCAAAATTTGTCGATCTTTCGTCGAAAAATCGACTTTTTCCAAATTTCTTTGCAAAACTTTCACTTTTGATTGTTTTATCTTGTAGCTCAGCTCCTCCTGCGTCTTCGGACACCCGGTCGTCCGTTGAAACCTGAAAACAAAAGAGCTATTAGCAATTTAGTTTACCAACACCGCGAATTTTTTCGGTTTTTTGTTCTAGATTTTAAAAATTTTGTACCAAAATATTTCTGTTTTTGATTGTAGTCTATAGCCCTCGTCGAGACGGATCTGTAGACACCAAATCACCCCCCTAGGACGCATACGCGCGAAGGTTATTTGAGGAAATTCCTTAAGTAAACAAACGCAAGTACATACAAAAACTTACCTAACCTCTGTTGAATTTTGTACTGGCGTAGAACATTTTGTGAACATTTTTTCATATTTTCTGCTCCCAGTGTCGAAATTTTGAAAATTTTTTTGACTGAATCTTATTGATAGCATTAATATCGACACTAAACTATTGTTTTTACCTGGTTTCACCTGGAATTTCGACCACTTTTTGACCATTTTAGACTTAGAATTTTCTTACAAAATTTCTTTGATACTTTCACCAAATTTTTTCAAACCAAGGGCCACTTTTTACAGTGGGAGACCCCTCCGATAGATTCGGCGCGTTCTCCTGCGTACGTAGGCACCATTATTGGCTAAAAAATATAAAAAACACCCGTTCGGCACCATTTTTAACGAAAATTTTATCAAAATTTGTCGATCTTTCGTCGAAAAATCGACTTTTTCCAAATTTCTTTGCAAAAACTTTCACTTTTGATTGTTTTATCTTGTAGCTCAGCTCCTCCTGCGTCTTCGGACACCCGGTCGTCCGTTGAAACCTGAAAACAAAAGAGTCATTAGCAATTTAGTTTACCAACACCGCGAATTTTTTCGGTTTTTTGTTCTAGATTTTAAAAATTTTGTACCAAAATATTTCTGTTTTTGATTGTAGTCTATAGCCCTCGTCGAGACGGATCTGTAGACACCAAAATCACCCCCCTAGGACGCATACGCGCGAAGTTATTTGAGGAAATTCCTTAAGTAAACAAACGCAAGTACATACAAAAACTTACCTAACCTCTGTTGAATTTTGTACTGGCGTAGAACATTTTGTGAACATTTTTCATATTTTCTGCTCCCATTGTCGAAATTTTGAAAATTTTTTGACTGAATCTTATTGATAGCATTAATATCGACACTAAACTATTGTTTTTACCTGGTTTCACCTGGAATTTCGACCACTTTTTGACCATTTTAGACTTAGAATTTTCTTACAAAATTCTTTGATACTTTCACCAAATTTTTTCAAACCAAGGGCCACTTTTTACAGTGGGAGACCCCTCCGATAGATTCGGCGCGTTCTCCTGCGTACGTAGGCACCATTATTGGCTAAAAAATAAAAAAACACCCGTTCGGCACCATTTTTAACGAAAATTTTATCAAAATTTGTCGATCTTTCGTCGAAAAATCGACTTTTTCCAAATTTCTTTGCAAAAACTTTCACTTTTGATTGTTTTATCTTGTAGCTCAGCTCCTCCTGCGTCTTCGGACACCCGGTCGTCCGTTGAAACCTGAAAACAAAAGAGTCATTAGCAATTTAGTTTACCAACACCGCGAATTTTTTCGGTTTTTTGTTCTAGATTTTAAAAATTTTGTACCAAAATATTTCTGTTTTTGATTGTAGTCTATAGCCCTCGTCGAGACGGATCTGTAGACACCAAAATCACCCCCCTAGGACGCATACGCGCGAAGTTATTTGAGGAAATTCCTTAAGTAAACAAACGCAAGTACATACAAAAACTTACCTAACCTCTGTTGAATTTTGTACTGGCGTAGAACATTTTGTGAACATTTTTCATATTTTCTGCTCCCAGTGTCGAAATTTTGAAAATTTTTTGACTGAATCTTATTGATAGCATTAATATCGACACTAAACTATTGTTTTTACCTGGTTTCACCTGGAATTTCGACCACTTTTTGACCATTTTAGACTTAGAATTTTCTTACAAAATTCTTTGATACTTTCACCAAATTTTTTCAAACCAAGGGCCACTTTTTACAGTGGGAGACCCCTCCGATAGATTCGGCGCGTTCTCCTGCGTACGTAGGCACCATTATTGGCTAAAAAATATAAAAAACACCCGTTCGGCACCATTTTTAACGAAAATTTTATCAAAATTTGTCGATCTTTCGTCGAAAAATCGACTTTTTTCCAAATTTCTTTGCAAAAACTTTCACTTTTGATTGTTTTATCTTGTAGCTCAGCTCCTCCTGCGTCTTCGGACACCCGGTCGTCCGTTGAAACCTGAAAACAAAAGAGTCATTAGCAATTTAGTTTACCAACACCGCGAATTTTTTCGGTTTTTTGTTCTAGATTTTAAAAATTTTGTACCAAAATATTTCTGTTTTTGATTGTAGTCTATAGCCCTCGTCGAGACGGATCTGTAGACACCAAAATCACCCCCCTAGGACGCATACGCGCGAAGTTATTTGAGGAAATTCCTTAAGTAAACAAACGCAAGTACATACAAAAACTTACCTAACCTCTGTTGAATTTTGTACTGGCGTAGAACATTTTGTGAACATTTTTCATATTTTCTGCTCCCAGTGTCGAAATTTTGAAAATTTTTTGACTGAATCTTATTGATAGCATTAATATCGACACTAAACTATTGTTTTTACCTGGTTTCACCTGGAATTTCGACCACTTTTTGACCATTTTAGACTTAGAATTTTCTTACAAAATTCTTTGATACTTTCACCAAATTTTTTCAAACCAAGGGCCACTTTTTACAGTGGGAGACCCCTCCGATAGATTCGGCGCGTTCTCCTGCGTACGTAGGCACCATTATTGGCTAAAAAATATAAAAAACACCCGTTCGGCACCATTTTTAACGAAAATTTTATCAAAATTTGTCGATCTTTCGTCGAAAAATCGACTTTTTCCAAATTTCTTTGCAAAAACTTTCACTTTTGATTGTTTTATCTTGTAGCTCAGCTCCTCCTGCGTCTTCGGACACCCGGTCGTCCGTTGAAACCTGAAAACAAAAGAGTCATTAGCAATTTAGTTTACCAACACCGCGAATTTTTTCGGTTTTTTGTTCTAGATTTTAAAAATTTTGTACCAAAATATTTCTGTTTTTGATTGTAGTCTATAGCCCTCGTCGAGACGGATCTGTAGACACCAAAATCACCCCCCTAGGACGCATACGCGCGAAGTTATTTGAGGAAATTCCTTAAGTAAACAAACGCAAGTACATACAAAAACTTACCTAACCTCTGTTGAATTTTGTACTGGCGTAGAACATTTTGTGAACATTTTTCATATTTTCTGCTCCCAGTGTCGAAATTTTGAAAATTTTTTGACTGAATCTTATTGATAGCATTAATATCGACACTAAACTATTGTTTTTACCTGGTTTCACCTGGAATTTCGACCACTTTTTGACCATTTTAGACTTAGAATTTTCTTACAAAATTCTTTGATACTTTCACCAAATTTTTTCAAACCAAGGGCCACTTTTTACAGTGGGAGACCCCTCCGATAGATTCGGCGCGTTCTCCTGCGTACGTAGGCACCATTATTGGCTAAAAAATATAAAAAACACCCGTTCGGCACCATTTTTAACGAAAATTTTATCAAAATTTGTCGATCTTTCGTCGAAAAATCGACTTTTTCCAAATTTCTTTGCAAAAACTTTCACTTTTGATTGTTTTATCTTGTAGCTCAGCTCCTCCTGCGTCTTCGGACACCCGGTCGTCCGTTGAAACCTGAAAACAAAAGAGTCATTAGCAATTTAGTTTACCAACACCGCGAATTTTTTCGGTTTTTTGTTCTAGATTTTAAAAATTTTGTACCAAAATATTTCTGTTTTTGATTGTAGTCTATAGCCCTCGTCGAGACGGATCTGTAGACACCAAAATCACCCCCCTAGGACGCATACGCGCGAAGTTATTTGAGGAAATTCCTTAAGTAAACAAACGCAAGTACATACAAAAACTTACCTAACCTCTGTTGAATTTTGTACTGGCGTAGAACATTTTGTGAACATTTTTCATATTTTCTGCTCCCAGTGTCGAAATTTTGAAAATTTTTTGACTGAATCTTATTGATAGCATTAATATCGACACTAAACTATTGTTTTTACCTGGTTTCACCTGGAATTTCGACCACTTTTTGACCATTTTAGACTTAGAATTTTCTTACAAAATTCTTTGATACTTTCACCAAATTTTTTCAAACCAAGGGCCACTTTTTACAGTGGGAGACCCCTCCGATAGATTCGGCGCGTTCTCCTGCGTACGTAGGCACCATTATTGGCTAAAAAATATAAAAAACACCCGTTCGGCACCATTTTTAACGAAAATTTTATCAAAATTTGTCGATCTTTCGTCGAAAAATCGACTTTTTCCAAATTTCTTTGCAAAAACTTTCACTTTTGATTGTTTTATCTTGTAGCTCAGCTCCTCCTGCGTCTTCGGACACCCGGTCGTCCGTTGAAACCTGAAAACAAAAGAGTCATTAGCAATTTAGTTTACCAACACCGCGAATTTTTTCGGTTTTTTGTTCTAGATTTTAAAAATTTTGTACCAAAATATTTCTGTTTTTGATTGTAGTCTATAGCCCTCGTCGAGACGGATCTGTAGACACCAAAATCACCCCCCTAGGACGCATACGCGCGAAGTTATTTGAGGAAATTCCTTAAGTAAACAAACGCAAGTACATACAAAAACTTACCTAACCTCTGTTGAATTTTGTACTGGCGTAGAACATTTTGTGAACATTTTTCATATTTTCTGCTCCCAGTGTCGAAATTTTGAAAATTTTTTGACTGAATCTTATTGATAGCATTAATATCGACACTAAACTATTGTTTTTACCTGGTTTCACCTGGAATTTCGACCACTTTTTGACCATTTTAGACTTAGAATTTTCTTACAAAATTCTTTGATACTTTCACCAAATTTTTTCAAACCAAGGGCCACTTTTTACAGTGGGAGACCCCTCCGATAGATTCGGCGCGTTCTCCTGCGTACGTAGGCACCATTATTGGCTAAAAAATATAAAAAACACCCGTTCGGCACCATTTTTAACGAAAATTTTATCAAAATTTGTCGATCTTTCGTCGAAAAATCGACTTTTTCCAAATTTCTTTGCAAAAACTTTCACTTTTGATTGTTTTATCTTGTAGCTCAGCTCCTCCTGCGTCTTCGGACACCCGGTCGTCCGTTGAAACCTGAAAACAAAAGAGTCATTAGCAATTTAGTTTACCAACACCGCGAATTTTTTCGGTTTTTTGTTCTAGATTTTAAAAATTTTGTACCAAAATATTTCTGTTTTTGATTGTAGTCTATAGCCCTCGTCGAGACGGATCTGTAGACACCAAAATCACCCCCCTAGGACGCATACGCGCGAAGTTATTTGAGGAAATTCCTTAAGTAAACAAACGCAAGTACATACAAAAACTTACCTAACCTCTGTTGAATTTTGTACTGGCGTAGAACATTTTGTGAACATTTTTCATATTTTCTGCTCCCAGTGTCGAAATTTTGAAAATTTTTTGACTGAATCTTATTGATAGCATTAATATCGACACTAAACTATTGTTTTTACCTGGTTTCACCTGGAATTTCGACCACTTTTTGACCATTTTAGACTTAGAATTTTCTTACAAAATTCTTTGATACTTTCACCAAATTTTTTCAAACCAAGGGCCACTTTTTACAGTGGGAGACCCCTCCGATAGATTCGGCGCGTTCTCCTGCGTACGTAGGCACCATTATTGGCTAAAAAATATAAAAAACACCCGTTCGGCACCATTTTTAACGAAAATTTTATCAAAATTTGTCGATCTTTCGTCGAAAAATCGACTTTTTCCAAATTTCTTTGCAAAAACTTTCACTTTTGATTGTTTTATCTTGTAGCTCAGCTCCTCCTGCGTCTTCGGACACCCGGTCGTCCGTTGAAACCTGAAAACAAAAGAGTCATTAGCAATTTAGTTTACCAACACCGCGAATTTTTTCGGTTTTTTGTTCTAGATTTTAAAAATTTTGTACCAAAATATTTCTGTTTTTGATTGTAGTCTATAGCCCTCGTCGAGACGGATCTGTAGACACCAAAATCACCCCCCTAGGACGCATACGCGCGAAGTTATTTGAGGAAATTCCTTAAGTAAACAAACGCAAGTACATACAAAAACTTACCTAACCTCTGTTGAATTTTGTACTGGCGTAGAACATTTTGTGAACATTTTTCATATTTTCTGCTCCCAGTGTCGAAATTTTGAAAATTTTTTGACTGAATCTTATTGATAGCATTAATATCGACACTAAACTATTGTTTTTACCTGGTTTCACCTGGAATTTCGACCACTTTTTGACCATTTTAGACTTAGAATTTTCTTACAAAATTCTTTGATACTTTCACCAAATTTTTTCAAACCAAGGGCCACTTTTTACAGTGGGAGACCCCTCCGATAGATTCGGCGCGTTCTCCTGCGTACGTAGGCACCATTATTGGCTAAAAAATATAAAAAACACCCGTTCGGCACCATTTTTAACGAAAATTTTATCAAAATTTGTCGATCTTTCGTCGAAAAATCGACTTTTTCCAAATTTCTTTGCAAAAACTTTCACTTTTGATTGTTTTATCTTGTAGCTCAGCTCCTCCTGCGTCTTCGGACACCCGGTCGTCCGTTGAAACCTGAAAACAAAAGAGTCATTAGCAATTTAGTTTACCAACACCGCGAATTTTTTCGGTTTTTTGTTCTAGATTTTAAAAATTTTGTACCAAAATATTTCTGTTTTTGATTGTAGTCTATAGCCCTCGTCGAGACGGATCTGTAGACACCAAAATCACCCCCCTAGGACGCATACGCGCGAAGTTATTTGAGGAAATTCCTTAAGTAAACAAACGCAAGTACATACAAAAACTTACCTAACCTCTGTTGAATTTTGTACTGGCGTAGAACATTTTGTGAACATTTTTCATATTTTCTGCTCCCAGTGTCGAAATTTTGAAAATTTTTTGACTGAATCTTATTGATAGCATTAATATCGACACTAAACTATTGTTTTTACCTGGTTTCACCTGGAATTTCGACCACTTTTTGACCATTTTAGACTTAGAATTTTCTTACAAAATTCTTTGATACTTTCACCAAATTTTTTCAAACCAAGGGCCACTTTTTACAGTGGGAGACCCCTCCGATAGATTCGGCGCGTTCTCCTGCGTACGTAGGCACCATTATTGGCTAAAAAATATAAAAAACACCCGTTCGGCACCATTTTTAACGAAAATTTTATCAAAATTTGTCGATCTTTCGTCGAAAAATCGACTTTTTCCAAATTTCTTTGCAAAAACTTTCACTTTTGATTGTTTTATCTTGTAGCTCAGCTCCTCCTGCGTCTTCGGACACCCGGTCGTCCGTTGAAACCTGAAAACAAAAGAGTCATTAGCAATTTAGTTTACCAACACCGCGAATTTTTTCGGTTTTTTGTTCTAGATTTTAAAAATTTTGTACCAAAATATTTCTGTTTTTGATTGTAGTCTATAGCCCTCGTCGAGACGGATCTGTAGACACCAAAATCACCCCCCTAGGACGCATACGCGCGAAGTTATTTGAGGAAATTCCTTAAGTAAACAAACGCAAGTACATACAAAAACTTACCTAACCTCTGTTGAATTTTGTACTGGCGTAGAACATTTTGTGAACATTTTTCATATTTTCTGCTCCCAGTGTCGAAATTTTGAAAATTTTTTGACTGAATCTTATTGATAGCATTAATATCGACACTAAACTATTGTTTTTACCTGGTTTCACCTGGAATTTCGACCACTTTTTGACCATTTTAGACTTAGAATTTTCTTACAAAATTCTTTGATACTTTCACCAAATTTTTTCAAACCAAGGGCCACTTTTTACAGTGGGAGACCCCTCCGATAGATTCGGCGCGTTCTCCTGCGTACGTAGGCACCATTATTGGCTAAAAAATATAAAAAACACCCGTTCGGCACCATTTTTAACGAAAATTTTATCAAAATTTGTCGATCTTTCGTCGAAAAATCGACTTTTTCCAAATTTCTTTGCAAAAACTTTCACTTTTGATTGTTTTATCTTGTAGCTCAGCTCCTCCTGCGTCTTCGGACACCCGGTCGTCCGTTGAAACCTGAAAACAAAAGAGTCATTAGCAATTTAGTTTACCAACACCGCGAATTTTTTCGGTTTTTTGTTCTAGATTTTAAAAATTTTGTACCAAAATATTTCTGTTTTTGATTGTAGTCTATAGCCCTCGTCGAGACGGATCTGTAGACACCAAAATCACCCCCCTAGGACGCATACGCGCGAAGTTATTTGAGGAAATTCCTTAAGTAAACAAACGCAAGTACATACAAAAACTTACCTAACCTCTGTTGAATTTTGTACTGGCGTAGAACATTTTGTGAACATTTTTCATATTTTCTGCTCCCAGTGTCGAAATTTTGAAAATTTTTTGACTGAATCTTATTGATAGCATTAATATCGACACTAAACTATTGTTTTTACCTGGTTTCACCTGGAATTTCGACCACTTTTTGACCATTTTAGACTTAGAATTTTCTTACAAAATTCTTTGATACTTTCACCAAATTTTTTCAAACCAAGGGCCACTTTTTACAGTGGGAGACCCCTCCGATAGATTCGGCGCGTTCTCCTGCGTACGTAGGCACCATTATTGGCTAAAAAATATAAAAAACACCCGTTCGGCACCATTTTTAACGAAAATTTTATCAAAATTTGTCGATCTTTCGTCGAAAAATCGACTTTTTCCAAATTTCTTTGCAAAAACTTTCACTTTTGATTGTTTTATCTTGTAGCTCAGCTCCTCCTGCGTCTTCGGACACCCGGTCGTCCGTTGAAACCTGAAAACAAAAGAGTCATTAGCAATTTAGTTTACCAACACCGCGAATTTTTTCGGTTTTTTGTTCTAGATTTTAAAAATTTTGTACCAAAATATTTCTGTTTTTGATTGTAGTCTATAGCCCTCGTCGAGACGGATCTGTAGACACCAAAATCACCCCCCTAGGACGCATACGCGCGAAGTTATTTGAGGAAATTCCTTAAGTAAACAAACGCAAGTACATACAAAAACTTACCTAACCTCTGTTGAATTTTGTACTGGCGTAGAACATTTTGTGAACATTTTTCATATTTTCTGCTCCCAGTGTCGAAATTTTGAAAATTTTTTGACTGAATCTTATTGATAGCATTAATATCGACACTAAACTATTGTTTTTACCTGGTTTCACCTGGAATTTCGACCACTTTTTGACCATTTTAGACTTAGAATTTTCTTACAAAATTCTTTGATACTTTCACCAAATTTTTTCAAACCAAGGGCCACTTTTTACAGTGGGAGACCCCTCCGATAGATTCGGCGCGTTCTCCTGCGTACGTAGGCACCATTATTGGCTAAAAAATATAAAAAACACCCGTTCGGCACCATTTTTAACGAAAATTTTATCAAAATTTGTCGATCTTTCGTCGAAAAATCGACTTTTTCCAAATTTCTTTGCAAAAACTTTCACTTTTGATTGTTTTATCTTGTAGCTCAGCTCCTCCTGCGTCTTCGGACACCCGGTCGTCCGTTGAAACCTGAAAACAAAAGAGTCATTAGCAATTTAGTTTACCAACACCGCGAATTTTTTCGGTTTTTTGTTCTAGATTTTAAAAATTTTGTACCAAAATATTTCTGTTTTTGATTGTAGTCTATAGCCCTCGTCGAGACGGATCTGTAGACACCAAAATCACCCCCCTAGGACGCATACGCGCGAAGTTATTTGAGGAAATTCCTTAAGTAAACAAACGCAAGTACATACAAAAACTTACCTAACCTCTGTTGAATTTTGTACTGGCGTAGAACATTTTGTGAACATTTTTCATATTTTCTGCTCCCAGTGTCGAAATTTTGAAAATTTTTTGACTGAATCTTATTGATAGCATTAATATCGACACTAAACTATTGTTTTTACCTGGTTTCACCTGGAATTTCGACCACTTTTTGACCATTTTAGACTTAGAATTTTCTTACAAAATTCTTTGATACTTTCACCAAATTTTTTCAAACCAAGGGCCACTTTTTACAGTGGGAGACCCCTCCGATAGATTCGGCGCGTTCTCCTGCGTACGTAGGCACCATTATTGGCTAAAAAATATAAAAAACACCCGTTCGGCACCATTTTTAACGAAAATTTTATCAAAATTTGTCGATCTTTCGTCGAAAAATCGACTTTTTCCAAATTTCTTTGCAAAAACTTTCACTTTTGATTGTTTTATCTTGTAGCTCAGCTCCTCCTGCGTCTTCGGACACCCGGTCGTCCGTTGAAACCTGAAAACAAAAGAGTCATTAGCAATTTAGTTTACCAACACCGCGAATTTTTTCGGTTTTTTGTTCTAGATTTTAAAAATTTTGTACCAAAATATTTCTGTTTTTGATTGTAGTCTATAGCCCTCGTCGAGACGGATCTGTAGACACCAAAATCACCCCCCTAGGACGCATACGCGCGAAGTTATTTGAGGAAATTCCTTAAGTAAACAAACGCAAGTACATACAAAAACTTACCTAACCTCTGTTGAATTTTGTACTGGCGTAGAACATTTTGTGAACATTTTTCATATTTTCTGCTCCCAGTGTCGAAATTTTGAAAATTTTTTGACTGAATCTTATTGATAGCATTAATATCGACACTAAACTATTGTTTTTACCTGGTTTCACCTGGAATTTCGACCACTTTTTGACCATTTTAGACTTAGAATTTTCTTACAAAATTCTTTGATACTTTCACCAAATTTTTTCAAACCAAGGGCCACTTTTTACAGTGGGAGACCCCTCCGATAGATTCGGCGCGTTCTCCTGCGTACGTAGGCACCATTATTGGCTAAAAAATATAAAAAACACCCGTTCGGCACCATTTTTAACGAAAATTTTATCAAAATTTGTCGATCTTTCGTCGAAAAATCGACTTTTTCCAAATTTCTTTGCAAAAACTTTCACTTTTGATTGTTTTATCTTGTAGCTCAGCTCCTCCTGCGTCTTCGGACACCCGGTCGTCCGTTGAAACCTGAAAACAAAAGAGTCATTAGCAATTTAGTTTACCAACACCGCGAATTTTTTCGGTTTTTTGTTCTAGATTTTAAAAATTTTGTACCAAAATATTTCTGTTTTTGATTGTAGTCTATAGCCCTCGTCGAGACGGATCTGTAGACACCAAAATCACCCCCCTAGGACGCATACGCGCGAAGTTATTTGAGGAAATTCCTTAAGTAAACAAACGCAAGTACATACAAAAACTTACCTAACCTCTGTTGAATTTTGTACTGGCGTAGAACATTTTGTGAACATTTTTCATATTTTCTGCTCCCAGTGTCGAAATTTTGAAAATTTTTTGACTGAATCTTATTGATAGCATTAATATCGACACTAAACTATTGTTTTTACCTGGTTTCACCTGGAATTTCGACCACTTTTTGACCATTTTAGACTTAGAATTTTCTTACAAAATTCTTTGATACTTTCACCAAATTTTTTCAAACCAAGGGCCACTTTTTACAGTGGGAGACCCCTCCGATAGATTCGGCGCGTTCTCCTGCGTACGTAGGCACCATTATTGGCTAAAAAATATAAAAAACACCCGTTCGGCACCATTTTTAACGAAAATTTTATCAAAATTTGTCGATCTTTCGTCGAAAAATCGACTTTTTCCAAATTTCTTTGCAAAAACTTTCACTTTTGATTGTTTTATCTTGTAGCTCAGCTCCTCCTGCGTCTTCGGACACCCGGTCGTCCGTTGAAACCTGAAAACAAAAGAGTCATTAGCAATTTAGTTTACCAACACCGCGAATTTTTTCGGTTTTTTGTTCTAGATTTTAAAAATTTTGTACCAAAATATTTCTGTTTTTGATTGTAGTCTATAGCCCTCGTCGAGACGGATCTGTAGACACCAAAATCACCCCCCTAGGACGCATACGCGCGAAGTTATTTGAGGAAATTCCTTAAGTAAACAAACGCAAGTACATACAAAAACTTACCTAACCTCTGTTGAATTTTGTACTGGCGTAGAACATTTTGTGAACATTTTTCATATTTTCTGCTCCCAGTGTCGAAATTTTGAAAATTTTTTGACTGAATCTTATTGATAGCATTAATATCGACACTAAACTATTGTTTTTACCTGGTTTCACCTGGAATTTCGACCACTTTTTGACCATTTTAGACTTAGAATTTTCTTACAAAATTCTTTGATACTTTCACCAAATTTTTTCAAACCAAGGGCCACTTTTTACAGTGGGAGACCCCTCCGATAGATTCGGCGCGTTCTCCTGCGTACGTAGGCACCATTATTGGCTAAAAAATATAAAAAACACCCGTTCGGCACCATTTTTAACGAAAATTTTATCAAAATTTGTCGATCTTTCGTCGAAAAATCGACTTTTTCCAAATTTCTTTGCAAAAACTTTCACTTTTGATTGTTTTATCTTGTAGCTCAGCTCCTCCTGCGTCTTCGGACACCCGGTCGTCCGTTGAAACCTGAAAACAAAAGAGTCATTAGCAATTTAGTTTACCAACACCGCGAATTTTTTCGGTTTTTTGTTCTAGATTTTAAAAATTTTGTACCAAAATATTTCTGTTTTTGATTGTAGTCTATAGCCCTCGTCGAGACGGATCTGTAGACACCAAAATCACCCCCCTAGGACGCATACGCGCGAAGTTATTTGAGGAAATTCCTTAAGTAAACAAACGCAAGTACATACAAAAACTTACCTAACCTCTGTTGAATTTTGTACTGGCGTAGAACATTTTGTGAACATTTTTCATATTTTCTGCTCCCAGTGTCGAAATTTTGAAAATTTTTTGACTGAATCTTATTGATAGCATTAATATCGACACTAAACTATTGTTTTTACCTGGTTTCACCTGGAATTTCGACCACTTTTTGACCATTTTAGACTTAGAATTTTCTTACAAAATTCTTTGATACTTTCACCAAATTTTTTCAAACCAAGGGCCACTTTTTACAGTGGGAGACCCCTCCGATAGATTCGGCGCGTTCTCCTGCGTACGTAGGCACCATTATTGGCTAAAAAATATAAAAAACACCCGTTCGGCACCATTTTTAACGAAAATTTTATCAAAATTTGTCGATCTTTCGTCGAAAAATCGACTTTTTCCAAATTTCTTTGCAAAAACTTTCACTTTTGATTGTTTTATCTTGTAGCTCAGCTCCTCCTGCGTCTTCGGACACCCGGTCGTCCGTTGAAACCTGAAAACAAAAGAGTCATTAGCAATTTAGTTTACCAACACCGCGAATTTTTTCGGTTTTTTGTTCTAGATTTTAAAAATTTTGTACCAAAATATTTCTGTTTTTGATTGTAGTCTATAGCCCTCGTCGAGACGGATCTGTAGACACCAAAATCACCCCCCTAGGACGCATACGCGCGAAGTTATTTGAGGAAATTCCTTAAGTAAACAAACGCAAGTACATACAAAAACTTACCTAACCTCTGTTGAATTTTGTACTGGCGTAGAACATTTTGTGAACATTTTTCATATTTTCTGCTCCCAGTGTCGAAATTTTGAAAATTTTTTGACTGAATCTTATTGATAGCATTAATATCGACACTAAACTATTGTTTTTACCTGGTTTCACCTGGAATTTCGACCACTTTTTGACCATTTTAGACTTAGAATTTTCTTACAAAATTCTTTGATACTTTCACCAAATTTTTTCAAACCAAGGGCCACTTTTTACAGTGGGAGACCCCTCCGATAGATTCGGCGCGTTCTCCTGCGTACGTAGGCACCATTATTGGCTAAAAAATATAAAAAACACCCGTTCGGCACCATTTTTAACGAAAATTTTATCAAAATTTGTCGATCTTTCGTCGAAAAATCGACTTTTTCCAAATTTCTTTGCAAAAACTTTCACTTTTGATTGTTTTATCTTGTAGCTCAGCTCCTCCTGCGTCTTCGGACACCCGGTCGTCCGTTGAAACCTGAAAACAAAAGAGTCATTAGCAATTTAGTTTACCAACACCGCGAATTTTTTCGGTTTTTTGTTCTAGATTTTAAAAATTTTGTACCAAAATATTTCTGTTTTTGATTGTAGTCTATAGCCCTCGTCGAGACGGATCTGTAGACACCAAAATCACCCCCCTAGGACGCATACGCGCGAAGTTATTTGAGGAAATTCCTTAAGTAAACAAACGCAAGTACATACAAAAACTTACCTAACCTCTGTTGAATTTTGTACTGGCGTAGAACATTTTGTGAACATTTTTCATATTTTCTGCTCCCAGTGTCGAAATTTTGAAAATTTTTTGACTGAATCTTATTGATAGCATTAATATCGACACTAAACTATTGTTTTTACCTGGTTTCACCTGGAATTTCGACCACTTTTTGACCATTTTAGACTTAGAATTTTCTTACAAAATTCTTTGATACTTTCACCAAATTTTTTCAAACCAAGGGCCACTTTTTACAGTGGGAGACCCCTCCGATAGATTCGGCGCGTTCTCCTGCGTACGTAGGCACCATTATTGGCTAAAAAATATAAAAAACACCCGTTCGGCACCATTTTTAACGAAAATTTTATCAAAATTTGTCGATCTTTCGTCGAAAAATCGACTTTTTCCAAATTTCTTTGCAAAAACTTTCACTTTTGATTGTTTTATCTTGTAGCTCAGCTCCTCCTGCGTCTTCGGACACCCGGTCGTCCGTTGAAACCTGAAAACAAAAGAGTCATTAGCAATTTAGTTTACCAACACCGCGAATTTTTTCGGTTTTTTGTTCTAGATTTTAAAAATTTTGTACCAAAATATTTCTGTTTTTGATTGTAGTCTATAGCCCTCGTCGAGACGGATCTGTAGACACCAAAATCACCCCCCTAGGACGCATACGCGCGAAAAAATCCCCCTCCTACCCGCCCAATAGCGTGATTTGGTATATCACCTCGGACACTTGGGAGAAAACTTTTTCCGTTCTACTTTAGTTTTTAGTTTGTATTAGTGTTTACCTACCTTGTATACTACCAGAGACTCAGGCCGCAGCTTCATTCGAGCGCTGTGGCTCCTGGAATTACAAATAATATAAAATAAATTTTTAACTGGTAGAACTTTACACGACAATTAAAATTTGACTTACCACTTGCTCCCGGTGCAGCAACTGACGACGTTGGTACCTAAATAACACACACACATTCGCGCAAACACACACACATTCACACCCACACACACACAGATACTTACCAGAATCCGGAGTAGCTGATGAACTTCGGCATCGGGAACTGCTGTGGTATCTGAAACATAAAACATAATTATTAATTTTAACGGGTGTAACCTTTTACATTACACCCTAATATAACGTACGAATAGAGTACCGCTCTATATTTATATTAATTTAAGTCTATTGACTAAAAGAGGTATAAATTATCTGAAACTTTACTTACCTCGAAGTTGACGTTTTTCTATCGCTACCTCCAACATGTTCCGAACACCCAAGAACAAGGCTGAAGGTGAAAAGTCACCCGCTAAAACCGCCCCTGGTCCATCTTCTGTAAGAAGAAGCATCGACCAGTGGGAGGCGACAAAAGCCGACTCCGACTCTGCCTCGCCAGCAAACTCGATGACGACGCAGGCAGGTCCTGCAACGGTAACACTGGACAAACCAGGCCCAGCACCGAAGCAAACCTCCCCACGAGGCAAACTAGCTCCAACCCGCAGACCATCATTGGAGAGTGTAACACCTCCAAAGAAAGCGACCGTCTCCAAGTCTGCGGAAGCCAGAACGTGCCTAACCAGAGCCAAACTCCACCTGAGGAACTCTAGAAATCTAAAGACCGAGATTAAAGAAGGTGTCGAGAAGGAGCTAGAAAGACTGTACCAGCTGGTTAAGGAGGCGGAGAGTGAGGCCAAAAGCGGCAAGAAACGCGAGGTTGTAACGGAGGAGTCAGAGGCAAGGAAACAAACGGCTGACACCACGTTTGTCGTAAACCCCGAAGCAGATCAACTCGTAAGCCACCTCAAGGAGCACACAAAACTGCTGCAGGAGAGCAACAAACGAATGCAGGAGCTACAAGCGGCAATTGATACCCAAAGGGAGATCACGGAGAGAACCGCAACTCCAAACCCGAGCTATGCCGCGGTGACAAACCCCTTGTCAGGGAAAGCTTGGGCCGAGCGTAGCACACTGCATTCCATGGTGGTTGCCTCTAGCGACGAAGCAGCAACTGGGGAGGAAATACTCGATAGAGTAAGGAAGGCAGTGGATGCGAAAGAGGGATGGGTGAAAGTTGAGAGAGTGCGCAAGGCAAAAAATAGGAAAGTCATAATGGGGTTTGAGACGCAGGAAGAAAGGGACAGGGTCAAAGACAGGCTGGAGAGGGAGGGAGTGGCTCTGACGGTTGAGTCCATGAAGAACAAGGATCCGCTTCTGATCCTCAAAGACGTCTTGGCGGTCAATACCGATGATGACATCACAAGAGCTTTGAGGAATCAGAACCGAGATGTCTTTCATGGGCTCAGTGGCGATGAGGACAGGTTCGAGATCAAGTATAGAAGACGGGCTCGAAACCCTCACGCCGGACACGTGGTGATCAGCACATCGCCCAGTGTCTGGCGTAGGGTTATCGAGAAAGGGTACGTCCACATCGACCTGCAACGAATTAGGGCTTACGACCAATCTCCTCTGGTACAGTGCACACGGTGTCTGGGGTACGGGCACGGCAGGAAATTCTGCACGGAGCCCGCAGACCTGTGTAGTCACTGTGGTGGCCCTCATCTGAGATCCGAGTGCGCCGACTGGTTGGCAGAGGTTCCACCTGCATGCCGGAACTGCAAAAAGGCAGGACACAGCAATGCAGAACACAATGCGTTCAATGCCGAATGTCCGATACGGCGCAGGTGGGACCAGTTAGCACGGTCAACGGTCGCGTACTGCTGAGGGCACCCAGGGCGTAAACACAGTTGCTAACAAGTACCGATTCGCACAGGCCAACCTCCAGCGAAAAAAGCTTGCAACGAATGAGCTTTTACTTGAAGGCCAGAAGCGGAAAGTCGCGGTTGCATTGCTCCAGGAACCTTACGTGGGAAGTGCCAAAGTTGTGAGGAGCTACGCGGGTGTGAGAGTCTACCAGAACGCAAACGTGGGGGAGGGTACTGTAAAAGCGGCCATAGTCGTATTCGACAAAGCCCTCGACGTTATACAGTACCCTAAACTTACCACAAACAATATTGTTGTGGTAGGAATACGTACCGTTGCATGGGAAATCACACTCGCGTCCTTCTACTTTGAGCCCGACCAACCGCTTGAACCCTACCTGGAGCAACTCAGGAAGATCGAGGCAACCGCTGACTCCAAGACGCTCATCGTTGGAGGGGACGCCAACGCGAAAAGTACCTGGTGGGGAAGTCCCACAGTTGACCGTAGGGGTGAGGATGTGTGCGGATGCTTCGGGGAGCTGGGTCTGAATGTACTCAACACGGGAAATATACCCACCTTCGACACTATCCGGGGAGGACAGCGATACAGCAGCTTTGTCGACGTTACAGCTTGCTCGACAAATATCCTAGATAAGGTGGACGACTGGAGGGTAGACGAGAGCCTCGCGAGCTCCGATCACAACGGCATAACTTTCAGCGTAGGTCTGCAAAAATCGAAAAGTATAATGGTCGAAAGAACAACTAGGGTGTACAACACAAAAAAGGCCAATTGGGTTGAGTTTGGTGATAAAATCAACCAATTGTTAGAAGAACAAAATGTCACTGAAACAGAAATAAACATAATTAATAGTACACAAGAAATAGATGAAATAACAACTAAGTACACAGAGATAGTAAAACAAGTATGCGACCAAACAATACCCAAGAAAGAAAACAAAAGCAGACTTACCTTGCCGTGGTGGTCGGAGAGACTCGCGAAGCTGAAGAAGGAAGTCGCCACCAGGAGAAGAAGGATCCGCTGCGCTGCTCCAATCCGTAGGTCGAAGGTGGTAGAAGAGTACCTGAAAAAGAAAGAGGAGTATGAGACAGAGGCAGCCAAAGCCCAAACGGTCAGCTGGAAGGAGTTTTGTTGCAAGCAGGATAAGGAGGGGGTGTGGGAGGGGATTTACAGAGTGATAGGAAGAACATCAAGGAGGGAGGAAGACTCGCCAATGGTGAAGGACGGGGAAGTGCTGGATGCAAAGGGATCCGTCAAATGGATTACGGAAACCTTTTATCCAGAAGACAGCACTGACGTCGATAACGAGCATCACCAGCGGATAAGGGCAGAAGCCGGCAGAGTGAACGTGGGAGACATAGATGGTCTATGCGACCCACCGTTCACAATGCCGGAACTGAGAGAGGCGAGCGGGTCTTTCAACCCCAAGAAAGCCCCAGGAGCAGACGCCCTCACTGCAGATATTTGCCGCCGAGCAATCGGCAGCGCACCGGAAGTATTCCTGGCCCTGCTAAACAAGTGCCTGGCGCTCAGCTACTTCCCCAGAGCCTGGAAGGAGGCCACAGTCGTAATCCTACGGAAACCCGGGAAAGACAGCTACGACACTCCGAAAGCTTTTAGACCAATTGGCCTCCTGCCAGTGCTGGGGAAGATCTACGAGAAGATGGTGATGGCCCGCCTCAAGTTTTACATCATACCACGGATGAGTACTCGCCAATACGGATTCATGCCCCAGAGGAGCACCGAAGACTCCCTCTATACCCTCATGCAGCGCATTAATCAGAAACTAGCGCAGAAGAGAATAGTGGTATTAGTCTCTTTGGATATAGAGGGGGCCTTCGATAGTGCCTGGTGGCCAGCTATCAGAGTCCGGTTGGCTGAGGAAAGGTGTCCAATGAACTTGAGGAGGGTCGTAGATAGCTATCTGAGCGACAGGAGAGTTAGTGTCAGGTACGCGGGACAGGAGTACACAAAAGGTACAAACAAGGGGTGCGTCCAGGGCTCCATAGGGGGACCAATCCTCTGGAATCTCCTCTTGGACCCTCTACTGAAAAGCCTAGGAAATCGCGGTGATTACGTGCAGGCATTCGCAGATGATGTGGTCTTGGTCTTCGATGGTGGCACGGCACTTGAGATCGAGGGACGGGCGAATGCCGCCCTCGAACACGTTCGGGCGTGGGGTATCGACAATAAGCTCAAATTTGCTCCGCACAAAACAAATGCCATGTTAATAACCAAAAAGTTAAAGTTCGATACACCACGCCTGAGCATGGGGGGGGTGGACATCGCAATGTCCAGGGAAATCAAGTTGCTCGGGGTCACCATCGACGACAAGCTAACCTTTAACACACACGTCGCGAATGTCTGCCGAAAAGCCATTTCTGTATACAAGCAGCTGTGCAGGGCAGCCAAGGTGGGATGGGGTCTCAACCCGGAGGTCGTAAAGACAATATATGTGGCCACGGTGGAGCCGATCGTTCTGTACGCTGCAAGTGCATGGGCACCTGCAGCCAAAAAGAAGGGCGTGATAAAGCAGCTCGCGGTGGTCCAAAGAGGGATTGCCCAAAAAATCTGTAAAGCCTACCGAACCGTCTCCCTTAATGCTGCTCTTCTGCTGGCGGGGATACTACCCCTGGACCTGCGCATCCAGGAGGTGGCATCCCTATACGCAGCAAAGAAAGGAGTGCCACAGCAGATACTGGGGGACAGGGAGGTAGAGCAGATGGTGCCGGCAGTCAAATCCCCGCACCCCGCGAGTTGCCTGAACCTCGAGTTCAAGAGTCTGGTGGACCGTGAGGAAGTGAACGCACAGGAGCACCTGGAGGTCAAGATATATACGGATGGCAGCAAAATAGGAGGACGAGTTGGTGCGGCGCTGTCCGTATATACTGGAGAGACTGAAACCAGGGCTCGGAAACTGGCGTTATCTAGCTACTGCACGGTCTACCAGGCTGAACTCTTGGCGATATGCAGGGCCACCGCGGTAATAAAGGAACACGCTGCGTCGTCGTTTGGAGTTTTTAGCGACTCAATGGCGGCTCTCCAAACAATTAAGAACTATCGTTGCCTCCACCCACTAGCCGTGGAAACTAGAGAGAATCTAGCAACCATCTCTCACCAGAACAAACAAGTGAGTTTGTTCTGGATCAAAGCTCACGCGGGGTTGGAAGGCAACGAACGGGCGGATCAGCTCGCCAAGGAGGCCGCTCAAAACTCCAAACGTACACCGGATTATGACATGTGTCCGGTTTCATTCATCAAGCGCCAAATCCGATCGGCGACGCTTGATGAATGGAACCGGAGGTATACCGACGGTGAGACTGCAGCCGTCACGAAGGTGTTCTTTCCCGACGCAGCAGCGGCGTACAGAACGATAAGAAAAATCAAAACAACGGCGGTAATAACACAAATAATGACCGGGCACGGTGGGTTTTCCGAGTACTTGAACAGATTCAAGTGCAAGGATAACCCATCGTGCATCTGTGACCCTAACATACATGAGACCGTACCGCACATCATACTTGACTGCCCTGTGCACGCTAGGGAAAGGTGGGAAGTGGAGCAGGAATTGGACAAAAAGCTGGAAATTGGGAATGTTGCAAGAATAGTTATTGGTAGAGACAGGGAAACATTTTTAAAATACTGTATAAACATTGCGGAAAAGGTGATAAAACGTAACAAAACAGATCAGTAAATTATGTTACAATATATATTATATATATATATAGATGTAAACATAAAATAGATAATAGAAGAAGAAATAATAGTATAGATATAAGTAGTATGTAATAAAAATGTTGTAAAGGAAATAAGACAGATAATCAAATTAGTAAAAACAAATATTGTAGAGATAAGTGCAATAGCACCAATAATCACCGCCAGAGGAAAATAATTTTTTTTTTTTTTTTTTTTTTTTTTTTTTGAAAATAAAAATTAAGAATTTAATAGAAAATAAGCATACCAAACAAAATAAATAAAAACTTGTTAAAAAAGATAAAACTAGACTAAGAAACTGCAAAATTAGAAAAAACGACTAAGCTATAGAATAAGAAGACTGCTAAATGAAAATGTAAAAAAAAAAAAAAAAAAAAAAAAAAAAAAAAAAAAAAAAAAAAAAAAAAAAAACTGTTGCAACGGTGTTTACGCGCACCCGTTAAAAATTTAAGTAAAGAAAGAAATGACAAATAGCAAATAAGAATAGACATAGGCAATAGATGTAATTAGGAAAGATAAGCTGAATTATAAGAGGAATTAAAAACAAAGATAAAACAATTAGTAATATAAAAGAAGTAAGATGGGAGTCCCATCGTGACAGAAAGAGAGAGATGACGAATGAAAGTGAAATTGGTACGACGAATGAAGGTAGTTAGACAAACAATGAGAGGAATGACATGAAAGAGGAATAGATAGAAACTGGCTCCGACAACGTTGGAGGAAGATAGAAAAAAAAAAATAAAAAAAAAAAAAAAAAAAAAAAAAAAACCTAACCTAACCTAACCTAACCTAACCTAACCTAACCTAACCTAACCTAACCTAACCTAACCTAACCTAACCTAACCTAACCTAACCTAACCTAACCTAACCTAACCTAACCTAACCTAACCTAACCTAAACCTAACTCACCGAAACCTAACTCACCGAAACCTAACTCACCGAAACCTAACTCACCGAAACCTAACTCACCGAAACCTAACTCACCGAAACCTAACTCACCGAAACCTAACTCACCGAAACCTAACTCACCGAAACCTAACTCACCGAAACCTAACTCACCGAAACCTAACTCACCGAAACCTAACTCACCGAAACCTAACTCACCGAAACCTAACTCACCGAAACCTAACTCACCGAAACCTAACTCACCGAAACCTAACTCACCGAAACCTAACTCACCGAAACCTAACTCACCGAAACCTAACTCACCGAAACCTAACTCACCGAAACCTAACTCACCGAAACCTAACTCACCGAAACCTAACTCACCGAAACCTAACTCACCGAAACCTAACTCACCGAAACCTAACTCACCGAAACCTAACTCACCGAAACCTAACTCACCGAAACCTAACTCACCGAAACCTAACTCACCGAAACCTAACTCACCGAAACCTAACTCACCGAAACCTAACTCACCGAAACCTAACTCACCGAAACCTAACTCACCGAAACCTAACTCACCGAAACCTAACTCACCGAAACCTAACTCACCGAAACCTAACTCACCGAAACCTAACTCACCGAAACCTAACTCACCGAAACCTAACTCACCGAAACCTAACTCACCGAAACCTAACTCACCGAAACCTAACTCACCGAAACCTAACTCACCGAAACCTAACTCACCGAAACCTAACTCACCGAAACCTAACTCACCGAAACCTAACTCACCGAAACCTAACTCACCGAAACCTAACTCACCGAAACCTAACTCACCGAAACCTAACTCACCGAAACCTAACTCACCGAAACCTAACTCACCGAAACCTAACTCACCGAAACCTAACTCACCGAAACCTAACTCACCGAAACCTAACTCACCGAAACCTAACTCACCGAAACCTAACTCACCGAAACCTAACTCACCGAAACCTAACTCACCGAAACCTAACTCACCGAAACCTAACTCACCGAAACCTAACTCACCGAAACCTAACTCACCGAAACCTAACTCACCGAAACCTAACTCACCGAAACCTAACTCACCGAAACCTAACTCACCGAAACCTAACTCACCGAAACCTAACTCACCGAAACCTAACTCACCGAAACCTAACTCACCGAAACAGCTGAACCCGCCCCCCGCCCCGTGAAATCACTTTCTTTACTTACAACTTTTGTCAACAAACCAATTGTGCGATTTAACTAATTGAACAGTGACATCTAGTGAACATTTAGACAATTATTTGCATTTTTCGAGTAGCATTGGAATAGCAATAATGAGACAGTATAGAACCAGAGTTCGCTAGTTTGTTAGTCATCTTGTGCATTGAACTTTGCGTGTTCTTTAATTGTGTTTTTTTTTTTTTGTTTTGCCGCTTATCTATTTTACTGTATTTATTTATCTTCAGTGGAAACACGTTATTATAAAAGGTTATGTTAAGATTAGGTTAAGTATAGAGCATTTGTTATCCTTCCCTTAGGTTAGGTTAGGTTTTTCTCGTTGAGAGACTATCTCTTTTCAAGTAGCTCATAAACGCCATCTAGTGAAATACGCCTGTTCCTTATGTGACCCAAGTTAGTTAAAAATAGATGAGTAAATCTAATATCCATATTTTGCTATAATGCTTAGTTGTTAACAGCACGCTGCACGGGTCATCCGTTCTTAACTCTTTGTTATTGTAAGCAAATCAATTGCTTGATATAAATATTAGCACTGCGCCATCTAGTGAATAGTTGCGCAAGTTTTAAGTGTGTACTGTATAAAATAATTTTATTTACCTTAAAAACTAATTTTAATGTTAAAAATAACGGAATGTCTTCCGAATAAATAAATAATGGTTTTTTTTTTCAGTATTTTTATGTTAATGGATTCTTATGACGAGTTTTTTTAGTGGTAGCATAGATAAATGAGATTATATTAGTTTTTCTATGGTGACAGTTATTTGTAGATGTACACAGGTACACTGACATTTTATTCACCAATTGATAACGTTGGTGAAATTGAAGTTACAGGTTAAAATATTCAGATAAAATTCATTATTTTGGCAGTATCCAAGTCCCAGTTTCATTATTTAGTAATCATAACGATATTGCGATTTATAAATAATAAATTCCCGGACATATTTTGTTAGCTCAACTATACTATTATATTATCTGTGGCTCAACAAAAATGTAAGACGATCTTCATTTTCATCCCCTACTTGACAACAGATAGCGCTACTCATGCATATTCGCCACTCGTATTATTTACAGATTTAGACAAGCAGTGGCGCTGAAAGCCTATTTTCATTCTACAGCTATTATATAAAGTATAAGTTTAGGGCGGTATTGTTTATTTAGATTTTTTTCAAATTTAGTTAAACTATCTCA
Organism: Meganola albula; assembly: GCA_936450015.1. Lineage (NCBI taxonomy): Eukaryota > Metazoa > Arthropoda > Insecta > Lepidoptera > Nolidae > Meganola > Meganola albula. Next base: position 26,780 of record OW388168.1, read on the forward strand.
ATGACAACTAGCGCCACTCAGAAAAAGGTGTTACTTTCCAGAACTACTAAAATAATCAAAAAGCCACATATCAATAGATGGCGTTACTAGGGTAAAGTTAATGACCATCTTGATAAGTTAGTTCGTTAGGATATAATAATCCGATGGTTCGTAAATTCTTATTAGATAATAAGGACCAAAATATTACCTCGCTAAATTATTCCAAGTGTTTCTGATTCAGAGACTATCTCGATGGTAACTAGCGTCATCTAGTGTCACATATCGATATTATCAAATCATACTATAAAATGTTCGCAATAATACCAGCCTGTGACTTTTTCTCGGTAACTTGATGTTATCGTACAGGAACGACAGACCGCCATCTTACCGACTACAGTCTAGTGCTGGGAAATTAGTTGTCTTCACATTGGTTTGGCGCGGGATTCGAACCAGCTACCTAGACGGCTAGAGGCGAACACGCTACTCTACAACTACTTACTATAACAACTAAACTTACAAATACAGTTTCGGGATAAATAAAACAACAATTAATTAATAAATTCTTATAATTATCACGAATCTTATAATTTATTTACTTTGAACTGCTTTCGAGCAGCTCTTGTCAATGTTAACTTCGTATCTTACTAATCTCGTAGCTATAATTAGTGATGATCACGGCGATACAGTGACGGCCTTTATATAAAACTTATAAAAAATCGCTAAAATACGATCAGATGAAGAAAATCTTACTAAAGGGAGCCTTTGTATGCGTTATGAGTTTTTAAGAATAAGGTGATTACAATATTGCTGCAAAGACCACCTTTATGTAAGTACACTTGCAAATAGTTACCAGGATGTGGGTACAGTACAGTCATTCTAACTCTAGTTACATTGGCGTTAGATTAAGTATCCCTTCCTGTATAGTCAGATTGCTATATTATCAGTTCTAACTCGCACGCTTTGGTGGTCATTACGAAGTGTACGGTGACAACAATAGTATTGTCACTGTGTGTGTGTGTGTGTGTAGTACAAGATCTCTCAGAGCGCCATCTTGCGTCCCTCGATGGAGATGTCGACAGCTCGTCTGGATCCACTCTTGAGACGCTTCTGTTCTAGGAACCGTTTCATCTGCTTCTCGTAGCGCGTCATCTTCTTCTTGCTCGACTGAAAAAAACATATATTCATTATGTCGAACTGTCGGAATAGAGAGTGTAGTGTGCGTGTGCGTGGCGCACATACCCTGGACATGTCGACGTCGCTGGTGGACTTGGGCCGGTACACGTAGTCCTTGTTGCTGGGCAGCGGCACGCGCGCCCGCCCCACCCAGCCCGGCTCGCCCGGCCGTGCCGCGCTGCAACGTGACACACCACGTCACATCTCTACAGAACACCGAGTCTTGCGCATTAAACATTTATCTCGAATTCGACACATGTTGAAAAAAATAAAGTTGCAAATGTCGAATGGAAACAAATTTTCGTATTCTCAGAATGTCACGATACGGATAAGTCTACCACTCAACGCACGACATACGAGGAGTCTATAGCAATCGACATTGTCGCCGCCGACATACGCACATCACTACATAGACACAATATATCACAAATCAGTCATACGTACACTCACGATCATGTCACGCATTCTATACATACATACATTCACTCACACATTCATTCTATCTAGCTCCAGTCCACACAGCTTACCGACTACGTAACCACTGACCTTATCGAACTAAAGGGTCAGACTATATTTGGTACATACTAGAATCTTGACGATTATACCTAGCTTCAAAATTACTTACTTTTTTATTCCTCTTGTTACCATGACGAACAGACACCGTATGTTGATTTCATTAATTTTCAATCTACATTTTTTTTCGAATTGTTGAGTTCGAGATAAATGTCTTAGCCGAAAATCGTTGTCCTGGAGATAAATTACATCATACATCTAGAGATAGGTTAATAGATATTTTACGTAATGTAAGAAATAATATGAAAATACATGTTTCTGACAGATTTAGTAAAACATAAAAAGGAAACGACAAACATTGGTAGGTATCATTAAAAATGGAACATTAATTTTATATTTTGATATTGGATTTTTTCATTTGTTTATAAATTTCTTGATTGCTTAAACATCTTCATCATTACGGAAGTGAGTGACGTCATCTCATTGATAGTCACAATTTTTTTTCTAATGAATCTTTAGTTTAGTCATTTACTACTCGTGCGCAATAAGTTGAGACCTGGGGGCGGTGACGTCACAGACGCATGGTTATACTGTGCACAAGAAAAAATATCACATCGCGACTTCGTTTTTGCGAGTTTTTTTAATACATACAGATTCGTTTTCCTGCCAGATTAGTAGGTAAAGATAACTGTTTGTTCTGTTTCAAAAAAAAAAAAGTTCACCATTTATAACACTAGATTTTTCTCTACACTATGTGTTATACTATACCCTTCATTATCGCGATAAATTTAATACAAAAAATAACAATAAAATATAACAGCAATTTTAATAACTATCAATGAAACAGTATCAACTAAGATTACAAAATCGGATCGCGTCGTGCGTCGTCGGGTGACGTAAGCTAGTACGTGACGTGACTAGACTAAGATGTTAAAAATGTCGTCACCTACAGTACAATACGGGAGCTCGAGGGGACGTCGCGGGGGTAGCGGGCGGAGGGTCACATTCCAGGCAAGTCTCAACTTATCGCGCACGGTTCCTACCCGTGCGCAACGAATCAAAACAACATGTCAACTTCCGTTTTAGCGTGCCGTCTAAATTGGAAATATTAAAAATAAATTCTTACGGCTTATTACGACTTCAATATTGATTTTAAATTTTTCAAAAATGAGTATTATATTGAAGAGTTAACTATAATTATTAGTTGTAATTATTGTATTTGTAATTGTAATTATTTCATTGTTATTATACAATTAATGTGTGTTTTTATGAATGTTAATTTTGTTATGCAATTTTGGTAAGTTGGAATTATCAGGTTAATAGACTAATTCTAAATTTCTATCTTAAAAACTAGATAAGGCGTCATAAAATTCCTCCCAATCGAGGCCTTGGGGAAATGTGCCCAGAAGGCTGGCAGCATTGCCACGTTGTATGGCAATGCTAATTCTTTGACCAAGATGTAGGCCAGCCCTCTGGTCACGTGAGAGTCTATTAACCGCCTAGAAATATCTTTAAAAAGTGCTCGGGCGCTCGGGCCCCACGGTCCAAGCGTTTCAACCCCAAACGGCTCAAATATATAATTTGTACATAATTGGCTATATTTGCGCCGTTTAGCGGTAGGTTAATTGTTATAATAGATGTTAATTGTTATCTGTTGCATGTTGTGGTTTCTTATAATTGGGAAAGCATACGAGAACGGTTGTATGTTGGATTTGTAATGAAATATGTTTTTCGTGTTAGAAACCCTAGTGAAATAAATAAATAAATAAGAGTTACCACCAATGTGAGCTAGGCGCATGTTTGTCAGTACGTACCGCTAGCCGTGTGTGTGTCAGTACGTACCGCTAGCCGTGTGTGTGTCAGTACGTACCGCTAGCCGTGTGTGTGTGTCAGTACGTACCGCTAGCCGTGTGTGTGTCAGTACGTACCGCTAGCCGTGTGTGTGTCAGTACGTACCGCTAGCCGTGTGTGTGTCAGTACGTAGCGCTAGCCGTGTGTGTGTCAGTACGTACCGCTAGCCGTGTGTGTGTCAGTACGTACCGCTAGCCGTGTGTGTGTGTCAGTACGTACCGCTAGCTGTGTGTGTGTGTCAGTACGTACCGCTAGCCGTGTGTGTGTGTCAGTACGTACCGCTAGCCGTGTGTGTGTGTCAGTACGTACCGCTAGCCGTGTGTGTGTGTCAGTACGTACCGCTAGCCGTGTGTGTGTGTCAGTACGTACCGCTAGCCGTGTGTGTGTCAGTACGTACCGCTAGCCGTGTGTGTGTGTCAGTACGTACCGCTAGCCGTGTGTGTGTGTCAGTACGTACCGCTAGCCGTGTGTGTGTCAGTACGTACCGCTAGCCGTGTGTGTGTGTGTCAGTACGTACCGCTAGCCGTGTGTGTGTCAGTACGTACCGCTAGCCGTGTGTGTGTCAGTACGTACCGCTAGCCGTGTGTGTGTGTCAGTACGTACCGCTAGCCGTGTGTGTGTGTCAGTACGTACCGCTAGCCGTGTGTGTGTGTCAGTACGTACCGCTAGCCGTGTGTGTGTCAGTACGTACCGCTAGCCGTGTGTGTGTGTCAGTACGTACCGCTAGCCGTGTGTGTGTGTCAGTACGTACCGCTAGCCGTGTGTGTGTCAGTACGTACCGCTAGCCGTGTGTGTGTGTGTGTCAGTACGTACCGCTAGCCGTGTGTGTGTCAGTACGTACCGCTAGCCGTGTGTGTGTCAGTACGTACCGCTAGCCGTGTGTGTGTCAGTACGTACCGCTAGCCGTGTGTGTGTGTGTCAGTACGTACCGCTAGCCGTGTGTGTGTCAGTACGTACCGCTAGCCGTGTGTGTGTCAGTACGTACCGCTAGCCGTGTGTGTGTCAGTACGTACCGCTAGCCGTGTGTGTGTCAGTACGTACCGCTAGCCGTGTGTGTGTCAGTACGTACCGCTAGCCGTGTGTGTGTGTGTCAGTACGTACCGCTAGCCGTGTGTGTGTCAGTACGTACCGCTAGCCGTGTGTGTGTCAGTACGTACCGCTAGCCGTGTGTGTGTGTGTGTCAGTACGTACCGCTAGCCGTGTGTGTGTCAGTACGTACCGCTAGCCGTGTGTGTGTCAGTACGTACCGCTAGCCGTGTGTGTGTCAGTACGTACCGCTAGCCGTGTGTGTGTCAGTACGTACCGCTAGCCGTGTGTGTGTGTGTGTCAGTACGTACCGCTAGCCGTGTGTGTGTCAGTACGTACCGCTAGCCGTGTGTGTGTCAGTACGTACCGCTAGCCGTGTGTGTGTCAGTACGTACCGCTAGCCGTGTGTGTGTCAGTACGTACCGCTAGCCGTGTGTGTGTGTGTGTCAGTACGTACCGCTAGCCGTGTGTGTGTCAGTACGTACCGCTAGCCGTGTGTGTGTCAGTACGTACCGCTAGCCGTGTGTGTGTGTGTGTCAGTACGTACCGCTAGCCGTGTGTGTGTCAGTACGTACCGCTAGCCGTGTGTGTGTCAGTACGTACCGCTAGCCGTGTGTGTGTCAGTACGTACCGCTAGCCGTGTGTGTGTCAGTACGTACCGCTAGCCGTATGTGTGTGTGTGTCAGTACGTACCGCTAGCCGTGTGTGTGTCAGTACGTACCGCTAGCCGTGTGTGTGTCAGTACGTACCGCTAGCCGTGTGTGTGTGTGTGTCAGTACGTACCGCTAGCCGTGTGTGTGTCAGTACGTACCGCTAGCCGTGTGTGTGTCAGTACGTACCGCTAGCCGTGTGTGTGTGTGTGTCAGTACGTACCGCTAGCCGTGTGTGTGTCAGTACGTACCGCTAGCCGTGTGTGTGTCAGTACGTACCGCTAGCCGTGTGTGTGTCAGTACGTACCGCTAGCCGTGTGTGTGTCAGTACGTACCGCTAGCCGTGTGTGTGTCAGTACGTACCGATAGCCGTATGTGTGTGTGTGTCAGTACGTACCGCTAGCCGTGTGTGTGTCAGTACGTACCGCTAGCCGTGTGTGTGTCAGTACGTACCGCTAGCCGTATGTGTGTGTGTGTCAGTACGTACCGCTAGCCGTGTGTGTGTCAGTACGTACCGCTAGCCGTGTGTGTGTCAGTACGTACCGCTAGCCGTGTGTGTGTCAGTACGTACCGCTAGCCGTGTGTGTGTCAGTACGTACCGCTAGCCGTGTGTGTGTGTGTCAGTACGTACCGCTAGCCGTGTGTGTGTCAGTACGTACCGCTAGCCGTGTGTGTGTCAGTACGTACCGCTAGCCGTGTGTGTGTGTGTGTCAGTACGTACCGCTAGCCGTGTGTGTGTCAGTACGTACCGCTAGCCGTGTGTGTGTCAGTACGTACCGCTAGCCGTGTGTGTGTCAGTACGTACCGCTAGCCGTGTGTGTGTCAGTACGTACCGCTAGCCGTGTGTGTGTCAGTACGTACCGCTAGCCGTGTGTGTGTCAGTACGTACCGCTAGCCGTGTGTGTGTCAGTACGTACCGCTAGCCGTATGTGTGTGTGTGTCAGTACGTACCGCTAGCCGTGTGTGTGTCAGTACGTACCGCTAGCCGTGTGTGTGTCAGTACGTACCGCTAGCCGTGTGTGTGTCAGTACGTACCGCTAGCCGTGTGTGTGTGTGTGTCAGTACGTACCGCTAGCCGTGTGTGTGTCAGTACGTACCGCTAGCCGTGTGTGTGTCAGTACGTACCGCTAGCCGTGTGTGTGTCAGTACGTACCGCTAGCCGTGTGTGTGTCAGTACGTACCGCTAGCCGTATGTGTGTGTGTGTCAGTACGTACCGCTAGCCGTGTGTGTGTCAGTACGTACCGCTAGCCGTGTGTGTGTCAGTACGTACCGCTAGCCGTGTGTGTGTCAGTACGTACCGCTAGCCGTGTGTGTGTCAGTACGTACCGCTAGCCGTGTGTGTGTCAGTACGTACCGCTAGCCGTGTGTGTGTCAGTACGTACCGCTAGCCGTGTGTGTGTCAGTACGTACCGCTAGCCGTATGTGTGTGTGTGTCAGTACGTACCGCTAGCCGTGTGTGTGTCAGTACGTACCGCTAGCCGTGTGTGTGTCAGTACGTACCGCTAGCCGTGTGTGTGTCAGTACGTACCGCTAGCCGTGTGTGTGTCAGTACGTACCGCTCGGGCTCGTCGCGGCGCCGCTTGTCGGGCGGCTCGTCGCGGCGCCGGCCCGCCATGGCCTCGTCGCGCGCCTGCCGCTCCTCGCGCGACATCGCTGGCGACAGTACACACAGTTACACAAACACTCTACCCTACCTATGACGAATACTACTACCGTACTTCATTCGTAGACTCGTTTAAGTGTAAACGTTAGTTTTGTCGGTGTTTGAAGTGCTTTCTTGTTCTTGTTCACTTCGACCCATTTTCCTGTCCTACTACTAGGCACGGATCTTCTCTGAACTATCTTACGCCTTAGTTGAGAGAGTTTAGGCCTGAATCCACCCACGCTAACTTAGTATGGATTAGAGTATATCACAAGTCCTCGAATGATTAGTTCTTACACATGCCGGTTTCGATTTCTTTTACCGTTAATGAACAGAGGCGATAAAACAATTTATACAAAGATATGTGAGCACAACCAGAAATGTATGACCTTATGTATACATATTTTTAAAGCGAGGCCCATAATACTGTTTTTTCAGTAAATGCCTAATTTTTACACATTTGTGGTCTACAAATGTTTCATTTTGTGTGATCCTCACGATCAGTACAGAACGATTCGATACACTATCAACAGTGGTGACATCGAGAAAGAGAAACGATTGTAGAATCACCTTTGAAGTCGGTGGAGAGGTTGAAGATAGGCCTGGCCCACTCCGAGATGAGCCGTCCGGCCCTCTCGCGATTGGCCTTGGTCTCCTTGGGGTGTTTGTAGAGGTACATGACGGCCTTGCCGATGCCGGACTGCTTGAGCAGCGCCTTGTCGACGGGCGGGAAGGTCTGCAGCAGGCGCAGCAGCTGCTCGCGGATGAGCAGGCACGGCAGCGCGCGGTTGGGCATGGGCGCGAGCCAGTCGCACAGCACGTTGAGCACGTTGTGCTCGAGGAAGGCGAGCTGCAGGTCGCGCTTGCGCAGCTGGCTCACGGCGGCCGACAGCAGCGCCACCTTGCGCACGGCCGGCTGGTTGCGCCGGTTGAGCTCGCGGTCCTGCTCGGCCGCCGCGCGCATCTGCTGCAGCAGCGCCGCGATCAGGTCGTCGTTGTCGTTGATGATGTCGATGTCGCGCCGGCGCCGCCGCCCGCGCCGCTCCTCGCGCTTGCGCGCCAGCATCAGCTCGAAGTCCGACATGCCCCCCCCCGCGCTGGCCGAGTCGCCGCGCACGTCCACCTCGCTGTCCGAGTCGCTGGGCGCGGGCCCCGCCGGCCCCGGCCCGGGCCCCGCCTGCGCCGGCGCGGGCCCGGGCTCACCCGGCGCGGGCTCGGGCTCGTCGTCCGACGCGAGCCGCACGGCGGCGCGGCGCCGGCGCCGTGACGGCGAGCCCGACCGTGACCTGGAAGGCGCGACACGAACCGAGATATCAACCTACACCTTTATAACGATATTCTAACGTTCTTATACCCATTTCTCTACGTTAAAACATAAATCGAACGGGTCTGACGCAGGTCGTTTCATTCGCAACTCGTCATACATTCTCAACACGTTCCATTCGCTGCCTGTCCCATTCTCAACTCGTCCCGTTCGCAACTTGTCCTATTTATATTTTTTACACGTTTTATGTAGATATTTATGATAATTATATATTGTAATTCACAACTGACTGACTGATTACAAACCTGAGAATGTGATTTTTTTTTTGTAAATGTTAGATATCACCTTCTTGATATTGGATTAGGCATAAATATGTTAGTGTATAATATCATTACTAAACCAAAACCGCTTACTACTGTTTTTATGAATAAAAGAATTTGAATATTCTTTTTTTTGTAAAATCTTTTGTAAGCACGGAGATCTATTTCAGAATTTTGTTGTATTTTTTTAAAATAATTTCTTTACTGTACACCATAGACAAAAGTGAGACTGCATACGCAATAAAAAGTCCATGTATAAATTCTATATAATTTTAGATAATTTTTAGATTTGATAGAAGTCACAGCTTTTTCAACTATATTTTTTTAGAAAATAAATGATTTGCAGTGATTTTTATTATTATTTAGTTAGGTATATAACCGAATGCGATCTAAGAAAGCTACAAGTAGCGAATGGGACGAGTTGCGAAAAAAGTAAAGGATAGGACGAGTTGTGAATGGGACAAGACACGAACGGGACTAGCTGCGAATTGAACGAGACGCGAATGGGACGATTTGAGAATGGGACAAGTTAAGAATGGGACAAGTAGCTATTTAGACGAGATGCGAATGGGACGAACTGCTTCAGACCCAAATCAAACGTAATACACTAGATTCCGAACCCCGTTTTTATTTTTTATTCTGTAACAGGCTTGCGTTTGACCACAACTTGCCTGTTGTCAAACAATGATGCAGTCTACACTGAAACGGGTGATTTGGTGTTTACCCAGTAAACACCAAATCACCCCTCGAACAAAAAATGCATCAACTACAAAAACCTATCCCTAACTTGCGTACTTCCGCAATATATATATAGAACCGTTATACCATGTATCAAAATTAAATATAACTTCACAATAATATCGATATAAAAATATTACATCGACCGTTACTTCGCAGCCTATCGTAAATCAAAACACAAATTACATAGAAATCTCTAAAACACTAACCCCCATATTCATAAACGTCTTATATGCTCATTAAAGCTAAAATAGGTTTATAATTCATAGGTTCTTTGTCTATATATTAACAAGAAAGAGACAAAGTAAATTTTAACTAAAGAGGCTTCTTCTTCTTCTTAATAAGGCCGTAAAAATATTAACAAAGATAGATATTGAAATACATACCTTGAACGTGACTTGTCAGAGCCTGATCTGGATCGCGCTCTCGAGCCTGATTTGGAACGTGAACGTGATTTGGAGCGAGAGCGAGATTTGGAGCGGGACCTAGACTTGGATCGCGACCGAGAGCGGGAGTGGGATTTGGAGCGGGAACGAGACCGAGACTTGGAGCGAGAACCCGACCGAGATCGAGACCGGGAACCAGACGCCGATCTGCGCGACCCAGACCCAGACCTAGACCTACTTCTACTGCGCCGCACTGAAAATAAAAACGGTTTAATTAATAAAAATAAATCTAATTTGTACATAAATATTAAACTAAAACTTGTAAGTTCTTACCTTTTTCTACTGATTTAGACTTTGAACGAGATTTGGATTTAGATCGCGACTTGGAACGTGAACGCGACTTGGATCGTGATCGCGATTTGGATCGTGATCGCGACTTTGATCGTGATTTAGATCGCGAGCGCGACTTGGATCTGGAGCGCGAACGAGATTTAGACTTAGAGTGTCGGGAGCCCGAGCCGGACCTCGAGCGAGACGCACGTTTGGCTGCAACATAACATTAACATTCACAAGATTGTCAATAGCCGAGGAAGTAAAGGGTTCGTTAGAAGTACTAATTACGCACCGGTCGGTGAACGCGAGCCTGGCTCGGCTCCGTCCTGCTCCATAGCGGCGGGCGAGCCGGCCCGCGCCGAGCCCGCCGACTTGCTGCGGGACCGAGACCGGGACTTAGCGCCGACACTGTGCGGAGGCGACACACTCTTGGAGCGCGACCTATCACATCAAATTAAGTGTTTTAGCTATTCGAGAGTGATATAATTTTCTTTTTTACTTTAATTAAATGTATGTTATGAAAGTAAAAAAGAGAGTTGAAACTAGAATATAAAAAGCATTTTTTCTTCCTTCCTCGACTTTATAAAACAAATTAAAAGCTTACCTGGACTTTTTAGGCGAACCAGTTTTGGATCTTGATCGTGGAGAGCGTGCGGACTTGCCGGCTGAGCTGGACCTAGACCGAGATCGAGACTTGCGCGAGCCACTGCGAGACCGAGAGCGTGACTTTTGCGAGCCGCTGCGAGAACGTGACTTGTGCGAGCCGCTGCGGGATCGAGAGCGGGATTTGTGCGACCCACTGCGAGACCGAGAGCGTGACTTTTGAGAGCCACTGCAAGAGCGAGAGCGTGACTTGTGCGAGCCACTACGGGATCGAGAGCGCGATTTTTTCGAACCACTGCGTGACCGAGAACGCGACTTGCGCGAACCACTGCGAGACCGAGAGCCCGACTTGCGCGAACCACTGCCAGACCGAGAGCGCGACTTGCGCGAACCACTGCGGGACCGGGAGCCACTGCGAGAGCGCGAGCTCGCAACCGAACGCGAACGCGAGCGTGACGCTGATTTGGAATTGTTTCTTGAATGTGTTGAGCCATCATGGGACATCTTGGATGGTGAACCCTATGGGGAAAAATTGCTAACTTTAATATAGCGAACACATTATGCATATACAACAAAGTAATACTAGTATTTTATTAAAAAATTAACAAACCAAAACAAGATACTTACAGAGCGGCTTCGAGAGCGCGACTTGCGCCCATCTGTAAAAAATAAAAATACTATTTAAGATAATTGTTTAGGTACATTTTCCAATACAATTAATAAAAAAGATCATAAAAACCGAGAAAGTATTTTGTCTAATCAAATATATAAGAATCAATTAAAATATTTCTACAAAAATCAGTAAGTACTTTTTACAAAATTTTGTATTGAAGAATTTTCCGACTTACTATAAACCTGTAATCGTAAAATTTTGTGTCAATGAGGGTAATTATTAGTGATCAGATTAGATAGTGAAATTTGGGGTTAACCACCTCAAACATTATATTAGTATGGATACTCTCCCGGGATTGTAGGATTTTAGAAACATTCTATACGTATAAAAAAACATTTTCTGCTATTACAAATAATGAAAGAAAATAAGTAAGTAATAAATTTTAATAGCCTTATTTAGAAAAAAATTATTAGCCTCTTTAGGTAAAATGAATTTTGTCTCTTTCTTAGATAGATAGATAGATAGATTTATTTGTCAGAAATGTAGGTTACAACAGGTGTTAAGTAGTTACAATTTACAGTCATCTACATTTAGTCACATTGTGACATACAAATACATTGAATAATTAAATGAAATCACTAAATAATAACAATATTAAATGTCAAAAATTATATAATATTATGCTCATTAATATGGCTATTTAGTTCGGTAACAGAATAATATGATTTTTCAATTAGCCATAATTTCAATTTTTTTGCAAACCTTTCCACTGTTAGATCTTTTATATTTTGAGGTATTGCATTATAGATCCGACCACACATAACGTAACAATTTTTATGATACAATGCCGTTTTTGGTACTCTTGGTAAAACTATTCTGTCAGGATTCCTTGTATTTCTGGGATATACATCTTTAGCTGTTTTAAATAGAGTTGGATTTGTTTTAACAAATTTTGCTGCTTCTAGTATGTACAAGCCAGGCAAAGTAAGTAAGCGAAGCTCTTTGAACACACTTTTACAAGACTCCCACGGGGGTATACCAGCTATTGCTCTTACACATTTTTTCTGCGCTATGAAGGCCCTCTGGAAATCAGTTGAATTTCCCCACAGTATTATACCATAGCTGAGTGTAGAAGCAACGTAACCATGGTACGCTGCCAAAACAGTTTTTTGAGTACACGTTTTTCTTAACTTATACAGTACATAGACAAAGCTTAGTATTTTATTGCACACATTTTGAACATGAGCTTTCCAGTTTAGATGTCTATCCAATGTAAATCCTAAAAATTTTGTTTCTTCAACTTCAGATAATTCTATATCTTTGTAGCAGATGTGCATTTCCTTATGTACTCTACCATAAGTGCTAAATTGTATATACTTGGTTTTGTTTAAATTTACATTCAAATTGTTTTCACTTAACCATTTTACAATTAATTCTATAGTGTTATTTATGTCAATATTAAATTTATCAATGTCACATTTATTACATGTCAAAATTATAGAAATGTCATCAGCAAATAGAATACAACGTTTTGAGGTAATGTCAGTAATATCATTGATATACAATAAAAACAGTAATGGTCCAAGAATACTGCCCTGTGGCACTCCATAGTTATTAGATCTATAAGCAGAATGATGCTTTTGCACTACCTGTTTTGTATTTATACTTGTAAGCTCGACACATTGCTGTCTATTTTCTAAATATGTCTGTAGCAATTTTAGTGGTAGGCCACGTATACCATATTTATCTAATTTATCTAGTAACAATTTATGTGACACACAATCGAATGCCTTTGACATGTCAAAATAGACCACCGTTACTAATTTGCCAAGATCTAATTCATCCAAGATACCAGCAACAAGATTAAAACATGCAGTCGTTGTGGATTTACCTATCTGAAAACCGTATTGTTCAGGTTTAATTATGTTATATTTATAGATGAAATTCGATAAACGTTTATATATCGCAATTTCAAATATTTTAGCCAATATTGGTATGAGTGTGATAGGTCGATAATTACTTAAATTAGTTTTGTCACCTTTTTTATGTATTGGCTTAACTATAGACAATTTTAGTAAACTGGGAAAGCAGCCTTCTGAAAATGACATATTTATTAAGTGTGTAATGACGGGAGTGATTTCTACACAAGAGGCTTTCAGAATTTTTGTTGCTATCTCATCATATCCGACAGCGTCAGTATTGTTAAGAGACATAATGATCCTACGTACTTCATTACAATCATATGGTTCCATGAATATACTGTTAGGAAGTTTCGTATTGCAAGTATTATGTTTTGATGGACCGCTATGAACGGAATTGATGAAAAAGTCGTTGAATGCTTTTGCTATATCATCTGCAGTTTCAAGCATTTTAGTTTCCAGTTTTATTCTGGACTAGCTGTAATACCCGGCTTCGCTCGGGAGTTGATATGAGGTTACGTGGTAGTTGAAATAAAAAAATAAACTATGACGTAAAAAGTAAAAAATATATATATATTGAAAACATATATATTTACATGTATTTACATTATCATGGATATATATATTTACATGTATATTTAAACATATATATTTACATGTATTTACATTTTCTCATTATTTATACTACTTGTTTATAAACAACATTTTTCATTTTATTGTCCGGGGTATATATATATAAATTTTTCGAATTTCCTACTCTTGAGCAAGCTACATAAAGCTGACCGTGAGAGAAGCAGGATTCTTTGAGGTTGATGCCACAATATTTTAAAGTTTGCCCTTGCGCTTTGTTAATTGTAAAACTAAAGGCTAATTTAATTGGAAACTGCAATCTTTTAAATTGAAATGGCAATTCAGAAGAGATCAGTGGTATTCTAGGTATAAATACTGTGTGTCCTTTGTTCTTTCCAGAAATAAGTTCAGCTTCAATGATATTATTCGATAGCTGTTTTACGATCATCCTCGTTCCATTACATAGTTTTGGGGAGTTGAGATTTCTAAGTAGTATGATTGGAGATCCAATTTTCAGACGAAGGCAGTGTAATGGCATTCCTGGTACTTGTAAAGAGTTTAGAAATTCAGTAGGGAAGTTGACACTTTCTTCAATGGTTACCATCGTGTCGATCGATTTATATACTTTCTCTTCACCAGGTATTTTCTTTAGAATATTAAAATTGATATCGTCAACAATATTATTTTTAGTGGCCAAAATTGCTCTTTGAAATAACCACTCTACGTTGGTATAGTTCTGAATAATATTTGGATAAATTTTGTCGATTAGTTCGTTTTCAGTAGTGGCTATGTTACAGAAATCACTATTGAGTTCAATGAGACCGGTCGTTTGGTCAGTAGGATATGTACCTTCGCCTATTTGTAAAAGCATTTTAGCAAAATGTGCTGTTGTTTCATCTTTTGATAATTCAACCCTCATGTTTTTTGTTAATTGCAGTATTTGTACTTCTGGCCAGAGATGTGACTTTTTTAAGCATGCATTGATCTCGTCTGCTGGTGTTGACTTGGGAATAACTGGAAGTGTTTGTCGAAAATCTCCTGAGAGTATGAGTAGAGCTCCTCCCATTATTTCAGAGTTTTTTCGCAATTCTTGTAATGTTCTGTCCATGGCTTCTAGTGATTTTTTATGGGCCATGGTGCATTCATCCCAGCAGATAATTTTAGCTTGTTTTAGAAGTTGACCCCGTCCAGATGCTCCTGAGACTTTACATACCGGGAATTGTTGTTCGGCTATATTCAACGGTAGTTGTAAGGCAGAATGAGCAGTTCGTCCTCCTTCCATAAGTGTGGCTGCAATGCCGGATGATGCTAGTGCCAGTGCGATGTGTTTTTTAGCACGTATTTCCGCCAGTATTAGATTTATTAGAAACGTTTTACCGGTGCCTCCTGGTGCGTCCAAGTAAATAATTCCACCAGTGTTGTTATTTATTCGGTTCATTATAACGTTGTAAATTGTTTTTTGATTGTCATTGAGGAGTGGTTTATTGTGAGCAATGTATTCAAGTAGTTCATTGACGTTGTAGCTTTTTTCCTTTGTAATTTCGTAGTTTAGCATACTGAAAGCATTTCTTTGTGGTGCTGGCATTCCAAGTTCTACTAAGGTCCGGTTATTTATTGCTAAGCATTTATCTTCTAAGCGAATGAGTGTTTCATTGAAGATGTTGTCACTGAATTCTATAGTCAGTTCTGGATTAGCTTGTCGGATTTGGTACAATATATCATCACTCATACTCCTTTTGAAAGAGTCCCATAGCTGTTTTGGGTTTGATGGGTTACATGTTGTTAGAATTATGGCGAATAACTCTCGAATTTGTTCAGCTGAAGCTGTGAGTGTGGCTTCTTGTAGTGTTAATTCCCAGTGGTTATCGTTTTCCAATAATCCTAAGCGTTGACATGCTTCTCTGTACGTCTGGCATAGGTAGCCGTCAATAGTCCTGAGATCTGTGAAACTTGTTGGTCCTCGTATTTCGTGTAACAACATCCGGAGATAGAAACATTCGGCATTGTTTGGATGTACAGTGTATACTCGACCTATTGTGTTAGTTTTCATTATTTCTGGATGACCCTCTTCTGGCATTCCTTGTTTTCGTCGTTGAAAAATTTTTCTTGTTTTGTCCCACGTATAATAAATAGGGACGTCGACATACAGTAACGTCTTTGCGAATGGATCCGTTTGGCAAAGTTGGAAAAAAGCTGTTAATGTTGTGTTCTGAGGTGGTTCGCTTGCAATTTTTCTAGCCGAGTCTTTTGTGAAGTAAACTCTCTGTCCATTCTCCAAATGTACTGCTAGATGTTGCACAGCTGGTTCGCGTTCGTGTATGGGAAAACTAAAAATCCTCCACGCTGCTTCGTTACTGTTGATGTATCTTCCCATTTGGTACATGAGTATCTCATCATTTCTGTTATTTTGTTCGCTATTTTGGACTATTTGAAATACTGCCATATCACTACCTTTGTTTACGTACTTACATATATATTTAATAGATTTTACTGAATTGCAATATTCAACGTTTATGTGTGCTTGGAACATTTTAGAAAGTAGTGGGTTATATGGTACTACCCATTGATTATCTATTTCCAGTTCATCTCTGCCTTGTATTCGTATTTTTGCTGTGAAACCACCGTTTTTCGGTGATCGTCTTCTATATTTGGGATAGCCGTCATCTTCAGTTTTTGTATCGTCTACGTATGGTTTTGGATATTTTTTTGTACATTTTCCATCACGCATGCATGGCGCATTAAAGTTTAATGGTCCACATGGTCCGTGAATCATGTTTTTCACTACTATGCTGTATAGTTCCGGATCTTTTTGTGGATTGGGAAATTCAGCTTGGATGATTTTGTCGATATCCGTGAGATAAATTTTATCGTGTAGCCATATGAGATTGTGTGAGTGAGGTAATCCTCGTTTTTGCCACTCGATTGTATACATCCAGCATCTAACGGTTCCAAAGATGTGGTATTTTGTGATGACTTCAATAAATCTTATTTGTTTTTGTCGAAAAACTCGGGCTATTATGTCGTGTCGATCCATGGAGGTTTGTCCATATTTTAGTTGTTCTTTGATTTCTGGCCATGATGAGTTGCATGTAAATGTTATGAAGAGATCAGGTCGTCCATATTTTCTTACGTAGGTCATGGCATCTTGAGTATATTCGTGCATATGTCTTGGACTTCCTATGTATGATGAGGGTAAGATTACCATTGTTCCAATATCGTCAATATTGCCGTCATTTATGATCGCATCTCGAAGGTGGATGTATTCTTCTGTGCGTAGTTTCTTCTGATTCAGTCTTATGTAAAGCATCCGTTCTGCTTCTATTTTTGCGTACATATCTACCAGAAATTGTTGGAATAAACGGCGAGTGTTGAGAATGTGATTGTATATTTCATTGTCTCTGATCATTAAGCGGTAAGCATAGAACTCCTTGGAAGTGACTTTTTTGTTTGTTTCTATGCCTGTTTCAGGATGAATTTGTTTTATATTGAAATGATAACCGTCCTCTCCGTGCAGAAATATTAAAGGATATTGAAGAGAATCATATGAACGGTGTGTCTCTGCAATGCGTTGTAGTCCTTTTCTTCTTCGTTGTAAAATTATGTCACGGCTTGTATTTTCATTGTCCACAATTACGATGGCGACTTCATCTATCTGAGGTGCATTAAATCTACGTTCGTGTTCTCCACGTGGTCTTTTATCGGCTCGAATCACAATTTTATAGTCATCAGAAATCATGCGATCTAGTGTTGTTTTGAATATGTAAATCAGTTGATTGTATTTGTGTAAGATCCTCTGTACATCTTGGATTATTTCGCGTTTCAATCCATTAAAATGTGTACTTCGTTGATCAATTTCTTGTTCTTCATTTCCAATGAAATATACTTGCAGAAATTTATAGTCATCGTTAGGCATTGGTAGTAACGATCCTATTTTGTGATAAATTTGCCCTTGAATTGAAAATACATATTCAAATTCATCTCTATTAGTGTTAGTCGAAGTAACACCGAAAGAAGTCATTTGAAAGCAGGAGTTGTATGATCTTATATTTTGAAGAAAGTGTTTTGATTCTGGTGTTTCCCCGGTCATGTAATGTAGAAATTCCTGCGGAGGTGCTTCCAGTGGTGGTAATCGAATTTTTCCATTCATGCAACAGAGACCTGGTGTTTCTTTACTGAATTTTTTCGCGTGGCAAAATTGGCAAATGTTATTCATTTTTCCGATCACAACATATTTATGATTGTAATATTTCTTCGTCGATTCGTAGTGGAATGCTTCCTTTGTTAGATTATCTTTTAAAATTCTCGATTCTTCAATAGTTTTATTTTCGCTTCTTTCTTCGCTTTTTCCGCTTCTCAGGGTGCTCATTCTGGTTCGTTGATTTTGTAAACGTGCTTCGCGCTGTTCTTCCGTTTCATTTCTTCGATATTCTTTTTGTTTCCGCCGTTTCGCTGCAGAACTGGCAAGATCTCCACCTCTTTTACGTCTAGGCATTATATTCTGTAAAATATAAATTAAATGAACATTTTATAGACAAATATATTATTACGTAAACGTGGGGCACGTTGAGACAAAGAAAACAAAATTATTTAATCTTCAAGCGGTCGCGCGATATTTTGTTTACGGCCAAAGTATATCGATTCAACGCCGCGCGACTACTTGAAAGTTAAGGAAATTACAATTAAAAGAAAAGAAAAAAAAACCATTAGAATTAATTAAATACATTATTAAAAATACTCACATTTAATATTTCACAATAAAGGCTCACAGATAACTTTTTTTTTTCTTCACTTCAAGATCATGAATTAATTAAACACACTATTAAAAATACTCACACGTGATACTTCAAAATAAAGGCTCACACAGGTAACTTCTTTCTTTTTCGTTTCGAAGTGGCTTGTTCCGCTGTTCAAATCGAATTAATTCTGGCGGGCGACACCGGGCTCTTATATATTCAGAAAGCTAGGCTCTAGGGTATTCCAGAAAGTTGGCTTTATGGAGACTATACACATGAAGTGTATAGTTGGCTCTAAGATATTCGAGAAAGATGGCTCTAGGATATTCAAGAAAGTTTGGGAATATTTACTTTCTCACACCTTCTAGGTATAGAATGTTCTCGACGTTATCGTTCGCCGTAACAATAGGTTTTGCAGCTGTAGCATACGCAGTAAAGGCGCGAAATTTAAAAACTTAAATTTTAAAATGTTTTCAGAAGTAATTTGAATAACTAAAATGATATCGCTTTAACTCCAACATATAAGTTAGCTACTGCTGTATAAATACACAAAATTTAATAACTTTATTATGGTAACAAATGTAATTTAAGACTTTATTGAAATGAGAATTTTAAATTTCGCGCCCCAAATAATCGTTCTTTTAAGTCCATATTGTGTACAATGAATGAAGTTCAACTATTTGACAACAGATGGCGCGACTACACTTACTTTCCAAGTTGAAGGGTTGGAAAAGCCCTTATATCTTTAAAAACACACCCTTTAGGTTAAAACGGGAACTTTCTTGTTCGAGGGGGGATAAAGGGTTATGGTAACAAATGTAATTTAAGACTTTATTGAAATGAGAATTTTAAATTTCGCGCCCCAAATAATCGTTCTTTTAAGTCCATATTGTGTACAATGAATGAAGTTCAACTATTTGACAACAGATGGCGCGACTACACTTACTTTCCAAGTTGAAGGGTTGGAAAAGCCCTTATATCTTTAAAAACACACCCTTTAGGTTAAAACGGGAACTTTCTTGTTCGAGGGGGGATAAAGGGCTATCACACTATATAAGTCCCTTTATCGTGATGGGACTCCTTTTTAAGTTTTATCGGCACGCACATTTTATCAACTTAGTTTTATTATATATAATGATAATGATATTAAGTCTATATTTTTGACTGCCTCCGCTTCTTTTTTTATAAGCTTCCATGATGTTTTGCAAATATTTTTTGAGTTGCCCATTATCATACTATTGTTATTTTTGATAGATTGATCAATACAATTACGAAGTAGTTTTGAGTATTTTTTATAATTGTTCTTAGCAGCCACGGAATTGTCTCTAGTATTTGTGTCGTAGGAATCGTTTTGTTTTACAGCTAGTTCTTAGACCTTTAGTAATCCATTTTAACTGGCGCACTTTATTTGATACCTTTACTCTAACTTTAGGAAAACATAAGTTGTAAAACAGTTTTAGAGAGACGTGAAATTTTTTAAATGCAGTATCTGTATTTGCTTCTTCGTATACGTCATTAAAAGATAGATTTGATAAACATTCTTTGAATTTGTTAATATTTTCAACATTATAATCTCTTTTTATCATGTAATACTCTAGAAGTGTCTTTTCTTTATTTTTTATTGGAACATTAAGCATTTGTGCTGTATCATGGTCCGATAGACCAAGTCGTAATAACTCGCTATTTGCATCAGGGATATTGCTTATGATGTGATCTATACAGGCCTTTTTCCTGGTTGGTTCATTTATATGAAGATGTATATTGTAAGCTTTAGTTACGTCTAAGAGGTGTCTAGCGTCTTTACTTTGTTTCTGCAGGGTATTAATATTAAGATCTCCAACTAGAATAATTTGCTTATTAGAGGTCTTTCGAGTAATATTATGAAGCAAAGAATCAAGTTTTACAAAGAAAACATTAGAGTCAGAGTCAGGTGTTCGATACAAGCAAATAATATACATATTGTTTGAAGAGAGCTCTATCACACAACACTCAAAGTGTTTATCTATAGGTAGGTCTTTACAAATTGCAGTTTGTTTATACTTTAGACCTCGTTTGACCAATATACATACTCCACCACGTTTTTGTTTTGCCTGTCTTGAGTAAAAAGACACCAGTTCATAACCAGATATATTAATTAGATGTTCATGACCTCTTTGGACAAAGGTCTCGGAAAAACATATTATTATTATATCAGGTTCCTTACCTTGATTTGAAAGGTCGTCCAGACAAATTTCGAACAGGCGGCTTTTCCCTAGTAAACCCGCTATATTTTGATGGAGGATCATAAGGTTTGTGTCATTGACATTTGGCTTTTTCTTGAAACTTGCGAAAAAACCCAGTGTCAGTTTCAACATTTTTTTGGTCTGAATTTATGGTTTCAGTTTGAGTGCATTGATCTTTAGTTACCTTTAATAATATTTGACTATTGGTATCCTGATTGAAAAATCGCTTATTTTTGACCCAAGAGCACCTTGCTAGCTGGTTTTGTTTTAAACCAAAGAATTCATCATTATAATCAAGGCGATCTAGCACAGAATTGATTTTGTTACACAGATTATGACTCAATCTTTTATGATACACATGATTGCTATTGACATCAATATAATTAGATTTTTTATGTTGTTTACAGATCATGTTCAGCATATTATTTAGTTTGTTTTCATTTAGATACTTATTATTAAAAACCTTTAAGACTAAAACAGGACACTTAATTTTTTTAAAAAAAGCACTTAGTTCTGTTGTAATATAGAAAGGATTACAGTCATGTTCGCCTACACATACAATCACTCTATCTTGTTCGTTGATATCAAATAGCTTAGAGCTGTTTAATATCTCCTCAGTTGTCGCATGGGGTTTAATAAATGATGTGAATTCATAGGTCTTGTACGGATTTCTCGTCCTAGAGTCCATAAGGCGTTTATTGAGTCCAACACACTGATTCCCTCCAAACACAAAGGCTCTTTTTATTTGTGTCTTATACGAATAGCTATTTATAGCTTTTTCCTGGTCTTCTTTCAACTTAGGTAGTTGTAACTCATATTTAGGTGGTTTTTGTGTTTCTGTACTATTATTCGTCTCTAATATTAATATTTCAGTTTTTTCTACATGGTCTTTTCCAGAAATCTTGTCAAGTTGGGGTTCATTTTGCTCGTATTTATGTTGAGTAACTAATTCAGTTTCTGTAGCAGGTTCTGCGGTGGTACTTAGAATGAGTGGACTATTTTTAAAGCTATCCGTCAGCCGTCGCTTAGCATTCATTTTACCAGTACTATGTATGGTATACATCTCAAGATGACAGACCTATTTATCCTATTTTAGCTATAATTAGCTTAAAATATGTTCATGAATATGGTGGTAAATGTTTACCATTTCTAAAGTAAAAAGCAGGGAAAAAATAAAAACATTGGTCATTTTTAGTACACTTTTAGAAAAAAAATAAAACATTGTCTGACTTTTAGTTCAATGTGTTTATTTAATTTATTTATTTATTTTTTATTTATTTATTTAACCAAAAGCTTATGTCTATTATTACAGTGCATCTACACCAAAGCAATAGAGCAGCCATTTACATTATTTATAACTAATAGTATGCAGAGCTATGTTACAAATTTTGTCATAAAAACCTGCAAAAATGCACTACCTATTACAATCACTGGTCATAATACTAGCTGCCCAAGCGAATTTCGTACTGCATATTTCTCACCTTCTAAACATTCCTAAAATTGTTAAATTACTAATGTCACCAGTGATAGATTGCATGTATTTTTAATGCCACATTATAAAAAAAAAATTGTCCAATAAAGTAAGAAAAAATGTTAGGGTTGGATAACCCTTGTCACTTAAGGGTATGAAAAATTGATTGTAGCTGATTCTCAGACCTACTGAATATGCATGCTTACAGAAATATCATAAAAATCTGTCAATTTCGGAGGAGTATGGTAATTAACACTGTGACGAGAATTTTATATATTAGAAGATCCCTAAATAAAAAAACACATTGTAAATTGTCTCAGATTTATGCAAATATCACACTTTGAAATAAAACTACTTTAGAACGATTTTATCATGGTATATTTTAGATTAGATTGACGTTTCAAAGGCTTGACTTAGAGGTATTTCATATCCAAAAATATTAATCACAATTATTACTGACTACCTACAAACATTATTATTTAAGTTGCTTTCCGATTTAAGCAAACTGAGCTCACAGTGTCTTGAATACTGAGTTGATTTTGCTTGGGTTTTGGTACAAGTAAATTTAATACTGGGTCCCAAGCTGGTGGTATATTACAACCATTTTCTCTGTTGAAATTAGGATGTGTTTTAATTTCAATAGCTTCACGGATCATTCTTGGTAGGAACCAGTTTTCTTAGACAAGAACCTGTGTTTTATCAAATCTCAGGTAATGGTTGGGGCCTTTTTGAGTATGTTCACACACTGCAGATTTCGTAGAGTGTTGATGTTTTACGTCAGCTATGTGTTCTTTGACATAGGTCCCTATACTTCTCTTTATTTGTCTTACAATAACATTGTAAATTCCTAATTTTGTGCTCTATCTATAGTACACTTACAACTCTAAATGTACTCTAAATTTAGTGTTCTAAATGCTGGATTTAGTCCATATATATATATATATATATATATATATAAATTTTATAGATTTTGGGGGCTGAGTCACCTGTGTTCGTGGGTGTACACCTTTAATTGAATCCTCACATGTAGTCCCCAGGTGGTGCAAATCAACTAGTGGCAGGCTTCGGCTGTGGTTAGTGACAACCCACCAGACAAAGCCACACCGCCAAGCGGCCTTGCCGTGTTTTGGTGCAATGTCTGGTGACACCATGCAGTGAGGGTGGGTCAGAATTGTTGCTCCTTTAAGATTTCTAACCATAAGGAGGCTCATTCCACTGCCACCTTCTCCCCGATAATCATGAGTGAATCAGTATACTGGGCTGGCTACATCATTGCTTAACATCAGGCAAGTTGTAGTCAAGCGCTAGCCTATTGAAGAATAATAAAAAATAAAAAAATAACTTGGCAAGTTTTTCATACTGTATTTTGGTTTGTTAACATCAGACATCAATTTATGCTTAGTATCATTATATATTTAATGCTAAAGTTAATTGGCATCTCTGAGTACAGGAATAAGACACATATGATAAAATAATTTTTAAAAATACCTGTAAACTAAAACATACAACACTGATATCCAAATTATACTTGTCAGTGATGATTTTCAAATGCAGGCTGATGTTGAATTTGAGTAACTACAGAATGACACTGGTGAGCATAACGACGAGTAGTCAGTCAGTCTGACACAGGTTTGTGCATTTTGTCGAAATCGATAGATGATATTTTTAGTGCAGTAGGCAATGTATGGAAATTTACTTTTACCTTAGAACTTACAACTATGTGAACGTAAAATGTATTTATTTCGATAAATGCTGTTTATTGAGGCAGCAAATTTTATTTATTTCGTGAATCTCGATGGACGTTCTAGAAAAGTAAAAATAAGTTGAGGTTATCTTTTAATCTTATTTTGTGTTCGGTACATACCTGTGTCCACATCCATGGCGTCAAATTATAGTTTGACTACTTTTATAGCCAGTTATTTAACGGTTGCATCACACAAACACGAAATCTTATCAAATAACGTTGAGTAAATAACCCAACCGAAAGAGCATAACAACTGCACACAGATTTTGTTGAATGTTGTGTGACTGACTGACAAATGACAAGTGAAGTGACAGACTGAATGACTGAATGATAGAATAGAACGTCTTCTGTCTGTAGTGGCTGTTTGGCAAGTGTGAAGAGGTTGCTTTATCCCATCCTCCCTTTTTCCGAGTAAATCTCTAGTCTATGGTCCGAGTAATACCTCTTTCTTATTTTAATTATTGCCTCTGCAGAAATTATTCCGCAATTTTGCCAATATCAAGTTTAAATGACTATACAAGCTTTTTCAATATTAGTAGTAAAAAACCAATAAAACTTTAGCAGTCTTGTGCGGTCATTACATTAAAACTATTATTAAATAAGCTCTTAAAAAATTAATAGTATAAAAGTTATCCTGTGGAAAGCTGTCAACCTTTAATTTTATGGAAAAACTAGTATTCTGCCCTCGGATATCGGTTATCGTGCTAAACCATTAATCTCTTTTTTCGCAGTCGGATAAAACTATCCTTTCCCGGGTCTCGAACTATCTCTATACAAAATAAGTTCAGTAGTGTAGGCGTGTAAGCAACATTTTGAAATCGGCAAGCCCTCTCAACCATATCTATAAATCTATAGTGGTTTGTTAAAAAATACTACGGCTTTAAGACAATACTTATTGGAAGTTTTTCATTCAATATTCAAGAACAAATCAAATTTAAATTTCGAATAGTTAATCTGACCAAGGACTAAACAGTTCTGTAATATTTAATTTTTCCAAAAAAAATCATTTTACACACCCCCTGGGGTAGTTTTGGAAAAATAAAAAACACGTGTGTTTTCTGATTTCTTTTAAGGTATCTTCATCATCTAAATTATTTTTTAATAAAGAACTTCAATGTACTATGTACGTGGCCAAAAGGAACAAACTCTCTTGTAATGATGACACTAGTGATGACAAGAAGCTGAATGTCATCTCAACTCAACACGATTGAAAAAAAAAAAAAAAAATATGGCTGTCGTTGGTTTTCTGTCTGTCGTTTTCGAATGAGTGATGTGAAGGACTACCATGATGTTAGTGAATAAAGTTCTTTTAGGATTAGGAATTTTATAGTCAATTTTAGATAGCTAGCCGTGAATTACTGTTTATGAAAATAACTGTGTAGAAGTGTGGTTAATTAACAAGTTCCTATGCCGAGTACGTTAGGTTGTTCGAAGTGTTTGCATCACCGGTGAAGTATCGTTTGCGAGTGTGGCGGCGCCGTCATCTCATCGAGGGTGTATGTAAAAGCGAGCGAAGAGCGGTAAGATGTCGTTTCCACCTCGGGCGCCGCTCGTGCCGTACGGTATAGCGCCGGGGGTGGTCACCATGCAGATGCCCACACACGTAAGTCCTCGCCCGTGCTCTAACCTCCAGAGACGCCTGCGCTAGATGTATTTGTGAGACGAGTACATACAATAGTCAGTAATTCATAATACCAAAACATACAATTATGCATTTCTTCCCCATGGAATATACACTGCAAATTGTCTGTTGTTACATGTATACATTGCCTTACTGTTGTACAGTCAGGTAACAAGTAGTTTATACCCTTTGTAATGTTCAAACTATGTCCTTATTGAATTTTATCTAAGCATTTAACACCACAGGACATCGCTATGGTTTTGTTTATAAATAGTTTTAGTAACCACTCCACAATAAAACAATATATGTATTTATCAATATTAATTAATCATTCGTAATTATTATTCTGGAATGAGATGATCTCTTAAGCAGGTCTTATTTACATCTAAGGAAGCAGTATCTTTATTAAATACTTGTGGTGTGGTTACCAATCAATATTTAACTCAAAGACCAACTGGAGCTGATGACATTTCTCAAAAGTGGTGCTAATTTTAATTACAGCTTGTAGACATCCTTAAATTAAATTTCTTAGAGCTTTTAAGCCTTTGGAATTAGTCTTCAACTTAAGTTTATGGTGATTACCAACTAATAGGCTTCAGTTAGAAATTTACCTTTGGTTATTAATTATTCTTGGTAATTTACCACTGCATTTGTAGGAATAAGACTTGGCTTGAGTTGACAACTAGATTCACCATCAAAATTATTATTTAAAATTCAACTCAGATGGCCTTATATGCTGCATGTTTCTTTGCATGATATGAACCACAATGAGCAAATCTTAAGTCACCAAATTAGCCATCAAAGTGAGCAAGTTGAGGTGGCAGTGTGCAGGCCACATCACTATTAGAACTGACAACCACTGGGGAATAAAGGCTTTTTAATGGAGACTACTAAATTGACCCCAACAGTGTTGGCCGCTCTGCTATGAGGTGGACAGATGATACTGTTAATATTCCGGGAAGCCACTGGCTGCTGAGAGCTGGCAACCAATCAGGGTGGTATGTAAGGGGAGGGCTACATCCAGCAGTGGGTATCTCCAGGCTGATGCTAAGGCTGAACTCTGTAATGGACAGGCTACTTTTTATGATTTTATGCAATAAATAACATTTTTGTGTGTTTGATAATAAATCAGCCAGGTGGAGCTGTAGGTGATCAACTAACTAGTTGTTAATGAAAAATTGTAAGTTAACATTATGTTTAGGGTTAAGCTAGATACAAAGTACCTACCTAATGTTGAAATGTTGTTCATGTGGTTTACTAAAACAAAAGTAGTTACATCAAATGTTACTTTACTTACTTCATGTATTAATATGATATGGAACGGGTCATACAATGTGTGTGTGGTGTTAGGTGATGGTGGGTGCGTACGGGGCACCGGCGGGCCCCGGTGGGCGGGGCGCTCTGCTGCCGGCGCCGGCCGGGGGTGGGGGCGCGGGGCCCGGCGCGGGGGCCCGGGGCCCCGCGCGCAACGGCGCCGCCGACGAGGGCCCCGCCGTCACCGTGTTCATCGGCAACATCGCGTCGCGCGCGCCCGACGCCATGATCCGTGCGCTGCTGGCGGCCTGCGGGCCCGTGCTCGGCTGGAAGCGCGTGTCCACCTTCGGCTTCAGCGAGTTCGCGAGCCCCGAGGCGGCGCTGCGCTGCGTGCGGCTGCTCAACGACCGCCAGGTGGCCGACAAGCGGCTGCTGGCGCGCACCGACGGCAAGATGCAGGCGCTCGTGGACACCTACAAGAGTGAGTGTCTCGCATCGCGCGCTTCGCCCCGCTCCGCCCCGGCTCACTTCGCTCTGTGCACGTGTCCACAGCCGAGCAGCGGTCGCGGCTGGGGCAGGAGGGCGCGCCGGGCACGGACGAGAGCTCGTACCTGGACGCGAGGCAGCGCGGGCTGGACGAGGCGGCCGAGCGGCGCCTCGCGCAGATCGTGCGCGACTACCAGGACGACATCAACAACTACGAGCTGCTGCAGAAGGGTGAGTGTCTCCGCGGCCCCCGCCCCTCGCGCTCGCCGCTCCCGTGCTCTGTACCGTGTCGTTGTTACAGAGGAGGCGATCTCCAAGACGGCGCGCGTACTGGAGGAAGCGGACATCTCGGAGGAGAAGCGCGATGTGATCCACCGAGAGATCGGCAAATTCCGCGAGAGCATGAAGGTACGTGCCTCTTCCCAGCTCCCCGCCCTCCGCATCCCTCCCCCCTCCACCGCGTCCCTCGCGCTCGTGCCGATGTAGACGATGGTGTCGGTGTACGACGCGGGCTCGTTCTATAGTCGCGACACTACGCGGTGTATGTGTTCACAGCGATTCTCAAAAATACATCGCCACAGTTAGTGCATCGCACGCGACTCGGCGCCTGCGCCGTACATTCTGTGATCAAGACCTCAATTTAATGGAGGCACACTAATTATTAAATATTTTTTAGTTACTGCCAACAGAGATCGGGTTATATCTATGGATCTACTTTATCGATTTTGATTAATATTCAAGTTAGAATGTTGCTTTTCTGTTGGCAATGATAAAAATGTAATTTATTCTGTGATCAGGTGTTAACTTCGGTTAAACGAAAGACAGATTGACGAAATAAAACCTTTTGTTTCTAATTTAAAAATAATTCATTATTTAGTTTGAATTTGTTATTCTACAACTAATGTATGTACAATAATGGCATTTGATAACCTTACTTTAATATTTTTTGAAGTTAACAATATTGTTGGGTAGTAAGTAGGTACTTATCGATAGGTATATAAAGGAAGCGTCTGTTTGTTCCGGGTGTTATCGCAGTAGGTGCACCGCGCGACACTACGACCGTAGGTGAGTGCCGACATGTCGATACATACCTACACACACACACACACACACACACACGCACACACACGCACACACACATACACATACATCTTCTCAATCCTATTTCAATATTTCCATATTGCATGTTACTTTAACCCTCATCTATGATGCTAATTTATAAATTCAAAATTACTTGTAGCTAATCCTTTTCCCTTCATTTTTATGATTCTTAAAAGAAGATACACGGTTTATCAAAAAAACACAATTTAATTACACAGTACTAGTCCGGCACAATTGCATATGTGGGGGGGGATTCATAGTAGTGAGCGCAAAGTTATCTATATACCTAGTAGGGAAGTGAATAGTAACCAGCGTCCGGGCGGGTGCCGGCCGCCTGCCCCCCGCGCCACCGGAGCCCCGCCGAGCCCCGCGCGCCTGCCTCCGGAGCCCCGGAACACGTAAGTGTGCCACGGAGTGAGAGGGAGGCGTGAGAGAGAGAGAGAGAGCGTGTGCCGCGTGACGTCAGCACGTGTCAGTAGGTGGCGATTTTCAGATGCGGGGGAGCGGCCGAGCGGACACGACGAGCTCTCTATGTGCTACGAGTAGTGGTAGCGCGCCCGACGACCGCCAATCGTATGAACATGCACTTGTCGACTTATTACTTACACCTCGCCGACACGCCTCACGCGACCACGCCCCGGCGCCGACTGACGCCCGCTCGTTATACGTTACGAACAACATATTATATCTACGTACATAATGATCACTCGATACGGTTTCTATTTTAAATAAATCAATTTTGGCACATTCCTTTTCATTGCATTTACGTGGAATTTATTAACAATTTAGCCTTTGTTTGTGGACGAAACATGTTTCGTATTAGGAAGTAAATAGTTCAACACGCGTGTAAGTCAGTCGGAGGCAGCGCTCGATACTGTAGTGTCCCGTGTCGAGTGAGGCGGGCGCGGCGCTGCGTTGAATGGTTCGTGTGCGAACATATCTCCGACCCGTGCCCCCCGCCCCGCGCCCTGCCCCCGCCAGACGGGAGGGCGCCGGAGGGGGAGGGGCGCGGGGCTCCCCGGCCGCTCCGCTCACGAGACTCGTTTGGACGCAGGAGGAGGCCGACGTCGTAGTGAGACGGAAACGTGATCCTAAGGACGAGAAGGACAGAGACAAGGAGCGCGACAGAGACAGAGCGGACCGCGCTTCGCCACGAGACAGAGACGCGCGTGACAAGGAGCCCCGCGAGAAGGATCCGCGCGAGAAAGACCGCGAGCGTGAGCGGGACAGAGATAGAGAGAAGGAACGCGACAGAGACAAGGATCGTCGCCGGAGGAGTACGTCCAGGTGAGTGCGCGTGCACGTTACTTCAGACGGCGGCGCCACTAGCGATGTTGTACTTCGTCGTGCGTGATCACGTTAGTTTCGTTTCATCCTGCGGCGAGTACGCGATGAACGACTAAATCGCTAGTAGCGCCGCTTGTCGCATCGAGCCGGACCGAGTTCGACGAGGTGTTCACACGATACGTTCGCAGGGGCAAGGAGCGACGCGAGGACCGCGAGAAGGAGCGCGAGCGAGAGGAGCGCGACCGCGAGCGGGAGAGGGAGCGGGAGCGAGAGCGAGAGAGGTATGACCACTACTCCATCGTATTTATTAAGCACTGACTCTATGGTAACTTGTAACGTGCGTTTTTTCTTCTCTTTACACACAGGGAGGTACGGGAACGAGAAAGAGAGAGGGAGATACGCGAAAGGGAGAGGGAACGCGAGAGAGAACGGTATGTCGTTGTTGTTGTTTTGTTAGTAATATTGTGTTTCGTTTCACA
Organism: Meganola albula; assembly: GCA_936450015.1. Classification (NCBI taxonomy): domain Eukaryota; kingdom Metazoa; phylum Arthropoda; class Insecta; order Lepidoptera; family Nolidae; genus Meganola; species Meganola albula. Next base: position 56,759 of record OW388168.1, read on the forward strand.
GCTGGCGTCTGCGGCGTGAGCTAGTTTATATTTGTAACAAGAAGTAATAAACGTCGATAATCTGATTGTGTTAACGAGCACGTAGATAGGTACTGTTGGGTGTCGTGTAGTGTGTGCGTAACATGTTGTCGCTACACCCGTACATCCGCACGAGAGATGAGATACGTCGCGCACTGTTGGCAGGCGACACACAGTCTGTATCGTCGTATTTTTCCGCTCAATAGTTTGTTATCTACGTTTTACAAATATAAGATTTTATCGATGCCAATCATAAAATTTTATGCGGTGTGGTTTTGAAATTTCATAAAATTGAAGACTTTACTTTAAGTGAATACAGTTTATAAAGGACGTCGGACGGTTCGGTAGGGAGCGCGAGCGGGAGCGGTCGAGGGACCGGGAACGCGAGCGGGACCGGGAGCGGTCCGAGCAGTCGCGCGGCCGCGGCTCCGTCGACGCGAGGAGAGATGCCGAGCTGGAGGAGGAGGCGAGAGACAGGAAGAGGATAGAGAAGAAGGCGAGGGAGAAGGAGGCCGCCTACCAGGAGAGACGCACCGCGTGGGAGGCGCGGGAGAGGCGCAAGGTGAGTGGGCGGCGTGGGTGACACCGGCGGCACCGTACATCTAGCATATGTCGATCGGCAAAGCGAAAGAGATAGAGAATAGGATACACATATGTTAGAGTGAGATAGATAGACGAGACCGAACACGTATACGCTACGGTCCCGTGAGGTAAAAGTGTTAATCGTGACCGGAACAAATAATTGTTGTCCTATTTAGGTCCTACGATTGTAATAGGTACCTACTAGAGATCTTAAATTAAACGAAAGTGGACTGTATTGATGTATAGGTATAACTAATGGTAAATAATATATAAAAACGACGCATGTCGCGGGTGGCGCTTCTACGCAGTGTTTTTGAGGCGCAGCGTCGAACCTCGGCCGTCCTCCCCCTGCGCCCGCGCATCTTGCATGTCGATGCATCGCTAACTATATCTCTATATATTTAGTTTTATAGCGAAATTTTGTATTAAATAGACGATAGTTATTATGTTTACCTGTTCTGTACTAGCATGCAACGCATCTAAAAGAGAAAACTCACAAAATTCAACTTTTTACACTTAGGTAGGACTAAAATGTTTTGCTCTCGACATGCCTTGTTTTAGAACTGCTACAAAAGTTTTATACATATTTGATAGGAAAAAATATAGTGTTTTATATATCACATTAATACTCTAAATGCATAGGCAGTCAATTTAAAATAATATCAAATACGTGAATTCCCGCTATTTTTAACACCACTTTTTAAATATAGAGTGTTACTATTATCGATAATACTTATCGATTTTTTTTTATAGTGTACACAGTGTACAACTTTCGTGATGTTCATAATTTTTTTTAACTTTTAACCGACTTCGGAAATATGAGATTGTTATGGGTTTCGGTTGTTGTTTTTTTTTAATGTAGGTTCTCCGATCTCTCCGTCAATTTGAACCGATTTTGAAAATTCTATTTATGTTTGAAATATTTAACTGCCACATTAAAAAAATGTGATCTAATGATGGACTTCGGGAAAATGGAAAAATATCACCACAGAACCGTTGCCTTCGCGACAGATAGTATTGCTTGGTTTATAAGTGTAGTCCATGGCTAACTACTAACTAGGGGAAAGAGGACCACCGAGGTAATTTTAATGACAGTATGTATTAATTGCATAATTTAATGGTTATGCCTTTTCTAAGACTGGAATCACTTTTGCCTCAATTTTGGGTTGAAGGTCCCAAACACGAATTAACTTTCCTTTTAATTGAAACATTTGTAGCATTGTTATGACTACCTAATATTGAGGTTAATTTTGTGCATTTTTGAAAAAAATATCTCGATGACGGCGCTAAACAACTATCATATGGCCACTGTCGGCTTAATGAAATCATTTGGATTTTAATATAATTTTAATTGAAACGGTAATCTTTGCCAAATTATTTTTTTAATGTATTCGTGGCTACATGATAATCACTCAAATGAAAACAAAAATTTTCTGGAATGACATATCTTATGTATTAATCAAAGCATTTCACTTCATAATTAACGAAATATTAATTTCCAAACTGTTATATTAATAAACTATAATTATTATAATGTCTTAACTTACAAAAACAATGTAGATAGAAATAGTTAGATGTCACTAAACGATATATTTTTTTATTCTGTTAGAATATATGTAATCACTATTCTATTAACGTCAAACAGTGTTATCGATAGTCGAAGTATCAGGCGGTGCACGGTGCGTCACGCACACATCGACAACAACGCACACTCCTGCAATCGGTTTTCGGTCTCGTCTCGGTCCCTACGTCGCCAAGCTACCGTAAGCGTCGGCTCACACTCTAAACGTACGGGCGGCACCGCGCAGGCCAAGGAGCACGAGCGCGAGCGGGAGCGGGAGCGCGCGCGGTCCGAGGAGCGCGAGCGGGAGGCCAAGCGGCTCAAGGAGTTCCTCGAGGACTACGAGGACGAGCGCGACGACCACAAGTACTACCGCGGCAAGGAGCTGCAGCGCCGCCTCGGCGCGCGCGTGCGCGAGGCCGAGGCCGACGCGCGCGAGCGGGCGCGCGAGGCCGACGAGCTGGCGGCGCTGCGCCGCGACATCTACGGCGCCGCGCCGCCCGACTGCGCCGCCGCGGCCGCCGCGTACGAGCGCGCGCGCGCGCGCCTGGCCGCGCTGTACGCGCCGCGCCCGTCCGCGCGCCGGCTGCGGCGCCGCGCCGAGGCCGAGGCGCGCGCGCGCCGCCTGCTGCCGGCCGAGGCCGAGCCCATCGACTCGGAGTCGGAGCCGGCCACGCCGCCCACGCCGCCCACGCCCGCGCCGGCGCCGGCCGCCAGCCCGGCGCGCGCCGCCACGCCGCCGCCGCTGTCCATCCACTTCCAGCCGCCGCCCGCCGCGCCCGCGCCGCCGCGCCGCCCGCACCGCGCCTTCCGCCCCGACGAGGACGAGCCGGCGCCCGACCACCACCACCACCACCACGCGCACCACCACCACAGAGGTGAGCTCCAGGACCCTTACCGCACCGCTGTGTCCCTGCGTTTTAAATCTGTAATATCTTCAAAAATATTCTCTATACGTGTTGAATACACAAAGTATTTAAAATACTTTATTGCGTAAGGATTAATGCAGTTTTGCTTAAAATCGCTTCGTAATTAAGCCGTTCCTTTTGATTGAAAGCAAAAGATAAAAAATGATTATTGTAGATTATCCCTAACATTAAACATGTACCGTCGCGGACTTTTTTGTTGACCTTAAGATGTGCAATACTGTAGTACGCTATTTTAATATAATAATATCTCGTAGGGTTTAGCTAGCGCAAAAAACCAATGTAAACAACTTAAGGGCAAAAAATGCGTTAATTTACGACAGCACATCGGAAACCTCCAAAATTATCAGTGTTCCTCAACTATACAGGTCGACTTTTTTATCACTGTCCAAATTTAAATATTATAATCTTTGGATAAAATAATGAAATACGTGTTTTTTCTTTTAGTATTGATTAGAACAAAATTATTGAAATATTATGACCTCACAAAGATGTCTCTAAATAGTGAACGTGGGTGGTCACGGAGCTACGAGCAAAAATCGCGAGTATCGCTTCCCCACTTTCACCAACATTTCATTGATAACTTTCATTCCTACATAAGTGCATTATTTTTCCTTCATACTTTACGGGCAAAAGTCGAATACGACTGTCAAATTGAAAAACGATCGTGCTTAGAACTGCGGTATAACTGACCGATTAGAATTAAATCTGTACTAGTACGAGGATTCAATAATAATAAGAACTAACCTTTTGCGATTTAAAAAATCTGATTCGTTATGACTGTGTCTGCGCCTTTCGATAGCGGTACGGGAGCAGACCGGAGCCCAGCAGCACGCGGCGGCACAGTGACACGCCGCCTGCAGCACACGTACTCGATAAGGGGTCTCTTTCGAAGGAATCGAATTATCGATCTTCGATTTCTTGTGGCGGTCTCCGTTTACCCACGTCGTTGAGATAGTGCCGGGGTCGTAGATCGACCTTAGTCCGACGACCGGTTAGGGGATCATCTTAAGGGGGGAATCGAACTTTCGATTAGCGGCCAAAATGGTATAGCGTTTTCGGTTCGGTCGCCGGTTTACCAAACCCCGGTCGGGAAGGCGAGAGATACTTTCTTCTGCATACTTTCTCGAGGCTACACTTAAAGTTTGACCACTTAAAAGGTGACATCGCAACACTTTAGATAACAGTATTCGCGATGTGAACACATTGTAGTCGGTGTGCGGCGACTGAGCGAGCGGCGCGCTGCGAGCGGTTATGTGCCCGCCCGCCCCCCACATTGTTCGACGGTCATTCGCTTGTTTGTTAAAAAGTTTGATTTTTTTAAAGACTAGTGCGTCCACAAACGTTGATAACTTTTGCGGAACAAACTTTTTTTTCGTGAAATTTTATCCTATACTTGTATTTTCAAAAATAGTATTTCTTAATGATACCTAATGCGTAGAAAAAATTTGGACAGTGATAAAAATTTCGCTCTGTATTACACACATAACCCTTCCTCTTGAATCACTATCTGATGAAAAAACGCATGAAAATCGGTTGCATACTTTTAAAGATTTAACAAAACATAGGGACTTTGTTTTATACTATGTAGTGATGAATGGACAATTTAAAAAAATAGCATCTAATTCGCGGCAGTTTTATTATTTGCATTCTTTACTTTCTTCTCTAAAGTGTTTCAATTAAAAAAAACACTGATCGATAGCAATTAATATTAGATCTAGAGCGTCGTGCTTGTATGTAAAAACTTACATACTACACTTTATACTGTCTTTATTTATTTTTACACTTTTAAAATGTTGTATATTTTCTGCTTAAAAATTATCAAATTTTAAATAATATTTCAATATATTGGTAGGCATTAAATTTATGTACAAATGTTTGGTATGTATAAAAGTGAATCCGTTTCAGTTGGTCACAATATAACTTCCAAAAGAATTTACTGATTTCTCTTAGGATCTCTAATATATTGTTAAGGTTCTTGTGGAAGGCAAAATATTAAAGAGTAGTTAAAACAGAATAACGTCTGTTGGATTAGTTAACTGTAATAATTTATTATTTGTAGGTTACAGTAAAAAAGACTTGGTTACTGAAGTTCACTAAATAAAAATATTTGTTATATTTTAGCAAAAGACAAAGAGAAAAAAGATAAGAAAAAAAGTGATAAAAGTGAGAAGGGCGACAAGAGCGAGAAGAGCGAGAAGAGTGAAAAGAGCGATAAAAGCGAGAAGGGTGAGAAGGGCGATGCCACGGGCGGAGGGGGAGGGGGAGGGGGGGACAAGGAGAGCAAAAGTGCTGAGGAGAAGCGCAAGCACATCAAGAGTCTCATCGACAAGATACCCACACAGAAGGAACAGCTGTTCCAGTACAAGCTCGACACCGCTCAGGTACTACACCACACCCACACACACATACACATACACTTTAAATAATTATACTGTACGATCTCACCGTCGTACACAGCATAAACATTATTTTGTTAATGCCACAAAACTCTTTGACGGCACTTGTTGTGTGTAATAATAATACTACATTACTTTAGTATGTCACCGAAAGTTATCAAGGAAAGATTTGCCACCTAGCATACATAAAATTAAATATGCTTTTACTATAAACCTTTGGCTATCTTTCTGGTTGTACTCAAACTCAACAACTACTTGTTAGTGTAGGGTTCTAACAGTACTCTACATATACAAATAGCCTTCTGTTTGCCACTTTGAATGCTTCAACTGTGCAGAAAATGTTAACCTTGATTCAAGAAAAAAATAGAGTGGAATTTGAAGTTCTCACAGCAGTACGTGTATTATACCTCGGTTACATTGAACTCAGTACTACGGCAATGAGCCGGCAGTGGCGAGGGATGTGTGTACAACACACGGTACATCTAATGGTGCTGCCGCAGCTACTCGCGACGCCCGACGCTGCCTAGTTTACTAAAAATCAAATGATTATGTCTAAAGTCCAACTTCCCTCCCACATTGCTCTGCTCACTGATGTTGTTGTTGAAGGAAGCGTAAGAGTAGCTCAAAAGGAGTAATTGCGTTACATGTTAAAGAGAAAGCTCAATAACTCCCTGTTTGGGCTGTTAAGGTGTACCTTTGCTTGACCGGCAGAGCAGTGAATAAAAATACGTCTTGTTTGTGGAATTATCTATTAGCAACTAAATTGTATAATTGACTGACCCACATTTGGTTACAATCCTACGTGCATATGTATACATATGTAAAACGATTGGACATACCGCCCACCAAAAACATTGTTTTTCAATCAATTGTTAAAAAATTAAATTAAGAGCAATAGTGGACTGTATCTTTAAACATGACAAGACAAATTATAAAAAATTGAATTGAAGTTCTTAAGTATGTATCAAATCTATAGTTATAAGTAAATACAAAATCTAATTATTATGAACCGCCCACCGTTCACTACGTTACAGGTTGTTCCATAATATTTCTGCTATTGTCTTTGACTTTAACCATTCGGGCCCGGTCCACCAACGATCCATGCCAAGTCGCTAAGATTGACTCCTCTCGTAGCAACATTCGCGGGATTTTTAGTGGATTGTATGTGTTTCAAACGCTGATTGTTTTAGACTCATAAAATATCAGCGACTCTATTGGCCACGAAAGTCTACCATCTATTTGGTTGTGATTGTATCTTCTACATTTTGTTTTTCTTTCTTCTTGTTGTATTGTTGTAAATTGTTTCACATTCTCTTTCTTCTGTTTAAATCTTCTTTGTGTAGCTGATTGTTTCTATTTCCCAAAATGTTGGTATGGTTTTGTTTTTCAGGTTTGCCTTCAGTGTTTCCCGAAAGAACCCACCTGAGTGATGTATTTTGGCTATCATTTGAAGTCGTATTAATCCCTCTTCTATAATTTTCCGTAAACGTCGGCCTCCAGCAAATTATCTCCTTTGTTCGGATAACAACACATAGGATCAGCTAGTGTTATGCCTTTTATTTTGTTCCAGTTTATTTTCATAGAAGCGTTGGATTTTTGTTTTGATCTGCAATTGTACATTTTGATTTATTGTAATCTGATCTTCTCCTTATAATGTACAATTACTTCTACTCTTCTTCAACTTCAAAAAGTCAGCTATCCTTGATGTAGCAAATGAGGCTTCGGAACCAGGATCTATTAGAGCACGGAAGACGTGTGACTCTCCGGAACTTAAAATAGCGTCAACCATAGCTGTAGCCAATAGTACCTGTTTTGTCTCCTCCTGACGTGAGCAGTGAGCAATGACTTTTGTTTTCTTCTCCTCATTCGTTGTAGTTGTTTGAGTTGCTATATCACTCTCTCTTTGTGTGGAATCTTCATGTAGAAAGAGAGTGATGTCTTCTTTTACTTAATCTTGTTTCGGTGGATATTAGTGAACTAGTTCTAAGGTGCGAAATTTGGACTCCATAAAACTTCTCAACTGGTCCCATGTTGGTAGGTTCTCAGTCTTTCCACAAATAGCACTTTCTTCCCAATCTTTGTGTGTTTGTGCATCTAGTTTCTGTCCTACTAAGAATACTATCATAGGATCCCAAGAATCAATGGCTATACCTTGATTTTTCAAGCTGTTTAAACATTCTGTAGTTACATCTAATAATGTTTTTAAATGCGTAGCGGATTGATTCAGAATCTTCCTTTGGTTAAAAAGTCTTTTTAGTAGCGATGTAGTCATAAGTTTTTTATTTCCGTAACGTCCTTTTAAAAGGTTCCAAGCTTGTGGATAATTAGCACTGGTTGTCTGTATATGTCTTAATAATATCTCTGCCTCTCCCGTAACAGTTGTTTTCAAATAGTGTAACTTCTCGACATTCGACAATGTACTATTGTTGTGTACTAATGTTGTAAATAAGTCTTCATATGTAGGAAATTCTTCATAGCGGCCGGAGAACGTTGGCAACTTAATAGAAGGTAGTTTGACACACGTTGGCGTTTCACCCAATGTATGATTTAAGGACTCACCGCCACTGGATTGTTCACCTGTATTCACTTTAGGCTCATAATTGTTCAACGTATCTAATAACTCAGCCTTGAGATAAAGGTACACATCCTCGTAAATGAAAAATTCTTCATTTGTAAAATAGGGTATGTTCGTGCGCATTTCTCGCGGTGTACACTTCACCAAAGCTTCGTGGGCGACTAGGAAACTATGCCAATGTTCTTCAACGCCTTGTAAACGCGCTTTGAGATATCCCGTCGTTATCCGTGTTTTAGGACATTTCTTTAAATTAGTTTGAGTCCTTTGTAAGACTAAAGCCTTTTCTTCTAACACACGTAAATATCCGTCTTGTTCCGGGGAGGTAGACATATCGCAAACTTGTTATAAACTGGACAATGCAAAGTCGTTCTAATTGTATTTAATGATCACTATATTGTTGTAATAGTCTTCGTAATGCACCGTATAACTATGTACAACACTTGTTTACTTCGTAGCGGACCGGGTTCACGCCGGTAAACGATGTTTTTTTTGTTCTCGCAAATCTTGGGTCGGCCGGTCGAGCGTTGCGCCAATTCAAAAGGTCGTAAGTATCCGGCTCATATTAGGCCATATGTTTGGGCTGTTAAGGTGTACCTTTGCTTGACCGGCAGAGCAGTGAATAAAAATACGTCTTGTTTGTGGAATTATCTATTAGCAACTAAATTGTATAATTGACTGACCCACATTTGGTTACAATCCTACGTGCATATGTATACATATGTAAAACGATTGGACACTCCCTATCTGCAGTTAACGCTCTAAGCAGCGTCTCTAAATGCCGCCAATCGTTAGGTTTGGGACCTATCATTGGCAACGATGATAAATTATAATAGTAGTGTCGTATGTGGTGTAACAGATCGACAACGTGCTGATGGAGAAGAAGATCCGTCCGTGGATCAACAAGAAGATCATCGAGTACATCGGCGAGCCGGAGCCCACGCTCGTCGACTTCATCTGCAGCAAAGTGGTAGCGGGCTCCGCGCCTCAGGGGATACTGGACGATGTGCAGATGGTACGATACCTAGTGATAGCTGCTGACCTGCTGGTCACTCGTTAGATATGTCGGTTTTCTCAATTTCCTCAAAACAATTAACACAAAGATGTGTGGATACGACCGGGGATCGAACCAGCGACCTTATATTTAACGCCAGCCCTGGTGTTCTCTCCATGTGCTGTACTGTGTCAAGCTTGTGTGTGTGTACAGGTGCTGGACGAGGAGGCGGAGGTGTTCGTGGTGAAGATGTGGCGCCTGCTCATCTACGAGCTGGAGGCCAAACGTGCTGGACTGGCCAAGTGAACACCTACACCCACCAGCTACAACTTACTTACCAACAATATAACGATATTATTCATAATTCACTAACTTTTATTTCACTCCCCCTTCAATGACAGAGCCATTGACTGTTCAACAGTCACTCGCTCGCTGCACATTATTTATTTGGACAACCAGTAGTTATTACATTATTTTAAATCTAAATGAACATGCTAAACATTTTAAGGTGCCACAGCATGCGCGTAGTTAAATATAATGAAGAAATGGGTAACACTTGACTAGATAAGTACATAATATAAAAAATGAGAAAAAAATATTTAAATGGGGAAACCAGTAATGGAAACAATAATGTATTTAAAAAAGAAACTTAAATGCATTATATGTATGCTAACGTGTATTGTCCTGTCGCACTAATGCACCGTCAGGCAGAGGTGAATGTCATTTTTTTTGTCAGATGTGGTTAGGTATCTAACGGTATAGAACGCTAGCCTTTTTCCATTTTGGTACAATATCATGGTGATTTTAAAGGAATCCTATAATCAGCCGTTACCCCTATACAACTTTCACCATCACCTTGCTTGTTTAACTGTACTTATATTAGTTGGTTTAGGTCATAGATTTAGAACGTCGTCAGTTTACAAGCTAAATCTATGGTTTAGGTACTTACTTCAGGTGAAATGATGGAACGAAATTTAAATTATCTTTGATATTAAACAAAGAAGAGTAGGTACATAAGTAATTAATAATTATAGTTAACGATTCAATTTCCCTGCGAGTGATTGTGGAACGGATCGATTGTCACGCGCATCTGTCGCGCGCCTTATAGCGATGTCGCGCGACTGTCGCGCATCACTGCGCGATGTTCCGCGGCACTGTATCCGGTCTCTGTCTCACTCTCACCGTGCGTATGTATCCATTTATTTATTTTTGTCATATAATTTGTATGACCTCCGGCTAACGTCACATTCATTGCATACTTTCAAACTAAACAAGTAAGTTTCGATTGAACGGTATTTATGAATGTTCCTAGAACTTCCAGCGATCTTTAGGAAAGGCCCTTGTTTAGTAGTGTGGCTGTAATTGTGATCATGATAGATCTATCCTCCTAAAAAAAATTGGTTGCCTGTAAAGTCGGTATACGGGCGAAAGTTTTACGTGACAACGACTTTGAGTGGTAAAATAATTTTAATGTGAATATTCATTGGTATAGTAGGAAGAAGGATGAAATAATAGTAACAATTTAAAACATTTATTTATACAAAGAATTATATTTAAAACATTAATTTATACAAAGAATCTCGCTCTTAGGCGGGCTAACTGTGCTCGAGTGGAAGGGACGCGTGCCTTTCACTTTTTATGTCTGTCTCTCTCGCTCTTAGGCGGGCTAACCATGCCCGAGTGGAAGGGACGCGTGCCTCTCACTCGCTCTCATTGTGAGCGCATAACGTGAGCGGAGCGTAACGCAGTTTCTTGCAGTGTCACCCGGCAAACCAATTTATAAGACGTTGTCACGTCAAAACCAAAGATGTATATGTGCGGTAAGGAGTTGAGGATTCCGAGTTAGACTTTCAAAATATTTAATTTCACGTCGCTGACAACGTGACGGTAAATAACATTGTCGCACAGTGCAGGTGGCGACTGTCGCGGCGCAAGACGTGTTGCCCAACATCAAGCTCATGGTAAGTAGGTAGCTATTGTGGTCGCGGGGCGCTACCACGTGTCGCGTGTCGAGCTGCGGACAAATTCAACTCGAACAGATCTCTCCGCAGCCACGGGCGCAGGAAAGCGAGGAGAGCGACGAAAGCGAAGCGAGCGAGGAGCGAAGCGATAGCGGTCGACAGCGAGAGAGAGGGAGAGAGCACGAGGCGTCGCAGTGGGAGGGGCCCGCGCCACACGAGGGGTTCAGCAACATTCCCGCCGACGCGTTCACTCTCGACGAGGCGTTCGTGCCCTCCGCCAAGCGTGGACTAGCCCACGACGCCTGGGATCCCTCGCGATACCTGCAGAAACCTGACCACGACCGAAAGCGAGACGCCTTTCGGCCCCGGGGACCTTCCAGATACGTCGCACAGGATCGTTTCCGGTAACGGTCTATATAATTTTTTTTTTATCTTAAACCAATATTAGTATCCCGCTACGGCTACTCTAATAGACCACATGCAGAAATCACCCGCCTGCCTCGACATCAGCAAATCAAAAATAGTGTCGTGCTCCTACATTACCTATACGTCGTCGATACTTCCTGTGGGGGGCGGAGCGAGGCGCGGCGTGATTGAATGAATTTTGCATACAATCGAAAGTTTATATGAAAGTTGCACCAGACTTGGGATACGGGTGAGTAATCCAAGGGCGGCAGCTCTAGGTAGGTATATGATCCATACGGTGACATCTCCCCGCAGCAGCGAGGACAGCGGCCGCGCGGCGTGCGTGCGGCTCGCCAGTGCGCGCCCGGCGGCCGCGCGCGCCGTGCTGCTGGCGCTGTGCGCCGACCTGCCGGCGCCCGCGCCTTCCCCCGCGCCCGCCCGCGCCCCTCCCGCCTGCACCTGCACCTGCCGCATGGACCGGCAGTCGCCGCGCGCACGATCCCGCTCGCGCTACTTACTCGACTCGAGGAAAAAATATCTTGTGGACGATGACGAGGACGACTTTTCGTAAGTGTATTGTTTTACTTTTCTTTTAAAGTATCTACTTACCGTTTCATATCTTATTTAGGCCGTTACAAAAAGTCTAGATATTTATAAAATCTGACGCGAAAGTTTGGTTGCAGGAGTCCTACGGTGGACGTGTGAGGCGACGACTGGCGCGCTCGACGTGTTGTGTCGCCGACGACTACATTTTTTGACCACTAATATAGCTGTTCTTTGATGTGATGATTTAATAATAACCGATAATGACACATGTTTGATGGTTTTTATTCCAAGCTGGGAAAATCAACTGGCTATTAATTTTAAGTGCACGATTCGATCGAACTAAACACTGATGTTTGTATGTGAAGTAAGTACTGAATCTGTTATTCAACTTTTGTAACTGACCGGCTGACAGCTCGAGGGCTCTAACGGCCCACTGACTCGACAAACGAGCTGAAGAGGACTACGTCACACAACACTAGGGCTCAAAAACACAATTTTTTAATTCACATTCTAAAAATATAAAATAGATTTGTAGCGTCGCGTGTCGTGAACACGTAACGTAGGTAGTGAACTTATGTCCCCTGCGTACTGGCATGGGTACAGTAGGTAGGTACACATCACTGACATCCTAGCACGGACTTCTTGCAGCAGTTGCAGCAGCGCGGCAGCACGAGGCGCGGGCGGCGCGTGTTGTACCCGCGCCGCTCGCGCAGTATCACAAACCCGCGCGCGTCGTACTTCGGGCCCTCCGGCACCAACACGTTGCGGTCACACAAATGGCCCTGAGACACATATACAACATACATTAATAAATATACAAAGAACTTATGAATAAGTTGAGAGAACTTATGACCTCCAACCCTCTGACATACCCAGAGGTTTACTAACAATCCAGATACAATCCACTCCAGAGGCAATCAAAGCCCACGGAATGTCTCCATTCCGCGCGCCATTCATGTGCCATTTCCCAACGAGTTACACTTCATGTAACCAGTTGGGAAAATATACACTTAATTGACCAGTTAGGAAAATAATGATGCTATGTGGGTTGCGATCGTCGAATAGGCATAAATCGTGTAGGTAGTCATAATGTTTACCTTGGCCCGGAGGCTCTCGACTCTGTGGCCGTGAGCGGGCAGCATGTCGAGCTCGTGCAGCGGCAGAGATTGGTGCGGGGTGAGCGGGTTGTGCGTGGTGCTGATGGTGGGCCGCCGGGTCGTCACCGTGTAGTACGCGATCTCCGGCAGCGGCACGCGCTCACTCGTTGTCGACACCGTTGTTGTATCTACATACACTTTCTTTTTTACTTTCTATATTGCTGCACGTTGCATTTTCACCCGGGTTGTATAAGGAGGTAAGTATCCGATGTTAAATACTTACTTTCAGCTTAAGTACGTTTCTTTTAAATTTCGTTCACATATCTCTTGTCCCATAAAATGGCAAACAAAACAAAATAATCCATTTCGGTGCAGTTGTTCGAGTGTTAAAGGTTTGAAGACAGTTTAAATATTCTGTGGCTAGAACTTACCGAAATTAGAGACTGCAGTTATCAGCTTTTTCTTTTGATCTAGAATGTAATGTATGATCCTGCCTTTCTGCCCTTTGACATGGGCCCTCATGTTGATGGTTTGATTGTCATCATCATCGCTGTGGGCCCTGAAGTACTGGTCTGTTGACATCGGTAAAGCAGTGACGTTGACCGTGACGACACGGCTTCTGTCGGTGGCGACGCTTAGAAGTATGGGGACGGGCTCAGGTTGTTTAGTGTCTTCAATGTCCATCCCTTCATGAGATTTCTCATAGGTTACGCTCTGTGTCGTAGAATTTATTATGTAGTTACTAGTTGTTACCGGCACAGTGACGGGAGATGTCACTATATTAGTCTTATTGACAGTAATCAGTTTAGTCTGAGCACTGGAGTATACTTCTGTTGGCGCTGTTGTGACGGTGCGAGTGACAACAGTTGCAGTCATGTTGGGTCTTTTGTCTGGACGAATAGCGACTTTGCTTTGAAGATTTAAGTCTTTTTGTGTTCCCGAAGCAGTAAATATGATTGAAGTTACATTAGGGATAGCTTTCGATTTCATAGTTTCAGTATTAAAAATGTCTTTTCCTGAGATAAGGAGCAGATACTTTAATCCAGTTTTGTTGGAATTTTTTTCAATAGGAAATGTCTGAGCCTTAATTCCACTCTTATTTGTAGTAGGTCTTCTTTGACCGGAGTCGATAGGCCCGGCGCTATTAGCGACCCGGCGGTAGGGCGGTCGTGACGTCACTATTAGGTAATCGTCGTTGTTTCTCCGCAGATCTGCTTTGATCCTGTTCACGAAGGAGAGTCTTTTGTTGGCGATGTTCAGCTCCTTGACTTTAGCTGAAAATATATTGTAAGTAACTACCACGTTTTCAACTAAGTGCAAGCGTGAGGTAAACAGTCACTTACATAATTGTCTCCTGCGATTAGGTCCACCTGCTGCCGTGGCCACAGTTGCAGCGTGGAGCACTCGCTCGCGCTGTAATGTCGTCGATCGTGCGAATTGAACATTGTAGGTAACGACTACTTCACACAATGTGAACACGATCGCTAACCACGATAATAACATACCGTCAAACTGTCTGACATCGACCGAACGTTCCTAAACACCAATGCCAAGTATACAAGTACTTCATACTACGTAGAAATAGCGCAGGAAAATAAAGTGGATTATGAAACTATTCAATAAAGAGTACTTCGGTAGTTTATTATTTTATTTTTATTGCATGAAGTTAACATCACAGTTATTTTACCATCAAAACCTATCCCTTTTACAGTAGGTATAAATGCCTACTAACATTTTATTCGTGCATTACAGTATAACAAGTGGTACGCCTATATGTAAAACACACCCTAGAAATAATCTAAACTTTTATAGCATTAGGCCGCCCGCCCACGTCCGATTTTTATGACAAATTTAGTGACCGATTCAACGCGTGGCCCTGAGTTTTGTATTGGATTGCATAAAATCGGTCGAGAAAAATCGGTCGTGTGCGGGCAGCGTTAAACAAATTTAGTAAGTACTTTATGCAACTTTTTTTAAATAGACGATACTGACAGTCTCCACTGCCGCTACACCAGGGATACTCAGATTTTAGTGTAAGTGTGCCGTTTCCAGCGGTTTCTTTCTAGTTTCTGTACTGCGTCAGTTTACCTAAACTTATTTACTATTCTCCAATACGCATAAAATAGATAACATTATGGCCTAAATTCATAAACGTCACGGCCTATTAGTTTACTCTTTGTCTACTTGACACGGTACACTTGTGTAAATTAAAGATTACTGAAGAAGAATTTTACGTTCAAGCCAGTTCCCTTTGACGTGTTTCGAGTCCTTGATGTCTCTGGAGCCCTTCCGCTCCATGTACTGTCGGCGGCCGCGCGGCAGCTTGTACTGCGGGAACGGCTCGCGGTCCACGCTGATGAGGCTCACGCGATCGCGACCCACCTCCTCCACGAAGCGAGACGGCGCGCGGCGACGACCGCTTACTCCGTGGTCCATCTGTACTTACAAGATATTATATTCACAAACCACAAACCGTACCTACACAGTAACATTCCTGTCATAATAACGTGACTGGGAATTTTTCCCAAAGTAGTCATAAAAATTTTGTGCAGTAAGTACTTACATAAGTTAATAGGTAGATAGGAATTTTATGTATTGATATAGGTAGATAGGTAGGTACTGCACAAGATTTATACTTAGATAAGAATATGCAAAATGTTTAATATTCTAATATTAAGTACTTAAAATTTTTAAAAGAAATTGTCCTTACCATAAGAAATTTATATTTTACGGAAGATGCGGTAGAGTTTAGGGGTGTACTTTCTTGGTCTTCGATCAAAGCTTCGTCGTCGCTACTATCTGTTACCAACTTCCCAGTGGCTACATCGTAGTTATCTTCCTCTACTTCGTTGAATACGGACTGATCCGAGTCCGTCACGTTATCGTAGTAATACTCGTAGTAGCCAATTGTGTTTTTGTCTAAATTTTGTGAACTTTCTGTTGCAGAGCTGTCGTATAATTCGTTTTCTTGTCGTGCGTTTAACCGAGTTTCGTCCATATAATACATCAAGTCGTTTTTGGAAACGACGGGTTTATTTTGGGAGGAATCAAAGGTTTGAAAGTCTGATGTAGGCATGTTATGTACATTGAAGGTATGTTCGTTGTAGTCATCTTGTTGTTGTATGTACTCGTCGGGGTTGTTGTTGGTTCGTCGTGTGTCTGGTCGGAAGGTATTGTTGTTGATACTTGCATTGTGTTCAGCATTGTTAGTTTCTTGTTTCTGTTGGTTCTGCTGTAATGTCGAGGTCAGACGTATAAACAACTATCAGAAACATTCGGAAAAATACCTAAATTATAAAAACTGATTAAATTAAATCCTATTTACTTTAGACTGTTACCCTCGTTACCCCGGTGACATTTTTGAGGCAATTACGTTAGGCATTTTTGAGAATTTTTCGACTCCTCCCCTCTCGGTGATACATCGTAAGATTTTCCTCAACTCCCTCTCCCCTCCCCTAATCTCACGCGAGATTCTACAAAACTTCTATTACCTACCTGTTGGATTATTGAAAAAAAAAAAACATAACTTGCTCTATTACATTTAATAAAGACTAGCAAAGACTAGGTACTTTGTATTTGTGAATATTACCGTAATTTAAAATCACTATCATAAAATTAAATAATGAATATCCAACAAAAATTACGATGAGGTTTATTCTAATTCAGTCCATGGAGACTCCATTGTACACTGTTTTCTACGAGAAAAATAATTACGTGATATTTGCCAAAAAGTCCCCTCCCCCTAAATGAGACTTGGAAAGATTTAGCTGGATCCCCTCCCCGCTAGAACACCTCGCGTAATTAATAACAACTGCCTACCCTAGTGATTAGAATAATTTAGCACCTAACGAACCTCTTTCAACTCTTTCTTATTAAACTGCGTTCATAATACATAATATGCGTTGGTATTACCGCGCCGTTTCCATTGCACAACAAAACATGATGCAAACATAGTCCTATCTCTTTCTCCTCATCTCTAAACGATAGAGATAGATAGTGCCTGCAACTTATTTTCTTGTGCATGTTTCGCCAATGGAAACTAAGGTTCGTGATAGATATTCTCAATGAAGTACTTTGGTCACATTGTTGTGGTGAACAGCTCCATACGGGTAATCATAGTTGTTCTTGAGTAGTTGTCGTCGCAGTGTCGCCACCAGCAGTGCAGTCCGCTCCGCTGACGTCATCGACCGATTGGTCGCTGCTTTATCGGACTGCGGTGACGTGGCTGGAGTTAATATTACCTAATTAATAGGTACTCGTAGAAAGGTTAGATTAGGCACCTACTTAATTTATTTCCTAAAATGATTCTTTGACGCTCGAGAACTACCACGTTTTTTATCAAACGTAAATTTGCAGTAAAGTACGTTCTATGTTTGTACGACGTCTAAATAGTGTACGACGTATCTATAGCATAAATCCACATAATTTTTGGATGTATTCCGTGGATAGTCGAAGTACGGCTATGAGCCACCGATATGTGGTGAAAATTCCACTAGTACGCACAAGGCGCTTTGCTGCTCTTTTATTGTGCGAACTGCCAAGTTGTGGAATTCGCTACCGGCATGCGGCATCTGTTTCCCGATAGCTATAATCTGCCTGTCTTCAAGTCACGAGTGAATCTGTATGTACTGGGTAAGCGCGTTCCAGCGTAGACTACTTCATTGCTTAACAACAGGCAAGTTGTGGACAAGCGGAAACCTATTATAGGATTAATAAAAGCACAGAACGCCGAATTAGCTCTAGTCGTTTGACTGATTTGTTGTCACACGGCTACAAATTATACACTTGAACTTATCTCATGGATTGTCTTTTGGTGAAAACCATGAAGAATGAAACCTGTTCAGTAGTTTTTGAAATTATAACACACACCAAAACCAACTTTATTTTATACTACGTAAAGATAAAGATAGTTTGTATCACCGTTAACAACGACCGCGACGTAACCGAGCACACACAAGAGAGCGCGCCACATTATGACGTGAATTTCCAATTCTAGCAAAAATATTATTGCGATACTGCTATAAAACTATGTAGAGTACCTACCAGTGGCGTAACTATAGGGTGGCAAGTCGGCAAAATGCCGCGGGCCCCCAGCCCGAAGGGGCCCCCGATCAGGAAAGTCTCAACTCCCTAAGTACCTACATTTATTATTACACTTAAGTAAAAAAAAAATTGTCTTTAATTTATTTGTCACCTCCTTAGTTGCTTACACAAGTAAAAAAAGAATACGGGTAGGTATTATAATTTTTCAATAAATTAGTAAAAAAAGATTTAACCCAGTTTTAGAATGAATGGGTAAAATCCAATTAATAATTTCGGAAACATGCATGGACAAACATACCTCCAAAATGTGTATATTTGTTTACATTTATATTCACTCGGTTCGGCATGTCTCAGAGCCAGAGTGTCTCGCCAAGACTAGGTATGGTATACTGACGGCATTGAAATCAGTGTTGCCGTTTTAGCGCATTTCGCGCTAGATATCCCAATTCTAGACTCTTTAGCGCTATTTATCTCACTACTACAAAAATATTTGTCGGAATCTAATAGAAATTGTAACTAAAAATTATTGACGATCGTAAATTTAAGCCAATCAGTTGGAGAGAGTTTAATTTAGTTGATTTTGGTAAATAGTAATAATGAATTGACATAAATACACATTTTCTCTTATGGTCATTAAAAATTCACATCTAAAATTTAGCGCAATTTTGAAATGCAAGTTTGGGGTATTTTTTCTTTCTCAAACGGCAGCACTGATTACAATGTATGTTGGTAATACTTGCTGATGCGCGGGGAATCCCCGATTCAAGTTTGTTCATATGAAAAATTTTACAAGTTTTGCGCAAGAACTCGCCAAGCAATTAGCAGTTTATTGTTGTAAGGATTGGTTGTTTATTGCAAGTGAGGATATATTTAATGAGTTAATTGTGAAAATTTTGTTGGCATATATTTAATGAGTTAATTGTGAAAATTTTGTTGGCAATGTCTACTCGGTAAGAATCTCGGTAAGAAAGCAAATAGTATTGCAGTTAAATGGTCTATAAACCCTGAATTTCCTAAAACTCGTCAGAGAAAAGTGAAACGTCATTTTGATGAAATTTGTGAGGATGAACGTCTGCAAGATTCTGAAAGCTTGTTTAAAGTTAACATATTCTATCGTGTATTAGACATCATCATTAATCAACTAAGATCGCGTTTCCTTGGCATGAATGAAATTGTTTCCAATTTCAGTGTCTTGCAACCTGCCACTTTGCAAAATTTGAACGATACCGATTTATTGGAAAAGGCTTTAGCATTTATCCATCTATATAAAAAAGACATATCTATCTCGTTTTCCAAGGAAATTCTGACTTTTCGATCCTCTTTTAAACACGAAATAGAAAGATCATCTTCTATAAGAGAACTTGCAGACTTGTTAATAATAAAGAATCATTTTATATCTTCGAGCTTTCCTGAAGTGTGTATATACTGCATGTGAAGTGTGTGTTATTTCTCACGATTCATGTAACTATGGCTAGTGCCGAGCGATCATTTTCAAAACTGAAATTGATAAAAACTTATTTAAGAAAATCTATGGGACAAGAGAGGTTAAGCAATTTGGCTATTCTATCCATCGAAAATTCTATGGCTCGAAATTTGAACTTTGATGATGTCTTTAACACTTTTGCTGAACAGAAAGTCCGAAGAAAGGAATTTAAATAATACAAATTGTGTACTTAAACTACAATAAAATTGTGATTTCAGTTCAATATGTACTTTAAATAAATAAGGTACTTTAATTTAATGTGACTTCATAGAAAATCTAGTAAGTAATTATAATTTTAAAGTTTGTTTGAACCTACTTCACGTAGTGATTTATTAGTTACCTCTTACAAATAAAAGTGTATAAATGAATAGGTATTATAAAATAAAAAAATGCTATTATTGTTGGTTCAGCTTTTTTTTTAAATTGGGGAGATGGGAGGGCCCCTCCGATGAATTTGCCACGGGCCTCGAACGGTATAGTTACGCCACTGGTACCTACTGTACTTAGTTTAAGTTAAGCTAGGTATTGATAACAGAGTTGCTTTAAAAAATACAGCCTGGAGTTGAACATTACAGTCTAAAGTGATTAAATCCGTGGTGTAGGTACATAACAGTATTAATGTCGTATCGTCGTCGGCTCGGTGCAGTGTACAGACGCGCACAAAAACGACAAACAGTTGAGTAATTACCGACAAGAGAGCGACGCAATCAACGGCCACCCATTTGCGGATTGCACGCAGATATAAAGGCTTAGACCACTTCTATCTTAACGTTCTTAATTAGGATCAACGAATTTATTATCTCAAAAGAAATTTACATTTCACTTAAATGAGATACAAAATTGATTTAGGACATTTATTATTCCTATTAAGTTACATCGAATGGTGTAACGTAATGGGAATAGGGTTGGGATGGGAAGGTGATTAATTAAAAAAAGATATGATAATTAGAATCACGCGACTATAAACACATGTGAAACATTTTGACATAGGTACCTATAATAATGTGAGGTTTTTTAGCTTTTAGATAATAAGTAAACACCTATTTGGTTTAACAAAACAGTGTGTGACTATCCTCGCTGTCGAGTTTAGTAAACGGAATTTTATGTATGGAATTATGTTATAGCGCCTCTAGTGAGTACTTTAAGTAACTAAAATAATCCATACGAAAAGTATAGTAGTCGCTATGGATAAAAAATGTCGTAATACGAGCAATGATAAAGGAAGGATTTAAGAATGATTCACTGTTGCGGATATTGTATAGGTAACAGAAGACACGCGATGCACCGCGAACAAGACGTCTTAAAGACAAAGTTATAGGTAGATACTAATTATAAGTACTTACTAACAAAAATTGTTTTGAGGTAAATACCTAAGACTGAAATTAAGTTAACTGATCTATTAAAGTGTACGGTAGTTTGAACGTAATAATATATAGCAGCAGCGTCTAATACAAGAGTAGTCTGCGCTAGGGGTAGCGAGCAACTAGCATTTCATTGAAATTAAATAGCCACCGTCCGTCGGCGACGTCTTACTGCGACTACTGCGCACAGTGCTCCTCGCCTCGGAACACCTCGCTATTAGCTTATTAATACTTGTCTAGAAGCTGTGCCGTTGATAAGTCTCTACCAACTTGGCGAGAATTAAAATAAATAATTTAGCTAGGCAAATGAGTACCATCTATTTAATAGTTTCTTCAACTCAGTCAGCTTACTGCATTACTTGAACATTGTAGGACAGTACAATATCGAGTTATGTATCCTATGTTAAACCGTAACACAAAAGCTCTAGGGCAAAAAGTATAGTCTTTTGTTTCAACCAAGTTAATAAATAAACTCAACAGGTGATCCTTAGGATATCCCCCTGTGGATACTGGAGGATTGGGTGGTAGTGACCCTCCAGTGTAAAGATTTTCCGACCAGGCGAGGTGTGCCAGGCGTCCGCAGTCCCTCAACTGCTCTTGTTTTAAATATGTGACGTCATCCCTTTTGCGGACAATAATTCTATTCTGTGAATACCTGCCTATGTGAGGCTACATGGGTAGTCAAGCAGGGAGTTTCGGGAGTTTAGATATCTATCCTCACTCTCCCATGAAACTTAATCCTGGCTATAACAAAACATTATAAGCGTTTAGTTGCCTACCTACTTAAAGCGTGACAAGAGGTTGAAAAATGAATTAAAAAGTATTTATCATAATATAGATTCATCATTTATTGCACAGTAAACTTAATGCTAAATAAACACAAATTTAATACACAATCATTTCCAGCGACAGTAAACTAAACAAGTACTTACAATATTTAGAAATCCTGACATTAAATAAAACAATAACTGTTAGTGATAACAAAACATGAAATTATATTAATTTATTTAACTCAACTCTAAATATTAATACATATTACAACACTACAACATACTTATAATTACTACTAAAACAGACTGGAACATAATTTTATGAATAAATTATATGAAAAGTACAGTCACCATCAAAAATATCTACTGTAATAATTTTTCGAAACAAACTTTTTCGCATTACATAATTCCTATATTATCCGAAGGCGATGGTATAGACAGTTTATAAGGACCAAGCTCTGTGTCATCAAATTAACTTAGTGACTAACTAGTTAAATACTTAATCTCTTCTACAGCTTGATACAAAGAAAAAGAAATAAGTGCCGCTCAGTTATAAGCACTATCGGCTAAATATCACAGCTCACAAATATTGCTTATATGTCTACATTATTATAATTAGTATATTTATTTTAATTAGCTACTAAAACTCCATTTGCATACAATAGTAATTATTCTAGGCACACAAATGGTTTTAATTGTAGAACGCTTAGGTACATCAATTTTCAATTTCATTAATTTGATTGTGCGTCTGCGATAGATTAGATACTAGAGAGCTAGATGGTTCTAAAGACTTAGGTAACCTATTTGTATATAAGATTAGTCACTAGTATGTATAAAAGCCCAGAGCGTATGACTAGCACGTTATATTGATATGTACAGCAGTTTTTGGTCGACAAAAAGAACAACACGCTAACACAAATTTACTAAAATAATTACAAAATTTGTCCTTTATTGATTTTTTTTCCTCCTCGGTCACACTTATTGTGGAATGATCACAGTTAAGCTGCTATTCTACAGTTGGTCGAAACAAAACTTTTGCTACTGTGCAGCCGACAAATATGTATTTCAAAAAATGTAGTCAGTCAGCTGCACTTGTCTGCTTCGGAATAGCATTTTAAAGTTCACCTAGACCATTATAACTGTTTTGGCCATGAGGACACAAACAAGAGACCGAAGTATAAAATCCACATCACTGAAGAACACAAGTGCTGGAGCACTTCTCCTGATGCTAGTCATCTTTGGGTCTCGACCTCCTGCCGAGCAGTGTGGCGGCGGTGTACCCCAGCAGTGACCCCGCCGCGGCGAGCAGGGCCCCCGCCTTAGCCCCCGCCGCGAGCCCCACGGGCCCCCCCACCAGGGCCCCCACACACGCACCCCCCACGCCCCACGCGCCGCCCGACAGCCTGGGGGTACATAACACTTACCTTGTTATTATGTTTTTATAAGTGTTATTACAATTATTCCTGTATGATGTCTCTTCCAAAAGTTAAATTGTTATGTACTGTGTGTTAATTATGTATTTGTAAATGTCTTGCACGGAAGTTAGAGCTAGAATCATAAAAGCAGAGCTAGAGTTTACAAAAACCTGTAGGTAAATCGATTAAATTTTCGAAACGAACAAAGAATTTTAGAATGTTCTTTCGCTCAATACTCACTGGCTAGTATTTAGTATGTTTTTGATATCAAGGATTTATACACTTCGAGAATAACCATCAGCGGAGACGCTCGTCAAAACTACGGAGGACGCTAACTAAACGCAACCTACCCAATCATGTGGGCACGGATACGAACAGACTCCCTAAATGTGTCATAGCTGAAAGAAGCCTTTACGTTAAAATATTTTAAGAATAGACTAAACAGATTCTTCAAAACTAAACACAGACACGCATCCGTTTCGTCGGCCGCTCGCGTGGTTAAATAATATCTAATATAATCGGTTTAGAAAAATATCGTGAAAAAACTTAAGACATCCATCCGTACATTCACACTGGACCTCAGCTCTCAAGATGGCTAAAAGACGTGTCTCAGACACTAAACGGTCGTCACCGACTGCCGTTTCGCCGGTGAAACCGCTAGAACAAATATAATTTAGGAAGTCAATTAATATAATTACGTACCTCTCGGCTATCGCGAGCTGGTGCCTGGCCTCGCTGACACGCTCGGCGGCCACCTCCACGGCCTCCTCGGTCCGCGCGCCGTGCTCCCGCTGCGCCAGCGCCGCCGCCTGCGCGCTCTGCCACACGTCGTGCAGCGCGCGCACCTCCGCCTGCAGCTCGCTCCACCCGCGGAGCAGCTCCTCGCGCTCGTATAGCGATGCCTCCTGATCAATAAATATACTAAAAATACGAAGAAAAGGAAAGAGAAGGTAAAGTAGCCTGGACTTCGCCAGGAAGCCCTCGTCAGTCGTCAAAGCGATCGACGAATTAGGGCCTTTCACCGTAAAGGTTTCGGTGAACCGACGAAACCCCCGAAGATACCTCCGCTCCTTAAGGTAGTGCGGTCGTTTAAAGTTTGCCTCACCTGAGGATCGACCCTCAGTTCTATCTGCACGAGTGGCGCCTCCGCCTCGCGCGCCGCCTCGTCCCCGTGTGCCTCGCGAGTCACGTGCGCCACCACTCCCACCGAGTCGGTGGACACCGCACTCGCAGCGACGTCAGATTGGAGAGGAGCACGGTTTATTGATAGCGGAGATGTACCTGTGAGATCACGTTAAATCTATTTGTAAAAATAAAGTTTAATTATGACTTCCAAATCTACCGGTCGTTGCAGTGAATGATTATGTATTAATCAAACGAATATATATTATTCATCTGCATTATGCAAATATAACAATTAAGTGTAAATCATTTTAAAATTCTAAACAATGCCAATTTATAGGATTATTTTTTATTTTTTTTAGTCCTGCTCACTATTATAATACAATTAATCACCTCAATCCACTCAATGGAATTATTCCATCTATATTTTCACCCCTGATTCATAAAAACTAAGGTTTCCTTTGTCTAATCGTAGTTTAGCGAGCCTTTTGATACGTTATAAGTTTTATAAATGAAATTTAGAATGCATGTCCGTTCCTCTCTTGAGGTTTACAAAGGATTTGTAAATAGGACTTTTCTTTTTATCTAGTAAACACATATTAGTTAGATGCAATACAAAAGACAACAATAAGCGGAATATAAACAGCTCCTATAGTAATATTTAAATTTATTTAATCTTGAAACCGTCAAATGAGCTAAATCAAAGTAATTAGATAAATTAATGCATTGCGTGTCCCTGTAGCACCAGTCTCTTAAGCAACAAACAACGCAATCTACAAAACAACCCTTTAACATGTGGCTTGTCATTTATGTATGACGTGGGTCGCAACGGGACACCATGGAATGAATATGAATTTATCTTTGCGGTAAGTAGGTAAATTTAATTAGGATGTTTTATAAATAGAGATTTAAGTGCAAGGAACAAAAAATCTTGGAGTAGGTATATGAGGTCACGGGTTCGATTACCGCTCGTGCCCAGACATCGTTGTGTGAATTGTTACATTGCCGCTGCTCAATATCGGTGAAGGAAAGCATCGTGAGGAAATCCGCATGTTTAAAAACTAATCTTTGAAGGACATGTGACATCTACTAACCCGGACTTGGCCAGTGTGTGTGGATTAAGACTTAAACTCTCTCAACTCGTAGGATAGTTGGGGGGGGGACTCCATTTTAGTACGCCATTGTTGGTGTGGAACACTAAAATGGGTTGAAGTGGAGTGGTAGAAGTTTAATGAGGAAAGTAAACACAAAACACAGTTTGCATAATGTTAAATACAAATTAATGAAACTCAATCACAATACTTTTATTAAATGTATAACATCAATACAAATTTTTGTCTTTGACTGTACATGAATTGCATAATTATACTTTTATTTTTTTTCCAGATCTTAGTATGTTAAGCAGTAATTTTAATGTTAGTTATTAGCTATTAGAATTGAATTAAAAAACACTAAATACATGCAGTGTCAATATGTCAATAAGTTTTAATGAATTTCTGAATACTACAGAACAACCAATCGCCCCTTGAGGGTGGAGGGTTATGCTGTCTCTGCTGTTAATAAGTTATTTTGACTAACTAAGGCTATTTCAATTTGTTATAAAGTTATTTGATTATTAAAACACTGTACAACAAGGCAGTTAAAGCTGTTATATATTAATGAGCTACATTGTATTATGTTCACACTATATGGTATCTCACCGCGTCGCCGCGCGCCTCCCGTCACCAGCGACCGACAACTGCTCTCTATTAGACCTACAACCATTACCCATCACCATACACTAAATTATAACCATCATTAACCTGATTGTGTGTACCCACAGACAAACTGTGAAAACAGTTTTGTGGGGCAATGAAATATAAATAATGTTGCGAAATTCGATATTAAAGATACATACATACATACATACTTAGAATATTACACCACAAAGAGTAACCCAAGTGTGTGAGTGTGAAGAAATTCTTAGAGCAATTAAAATGAGCAGTGAGATAGCAACAAGGTAATAAAATGATGCAAATCAATAATATCAGGATAACATGTTGCTGCAATATAGAGCTTGAAACATATAATTTGCTTCTTGTTAAACACACCCTGTCCCTCTCACCAGCCACATGATATTTTTAGTACTCTAAGCACCCTTTACTTCAACCCTTTTGTGTCCCATTGCTGGGCACGGGTCTTCTCTCAACTGTCTTACGAGTTGTGAGAGTTTATTCCTTAATCCACACACGCTGGCCAAGTTCGGGTTAGTGGATGTTACATGTCATCTAATGATTAGTTCTTGTACATGTTTCCTAACGATGTTTTCCTGCACCGATATTGAGCAGCAGCGATGTAACAATTCACACAAAGATGTGTGGGCACGACATGAAATTGAACCTGTGACCTTATATTTCTAAGGCATGACCCATACCGCTGCCCCACAGCTGCTGCATAAGCTGCAACATTTTATGCTATTCTTAGCTTTGTTTATAAGGGAACAATAAATAATTATAGTGACCCTACTTACTGAGATAGTCAACAATAGATCTCAATGTGGTATCTCTAGCATGTTGTGTGAGTTGGTCGAAGCGTGGCAAGTCCTGTTGTCGTACTCTGCCACGCAGTGCTTCTAGCTCCCGCAGCAGACCCTTCAGTTGTGAGGCCACACGACGAGCATTGATCTGTTCTGTGCGAGCACGTGACCACTCACCAGCTTCCTCATACTGGAAAAATAGACTTAATTCATAGTCAGTTCTGTAAGTAGATTAATACAGACTTTCTCCAAGTTTAGGTGTCCCATAACTTGGTCAGGTATTTTTACTTACACCTTAAAACTTAATTTAGAGTGAAGATAGTTAACAATGTTACAATTAGTAAACATCAGTATATCTAAAGTCCTTAGCTCTATGAAATAGCAAAACTTATCACTCATTAAAGATTTTTTAAAACTTGGCAATATTCCGTTGTTTTTTTACCACATAAAAATAGACTATTGACGCAGATAACGCAATAATTGAAACGAAACATGTTGCAAATTTCAAGTCCACTTTAATACGATTTTAGAATACTAAAACGCAATTATGTTGACCTAATAACCTAAATATAAAATTAAAAGTGTATCATTTGATTCCCCACGGCCAAACAAAAGATTTGAAAATAGAACAAGCTCGGTGCTAACCTTGAGAATGTTAGTTTTGTGTTGTCGCAGTAAATCCAAATGGTGAGGTATGGCCACTTCGTTGAACTTTGTTAGAGAGATCTCAACTCGTTTTAGAGGCAATTTGTTATCTTCGTCCATTGTGATTTAACGTAAAAGGCACTTGTTTTGAATTAATAACACAACATTCATCAAACGGCGCAGCTGTTTTTGATAATTTATGAAGCTGTCAACTGTCATTGTAATGTCATTTTGACGTTTTTGACATATTATTTTTTTGGACTTCCAGATTGAAACAAGACATAGGACTTTTGCATTGAATTGCGTAAATTAATTATTTTAAAATTTGAATTCAACTATTTACTCAGCCCAGTATATACAATGGGGTCTATTTATCCAGTTTGAGTGGATACGTGAGTGGACAATCTAGCTTCCCAACCAAACTTACTAATGCTTAAAATTCCTCCGCATCGGGAACATACCCAAAAAGCTAGCAGCATTGCCGCGTTGGATCGCAATGCTTAGGTATCCTTTGCCCGAAATACAAAAGGTATTGTGTTTTGACAACTCCTTAAAAAAGGAACGTGCTCCTGTATGAAAGCATAGCGAGTGCATGCCGAGTGTTACTTTTGTACTTTGTTGTTCTAATTTTCGATACTACATTACATTAGATTTAAGTAGGCTTCAAATGTCCTATGTAATAGTTTAATATTATAATAATATCATTTGTACGACAGATCTAAAGACTGTTGGAATAACTCAGAAACGTCATTGCCTACTTAACAGTCTGTAAAAGTTCAATGCTTGAAACATAGTTTCAATTTTAAGTTTTTTTTCTTATAAATCCCTTCTACTTGATCGGTAAGTTGACCACTACAAAACTATAGGTACATTGCAAAAGGTAGAACCAACACTTGGCTAGTTTTTAAGCTAGACATTATGAAAATGTACGTACAATTAATTCCAGTAGGCCGCGGCTCATAACACAGGTAACATAAAGTATAGTGCATAACTGCACGTAGGTATGTAGGTACATTTAGTGACGTGTTATGTAAAATAATCTCCCGCCGAGCACCGAGCGAGCTGCCTCTATGTACCCACTACATGATGCAATCTACATATTAAATTCGCACATTTTTATCGAGCTACCGTAGTAACGTCTAGTCTAAGATCCTGCGGTAGGGTTTTTTGATATTTTACCGTAAGTACAGTCTAATATTTACGAGAGTCAAATTTCTGTGTTCTATAACTTTTTTAACCTAAAACTGGATATTTAGATGGTCATTATTGCCTATATATTGTAATAACACATCAGTTTACATACTAAATCTATGGTAAAAACATGATTAATTTTGTATTAAATTCAAAGACCTAACGCCATCTAGTGATTAATAGCCATTACTAATATATACGAAATGGGTGAATTTAGTTTCTTTTTAACACGCTTTTATTAGCTTGGGTTGTATGTATGTATGTATGTATGCATGTATGTATGTATGTATGTATGTATGTATGTATGTATGTATGTATCTATGTATGTAACGGAATCTTTGAACTTAATTTTCACCAGTTTCCAGAAGTCTGATTAATTTGAAACTTTGCATACGTATCAAGGACCGATGACAATGCAATAATTTGATAACAGTTTCCCATTATCCTTATTAGGACGGCCAGGATTAATAAATTCTTTTATAGTACTATAATAAAGTACTTTTATAGTACTTTTATACTCTGTAGTAGAGTAAAAGAGACAGAGCGAGGGCGCGATCTAAAAAAAAATTATAAAAATAAAAAAATATAAATTTATAAATATAAAAAATATTTAAAAAATATATAATAATAATTTATATAAATTTCCAGCGAGTGACGAAGGGTTCACAAATATTCAAATAATATATTTATAAATTTAATTGCTCTCACGTATTACACTTAGTACAGGTATCAATTAAAAATTTTTTTAATTTTCGCCTTTTTTTATGAACGTTTTTTTTTCAATCAGAAACGTATTACGTACTTGGTTTTTTATTTCATTTAACATTTTTTTGTAAACATGAGTAAACCAATATCGATACAGTTCCCAGCGAAATACAGTTATGGAACTGCTGCAAGAGGAATGTTGCCATTAATCCTGAGTTGCGCTTCGACCGTCTACAAGATGCAAGGTTGTACAGTCGGTAATGCAGTCATTTATCTAGGCTCGCGACTGTTTGCTGCTGGACAAGCTTATGTAGCACTTAGTCGTGTAAGATCTTAAGACGGTATTCAGATTGAAGAACTCGATTGTTCTAAGTAAACAGGAAAAACCCCATGCAACAGTGAACCTTTGAATGAAATGATGAGATTGCGAAAAAACCCCATGCAACAGTGAACCTTTGAATGAAATGATGAGATTGCGAAATAATTTGTGAGAAATTTCGATACCACATGTCAACAAATAACTAATTGATAAATCGAACAAAAAAATGAAAAATAAATAATAGTTAAAAAAACTAAAAAACACGCTTTTATAGCTAACCGAACTAAAAATTAGAAAATAATTTTGAATATCAGAGAGTTTATAATACAGTAGTAGAAGAACGAACAATCAATCAGAATTTATCTCCTCAAAATAAAATTATAATAAAGTTTAAGTTATTAACAAAAGAATTCAATTCAGAGTAAAAAGCGTGGGGTGCTTGATAAAGTAAATGTAACAACCATTCTATTGGCAACTATCTATGAGAGGAGAGTTATGAAAAGTAGTAAAATGCACCCCACGCTTTTTACTCTGAATTGAATTCTTTTGTTAATAACTTAAACTTTATTATAATTTTATTTTGAGGAGATAAATTCTGATTGATTGTTCGTTCTTCTACTACTGTATTATAAACTCTCTGATATTCAAAATTATTTTCTAATTTTTAGTTCGGTTAGCTATAAAAGCGTGTTTTTTAGTTTTTTTAACTATTATTTATTTAATGTAATAAAATTACCGCATATTTAAAATATGAGATATTACCGGATAGATATAGAAATAAATAACGATTTTTCTCTATTATCTTTATTCTTTATATCGACGAAGGAAAACATTGTGAGGAAACCGGCATTTAAAAAAAAAATAATCATTCGAAGCCATGTGACATCCAATAACCCGTACTTGGCTTGCGTGTATGGATTAAGAGCGTTTACGCCGTCCGGCTCGAAAAGTGTACTTTTCCAAAGTACTAAACACTGCAACCGCTTCTCGTACAAATATGAAAATTACCAATAAACATGGGGAATTTCTTCATCATTTAATATAATTGAGAAAATATTTAGATTAATGTAGTATTTGTACACTATATTAAGATAACCTAACAGAGGTTTTCATAATTTCGCTGTAGACATCAGTTTCGAAGCTACTAATCTACAAAACCATTTACAGAACTAGTTGGAAAAAATTTTTGACCAATTGCAAAGATCCTTAAGCATTCAAACAATTGAGAACATTTATAGATTTTGGTATCCTACAAAAAGAAATAAAATTACAAAGAATATGAAAAATTAAGAAATTGAAATGTCTTTTTTAACGACTTAACTTACTCAATTTGATGTAAAAGTAGCTTAACACATTAGAAAAACATCTGCTTCAAAACATACACTTTAAAATTTTAACAAATTTGTAATAGTTATTTTTTTATAAATATTTGAAAATGACTATAAAACCGCGTCGGCCAGTCGTGTCAAATTAGTCCGCCGTCTGGCGTTTCAGCGAGAGGACGTATCGCTCGGCGCTCTGATTTGACCTTTGACCTTTGTTGTGCATACAATAATATGGCGTGCCGCAGGGCAGTGTATTAGGCCCTACGCTGTTTCTTATATATATCAATGACTTATGTAGTATGAACATTAACAATGCTACTATCTTCTCATACGCTGATGATACCGCTGTAGTCTTTTCTGGCAAGTCTTGGAGTGATATAAAGTCCTGCTCTGAAATAGGTATGGCTAAAGTGGCAACGTGGTTAAAAACTAATCTTCTCACATTGAATACCAATAAAACAAACTATATCTGTTTCAGTATAACCAATGCTACTCAGCCAAAGATTGACCTTGATATTAAAATCCACACCTGTGTTAACATACCTGATAAAAACTGTAACTGTCCTGTCATAAACAAAGTAGCCCAAACGAAATATCTTGGCATTATTGTTGACCAAAACTTATCTTGGTATCCCCATCTTGAATATGTTTCTGGTAGGGTAAGAAAGTTCAGCTGGATGTTTAGCACGCTAAGACATGTGATATCAAAAACTGAGACTAAACGTAACGTACCTAGGAACCTGTTAAATGACATATATATTGCGCTAGTACAATCTGTTCTGAGTTACTGTATTCCTGTTTGGGGAGGATCAGCTAAGACCAAATTTTTAGAGCTCGAGAGAGTACAACGAGCTCTGATTAAAGTTATGTACTTCAAAAAGACAAGGTTTCCAACTGAAAGTCTCTATCGGGTGAGTGACCTACTCTCTGTTAGGAAACTGTACATTTTATATACAGTTTTAAAAAAACACAAAAGTTTACCTTATGATGCATCCATTCTAACAAGAAGAAGGAAAGCCTCAGTTGCACAAGTGCCTCACGTAAAAACTAAGTTTGCCCATATGCAGTTTCGAAGAAGATCAGCACAACTATACAATAATATAAATAAAAAACTATCTATTTACACGAAATTACATGCCGCAGTAAAAAACACACTAAAACACTGGATAAAATCTCTCACATACGAGGAAACCGAAGCACTCTTGACTCATGTGAAATAACACGCAGTCGCACATCAGACATACACACGCACGCACACTCTCTCTCTCTCTCTCTCTCACACACACACACACACACACACACACACACACACACACACACACACACACACACACACACACACACACACACACACACACACACACACACACACACACACACACACACACACACACACACACACACACACACACACACACACACACACACACACACACACACACACACACACACACACACACACACACACACACACACACACACACACACACACACACACACACACACACACACACACACACACACACACACACACACACACACACACACACACACACACACACACACACACACACACACACACACACACACACACACACACACACACACACACACACACACACACACACACACACACACACACACACACACACACACACACACACACACACACACACACACACACACACACACACACACACACACACACACACACACACACACACACACACACACACACACACACACACACACACACACACACACACACACACACACACACACACACACACACACACACACACACACACACACACACACACACACACACACACACACACACACACACACACACACACACACACACACACACACACACACACACACACACACACACACACACACACACACACACACACACACACACACACACACACACACACACACACACACACACACACACACACACACACACACACACACACACACACACACACACACACACACACTCACTCACTCACTCACTCACTCACTCACTCACTCACTCACTCACTCACTCACTCACTCACTCACTCACTCACTCACTCACTCACTCACTCACTCACTCACTCACTCACTCACTCACTCACTCACTCACTCACTCACTCACTCACTCACTCACTCACTCACTCACTCACTCACTCACTCACTCACTCACTCACTCACTCACTCACTCACTCACTCACTCACTCACTCACTCACTCACTCACTCACTCACTCACTCACTCACTCACTCACTCACTCACTCACTCACTCACTCACTCACTCACTCACTCACTCACTCACTCACTCACTCACTCACTCACTCACTCACTCACTCACTCACTCACTCACTCACTCACTCACTCACTCACTCACTCACTCACTCACTCACTCACTCACTCACTCACTCACTCACTCACTCACTCACTCACTCACTCACTCACTCACTCACTCACTCACTCACTCACTCACTCACTCACTCACTCACTCACTCACTCACTCACTCACTCACTCACTCACTCACTCACTCACTCACTCACTCACTCACTCACTCACTCACTCACTCACTCACTCACTCACTCACTCACTCACTCACTCACTCACTCACTCACTCACTCACTCACTCACTCACTCACTCACTCACTCACTCACTCACTCACTCACTCACTCACTCACTCACTCACTCACTCACTCACTCACTCACTCACTCACTCACTCACTCACTCACTCACTCACTCACTCACTCACTCACTCACTCACTCACTCACTCACTCACTCACTCACTCACTCACTCACTCACTCACTCACTCACTCACTCACTCACTCACTCACTCACTCACTCACTCACTCACTCACTCACTCACTCACTCACTCACTCACTCACTCACTCACTCACTCACTCACTCACTCACTCACTCACTCACTCACTCACTCACTCACTCACTCACTCACTCACTCACTCACTCACTCACTCACTCACTCACTCACTCACTCACTCACTCACTCACTCACTCACTCACTCACGCACGCACGCACGCACGCACGCACGCACGCACACGCATGCACACGCACGCACACTCACGCACGCACACGCACGCACACTCACGCACGCACACGCACGCACGTAAGCACGCACACACACATATGCGCGCGCGCGCCCACCTAATTGGGATTAAACTATTATAACTATGTTGTATATTATTATTTGCAAAGAATACTTGGTATGGAGAGCGGAGTCCCCTGACACAAGCATGCACTTGCTTAAAAGGAGGCTCCAATCACAACATATTTGTAATAATATCTGTTACTGCAAATAAACTATTTTGTATTTGTATTTTGTATATTGTACGTATAAAGTACGCTCGAAAACTCTTGGTACTTTGGTAAGTTAAATATTTTATTACTGTTTTTTAATAATTAACTATATTTTGGAATTGACAATTAATTATAATTTCAGTTATAATGGAAAATAAAACGAAGTCGTTTGTATCAAAGAAACGAAAATTCAAAAATTTGGAAAATATAGAGAAAGCAAGAGCTAAAAGGATGGTAATCCAGATCTTAACCTCACTTTGGACTAACCCTCTGACTAATAAAATATGTATGATAATAATAATAACAAATTTATTTAAGTGAATAGTTATTTTATGTTTTTCCCTTTTCTCCCGTATGGCAATTTTAAGTTATGTGACAGAGACAAAACATACAAAAGATATTCACAACTTGTACATCGTTTATTAGTGAGTACATACATAAAAACACACATAATCCTTATCACTATCACAACATAGTATAAAACAAAGCCGCATTCCTGTCCCTTATATCCCTATGTGCGTTTAAATCTTTAAAACTACGCAACCGATTTTCATGCGTTTTTTTTTATCTTAAAGAGTGATTCAAGAGGAAGGTTTATCTTTAATACATGCATAATATAGCAGAAAAACACTGATAATTTTAGATGTTTCTGTTGCGATGTCGTAAATTAACACATTTTTTTGTGCTGTTTCTTTTGTCTTCTTCTTCTCTTCTCTAACTAGACCTTATCCCACTTATCTGGGGTCGGCCTTCCTTGTCCTCATCCTCCATTTAGCACGATCTTGTGCTTCGTCTTTATTTAATTGAGCATCTATCAGGTCTTTTTGGATAGTTGTCTGGCATGTGGCGGGTGGTCTTCCACGCATGCGTTTCGTCGTAGGCAAATTTAGGGCAAGCTTCACCATGTGATCTTCCTGGCGTCTTTGAATGTGACCGTACCACCGTAATCGCTTTTCTAGGATCTTATCGGTTATGGGGGTGACTTTGAAACTACCTCTCATATAGTCATTTCGGATTTTATCCAGAAGTGTGACACCTGCAGACCAGCGTAACATGCGCATTTCTGTGGCGTGTAGTTTATTTAGATGTTTTTTATTTGTCGCCCAACATTCAGAGCCATATAGGACAGCGGGTCTAATAGCTGTCTTGTATAAATGACCTTTTATCTTAAGGGGCATTTTTCTATCACACATTACGCCTGTCAGCTGCCTCAACTTTAACCATCCTGTTGTTGTCCTATGAGTGAAATCTTTTTCAATCTTACCGTCATTGCTGATTATAGATCCAAGGTATTTAAATTGTGTTACCGCGTTTGGGTTGAGGGCCTGGATTCTCTCAGCTCTTGGGATGGATGGGACACTTGTGTCCAGCAGTGGGATGCTGGTATCCAGCAGTGGGACACATGTGTCCAGCAGTAGTGACTGGGACACCTGTGTCCAGGAGTAGGACACTTGTGTCTAGCAGTGGGACACCTGTGCCCAGCAGTAGGACTCTTAAGGATGGTGGAATGATTGTTTAATCTGAACTTTAGCACAGCTTTGCCACACCTTGCGTACCTATAGATGACAGTTAATCCTGACATATTACCTTCACGTGCCTTCATATTGTTTAGTTTATTTATTTACTTTATATATTGTTTAATTTATTTTTGTTGTAAATAAATGTGGAAAAAATTGGAACTTTAACTATACGATTTTAATTTGTGACTTATTATGTAGGTATACCTGTTAGTACCGACTACCGACGAAGGTAAGGTATGAATGGACAAAAATATTCATATTAGTTACATTGTCTGAAAATTGGATATTGCAAACTAGCAATAAACAAATTTCCGGTAACAACAATATTGCAAATAAAAGCTTTTAAAAAGATTAATGTATCAAAATTATTATAACTTTAAATCATTTATAATTTTCATCAGTACTTTTTTCGAACACTAGCAATTACACTCGAACGGATCAAAATGGGTTAGTTGACTATAACGCATCGTGCTAGCACCGTGCACACAGCTGCGTGCTTTAGTGTGCGTAATATTTTCCATTGAATTACCTACACTTGATGTCTCGCGCTACGCGTAAACGCTCTTAAGGCCTAATCTCTCTCAACTCTTAAGATAGTTGAAAGAAACCCGTGCCCTGCAGTGGGACACTAAAGGGTTGATGCTTATGCTTTAGTTTTAGTAAATATTAGTATAGAAATAATAAATAAATAATTATTGTTTTAAAAAAAATTGGTTGTTTGTAAAGTAGGTTTACGATCGAGATGTTTACGTGATAACGTCTTAAAATCTCCATTCGTTTGTATGCCGCTAGAGTGAGAGAGACGGAAGATCGGTCCACTCACTCGAACGCTATGCCAGCCTCCGCTCGTGAGGATTCCGCGTGACAAGTTTCACGGAATGACTGGCAGCGCTCGAGATGAGACGGGAGATCGGTCCGTCTCTCTCTCGTTATACCTGCGATCGCGCTCGTGAGGTTTTGGGGTGACACAAGTTTCTGAACATGTCACCCGACTAAAACGATTTTAAAGACGTTATCACGTCAAAATCAAAGACACTTGACGCCATCTAATGATGAGGAGATATATCTAATACGTTAATCAAAATATTTCTGCAGTATATTTAGATATTGAATTGCATTAAAATATACGATACAACGGGTAGAGAGCGAAATAAACTAAACATGTTCAGTGTTAGTTGTGAGAATTGTAATAAATAGTTTATGCACATGAATAAATTAAGTTGAGCATCGTCGGCTCTCCGCGTACGAGTTCTCGTAGCTACTACGGCGTAGCAGTACTACGGCGTAGCACCGTGCTACGAGCGGCGTAGCGTAGATTTGATTTGATTAAAAACATGGAAGCTCGTAATGAAAATAACATTAACATTATATTATAATAACATCATGTTTTTGTTCGACGGGTTGTTATTCTATTTTTAAACTGTGTGCATACTACAGATTTATAATATTACTAGTTTTCCGCCCGCGGCTTCGCCCGCGGATGTTGGTTATCGCGCCAAACCATTAATCCCTTTTTTCGCAGTCGGATAAAACTATCCTTTCCCGGGTCTCGAACAATCTCCATACAAAATTAGTTCAGTAGTGTAGGAGTGTAAGCAACATTTTGAAATCGTCAAACGCCCATAGGTATATCCATAAATCAATAGGCGTTTCTTAAGAATACTACGGCTCTTAGACCATACTTATAAGAAATGAAATTTAAATTTCGAATTTTATTCGTAGCATTGAGTTATCAAACATGTCATTGTGTCAAAAAAAAGTAATTTAGATCAAAATTACGAAGGAGTTATGATATCAACGTTGAAGAAAATCACCCTCAGAATAATTTCTCAGGCTTTGCCCGCTTAGTATTAGGATAAAAATAAAAAAAATTGAAAAAATAAAAAACACGTGTTTCATTATTTGTTTTGAGCTTTATTTATATCAAATTTGAAGGAAATCGGACCAAGGACTAAACAGTTATGGAATATTTAATTTTTCCAAATAAACTCATTTAACATCCCCACAGGGAGTAGTTTTGGAAAAATAAAAAACACGTGTTTCATGATTTCTTTTAAGGTATATGTGTGCCAAATTTGGAGTGAATCGGACTTGAGACTATACAGATCCAGAGAAACTTTAATTTTTACCAATAAATCTAATTTTCCACACCTCATGGGGGTAATTATGGAAAAATAAAAAACCCGTATCTCATTATTTGTCTTAAGATTTATGTGTACCGAATTTTAAATGAATAGGACCAAGGAATAAAAAGTTGCATACAAACTTCACCCCTCTATTTAACCCTCTTAGGGGATGATTTTTGAAAATATTGTTAGCCTATGTCCGATTTTAGGGTATACACTACCTACATTTCAAATTTCAATAAAATCGGTTGAGCGGTTATGGAGATACGCGGTAACAAACCTTCACACACACACACTTACTTTCGCATTTATAATATTAGTAGGACTTTTTATCTGACAGCGTAATACATTGAAAACAAATTTCATTAAAATTTGTCTTTCAATGAGTGTTTTTGAGTCACTTGCAAACGATTTCTTTAATAATACAGAAATTAATACACCGAATATGGTCACCCATATTTTCTGTATTAATCTCTACAGTTAGACTAGTTACTTTACACAAAGAAAATGGACCCCTGACTCCGAAACTAGGATAACTGTACTATCAAAGACAGTGATTCCTCAAATAGGAGCGCCAGTGACCATAGAAATTTACATAGTAAAATATATGTATAAATGTATAAAAAAAACAAATATTCAATTTAAAAAAACAACAGTAAATGTTTAAATTATTGTGTTCAGTTAGTGTGTATGTCAGGAATGTGTATGTATTTGAGTGTAACAATGTTTATGTATTATTTTGTGTGTATGTGTTGCATAATCTTAATATATATATTTCTTGTGTGCGTGTGTATGTGACTGAACTCCTCCTAAACGACTGGACCGATTTTGATGAAATTTTTTGTGTGTGTTCAAGGGGATCTGGGAATGGTTTAGATTCACAATTTTGTCCGCTGGCGGTACGAAGTTCGCTGGGGCAGCTAGTAGGTGTATAAGTGTGTATTGAAACAATCGACCTATTCCTAAGACATACCTACTACTACTAGTTAAGTTACTAAATAAATGTTATGTTTCATGGGAAAACTCGCGTGCGCAAGCTAGTGAGCTAACATTCAGTTCCACCAGTAGGTGTTACAATTAACTGTACACTTCATGATCCCGAGGGTCGAGAGAATTTGTTCGTACACACAATACACTTGCACACCAAAATTATGGACACGTCGCGTCGTCGGCATATTGTTAAACCAGACATTCAGCAGATTGAGAACAACTGGACTGTAAATTAAATTGTTGTATATGCGGTGGTCTAGTAGTAAGCGTGTGCACACTGTTTATAACTGTGAGGTCCCGGGTCCAGTTCCCGGACAAAAACACTTTTCTAATTTACTAAGAAAACCTTAATTGCAGTTCGAAATTACAAATTGTGCCCTATGAACGCTAATAGGCTCGCCCCTTTTACATATTGGACCTAAATATAGATGGCGAAGAGTACCTCCTTCAGGTAGGTAATACAGGCGAGACTATTGATATTAAAAATTCGGTATTTGGCAAGCGCAAGTGAAGCCTCTGGTGTTGAAAGCGTTCATAGTCTAATGTGATAGCTTACTGTCCGGTCCGTATGCTTGTTTACTGACTATAGAAGTATTTCAGAAAATACTATGAAAACCTGTGTTACTTTATCGTAATGTTAATGTGGACTGGACTCTGACTGCACCGATTCAGTCATTCGGTTCAATGTCTGATTTTGCCTGATGACTGCGACATGCATATTATACACAGGGACTTCAAATGTACTTAGTTAAATATCGTGTGGCCTGAGATCTGGAGGCCACTAATAATTGAATCATTATGGTCCAACTAAAATCAAAACTTTACTTTCTGATTTTTTTGACGAAATTTACCGAAAATTCAATGTGAAAATTGTGGTAAGTTTTATATTACCTTCTATACTACAACATTGACAGCATTAGCGATAATATCGTTCTGCTTAGTGGGTGTGCGTGGGTTTGGTTCACTTTAAACCATTTTAGTGTCCCACAGCAGGGCACGGGTCTTCTCTCAACTATCTTATTAGTTCAGAGAGTTCAGGCCTTAATTCACACACGCTGGCCAAGTGCGGGTTGGTGGATGTCACATGTCCTTGAATGATTAGTTCTTAGACATGCCGGTTTCCTCACGATGTTTTCCTTCACCGATATTGAGCAGCGGAGATGAAACAATTCACACAATGATGCGTGGGCACGACCAGGTTTCGAAACCGGGACCTTTTTTTTCCAAGGCGAGGCCCGTACCGCTGCGCCACTGCTGCGGGTTTGGTTCACTGGAATATTTTCAGAAAAAATATTAACACTCTAGAGGGTCTCTGTATTAAATATTATCTCCGGTTCTAGTCCTGTGTGGACGTATAAAATATACAGATATAACATTGTGACCGCAAGCCGTAAACTGCAAGCTCGAGTGTGTATACGTAGCTACATTGACTTCATACATTTGTGTTACTTGTAGCTCAAACCTGCGATATATAATTTACATAATATAGAACTGACGCCTTTATTAGACAAAGGTGTAGGCAGAGGTGAAAGCAACGAAATATCTCCGGCTATTCATAGGACCCATCGAGTTTGATTTGCATTATACATACAGCAGCCGCTTTCAGAATCCTTCCGATTTAATATTAGTAGTTGCCAGTCATTCACTGCACGGTAGGAAAAGAAACTGGACTATTTTTATGTAGACTCGCGTCTCAAAAAAAATAAAGCATATTTTCATTTAATTTAATTTCATTTCATTTCAAAAGTTATAAACCTGAATAAAAATAGTTATTCTAAATCTTATAATCAACACAAAACATTCGATGCTTAAAGGTGCAACTTCATAAACTAGCAGACGACATATTGTCACTGTGATCTGAAGGTTTCTATAACTTGTCTATGACTGGCCTGGTGACTGCTAAGCCGAAGGGGGTGATTATTATCACCCCCTTCGGCTAGGGGGTATTATTATTATTATTATACTATTATTTAGATATGTAAGTATTTACAAAAAAAAAATATTTAAGTATTGTATATCCGTTCCTAGTACCCATAACACAAGCAAATATAATTGCTTAATTTAGAACTAGATGGCGCTGTGTGTATGTGTGAAAATATTATTATTATTAAACAATGTCGCGACGCGACGTGTCGCTAGCTGCAGCGGAACGCGTGTAGATTTAGGCTTAATCTTTACTCTCTTAAGAGATGCTCACTGCCCAACGCGGGCGTAGGTAACTAATGGGTAGTTACTTTAGTTGTTAGCATAATAATAATATAATGTTATACCACCTGAGGAATAGTGCACACATTAGGGTGCACACTTGAACGTTTCTTTGTACAACACTTGCCCTCCTGCGTGCGCTTTACAAAAGAGTGTTTCCATTGCACTAATACATACGAGAAACTTATTAACACGAGATTTTTAACACGCCTAAAGTTTTATGCGGGGAGTCAGTTTATTTATTTACAATGGTAGATAGGTAATACGTAGATCTATAAGAGTCACGTTGGTTAGCAGATATAAAATGATAAAAAGAATATATAAGTTTAAAAATTCAAATTTAGTTTTTTAGTATTTAGTATGTTTGTCTTTTTTATATCTCTGAGCTATGGAGCTTCGGACTGTTAGAAGACGTGTGTGGGGTCGAAAACAACACGTAGAGGCCCCGCAAGACAGATATTATTATAGTAATTTTTATATTTAATATGTAGTTATCAATGACCATTACGTGTATTCAGTTAAATCACATTAAAAACATGGTAAGGAAAACAACCTGTATTCAAATTAGTCGTTAAGAATAAGAATAAGAATAAAAATAAGAATATTTATTTGCATGAAACATGGTTACACGTTGTTATGGCAGAGTTGTATATAAAGTACAGCAACAAGGAGGATAACATCTACCGATATGTAAGACAGTGTTAATTAATAGGTGCTTAATTAAACATACACACTCACCACTCTACATAGTTATTGTTAGGTACTAAATGACTCGTTGGCGCGAAATCGCATGAATGGATTGGGAGTGGACCACTACACCCTTGGTGAAAATGATCTCATGTATCTCTAATAATCTGACAGGTAGCAGCGGTCATGTTTAAGTTGTGTGGGGAGTAAAAATCGTCCGTGATCCCTGATGCCGTCTGACAATGGACTAGTGTCCGGCCCTGGGTTTGTTCACGCTCGGTGAGCTGTTTTAACGAGTGTGGCCGCTTTGCACCCTGACTCGCGTCTAAAGAAACATTTTAGTTGTAATTACTACGTGGATTTAACTTTTATAAAACTCAGATTTCATGCACCGTATTTATGTTCACGCCTGTAGGTAAATATAACATTCGTTTATACTCAGGTGTGAAATTATAATATACCGGGACATTTTCTTTATATTATCTTTATATTTAAATTCGTGCGGGATATAAGTTTAGGTGTTCCGGGACTTGGTCAGGCGTTATACCCAAGCCTCTTCAACCGCGTCGCTCCGCTCTTGTCAGTGGTCGTGGTCACATTGACTCATCCACATTGGTTATAGGGGTGGACACAGCTCTTAGCACGATCGCCCGCCATCTGTGCCTATTGGTAGTGTCTGGCACAATCTTGTAAACTGTTTTTTGTGGCGGATTTTATCTGATCAGTCCAGCGCATAGGTGACCTGCCGCGTGATCTCGTCCCCTCCACCTTTCCCTGCACAACCAGCCGCTCAATAGAGTCGTTATCTCGCTTAAAGACATGTCCGAAATATCACATCTAGAGACATGGCTTTCTAGTGGTGGGTTATTCCTAAAATAAATGATTTCCTGTAACTGAGAAGCACAGAATAAATGGTAATACATAGGTATAACTATGTATGTATTTTATGTATCTTTTGTAGCGTGTTACTTGTTGGAAATCCTTAATTAATAAGTAAATAAATAACATAACTCGATTTGGCT
The DNA here is from genome assembly GCA_936450015.1 of Meganola albula. NCBI lineage: Eukaryota > Metazoa > Arthropoda > Insecta > Lepidoptera > Nolidae > Meganola > Meganola albula. The sequence continues at coordinate 99,597 of OW388168.1, forward strand.
GTATATTTTAAGTGGAATTACTCGTCTATCTTTTACTCGTACCTATCGTGTTTAGGATATGATAAACAGCTGTCAGAATGATATAGCACTTCCGTGTTACAGAAATACTCGGCGGGAACTGAACTAACAGAGCCCCGGACCGATCACTTCGACAGCCATCAATCCGCCGCGACACGGAAAATGTTTTACGTGTGACGTCACCACACGTCGCGGGAGTGCACTTACCTGAGCGCGCTCCATAACGCTGTCGGATATTTTAATAGTTTAATTAAGTTAGCTTCCACCAGCTGTTACATAATATACTAGCAGCCCGCTCCAGCTTCGCCGGGGTAGCTTCAGTCCACTCAACAATTTACAAAAAATGTGATAAATAAACCATCTACTTTTTCTATTCTTTGCTAAGACTGTTAACATTTTGTATTAGCAATAACTTTAATAATTTATTTGTAACATGGTGTAACGATTTGAATCCGACCCTGCATGTTTGTTTACAACGTAGTCCGCCTGTCCACTTTGTTGCAATGTGGGTATTGCTCTTGCTTACAATAAGCTTACCCACTTTTTATTGATGTATTTTTACGCGGGTGGTTTTTGTACTTGATAAGGGAAGACACTAGCCTCCACGACACAGGGAATCCTAGTGTGGAGGCTAGTGCACTAAAACATATTATTGTCTTTTGTTTTGTAATAATAAATTTATCTTTTATCTTTTACTAAATAGTCCGAACAATGCCTAAACAAATAAAGTAAGTAAGTGTCAAATAAACACAAAATCTTCTTTCTAAAGCTAAATACAATTTGTCCATCTTTTTTTTGTCCCATAATAGGCTTGCGCTTGACCACAACTTGCCTGATATGAAGCAATGTTGCAGTCTACGATGGACCGCGCTTACCCAATAAATACCGATTCCCTCGTGACTTGAAGACAGGTAGATTATAGCTATCGGGATACAGAGATGCCGGCAACGAATTCGACAACTTGGCAGTTTTTTTTTATTATTATTAAAAACAGATACACAAGAACAGGTGTTTACAAGGTAGGTGTAATATAAACTCATTCGACTTTTAACCATACACCGGAGTCGTCACTATGAGTAAACTGCATAAATCCGAGCGTATAGTGCTGCTATACGCTAACATTCAAGCAACTCACCCATAACAACTACCCTTACACAAAATTAAATGTCGGTAAAGTAAATACTTAACTAACACATCAAGTAGGCACCGAAGACCACAAACAGCATGTAGTGTAGCAGTGTGCAGTTCGTACAGTATAATAAGTGGAGGCAAAGCGCTTTGTGCGTACCCGTGGAATTTCTACCATATAACGGTGGCGCACAGCCGTACCTCTACTTGTTCTTTGAAAGAACGGGGATGGGGGAATAAGATTGTGTAATTCAAACGCACACTCTCAATCAAACATGATAAATAAGGTACCTATAAGTAAAGCGTTGTGTATTATTGTCAGAGACGGAGTGAACGGTATCTGTGATAGTCTATTCTATACCGTGTGACAGACACAGGCGCCTTCCTCTTACAATAATTTATTGCAATATGTCGCAGTTTTAGTTGGTAAATACCTAACTACTATTAGCAGGAAAAGTGTGTGACGTGATCTTATCTAGAATTTAACGCTTGTTAATGTTCCTTTTCACATTGTCAAATTACCTACTTACTAGTTGACTCTACTTGACAATAGATGTCGCTTTTATTCAAGGCCACAGTTTCTTTTTGTCATTACTAGATGGCGCTACACGCCGAATGAAAATGGTTAATATTGATCGTTTGAGCGATATAATGATGAATGAGGCGAGCAATTATCATATAAATAGAATATTTGTTGAGATTTATTGACGACAGTTTGATAAGATGTTGATGGAAGCTTTTAGAGTGAAGCGAACCGTTAATTATTTTATTTATCAGCCATTTTTAGTCTTTAAAATGACTGTTGCTTCGCCTAGTGTGAGCGCGTCCTATATACTTTTAGGTTAATAATCCATGGGCTGCACTCAACTATGTACTTATTTTTACCCCCAACCGTTATAGGTTTTAAACCAAATATGGTGTTAATTGCCTCACTAATTGTTAATCTACGGCATCATACCACGCAATATCTCTGCCACTTCTGTTTGTATACATTGGCGAAGAGTCCATACAAGCCGATTCCGATCGTTTCAATCAATCCAATAATGTTTTCATTCACTTGTGAACTGATTTGAAAAAAACAACTTTTTTATTTGAAAGAGTATACTTCTGCGGTGGTCCTATTGGCACCACGTCAGGACCTGATGATGGAATCCCACGAAAATCACGGATAACCCTAAAGTTTACGTGCTTTTTATGTGTGTTTGCGGATAATTTCGTCGGGTAGGAACCGATTTTAATGATTCTTTTCTGTTGGAAAGTTTTTTTTTGTTATAAATTTCTAAGGTTAGTCCATTGATGTTATTATACCTACTCGTAATAGTTCAATCAATTATGTGCAAGTGGAGTCACAGTCTGATACTCAGTAATATTTACTGTAACACATAATGCTTTATTATTATATTATATCAGTGACAAGTTCCTTTCAGTCGCAACAAATTGTTTACTCTTACAATTTGTTACATCGCTCAAAACCATTCCCCAAATTGCCCAAATATTTCTTTGATGAGACACGTAAATAATATCCTCAGACTGGGGAGGGGGTGCGGGGAGGGCGAGGAGGGGCAGAGCGGGGGGAGAGGAGGGGTGGCACTCAAATAATTAACTAGAAATAATACTCTCCATTTGAGTCGGTCTCACTGGGCGACGGACATTTTGCTCAGATTAAAAATGTATTTAGATGTTAAGAGACACAGCGGTGCTTACAACCACAACACATTTGTTTATTTAGATTTGTTTTGAAGAACGTTTGTTAAGGTTGTTTGCACCAACGAGCTATTACAATCGCTCTTACCTATAACACTGCACACACGGCTACACATCATTCTATACATTTCCAGTATCTGATCTCGCATTGTATAGGATTTCTGTACAGCGAGAGTTCAGCTTATGCTGAGTTTGTATAGCTTCATGTGTACCCGTGTGTACAAATATTATAAAATATATTGATATACTAGCTGCCTCAGCGAACTTCGTGCAAAGTATTTATCACCCTTTGAACCTTCTTCGAAATTGTTAATTTACTAATATCGCTATTAAAAATAGGGGTGGGTGGTAAAGAGGTGAAAATTAAGGGTTGTATGTTTTTTTAATACCACAACATAAAAAAGGAAAATAATTGAGGTATACTATCCTATTCACTTCGGCGTATGAAAAAGAACTACACAAATGATAAATGACTAGGTACGACCGATTCTCAGACCAACTCAAAAAAATTTCATAAAAATCGGAGGAGTTTGGTTACAAACACCGCGACAGGAGAATTTTATATAACTATACTGGTATATAGACAACCATTTATTTCGTCAGTTAAAGTTACATTACAAGCATTTCGTTTTCCACTGGTATGCACGGGTCTTCTCTCAACTATCTTAAGAGTTAAGAGAGTTTAGACGTTAATCTACACACGCTGGCCGAATGCGGATTGATGGTTGTCACAACTCACAATGTCACCAAACATAAGAGATACAAATATTTTTTCCTTCACGAATTTTGAGCAGGGGCAACTTATACGAAGACGTCACGATCCAGGATCTAACTATTGCCTCGAAATGTATTTATTGGCGAGATGTATTTGCACCTCGATGAGACACAAAATAACACCACAGAAAGTTAATCAATATCTCTACCAATGATTACAGCACTTCCCTAATCACAAATATTTACAAAATGTGGATGGAAATAGATATCTTTTTTATAGTTGTCTATGACCTCATATATACATTGTCACCTGATGTAACGATCACAGACAAGCAACGTGAGTGACGTTGACCTCTTGTAAGTTTGACAATTGACAGGCCTTATGCTGCTACAATTGACTGAAGTGACATCTAACCGTCTGGTTCGACAACGGCTTGCTACGTTTATACATTACACGCTGCGACGTATTTTTCTTTGGTTAATTTTGAGATTGTTATTCAGTTAGGTAAATTTACTTGTTTGTTGTAAATTTCCTCCGAGTAAACTAGTAGTAACAGATGATATCAATGTTGTGAGGTGTGATGTGTCGGCACAATCTCTCATCTTGTTACAATAAATCTTACTATCGTAGTGTCGGTGGTGTGGGAGTGTCGGGAAGTAGTCGCGGATCTCACAAATAACTCTACGCATTAACATAATGGCGACACAGCGACACTTGAGCCGCAAGAGGGCGACACTTGCGGTACAAACACCATGCACGCTGAATTTAAAGAGACTTTCCCTACTTTATTTTTGAAGCGAAATTTCACGCTAAAGACATACAAATAGAAACAAAAATGATTTAATAACAGCTTACTTATGTTGTAAGAGCTACTGCCCTTACTATAATGTTAATGTTCAATAATAAAAAATGTTAGCTATAAAAAATATTTTTTTTATTGTACACCGTAACAGTTACACTAACGAATGTTAAAACGTTGACCGAGTTCAATGTTAGCTTATAACGAACTGACGTACTTAGGTACGTAATGTATTAAAATTTTTACAAATTAGAAATAAAATAACTAGGCCAAAGTACAATGTGCGGTTGCTAACCGTACAAATGTTTATATATAATAGTATTTGGAGTTTCCTTGTAAACCAACATTGCCCGTATTAGGACAGCTATCCGGTGTGTACAGATATGGTCTGTGGGTACAACTCATCGTCAGCCTGTTTAGACGTAGCTGGACGTAGGTGCTACTAACACTCTCGGCTCTTGCTACAGAGTCAGTAACAAAACTATCAACGTGGTCACCGTATTCAAGACACAAATCACCCACTTGCCACGAGAGCGGTAATTTCACACCCATTGAGTTATGAATGGGGAAAAATTACGAGTCTTTGGAAATGTTTGCTCAGGACCTACATACATAGGTACACATAAAATTATTATGTACATAGGATACTTACGTCTAATCAAAGATAGTTATGTTATACTTATTTACCTTGTAACACCTGCCCCCGCTTCGCTACGAGTGCGATGTAATTCCATTTCGTTGTTGTTGCAACCTGTTATTTATTTCAAACCCACCACAGCTTTGCTACTGCTACTCCTGTAAGCCAAGGCTCCTAGACAAAATGATATATCGATACTATAGCGAAAGATCGAATCGAAAAACCATTCACCTTAGAAATGTCAGGTGATAATCTTATGTCAATCCCACACATTTTTTTCTTTCTTGTTTTATCGGTATCGCTTTGTTGTCTCACATTGTCTAGAGGCCCAATATCGATAGCGATTCGCGTGAAGAGGCCTAATGTTAGATAACCTAAACTTTCCACAGGATGCTCTAGATTTTTTCCAATTTCATAGACAGAAATAACAGACTCATCTCTCACACATGTAACATCATAAGGAAGGTCTGAAAGCCTCGATATGATAGATACAAAAGACTGGAGGCAAATTAGTTAAACAAAACAAGGCAAAAGTGTGGTAACTAAGTGGTTACTGCGGGGTGATAGCGTGGCGATTGCGTGGCGACAGCATGGCAACTGCGTGGCCACTGGGGAGCGATAGGGAATGCAGTAACCGCAACAATAATGAGAGTAACACCGATTTGTATTCTCGTTAGGAATCAACCACAAATTAGCTATTGTTGTTCAGGTGCCACAGTAAACATTGTTACAGTATGTCAATTCTACTGAAGTGCGGATTTTGTTAATTATTCAGTTACATTGTTTTAAGTGGTATTAAAGAGATTGTGTTTAGAATTAGTAAGCAAGAAAACTCTTCACAGTTACAAGTGGTTTCCGTGCGTGACTTCGTCCACGGAGTATACCATACGAGAAGGATCTCAAGAAATAATGTTACTGGGATAAAAAAATATAAATGTTAATCCAGGTAACAAACTCGGTCGTGGTTAGTGACCACGCACCAGACAAGCCACACCGCCAAGCAGCGTTGCTGTGTTCCGGTACGATGTCTGGTGATACCATTTAAGATGTTGGGGCGAAATTTTTGTTTTTTGATTTCAAAACATATGAAACCTCGTTTCACTGCCAATTTCCCACCGAAAATCATTCGTGATCACGAGTGAGTCGGTATATTGTTAAGGTAACTAAGTAATTTAATGGATGTATTTATTGATAATTATATTAGTCTAGTACTATTCTTTCGCGTAGGCAGACAGCTGGCCTGAAACACAGGTTTAACAAACCTAGATCGGGCAGGCCGTTTAATAATTCTAGCTAATCCCATTTAAACCTGTCACCATATTTACTCATTTTAGTCATATACACTAGTTTTTAGTTTTATATTATATTAACACAATAATCATTTGTACACTAATCCCTAATTAGCAGAGCCCTAAGCTACATTATTTTTTCAATAAATTTTATTTTTTTTATTGGGCGTGCGCGTCCCATCGTACACTACATCATTGCTTAATATCAGGCAAGTTGTAGTCAAGCACAAGCCTATTGCAGAATAAATAAAAAAAATCTTTACGCCGTCTTTATACTGTGTCAGGTATAGGAAGTAAATCATCAAACATTGTGTATGAAATAGTAGGAACGTAGGTACATACATAATAATGTACAGTACGTTGGTTTTGCTCATAAATATTGCTCACATTTGCCCTAGGATGAGATCATGCAATGTCTCTATGATCTCATCGATGATCCTCATTCTACTGCCACTTTTTCACCGAAAATCATTTGTAAAATCACGAGTGAATGGGTGTTCGTGATGAACACAAGAAAATACTTGCTGTTTTGGATGAAGTATTAATAGAAAATACAATAAATTACAAATATTGACGTTGTGTTGTCGCCGTAATGTGTGTAGTGATACTGGTGGGGGTGGATGATATAGGAGCTGGTGTAGAATGTATGTGGAGTGCTGTGATTGGTCGAGTTTATGGTGCGATATATAATGTCATTAAGATAGCACCTTAATACGAAGGTGCTAAGGTCGATGGTGAGGAAATCTGGCGTCGACCATCAGTATATTGGGCAGGCGCGTCCTTTCATAGACCACATCACTGCATTAGGTGGTTTGGTCATGTGGAGAGGATAATAAATAAAATAAATAAATATTCTAGGACATTAACACACACGGTCATCTGGTCCCAAGCTAAGCAGAGCTTGTGTTATGGAAACCAGATAACTGGTATATACTATACATATAATACTTTTCTTTTGTTAATAAATACTTATAACGGAAATTTACACCCAGACTCGACACAAACACAAATGTTCATCTCTAAAGTTTTTCTCGGGTGGGAATCGAACCCACGTCCTGCGGCGTGAAAAGCAAGTATCTTACGAATACGAATACCATAGACGATCGAGGAAAGGTATATAGAGGGTGGAGGTGAATGGAAACGTCGAGAGGACGCCAAAGGAGGACATTCGCTGATCTCATCAGTTATGTTCTTCAAAAGTGATAAGCGACTTTGTGTGTGAGCGGAGCCTCGAGCGGAAGGCTTTCCATATCCTTTTATTAATATTTTTAATGATATCTGAGTCAGTATGTAGGTAATGTTGTTCAGTTTAGGATTGCATTCCGAAGTACACCCGCAGAGCAAATGAGCAATCACAGCGCTTCAATTTGTCGACAGACACTTTACCGACCTGACACACACCACAGATATACCCATAGACTCCGCCAGTAACGCTTATTTGTACCGCATAATAAAACGTCTTGCAAGCACTCTCTGTCTCTTTCTAACAATCCCAGAGTGATAGAGATGGAAAGTGTTTGCAACATGCTTTTTTATGCATGTTCCGACAGTTGCTAGCGGTATTAGAGAGTATATTAATTATTATCTATTATCTCGTAATGAGGTTATGCTGTTACAGTTACATGAATGATACCGAAAAATTTCGTGGCAGTTTGAGAACAGAGCAACGGTGGTGCAACCGTATCGATCTCGCCTTTAAAATGGAATGTTGCGGGTTGGAACTTGCCAGGTATGTATCTTTGTGTGAATTTTTTAATCGCCGCTGCTCAATATCAGTATAGGAAAACATCGTGAGATAACCGGCATGTCTAAAAATTGGTTGCCTGTAAATTCGGTATACGGGCGAAAGTTTTACGTGACAACGACTTTGAAGGTAAAATAATTTTAATGTGAATATTCATTCGTATAGTAGGAAGAAGGATGAAACATAGTTGAGTGGGAGAGAGACGCAAGGCATTCGGCGGGCCTCTCTCTCGTTCGGTGACTCATCGTAACGTTACCGAGCGTTACACTTTTTCATAAGTGCCTCCCAGCCGCAACCTAATTTAAGACGTTGTCACGTCAAAATTAATCATTCGAAGATGTGTGACTTCCACCAACCTGCACTTGGCCAGTGTGTGTGAATTAAGGTATAAACTCTTTCAACTTGTAAGACCGTTCAGATAGACAACCACAAACAAGCAGTGGGACGCTAAAAAGTGTTGAAGTGTTTTGGGGACGCAGATCGCTGATGTACGATAATGACTCTACTAGTGACCCCCCGACTGGTTTTTAATGAGCCATGGCATAGGATTCTGCAGTGACTGACAACCTCCCTTCAGGAAAGACTTTTTGCGAAATGACTCAGTCATATCCTGGTGATGCCTGGTAAAACTAATTATAAACCAGATGTAACATGTTCATGTCCACCACTGACTGGTCCACCAGTCCACCAGTCTCATACTACTAGTTGAAATCGAGTTACATTTAAAATACATTAATTGGATCACCATTTTAACTCTTGGCAACACAAGTTCATTAATAATCTGTGGTTTTTATTACAATTTGTGATAGTAACTAGTTCTATAAGTACTCTATGGTTATATTGTTTTCTTTTCCATTGCAGAAATTAAATTAATTTTAGTTGCCGCTTTTGAAGTAGTTTTTTCTTTAGACCAAGCGACCAGCCAACTCAGAAACTTACAGTCCACGAAGCAACCTCATTAACTATTAGTCATAAAAAAAATGTCACACGCGACTATGCTTTTGTGATGTTTAATATGACATCTCATTCATAAGTGCAGTTTAAGTTACATTTATTGCGAAGTCTATAGTTGTACATATCTGTGTTGTACTCTGTACTAATGTGTTTGCAAGTTTGCAGTGCACAATCGCATCCGCCGCCATCTCCGCAACACATTGGGTGTCTCTAAATTCATTCAATTTGCCACGCCACGCCATCTTCCACCATTTTCCGCCACGTTGCACCATATTACGCCACAGTCACCACATATTTAATTATTCAGATTCTAGTTTGCATCACTTATTTACCTATTTCTTTTATTGTCACCTGTGGTTCTCGTGACACTCTGGCTAGGATACGAAAAGGGTTTTAGTTCGGGTAACGGGTATGAAGTCCCACATACCCCGTATGGGCGCAGGGCGGGGGATCCATAAAGGATTTCCCCCGCCAAAACAAAAAAAGTGCTGTCGACGTTTTATTTCAATGTGTGATATTCAATCTGAAACTCGATGGGTTCATCGTGTTTAGTATTTAAATTTAATATTCAAATAATGATAGAATATTTATTATTATAATTAATCCAAATAAATAAATAGGGTTAAATCGAATTACATCTGGCATCAATCCGAATGATTGTACTCATTCAGTTCATGTTCACGATTCGAAACGTTGTGTACCTGTGGCTAGTGTGTGTCTGTAAAAAAATATGGAAAATAAAGGCATTCCGTTACTGATTACCGAAGAGGGAGTTTCTCTTACCACCTTACGGATTATTTAACAATCGTGTTTAGTAAAGAGGTTCCTGTCGCTTGCTTCTGATTCTATCAACAAACCAGATGAAGATACGGTGAAATAGACCGATTTCAATTTTCTAGATTTGACACATATATATATACACATAACACACATTTTAAACAAAAGCGTGTAAAATACATTTTGTACCGCTTAACAATCTGTGTTGTGTTTTTATTCAATCTCCGAAACAAACAGCTCGAGGCCACCATTAAATCTGATAGAAAATAGAAAAAACAAATGGAAAATGTACAATTTTTGTTTTTAATATTAGTTGAAAGCAAAAAGGTTGCTATTTTATTTTTTTTTAATCTCGCCGTATATTGTAAAAGGCTGAGGAAAGGAAATAAAATTTTGATTATATACTTAAATTAAAAGTTTATTTTTACCTCAGCCTTTACATAAAAAAAACTACGTCCAAATTAGTCTATTCGTTTCAGTGCTGTAATGCCACAAACTTGTTCACAGATACGTCATATTACGTACAAACCTTAAGATAATACATTATACATAATTATTATTCGTAGTACAAAAGTGTTATTACAAGTAAAACAAAAAAAACAAGGAAAAAGGAACTACAAAACAAAACACTACTTATACAAGTATACATCATTGCTTAACATTGGGTAAGTTGTAATCAAGCTCAAGCCTATTTCAGAATAAAAAAAAAGAGTTTTTTTAAATAATAAGTACCTACTTAAATATTATATTTTATTCTTACAATTTTATGTATTTATTTATTTTGTATTACGTTGTAAGCAATAGTAATTTAAAAGTTCCTAGTAGGTATATGAGTTCCAAATTCAGCATGTCATTAGGCAGGATGTATACGAGTCGTAATTTTATTTACATCTCGATTGTATTATGTTCCTAAATTCAAAGCGAATTACTTTAGCGAAGCAATTTTAAGAAAAAAATCTATAGATACCTATAACACCGCACTTTATCGGGGGTTGAAAATAGCAAACAGAACCTTAAGCTTTTGTGTATAAACCTTAAGCCATGTACACTAGGGTACAATTACCGGAGACACGTGGTGTATCGTACAAGGTCACAGGAGTCGGGACAAATGACCTCCAGTGTAAACGGGCAGTCTTGTTATGATCTGTCTGTCTCTGACGTGTGACTAGCGAAACATTACCCCTACTACGGTACTACGAAGTTTCGGAACAATGACGTATCTTATACATTGACGTTTGTTTAATTAGGTACTTACCAGTTTACTTCCAGTTTAGAATATTACAAAAGAAACAAATTATTATCTACCTTATTATTACTTATAGATTTATAATTTAAATAAGTATGCAGTAATTGGCGGGCCGGTGGCGTGGTCGGTAAGATACTTGCTTTTCACGCCGCAGGTCGAGGGTTCGATTTTCACCCGAGACAAACATTAGTGTGACGAACTTTTGTGTTTGTGTCGAGTCTGGGTGTAAATGTATATTATAAGTATATATTTACAAAAGAAAAGTATTATATGTATAGTGTATACCAGTTATCTGGTTTCCATAACACAATTATTAAAAAGTATCTATGCTGCTTGGGAGAATTCGCAGGATGCCTTGGGTATATTTTGCGACTTGTCCAAAGCCTTTGACTGTGTGCAACATGAAACTCTTGTAAGGAAATTACACCACTATGGTATTAAGAATAAAGCTCTTGAATTTATCATATCTTATCTGAGTGATAGAATTCAAAAAGTCGATGTCAATGGAATTAAGTCCTCAGGGTCAAGAGTCACCATGGGTGTACCTCAAGGATCGATTCTCGGCCCTTTTCTGTTCCTAGTTTATATTAATGACTTACCTTATTATGTTAATGATAGCCATGAGATTGTGTTGTTTGCCGATGATACTTCATTGACATTTAAAATTAATCGACAATTAAGCAATTATGACGAAGTAAACAACGCACTCTCTAAGGTGGTCTATTGGTTTAGTGTGAATAATCTTTTACTCAATGATAAAAAAACTAAAGTGATAAAGTTTTCCATGCCTACTGTAAGACAGGCAAATACAAATGTTAAAATTAATGGTAATGAGGTGGACCCTGTTAAGTCATCTGTTTTTTTAGGCATCACACTAGATTCTAAATTACAGTGGCTTCCTCATATAGATAAACTGTCCGGAAAATTAAGTTCTGCTGCGTATGCAGTCAAAACAATTAGACGGCTCACTGATGAGGATACTGCTAGATTTGTTTATTTTAGTTATTTTCATAGTATCATGTCTTATGGAATTCTTCTTTGGGGAAATGCGGCTGACATAGAAACCATTTTTATTTTACAAAAAAGAGCTATAAGAGCTATCTACAAACTAGGAAGCCGTGTTTCTCTAAGAGAGAAATTCAGAGACATAAATATTTTGACTGTCGCTTCTCAATATATTTATGAAAATTTATTGTATGTGCATAAAAATATTACAAAATTTAAAAAAATAAGCGACACACATAATTTAAATACTAGAAATAAGAACGATCTTGTAGCACATCATACTCGACTCCACAAAATCAGTAACTCTTTTATGGGGCAGTGTATACGTTTCTACAATAAACTTCCAAATAATATTAGGGAAATGACTATTAACAAATTTAAAATAACTATAAAATCTACGTTATGTAAGAAAGCGTATTATAAAATTTCAGACTATGTAACGGATAAAAACGCTTGGAATTAAGTCGCTCTAATTCAACACAATAAACAAACAAAATGTAATAGATATAAGTACTTCATTTAAAAAAGAAAAAAAGCCTACTGAGTTTTTTGGCAGTGTTTCTCAGTAGTTGCCAGTCATTCACTGCACGGTAGGAAAAGAAATTGGACTATTTTTAAGTAGACTCGCGTCTCAAAAAAAATAAAGCATATTTTCATTTCATTTCATTTCATTTCATTTCATTTCATTTCATTTCATTTCAAGCTCTGCTTAGCTTGGGCCCAGATGACCGTGTGTTAATGTTCTAAAATATTTATTTAGTAATTTATGTTACTGGAACCCCTCCCAGGTACAGCTCCTCCAAACCCTTCTGGTTCTCTCTGTCCTGGACTATTTGTTGCCATATTGTAAGCATTTTTTAAATGTCATCTTCTCATGTAGTTAGCGGTCTTCCTACAAAACGTTTGCTGATAGCCTTAGTAATTTTGTAACTGTTTTTGTCCATCTAAGATCTATAAGACCTGCCATATGACCGGCCCATTCCTACTTTAGCTTTTTACTGTGGCTGAGAGCAATATTAAGATTCAATATTAATGCAGTAATTTTATTTATTTAGCACTTTTAATGCTTTTGGCATAAGCATTTACTTTATTTTACATTCATTTATTAATTATTTATTTATTAATTTACTTTTATTTTAGCGCCAAACGAACCTTATACAAGTAATTGAAAATTTTGCTATTTTCTGAATCTACTAAGATTCAAAGAAATAGAATCATAATAAATTGATTTATTTATGGGTATAATAAAGAATATGATGATAGCGGGAACAAAGAAATTAAATAGCCCGAAATTTTGTAATAAATATCAATGGTAGGCCCTCAAACCGATCGGTGACTGAAGACTGAAGGGCGGTCCACTCGAAGCTCATGTTTTTAAATTAATTGGAAACAAGCGACGCCATATTGATTCCAGTCTTCTGATTAAATATAATTTGATCTTTTTTCTTTCTGTTGTTTTTGAAATAAAAACGTCGAGAATCTTTTGATAATTAATATAATGAGGAACTGAGATAAATTACTTATTGTATTTTAATTATTATGAACAACTTGTTTTAATGTCTTATACAGTTGGTTTTAACGTTGTTAAATTTGTGATTTAATGAAAATAAATTAAAGAACCGATATTTGAAAGTAGCTAATTTTATAAAGTTTATTATATTTAAAAAAGTGTGCAGTATAAATGTTTCGTGAGGAGTAGTAAGTAAGTGTTGCCGTAACATGTAGTAATTAGCATATCACGCCATCTACTGTGTCTCGTAGTTTACGACACGAGGACACGCTACGAGTGTGCCACGATGTTTAGGCTACAGTGCTAGATATTAATACGCTCAGGTACTACGTCAGTGCTATGTTATATTAACGAAATTAGTTCTGCTATGGTACACAGCAACTGTCTACGTAATTGCCCACCCATGGTCGATGTTTTCTCCGATGTTGTGACCAATCGTACGTAGCTACGACACTGCGATGGCATTGCTACGTAACTACGACGGTACAATGTAATTGCTACGAGAATCGATGCTACGACGCTACGAAAAGTTTCCGATGTCATTGGTACGATGTTACGAAAAGTCTACGATGTCATTGCTACGTAGTTACGATGTCATTGCTACGTAGTTACGATGGCATTGCTACGACGCTACGATGTCATTGCTACGACGCTACGATGTCATTGCTACGACGCTACGATGTCATTGCTACGACGCTACGATGTCATTGCTACGACGCTACGATGTCATTGCTACGACGCTACGATGTCATTGCTACGACGCTACGATGTCATTGCTACGACGCTACGATGTCATTGCTACGACGCTACGATGCTATGACGCTACGATGCTACGACGCTACGATGTCATTGCTACGACGCTACGATGTCATTGCTACGACGCTACGATGGCATTGCTACGACGCTACGATGTCATTGCTACGACGCTACGATGTCATTGCTACGACGCTAAGATGTCATTGCTACGACGCTACGATGTCATTGCTACGACGCTACGATGCTATGACGCTACGATGCTACGACGCTACGATGTCATTGCTACGACGCTACGATGTCATTGCTACGACGCTACGATGTCATTGCTACGACGCTACGATGTCATTGCTACGACGCTACGATGGCATTGCTACGACGCTACGATGTCATTGCTACGACGCTACGATGTCATTGCTACGACGCTACGATGTCATTGCTACGACGCTACGATGTCATTGCTACGTAACTACGACGGTACAATGTAATTGCTACAAGAATCGATGATACGATGTAATTGCTACGAAAATCAATGGTACGACGCTATGAAAAGTCTACGATGTCATTGCTACGTAGTTACGACGCTACGATGTCATTGCTACGACGCTACGATGTCATTGCTACGACGCTACGATGTCATTGCTACGACGCTACGATGTCATTGCTACGACGCTACGATGTCATTGCTACGTAACTACGACGGTACAATGTAATTGCTACGAGAATCGATGATACGATGTAATTGCTACGACGCTACGATGTCATTGCTACGACGCTATGATGTCATTGCTACGACGCTACGATGTCATTGCTACGACGCTACGATGTCATTGCTACGACGCTACGATGTCATTGCTACGACGCTACGATGTCATTGCTACGACGCTACGATGGCATTGCTACGTAACTACGACGGTACAATGTAATTGCTACGAGAATCGATGATACGATGTAATTGCTACGAAAATCAATGGTACGACGCTATGAAAAGTTTCCGATGTCATTGGTACGATGCTACGAAAAGTCTACGATGTCATTGCTACGTAGTTACGACGCTACGATGTCATTGCTACGACGCTACGATGTCATTGCTACGACGCTATGATGTCATTGCTACGACGCTACGATGTCATTGCTACGACGCTACGATGTCATTGCTACGACGCTACGATGTCATTGCTACGACGCTACGATGTCATTGCTACGACGCTACGATGTCATTGCTACGTAACTACGACGGTACAATGTAATTGCTACGAGAATCGATGATACGATGTAATTGCTACGAAAATCAATGGTACGACGCTATGAAAAGTTTCCGATGTCATTGGTACGATGCTACGAAAAGTCTACGATGTCATTGCTACGTAGTTACGACGCTACGATGTCATTGCTACGACGCTACGATGTCATTGCTACGACGCTATGATGTCATTGCTACGACGCTACGATGTCATTGCTACGACGCTACGATGTCATTGCTACGACGCTACGATGTCATTGCTACGACGCTACGATGTCATTGCTACGACGCTACGATGGCATTGCTACGTAACTACGACGGTACAATGTAATTGCTACGAGAATCGATGATACGATGTAATTGCTACGAAAATCAATGGTACGACGCTATGAAAAGTTTCCGATGTCATTGGTACGATGCTACGAAAAGTCTACGATGTCATTGCTACGTAGTTACGACGCTACGATGTCATTGCTACGACGCTACGATGTCATTGCTACGACGCTACGATGTCATTGCTACGACGCTACGATGTCATTGCTACGTAACTACGACGGTACAATGTAATTGCTACGAGAATCGATGATACGATGTAATTGCTACGAAAATCAATGGTACGACGCTATGAAAAGTTTCCGATGTCATTGGTACGATGCTACGAAAAGTCTACGATGTCATTGCTACGTAGTTACGACGCTACGATGTCATTGCTACGACGCTACGATGTCATTGCTACGATGCTACGATGTCATTGCTACGACGCTACGATGTCATTGCTACGATGCTACGATGTCATTGCTACGACGCTACGATGTCATTGCTACGACGCTACGATGTCATTGCTACAACGCTACGATGTCATTGCTACGACGCTACGATGCTACGAAGCGACGATGTTTATTATAGCATTATTATTATTATTATAGCGTCACGCCTATGTTACCCGACGGTGTAGACAGAGGTGAATACTACCCACTTTTTGCTGGCTATGTTTAGGTCCCATACGTAACGGGAGCGAGCTTATTGCCGATCATCGGGCACATTTCCAAACTTTGAGCTGCAATTAGGATTTCTTAAGTATATTAGAAAAGTATCTATTATATCGTCATAAACACTCAGGTACTCCATTTTTCCACTATAATCTAATAAGGAAACAGGCAAAGTTTATTTCGCTTTAGTTAATAATAGGAAACATAAATGGGAAAACAGTAACTTAATTAGATGTTATACAAGGTTCCATGTTTCATATATCAACATTTTCCAACATTACGGCATTTTCCTCGAGCCGGTGCTCAGAATATATTCAAATATTTAAAGCAAGAATACTTTAAACTCCGCAAAGATATCTTATTTACCATGAGAATAGAAGATAATGTCTTCATCCATTGCAATACTGAACCTCTTATCTGAGCTGTATTGTATCCAAAATGGTTGATATTTAAGATATTTATCGAATAAAATAGCATTCATATATTTACCCAATTTATGTAGGCAGGGTGTACCTCTGCCTACACCTGCGGGTTAAGCAGGCAATATATAAATATACGTATTTTTTATCCTTTACTAGTCGCTTATCCACAACTTGCCTGTTGTTAAACAATAATGCAGTTTCCAGTAAATACCGATTCTCTCGTGACTTGAAGACAGACAGATTATAACTATCGTTTATTATGTGTGTTTGTGTGTGTGGGTATCCGTGAATTATTTATAATGTTTTTAATGTTAGGTTTTTGGTTAATATTAATGCATCAGTAGGACCCTTAAGTAATAATACCTAAATTAAAAATTTTACAACCCCCGAACTTTTTTTAGCTAAGAACACTGCAGACTGTTTCAAACAAAAAATAAAAATCAAAATGGGTTCATCCGTCCGGGAGCTACGATGCCACAGACAGACACACACACACACACCCACACAGACACGCCAAACTTATAACAAAATAGATTGATGTAAAAATATGTCAATATAATTTCTTATCTTCTATCTATCCACACAAACATACACGTTTGTACAGTAGTACATACAAACCACTCACATAGTATAAATCACGTGACACAACAATAATTACGTTAAGCCGCTTACACACCAGTGATAGAGGACGTCTCGGAGCCGTCGCGCTCACGGCTCATCATTAGTGTACACAAAGCCTTAGGTAAACGCACCTGTTACCTAACATTATATAAGTTAATTTAGCTACAAGATAACTGTTTTTATTTTGAAGAGATTTATAATACCACTCACTTTAACCCTTGTTAGCGGGTCTTCTCTCAACTATCTTACAAGTTGAGAGGGTAAAAATAAAAAATGTAAAAAATATATGAAAAACATATCAACAGCAAAAAAAAAATGGAAAAGTCGTTTTACAAGCTTTTAATCAACTTACATTGTATGTTGGTTCGGGTGAAATAAGCAACTCAAAATTTTGTATACACGGTTAGTTTGCATGACAGTCACTCATAATACAATATGGCGGAATACTCAAGATGGCGGATCACTACATAGTATAAAACAAAGTCGCTTTTTCTGCCCCTATGTCCCTATGTATGCTTAGATCTTTGAAACTACGCAATGGATTTATGTGCGGTTTTTTTTTTAATAGATAGAGTGATTCCAGAGAAAGGTTTATTTGTATAACACATTGCACCCATGCGAAGCTGCGGCGGGTCGCTAGTTAGTTATAATTTTGAACATACTTCGACAATATGGGTAACTTACTAATAATAACTCGACTTTTTAGTGCCTTTAAATAAAAGTTACATAAAACAATTTATTTTATATCTGAAGTGATACAAATGTACTTAAATAGTCTTAAGTTTCATATTCTTTTTATTTGTATGCTAGTGGTCTTATTCATATAAATCATAAACGACTTTTTAGTTAAAATGAACTTTGTCTCTTTCTTACTAGTATAAATGTTAAGATGATTGACAAAGACAAACGAATTATAAACATATTTTAGCTTCATTGAGCTTATAATCGTTTATAAATACGGGGATTAGTATTAAAGATATAATCTGGGTTTTTGGAATTAAGAGCCTGTTCGCTTAAAAACCGCTGGGTCGAGCAAAATGACGTATCCAACATATTTAGAAAAAATGTAGTAGCAGTTAAAATTTTTCAATTGTGTGTAAAATAGCACTCACGCATATATTATCCCAAGGTATAGGCAGAGGTGAATACCACCCCAGAGGTCGAGTGTGTTAATGTTACTAATCTGACTTTTAAAATAACCCTGAAATTAGTAGTATGTAATACTTGTACGGTTATTTTGACAAACTTTTGCATTTATAATAACAACTAGCAAATCCGGCGAACTCCGTTTCGCCACCAGATGGCTTCGTTTTATGTAACACTTTCCCGCTTTTCTGTTGAATTTTTTCCTGAATTTTCTTTGCTATAAACCTTACGGAGCCCGAGACCTTTCCAACGAATGCAAAACTGTGGAAATCGGTTCGTGCGTTCTGGAGTTATAGCGTCGGGAAGGAAAACCCGACTTATTTTTATATAGAGAACATTGCACATCACTGTCTCACATACTGTGGGTGCGGCTGCTGAAGTGACAGATGACAAGTGATATGTGTCAGCCGTCGAGTGGACAGCAGTAAGCTTGATGGGAAATGTCAGGTGGAGCTGAGTTTTGGTGATGTTAATGTTATTGCTAAATAAATAGTAAACTATGTTATAGTAAGGGTTCTAGCAATGGGATAAATGTCACATCATTGTGATTAGAACATTTGCATCTCGACCAGTAAACTGTTCCAACCGCAGCTCCACCCGGGCATAGGCCGGTTATTGCGCTAAATCATTAAGCTATTTTTGCGTAGTCGGATAATTTATTTGATTTCCCAACATTTGAGTACACTCATACAACACACATACAGAACCTGTAGTTTATAAACCAGTGCAACAAAAAATTATAGGTAAATACAACATACACAAAATTTAAAACAGCATAAATAGGTAATGAAAAACTTCAATAACGTGGAAACATAATATTTGAATTAGAAACGCTCTCAAAACTCATAAAACTCATTATCATATCCAAAGGCCCGCCATAGCAAGGTTTCTAAAGACAATCTTATCACAACGACCCCCCAGATGAACCATAAGTTATTAGTAATAAGCCAGTCAATTTATAATTAAATTTAACTAAAACATTAAATTTAACAGAATAAGTAAAAACTATTTTTTGTAAAATTTCATCCAAATTGGTTCAGTAGTTTTGGCGTGAAACCGCGACAGACAGCAAGACAGAGTGATTTTTGCATATATAATATTGATAAGGATTTGGAATATTTTTAACATTGAACAAGTGATACCAACAGACTGGATAAATATATGATATATCGCAAACAAACAGCAGGTAATATCAGTGAAAGAAATCAATGAAAAAATACATTCAGTTTATTTGAGAACCACAATGGTTCTCAAATAAACTGAATGTATTTTTGTGATTCACAATAATTCCGTCAATATTGATCGATTTTGATTTTTTCTGTTTCAAAGGGTATAGTTAATTTCCAGGTTTAAAAAAAGCCTAATAAATATTGTGTTGAGATGTTTTTTGTATGGAATATGTTAATTAAGTTTTTAGTTGGCTGTTCCTTATATTACAAACAAAATTTTGCTTGACCCAGAACCGTAAAGTTACTAAACGAACACACCACTGTACCAATGTAGAATTCCGAACAATAATCATTAGATTACAGATCCACAATAGAGCTCTGTGCTCCACACAAATAAGTTGATCGGGCTTATCTCGTTCTCGTATACATTTCAATTGGACGCGACCCTTATCACACCAGTTAAAATCTAAGCGAAATACGAGTGTAGGATAAAAACTGGGATCGGCAATACAGGGCCGGAGTTGGGTACCGATAGTGGGAGCCCGCACAAAGTGTGTGACATAGGACTAAAGTTGTCTAAACTATCTTGAAGTTCGTACATGCATGGAGTACTGTTCGCACCTTTAGCATGGTTTAGCCAAATACCAACCCGAAGTCTTCGCAATTTAGCCTTAACGAGCAATGTTAAATTGCAAAGCCTCGAGCATCACCACATAGTTGCTAGTCTTTCGTTCTTCTATCGGATACGTTTGGAGAGTGTAAGTTGGAATTACATAATCTTATTCCCCCATCTCCGTTCTATCATCGGACAAGTAGAGGTACAGCTGTACGCCATCGATACTTGGTGGGCATTCTACGGCTTTGCACAAAGCGTTTTGATTCCAATTTTATTATGTATTTTTTTTTTGGTTATGGAATTCGCTACCGGCATCTCTATTTCCCGATAGCTTCCATCTACCTGCCTTCACGAGTGAATTGCTATTGACTAGGTAAGCGCGTCTTATCATAGACTTCCATATTACCTATCAACAGGCAAGTTGTAATGAAGCGCAACCTTGTTAAAAATAAAAAAAAATTTGACTCTAAAGGTGGAATTATTAATGCTTTAGCAAATAATCAATCGATCAAACTTAAAAGTTAATATTAATTATGACTCTAGTGTTAGGGTCCTAAACGTGGTGCGTAATAAGTGGACTGTATATATATATAGGAAAGCTGGTATATTATATCTGACCTTTAAACTTATTGTATCTCAAAGAAAAAAGATGCGCGTTGCCCGCACCCCGCCTTCGCGCCGTGCCACAGGACCGGTTCGCTGCCGGTGGAGGTGGGGCCGTAGGTCGCTCCTTATTGCAGCGTTGTTGTGTGAACACTAGCAATAGTACAAACAATTGTACAAAGCTTGACGTCACATTTCCAAAGTCAAATTCAAATTTTAAGCGTCTAAAATCAAAAGTTTTACAGCGATCTAACCCAGGTTCACCTTTTAAAAATTACGTGATAATCCCACATATTTCGTTCTTTTCCAACTTTCGCTTTGTCACTTTGTGTAGGGGCCCAGATTTGTCGTCAATTATGAATCTCAATAAGACGAATATCTGAATTATGGTATACTGCACTATATACTGGTGTTGAAACTGAATGATAATGTAATATACTGTTACTGATTTGTACTGCATACTATCTATCTACTGAATATTTGATATATGATAATGGGGTTGTCCCCCTAGTGGCCTCCAACCTCCCCTATAGCCACCCCAAGCCTCGCATCTGATAGTCTGGTCTCTGAATCTGGTCTACTGTCCGCAGACAGGCCGATAGCATCGGCATCTGGTACAACTGATACACATCGCAACACAATATTTGATAACGATTATTCTGGTAATGCATGCATCTACTAGTAACAAATTCACTCACCAATATTGCTGCTGCGCCGACCGTTATGCGACGAACAGTGATGCTTGGGCGAGCGCGCGAACGCCGCGCGTTCTCCCCTCCCCGTCGTTACAGTGCGCTATAGCTAGCTATACATTTACTATGCTACATATTTACGGATATTATTCGCATTTGCGACACTCCCCCCCCGGGAAAGTAAAGGAAAGGTAATAAATAAATGACTATACTAACAACATAATGTGTTTAATCAAGGGGATTAATCACTGATATGATTGGTTTACATATTGATTAAGTATTGATTTTACTATTGAAACAAATTGATCATTAATTGAGATGTCCACTCTTTAACCTTCTCCCTGGCTCTAACTGCTGATGCTCTTTGTGATCTTTTACTGCTATTGGTTACTATTTCAGTCGGTATAGCAAGTTCATTGTTGTTATCTGTTTGGCTGACTTCCCTCTCCGCTAACTCGTGATTACTTCTGATTTTGGGACTATTCTGATCTGGTACCGATCCTGTGCTCTGTTCGTCAATTTCGAGTGGAAAAAGATGACCTATCGATCTCGTCAAAGTTTCTCCAGAAGATAATCTTACTTTCGCTACTCTAATCTGACCATCCGAACCCTTTATCAACTCTGTTATTCTACCAACTTTCCAGTGTGCTCTATTACCGTCTGATTTTAACTGAACAATCTCTGCTATCTTAGGTGCTCTATTAATTACAACTCTTGGCTGTCGGTGTTTGTCGCTTCGCTCACGAAGACTGGTCAAATACTGGTTAGTGAACATCTTTGCAAATTCTGAGAGGACTATTTGACCTCGTTTCCAGCTGTCTATCAGGTTGGCTTTGGTTGCAGTCGCTGGTTCTAGATGATCGCGATCCGAAATTTGAGTGGTCACTAATCCACCTACACGTAGGAAGTCGACAGGGGATAGGACGTGTTCTAGCTCAGCACCTACTGTTGTCAAGGGTCTGGTATTAATTATGGCTTCAAGTTCTTTAATGACTGTACATAGCTGATTGTGATTAATGAGATGTTTTTCTAATGTCTAATGAGATGTTAGGCGTTCGTAAAAACCTCCAAACCAGGGTGCCAACTCCGGAATAAACTTCCAACGCAAATTGTTTTGAATGCAGTAATCGGAGGTGAGTACATCTGCTGTGAGTTTAAATTGTGAGGCATTATCTGATATAATAAGCTGGGGTAATCCTCTTACTGCAACGAATCTTCTAATTGCTAGTAAACACTCTTCAGCCGATAAATCTTTAACGACTTCCATATGTATGGCTCTGATTGTTAGGCATGTAAAGAGACATACCCAGCGTTTCTCTTTAGTAACTTCATCGACAAAAAGTGGTCCAAAATAATCTAAACCCGTGAAAGCGAAAGGCACACTAAGCTTCACTCTCTCAGCTGGTAAATCAGGCATAGATGGAAGTTTAAAAGGACCACCACCGTATTTTACACACTGTGGGCACTTTCTTATGACTTTTTGAACGGTGGATCTCCCATGTGGAACCCAAAACTTCTGTCTTAATAAGGCTAAGGTATGAGAGACTCCTACATGATAGTTTTTCTGATGTAATTTAGCTATGATGTCGTGAGTAAAATCTGAATTCTTTGGAAGTAGAATAGGCTCTTTCTGATCGTGTGTTAAACCTGTGTTTCTAAATCTACCTCTGCACCTTATCAATCCATCACTATCCTTGTATAACTGAAGTGATTTTGATAAATCAGTTGATATACCTTCAACTTCTTTAGGAAAGTATTCTGTTTGAATTTCTAATATTCTTTTGACTTCGTCGTCACATGATTGTTTAGGACCATCTATGATCATTGGTTCAACCCTATCTGAAACTGATCCGTCTACAGTGTCCGTTGATAATTCGTTTGAACGACCCTCCCCGGCCACAGAAATTTGTGTCTGAACTACCTCAGCTGTATTAGTATATGTAGGCCATTGATCTGAATCTTTCGTCAAAAAATCAGGACCCATGAGCCATCTTTTGTAAGAATCTACTCTCTCAGCTCTAGTACCTACATCGGATGGGTTTAGTTTGGTTGGCACATATCTGATTTGTAAGCTTTTGTTCATTTTTATCTCACTGATTCTACGCGAAACAAATGGTGGCAGTAATTTGTCTGATTTATGCCAACTCAAAACTATCTGACTATCAGTCCACAGAAATTGCCTGTTGATGTGTAGCCGCAAATATTTTGTGACATAATTCAGAAGTCTGCAACCAATGAGTACTCCCAGCAATTCTAATCTTGGAATTTGTAAATTATCTTTGTCCTTTAAGGGCACTAATCTAGACTTGCCAATAACAAAACTGACAATATTATTAGCGCACAAAGAACTGCGTAAGTAAACAACCGCTGCATATGCCGCAATAGATGAATCAGTAAAACAATGTAATTCATATTCAATGGGCATTGCTGTTTCATTTCTGCTAAGGTTATACGCGTAGTAACGATTAATAGAAATATCTCTTAAATGAGAAAATTTTGAAGCTATTTGTTTCCATTCAGAAAGTAGGTTGTGACTCAGTTTAATATCCCACTTAATTTTTTCCATCCATAATTTTTGAAAAAATAGTTTTGCTGGGAGCACCAATGGTACCGCGAAGCCGCAAGGGTCATACACTGAAGCAATAATCTTAAGCACGTCTCGTTTTGATTGAACCGCAACTAAATCATTATTGTTAATATTCTGTTTTAAATAGAGATGATCTTTATTTATGTCCCATATCAAACCCAGAACCTTCACTTGCTTCTGATCCTCAGCCCGAAATTTTTCCGGTATAGATGCAACAAATTCTTTTGAATTAGAATTCCATTCGCGTAAATTCATAGACAAATTATCAAATGATTGTTTAGACACCTTGTATAAATTTTGTGCTTCTGAAATTGTCTGTGCGCCTGTGACTACGTTGTCTACATATATATCGTCTGCTAATAATTTCATAACATTGCTATTTGCTGTCGTTAAATGGAACTTAATTGCTGCATTAAGGAGAAAGGGGCTTGATATGACACCAAATGGGACACGGCAAAAACGCAAGTGTACGACATTATCTCGGTGGGCTTCACACCTAATATCTTTGAGCCAAAGGAACCGTGTTACGTCTCGGTCTTGGTCTTGAAGTCCTAACTGTAAAAAAGCTTTCTCAACGTCTGCTACTATGCCTATAGGATGTTCTCTAAATTTAATCAGTAGTCCCGTAAGCTCTTCTAACATCAACGGTCCGCGATGTAAGCACTCGTTTAAACTTTGACTGTTCGCCGTTTTAGCTGAGGCGTCATAAACAATGCGAAGCTTTTTTGGCTTATCCCGACTACGAACGCAATGGTGTGGAAGGTAATGAACCGGGTGTGACTGTGACTCGGTAGGATTAGGCACTATTTCAATTATCCCGTTATGTAACTGGTCACGGATAACTTGATCATAAGCTTCCAATTCTGAATTATCTAATCGTTTTACTAAACTGTTAAGACGACCCCAGGCTAACCCTAAATTATTGGGAAGGTTCGGCGGTGTTTCAGTCCACGGCCACTGAACATGATATCGGTTGTCCTTAAATTGAACGGTCTGGTTGAATTGTTTGATGGCCTCTTCATCCCGTGTAGATTTAGGAGAATCTGTTATACCTATTGACTCAAGGTCCCATAATCTCTTAACATCATCTAATTTCAATGGAAGATCAGGTTCGTTTAACTGGTTACTTACTCCATCTGACTGGAAATAAGTCAAAGCGCTTAATTGATCTGAACGGAAACCTATCTCACAAAGTTTTCCCGACCATACCCAGCCAAAATCGGAATTTACTAGAAAAAGATCCTGAGTAACTAATATCTTTTCATGTGACATAAGTGAGTGATAGTAGTCATTCCCTATCAGGATGTCTACCTTATCACCAGAAGAACCGTCATCTGCTAATGTAAGGCCCTTTAGTCTAATATCATTCCATACTTTGGCTGGGTCATTAAAGACCGGTGTCTGTATACTGTGCGTGATATGAGGTACTACGTTTGCATGTATAAGCCGTTTAACTCCAGTTCGAGTCGTCATTTTAAAATTTACTACGGGACTTTCTATCTGGTGAGGTGATTTCGCTCCAAAGGTAAATATTGATAAGTTAACTTTCTCAACAATGGGTAAATTTAATGACTTAGCAGTAGACTCTGTTATATATGAGCGTTGACTACCGCAGTCAAGTAAAACTCTACATTGAAACTGTTTGGATTTTATCTCTGAGTTACTTACAATAACCAGGCAAGTTTGTAACAATGTAGTATTTACACTAGTTTTAATATGTAAGTTATCAGTTGGTGTTGACTTTACTGGTGGCATCAGTTTAGTAGGACACAAAGCTCGATTATGAATGCCAAATTTGTTACAATGCCGACATTTTCGCTTGGAGCGACAATTTCCAGCCCTATGCCCTTCCCCAAAACAATTGTAACAACGATTTCCTAACCGGGATTTTCTTTCCTGCATAGATTTATACAAAGTACATTCGTCATTAAAGTGATCCTGTTTACAAAAAATACATTTACTAAATTTCTTTTTAGGTGGCTCATCCCTTTTGTCAGACATATCGTATGGTCTTTTACGAGAAGGCAAATTTGTCTTTTGGTTGTAATCAAATTTATAACTATCTTTTCTAAAGGTTGTGTGTCTGCGTTGTTTACTATCTCTTTTTTCTTCCGATCTAACATGTAAAGAGCCTAACGTGAAATTATCCGAAACTTGTTTATCCTCACCTATTGTCTTATCTGTACCTATCGCATCTACTGTCACTTTCTTTAATCTATTAGATGTTTCTCTAGCCGATATTATATACTCTAAATATTTCCTAATGTTATCAATTGACTCGTCTTCACCGGTTAATTTCATTCTTAATTCATAAATTAAGTCTTCAGGAAATTTTTCCATAATCATAACCCTTAGATGATTGTGATTGACATCTTCCCCTAAGGAACTCAACACCCTAAGATGCCTTTCGATTTCATTAAGAACTTGCCTACAATCTTTAACTTGATTTGTCGTTGCCGTTTTAATCCTATAGAGGGCCACGTAATGAGCATCAATAATCACACCAGGTTTCCCATACCTTTCTTTTAAAGTATTGACCGCTATACGATAGTTCTTGTTTGTTGTGTCTAATCCTTCAATAGCTTGCTTAGCATCACCTTCAAGAACTGATTGAAGGTATAGTAGCTTATCGACGTCATTGATATTTCTATTGTCAACATTTGATGAAAACTGATCCCAAAACTGGTACCATTTGAGAACATCCCCATCAAATTTGGTCAACTCCATCCTTGGTAACTTGCTAGTAATATTAATATTTTCGCTGCTAGTCGAAAGAGTGGCACGGTTCCGGTTATATCGTATGATACTTATGTCTATTTCCGATAGTAGATCCTCAGCTTGAATTTGAACGGATGTGAACTGACTGATTTCATCAACGTTAGGTTCTTTTATTAGTGTACAGTAGTTGTGAATCTCCGAAACAAACC
Organism: Meganola albula; assembly: GCA_936450015.1. Taxonomy (NCBI): domain Eukaryota; kingdom Metazoa; phylum Arthropoda; class Insecta; order Lepidoptera; family Nolidae; genus Meganola; species Meganola albula. Next base: position 126,891 of record OW388168.1, read on the forward strand.
TCTGGTTAGCACCCTTAAGTTTAGACCCTGTCAACTCTAAAGCATTGTAGCTAGTCTCACTATCGGTTAATTCTTTGAGAGCACACTGAGCAGAGTTCATGTACAATTGCACAGATTCGTAAATTAATTTTAAACGGGTTCGGACGACGTCTTCCATTCTGAATAGGTATACGATTCGAAATTACTCAAGAGCACTATTGTAAATGGTTGTTCACATAAACCACAAACCGAAATATCTAAAACAAATTAAAGTCTTGTTCAAATACTTTACCATAATATTAGTCAAGTTGTAAAACTGTATCAAATCCAAATAGTATCAAATGTATTTAACCGCTAGATAAATTTATAAAAATAGCGTTAAACCGGGCCTTCGTATTTGTTTACGTTCGTGAAATGTAAGTAGTAAAAACTGAGGTAAAATCGCGAAGAAGTGTTAAGTATTCTGTCCCACTCATAATAACGATAATTGTCAAAAATAAAAATGTTAAGATAGATATGTATGTAAGTATTGTTAACTACCTTTTAATTATTTGTTAAACAAATTAATAACTGTTCTACTTTCACGTAATATTGTGAATAATCTATACTTCTGTATTAATATTATAAAACTGAATAGTTTGCTGGGTTGAGCGCGCCAATCTCAGAAAACACTGGTTCGACTTGATAACTACCGCACTGCCAGACAGCCCATTTATCGAAGAAGGCCACCGGCCACTGTCCATACCACCGCTGGGCACGATACAAACTAAGAGTCACGCGAGTGAAACCGCGCGCGGTAAGCTAGTTAACTTGTACATAGAACCGTCAGTAACAACAGAGTTTACTTAGAAATAATTGCAGTGTATTATCTGATTGTATATTTTTCAACTGTGACACTGGACAATAATTTCAATCAAATACTAAAATTAATTATTTTACGTAAATACGATACTTACATACCTACCTAAATACGAAATTGAATTATTTGTTCACTACAAACGTGATTATGACTTTATCCTACTTGACTACATAGTAACAATATCATTATAGTGAACATAGTTTGTTTCCGAGCGCAGACTCGAAGTACCCTCTTTATTTTTGATAATTACTTCGAACGCAATTATTAGGTTTCGTCGAATATTATTCAAATCCCAGCATCTCCACCATGTCGTCAATTATGAATCTCAATAAGACGAATATCTGAATTATGGTATACTGCACTATATACTGGTGTTGAAACTGAATGATAATGTAATATACTGTTACTGATTTGTACTGCATACTATCTATCTACTGAATATTTGATATATGATAATGGGGTTGTCCCCCTAGTGGCCTCCAACCTCCCCTATAGCCACCCCAAGCCTCGCATCTGATAGTCTGGTCTCTGAATCTGGTCTACTGTCCGCAGACAGGCCGATAGCATCGGCATCTGGTACAACTGATACACATCGCAACACAATATTTGATAACGATTATTCTGGTAATGCATGCATCTACTAGTAACAAATTCACTCACCAATATTGCTGCTGCGCCGACCGTTATGCGACGAACAGTGATGCTTGGGCGAGCGCGCGAACGCCGCGCGTTCTCCCCTCCCCGTCGTTACAGTGCGCTATAGCTAGCTATACATTTACTATGCTACATATTTACGTATATTATTCGCATTTGCGACAAGATTAGATTAAATACCCTGCAGCCGGCTCTGTGCTACAAAAGTACGTATTGTTTCGTCCGCGAAGCAAATCCTGCGAGATTCTCAAGTGGACAACACTCCCTCTCCCCTCTCCCCCTCCAGCTCCCTCTCATATCCCGTGTGCCCGTGAGCGTTTGTTTAGCTATCTACATTCTACGTACTTGCTATTTCCCGAGGAGTGTTGTCTTTAGAAAATATGAAGCGTGTTTGGTTATCAAGATAATGAATTAAATATTACGACTTATGTCTGTGAATAATACATTTAATGTATAGAGATCAAGTACATTTTAGTCTATATCTGCGATTGAGGTACTTCTATATCTCAAACTTTGCTTTAGCTTCAACCATTTTTAATGTCTTATCACGGCACGGGTCTTCTCTCAACTTTATTATGAGTTGAGAGAGTTTAGGCCTTAATCCACACACGCTGGCCAAGTACGGGTTGGTGGATGTCACATGTCCTCGAATGATTATTTGTTAGACATGCCGGTTTCCTCACGATGTTTTCCTTCACCGATATTGAGCAGCGGAGAAGAAACAATTCACACAAAGATGTGTGGGCACGACCAGGATTCGAACCCGCGACCTTATTTTACTAAGGCCAAGCCGGTACCGCTGCGCCACCGTTGCTTTCCACTTTGCTTTACAATAGGCCTTCTGTACCATGTCTAACTCGTATTACCGATTGGCGTACTACCGACAATGTTGAGTTGAAGATTAATTGAGTTGATTCAGTTTAACGTCGATCTGTCACCTTGACAGCGACACTAGTGCACGATCGAGATCGTTCGGACAGAAACTGCTTTTGAACGAGAACTTTTTACTCTATCTCTACGTGTTATGTGTTATACTTACATAACTGTACAATACTAATTTCTTAGAATTTAACACGAAACTGGTATTTCCTTCTGCCGAGGTACATGAACAGTTTGTATGTATAAACTGTTCATGTATTGTTTGTGTGTAGGTTTATTTTCTCGTGTGCATTTGTAAAGACGCTTCAACTTTTTATAATGGTACTTAACCCACCATTGTAATCCCGCCTGTAAGCCAGGAATGACAACTGCACCGTGAAAAGACTCGGGATTTGAACCCGGCCAAGTCCCGGGACACCTAAACTGTCTTGGATCCCGCATAAATTTAATCAGAAAGATAATAGGAGGAGTTGGTAAGTTACATTGTCCACTTCCCTCAAAAAAGAGAGGTTTAAAATTGCTTCATGAAAATGAACTAAGCACCACTGGTAATGTTAATCAAAGGGGACCTTCAACTTTTACAAGTGAGCAGTACGAGGTTACTTCGCATCCCTTAAAAACTGACATAAACGATTTATTGTTAAAAGTTGCATATAACATTTCTTGTGTAAAATTTTCTAAAGTCTAACTGTATCGTAATATTGCTTTAAGAATTGGTTGCCTGTAAAGTCGGTATACGGGCGAAAGTTTTACGTGACAACGACTTTGAGTGGTAAAATAATTTTAATGTGAATATTCATTCGTATAGTAGGAAGAAGGATGAAATAATAGTAACAATTTAAAACATTTATTTATACAAAGAATTATATTTAAAACATTAATTTATACAAAGAATCTCGCTCTTAGGCGGGCTAACTGTGCTCGAGTGGAAGGGACGCGTGCCTTTCACTTTTTATGTCTGTCTCTCTCGCTCTTAGGCGGGCTAACCATGCCCGAGTGGAAGGGACACGTGCCTCTCACTCGCTCTCATTGTGAGCGCATAACGTGAGCGGAGCGTAACGCAGTTTCTTGAAGTGTCACCCGGCAAACCAATTTATAAGACGTTGTCACGTCAAAAATCATAGTAATAAACTCCATGGGACTAAGATGATTTCGTTCTGTCGTGTTAACGTGTTAACAATAGTGTTAATTATAAATAAAACTAATTAAACTAGTAGTTTAATACAGTTGTAAGGTAAGTTGTGGAGTAGTTTCGGCGGCGCACGAACTGTTCGCGTGTGATTATCTCGTTGCATCGCTCTCATTAGGTGAGATAGTGATCGGTGAGCTACCACAGGCGCGCACATGAGCAGAGAGGAATGTGCCAAATAACAGACAATGAAAATATTTTACTCTCAATTATCAGTAACGGGCATGAAGTTTACGCGGCTTGCAGTAGAACATAGTGGCGGAAAGCGTCATCCAACGAGTAAACATTTAGTTGACACACAACATTTTATTGTATGAAATGTATATAGTGTAAATAATTACAATGTAGTACTTTTAAGTAATTTAACATTTGCATGCTATTACATGGCAGATTGTAGCTGGTTTTATAATATATTGAATATCTTATGTTGTACCTACTTTCAGTGCAAATAAAATTTCTGATTCTGATTTGATGTTTCTTCTCTTTCAGTTTATTTCTGTCTCTTTCTATAATATGGGTTTAACGGTTCCATTATATGGTTGAATAAGCGTGCGTGCATTGAGATTCAAGCTACAAGCAACGTGGTCTGCTGTATAATCTAATCACATTAATGTTTCAATTTAATTTTTGTTATTGTTTTAACTTAATTTGGTGTCATTAATGCAAATCTAAGAACGAATAAGATTAGTATCAAAGCTTTTTTTTTAAAAAACCTACCGTAGTAGAATATCTACAGTTCAGCTATTTGCAACACAGCTGCAATGCTGTTCTAGTTTGTCTATGTAGTTGTGGTCTCATTGTAATTCCGAGTCAGTGGCGGGCCGTATATCTGCAGAATATGTAACGTTACACTTACCTACGAGATACTATGTAAAGGCTAAAATTGCTTCCAACCTACCTCACTGTCCTGTGGTAACCTGTTTGTCATACAAATTATAGTGCAAGCAATTTTGATATTTTAGCCTGCGAAGTCCTGAAACTATTTCCGAAACTTTTAAACGATGGTTTGAATCCTGTGTATTACTCAGCTTCTTTACAGTTTTTTATTAAAGACGTAGCTATGAACTTTTTAAATTTAAAGGATGTGGACGAATTACCGAACTGCTTATTGCTTTCTAATGACTTTTGTAAATTGAGTTTGTTTCTTGGTGGATCTTCGACTATAAGCTGTGTGCTGTTTTGGACAATTAAATCAGAAGTGTTAACTTACCTATCGATAGTCATTAACGCTTGGAACAATAGTAATGCATAATGATTGTAAGTAGGACAGAGCAGGTGTGCGGGCGTGGCATCAGATAACCCGACAAGCGAATGTACCGTAACGTCCACAGAGTAACGGACTGACTGAGAGACTGCATAGTACACTTTTTAATACGAATAACTGGTCAAAACAACTTCTACTATTAAAATTAGGCTACTGAGAACAATGCACAGACTTTCATCCAGCTGTAAAATCTGGCTATGAGTCTGCTCTCAACTATCTTATGAATTGAGAGAATTACGTTTACAGACCAGCAGCAATGAAAACCTTGTGTGTTCTTTTTTCATGAGTTAGGATTTATGATCAATCGATCTATATTTATCAATATGACGGGCCGGTGGCGTAATCGGTAAGATACATGCTTTTCACTGCGCAGGTCGTGGGTTCGATTCCCACCCAAGTTAGCCATTTGTGTGATGAACTTGACTATTTGCCTGGAGTCTGGTAGTAATTATCTATATTATTTAAGTATGTATTTACGAAATAAAAGTATTATGTGTAGTATATTACCAGTTATCTGGTTTGCATATGCCGTGTGTGTTAATGTCCCACTATATTTTTTTATTGTTATTATTATTTCAAACATAAGATGAGTACAGTGTCATTGCGCTACTGCACCGTGATCTGTTACAACCCGCTCCAATAAAAAAATCACATCTAAAATGGTGGCTTACATTTATAATGACAGTTAGTACCGTCAGCAAAAAAAAGTCAAACACATGACACTTTTATTAATATTATTTTTTTGTCTGCTGTATATCAACGTGTATCAACGTGTGTGATTAAAGACAGCAATAACGTGCGAGTAAGAGGGAATAATTGCCGTCATTTTAAATTCGTTTCCTTGTAGGCGGGGGGTGGCGCTGCTCCCTCTAAGTGTTGGGTAGCCTAGGTTAAGTAGGTCTCTGTGGTGTGTAGAGTCTGTGTATAGTTTAGGTATAGCACAATAACGGAAGAAAACCGCCAATTTGCCGCGGCCACGCTTTACATACTAACTAGCTGAATACATTACAGTTAATTAATCGTTCTCGCTCTGTGCCACACTAACGGCCGCCACCACCGACATCTTAGATACATCTTACACAACAACTGATACTTGTATCAAGATAGGATATTCTAGTCTAAATCATAGGCAATATTTGACTGTGGTTCGTTACGGTTACTAAGATAAAGATAAAGATCATTTATTCGCTATAACATGTGTAAAAGTAATTTTAAGGTATTAAAAAAATATAGCAGGCTCAAAATGTTCGGTCTATTTTCAGACATGCAAATATCATAAAAAATTAAAATAATTAAAATGGAACTATGTCGAACATTAAAATGTCAATTATAAATCATGTCAGTAATAAAATTTATAATAATATGTCATATTTGAATGTAACTATAAAAAATTAAACGATAAAAATCAAAGAATATAATTATTAAAAATAAATTACTATTAAATTATTTACAATTATTCATCTATAAATTCATTGATTGTATATCAAGATTTTGATAATAACATTTCTTTTAGTTTACGTTTAAATACCTTTAAATTAAGTTCCATAAATGAGTTAAACAGTTTAATAAAGATAGTTGGTGCCATACAGGGTATGCTTTTTCTCATCAGTGCTGTTTTTGCAGTGGGCATACACAGAGTTAAACTAAAGATTTAGTTATCAAAAAATGCTTTATATTGAATGTTGTTTTCCGCGACTCCACCATAAAATAGAAATAGTACCTATAGGAATAAAATAAAAAATAATTCAATCCTTAACATGTGTAACTATATCTAAATTTAGCTATATTAAAATTCACTCTAAAAATATTTAAATAACTAACTTGAACTAAAACTTAAATGTAAAGTAGAAATAATATGAAAGGAAGAGAAAACTAGTTATTTTATGTAAACCACTATATCGATAAAATAACTTCGGCCCATTTTAGTGTCCCACTGCTGGGCACGGGTCTTGCGAGTTGAGAGAGTCACGCTGGCCAAGTGCGGGTTGAGGGATGTCACGTGGCCTCGAATGATTAGTTCTTAGACATGCTGGTTTCCTCACGAAACCGGCATGTGATATCCACCAACCCACACTTGGCCAGCGTGTGTGGATTAAGGCCTATACTCTCTCAACTCGGAAGATAGTTGAGAGAAGCCCCGTGCCCAGCACGTGGGACACCAAAAAAGGGTTGAAGTAGTCTGACTAAAACTTGAGAACAGCTGAACCTATTTGACTAATTTTGGTTTTAAAATTATTATAGAAATCTAAATAAGGCCTTTACGAAGTTCGACAGCTTAGGTGGTATTTAAAAAAAGAAGCATTTCTATCTTAGAATCCTTATCCTCTTCCTATCTGAACAATCATATATGTAATTCACACAAATCTAGTTTTATCTAGTTCAATCCGGTTCAATGCAGTTCTGTAATAGAGAGGGTACAATTAGAGACAAATGTGTGATTGGACAGTAAACAATGGAGCTAGTCCCAGGACAATCGGGGTACTACTCTAGCGATCGGTTTAATTGCTCGGTATTAGCATTGTCGGCGGCAGTTACAATAGAGATGTGCCCGGGACCGGGACACGTATGTCTAGTCACTAACTCTAGTGTATAGTCCGGGGAAATGTTGTTGGCGATTGTGATTTAAGATCTATTTTTAGTAAATAAAGTTTATATTTATAGCACTATTATTCGAATTGAATGTTTCTTACTCTGTAGGGAAAACGGCACAACAGATTTGAGTGCAATTTTGTACACAATGTAGGTACCTTATTACTTATAACAAGTTCACTGTAAAAAGTTAGTACTTACAGTTTATAAAACTACAGAACCAGGAACTTGGTTGTGAACTATAATATCTCTTACGAACATTGCTAGTCAGCTAATGTTTGGCTACCGCAGCCTAAATATAGCTACGAGAAGTTTTACACGACCTAGTACAGTTGTCCTTTTATATTTTATATCCGACTGTACGTTATCATTACTCATTCCAGCTGTCTCTGAGTGTCGGACACTCGCACATCGTGTCGATGCTCTAGTGACGTCACTTCGACACATCTCTGCAAGTGTCGACAAGTTGCAAGATGAAGAGGTATTTGTAGGTACTATTTGTTATTATTATAGTTTATCTAAGGACGTTATCATTATTTATTCCAGCTGTCTCTGAGTGTCGGACACTCTTACATAATCGTTGTGTTGATGCTCTAGTGACGTAATCACGAAACATTTCTACCAGTGTCAACAAGTTGTAAGATGAAGAGGTATTTGTACTATTTGTTGCGCTGTAGCGCTGTATCGCAAGACATAATGAACTAATTTCTGAATTTTAAGAACTTTATATACGTGTCTAGTGCTAGTAAAGAATTGAATTGATTTGAACTAATATTATAATTGATCTGACTGCATGTTATTCATTCCCAGCTGTCTCTGAAAGTCGGACACTCACATTATGTTGATGCTCTAGTGACGTTATTCCGACACATCTTTAAAGTGTCGACATGTTACAAGATAAAGAGATATTTGTACAATATCTTACTGATATTATAGTTTTCGAGCAGGGATAAATTAGGAGGCAGAATTTGCACACCAAAAATACGTCAAATACCTCAGTCCACCCGTGAACATGAAGTCTGAAAATACTTTGAAGCGTCGGGATCTAAAATCCAAAATAGACCGCGATAAAATCCGTTAAAAGTAGTTTTATTTCAATGTGTGATATTCGCGTAAACCTAAGACAATACTACACCAAAAATAGGTTAAGACAGGAAGGAGACAGCGATTTCCTTGCTCTAGCAACAGCTGTCTGGAGAGGTATCTCCTCAAAAATAAGTATTGGTTGTGTGGTGATGAGTAAGGTAGATAGTGTCCGTAAGGATTTAAAAGGTCGGCAATGCGCGAGTTTGATCTTTGGAGGTGCGAGCGTTCATAGACCAAAGTCACCGCATTCTGTGTGTGGATTGTACGCTTGTCCACCGACTTTGAAGTAAAAAAAAAAATCTTCAATCGCTTCCGCTTATCACTTAGACAGGTTAAGTCCACAAATCAGAAGTGACCTATCAATACGTCAAGATAGTAACGGACGTGGACAGTGGACATGACAAGATACCTACTAACACTGTTTTACTAAGTTTAATTTATCTATGGTGAATGTTCGACTGATACTCGTTGGTGCGTGACAGGAGTCAGATGTAGGTAGGTGCCTCGGTATCTAGTGGTAACCGTGTTTGCTTATAACTGCGAGATCCCGGGTACGACTCCTGGGTCAAGCAAAAATACTACTAACATATATCTACTTGAAGAATTTTTGTCGCAGCTCTTTAAAATTGTGCGTGACGAACGGAAATTTATTAGCCTCGCTTCATATTACGTATTTTAATGTGCATCTATAATCTTAATTGCCATACTTTTATTCTGAAATAGGCTTGGGTTTGACTATATCTTGTCTGATTGTGAGCAATGTAGTCTACGATAGAACGCGCCTAGCTCGCCTTTCTGTCTGGACGGGATAAACTCAAAAACAATAGCACAAAATTGCGAGTACTAGCTGAGGAAAGCGAGTTCTCGAGTGGAGACCACGACCACCGACACCCTCCAGTTAGGTGGAGTGACGATCTGCGAAAGATAGTCCGCAGTAGCTGGATGCGACAAGCCGAGGACACGGTGCATATTGGAAGAGGCCTATGTCCAGCAGTGGATGATGATGATGACGATTGCGAGTACGAAAATTCATAGCAAATAATAGTAAAAAACGTATATTTGCTAAGCTGTCCAAGTACATAATAAGCCCCTTTAAGAAGACTTATGACATCCAAGAAAATGCAGAACACACCTTTTGAGGAAAGGTTCGACCCTTTTGTAGTTCAAACAATAAAGTTAAGTTTCCTTACACATATGTATATAGGTAGTTACGATCAGGTAACGATGAAAATGTACCTGATTCTTAGTCTGGAACTTGACTTAAAAGCAGTATCAGACAAGCGTTTCGTTATATAGAGTGACGGGTAATTAGTGAATACTTACCTGATTAACACCAAACGGGGACACGTGTGGCAATTCAGATTATAAGTGCTCTTCAACGGACGAAGAAGACTTAGCCCTATTACTTTGATTCGAGGATAAACTTTTGTTGGCTGATTATTATCTTATACTAGTGGCCCGTGCGAAGCCGGCTTCGCACGGGTAGATATCGTATTAGACAAAATTTCTAATCATCATACATTTTATCACACTCTTGGCTTACCTACTTTCCATGCTTAGAAAACTCAATCAAAACGTTTGTATGGGAAAAAGAAAAAGGCTGTTTTTAGGGGTTTCCCGGCAAATTTTCGAACAGCAATTGATTTATATTTATTTAAATAGATAGATTATTGTATGCGGCTACACGCGTTTTAAACAAGTTTAGTCGCTCGTGAAAAAACGCGAGTCTGTTAACTTTCAAGCCTGGGGCTATAATGTTGTAACAATATTTTAAGGTTAAATACATGGATAAAGAAAGGTTAAGTAAGATAGGTAGGTATTTACCTAAAGTTTTAGTTAGAAGCGTAGTTTGTCTAGTGGTACGCCTGGTTTAAATCTCTGTTACAGCAAAAATGTAGGTAGTAATATTTTTCGAATCTGTCTCTCTTCTATAAACTCTTTTCTATGTGATATCACTTCACCTGATTATATCGCTCGCCGAACTTACGTCTTGCCGCTATAATATTGTCCGACCACAAAATAATTTTAATTGGCTTATCTTCCCCGATACCTTGCCAACTTTTGACGAATACAATTTCATACGATTTTATTTTATTCTGAAATTAGCTTGAGCTTGACTACAATTTGCAATGATGACTACATCAGACTACGTAGATTACTACGATGGGACGTGCCTTCTCTGTAAACCGATTCACTTGATATCGGCTCGCCCCCTATCACGTATGTGCAACTTTTACCTGAACCCCCATAATTTTATTCTTAAATCGCTTGAATACAACTTGCTTGATGTTAGTCAACGAAGTAGTCTATGATGAAACCCGCCTGATTAAGAATGATTTTCGGTGAGAAAGTAGCAGTGGAATAAGGCTATGGTTTAAACCAAACAATAAACAATATTGATCCATCCTCTTGAAAAAAAAAGGCGTTCAGTATATCTAGTTAGTGCTGAATGTGAACTAAAGCGGATCAAACACTTCACCACAAGCTCAACAACTAACACTGCACTTACTGTTTACCTACCTATTAACTACTTTACCCTTAGTTTTAAACCTAAATACAGTCAATGACTAAAATGTTTTAATATGAAACCAGTTGAAATAAAACTACTTTATAACGGATTTTAACGCGGTATATTTTAGATTACCATGAAGGCTGAAATATAAAGCGATAAAGTCCGTTACCTATAAAGCAGTTTTATTTCAATGTGTGATATTCGCGTAAATCTAAGAAAATACTTCCTTATTAAACCAGTTTTTGTTAGCAGAGCTAGGTTCCTCAGGGATAAACAGTGAAAGAAATTGGGTCAACGGACATGCATTTATTGCAGCACACGGCTAGTAACTAAAACATTAACAATAAACGGCGCCGGGCGCTGGCGCATCTATTCATACATAAGTGGGCACATAGATATAGATCTGCCATTAGTTAACTTGCTACTACTATTACGTATGTATAGCTAGGCACAAGCTCACGGCTTCGAATATACTAACAGTTTCTTAAAACGTTCCAGATTTCATAATAATACCATGTTAATTGTCGATGTATCGACATTCAAGATGCGCGGGCGCAGGGGGAAGACCGCGATGCGAGGCCGAGATTCGACGCTGCGCCTCAAAAACACTTGGCATAGAAGCGCTACTCATGTGTTCTTTTAATATTTTATTTTACCATTTATACCTTATACATTTATACAGTCCACTTTCGTTTCATTGAAGATCTCATACGAGCACATCAATAAACATAACTTTTTTTTATTCTTCTATAGGCTGGCGCTTGACTACAACTTGCCTGGTTGACTACAACATTATTATAACATGCCAGATGTTAAGCAATGATGTAGTATACGATGGGACGCCCCTGCCCAAGATACCGATTCACTTGAGATTACGAATGATTTTCTGTGAGAAGGTGGCAGCGGAAATTGGAATAAGGCTCCAATAATTAGAAACCATAAAGGAGCAACAATTTCGACACACCATCATAAATAGTGTCGCCGGACATAGCACCGGAACACGGCAAGGCCGCTTGGCGGTACGACTTTGTCTGGCAGGTGGTCACTGACCACGGCCGAAGCCTACCACCAGTTAATTACCAGTAAACTAATAACTAATTAAAAGTAATGTAATTTAAACTAACTGTTACTCTCTCCACTCGTATGATAGTTGAGAGAAGTCTCGTGCCCAGCTGTGGGACAGTAAAAAAGAGGGCGGAAGTGCCAATTAAACTAAACGGTAAACATATTTTGTAACTGATTGTACTTCCCTATTGTGTTGTATTGAAACTAAGAACTAATGCGGATTAGTGTTAACTAAATAATCGAGCTTATCTACTAAAAATATCAAGCTGTCGGTCCTGTTACAAAAAATCATTCGAGGTACAAACGTTTAATGATAGCTGCAGGCTTAGACAGTTGATTTTAGTCAAATTCACATAAATTTTAAGTAAGTTTATGTGTTAAAAATTTGATCATTACATTTTTTAATTTTTTAAATATTCAGGGACATCAACACACGGTCATCTGGTCCCAAGCTAAGCAGAGCTTGTGTTATGGAAACCAGATAACTGGTATATACTATACATATAATACTTTTCTTTTGTTAATATATACTTATAATAGATATTTACACCCAGACTCGACACAAACCACGCCACCGGCCCGTCAACCACATTCTTACAGTTGTTATGGTAATTTATGGTAAATACGAGTAAATATCATAAAATTTATGTAATTAATTCATTTAAAAACCAAGTATTATTGATGAGTTATACCATTGAGGAACGTCACAAAAATACATTATCTCCGTTGTGTCGATAGCAGCACAGTGAAGCGCCACAGATTAGATAAATGATGCGCAGATTAATTATACTTTTCCGTGCCCGACGCCCCACGCGCCCCCATGATGGATAGGCTCAGGCTCTGACAAAGCCCAAGCATTTCCTTAAACACATTAAACTAGTTAACGCCCTCGATTTTGCCCGCGGAATACAGAAAAATATACAAACACAGTGTAAATACTTATTTAAATGTAGGTCGCGGGTTCGATCCCCGGGCATGTGATTAATTAGGCAGTGATAAAATTAACCACATCTTTATGTGATTAATTTTATCACTGCTGCTTAATATCTTTGACCAGCATGTTTAAGAAGTAAGCCATTCGAGCACATGTGAACTCTCAAATATTAAGATAGTTGAGAGCAGATCCGTGCCCAGCTGTGGGACACTAAAAGGTACTTTACTCTCCCCACTAGTCAGGAAATTGTTGGTATGTCACCCCCAGGCCACAAAGAATATGTTAAGCCGTCGATCCTGTGTCGAATCTCTTACCGTTTACCTGTATGTTGCGCATACATTCTGATGAAATTCGTGCGGGATCTGTTGTCGGTCATAGTCAGTTTGGACATATTGTAGATAAACATATTGATCGTCCCGAAGCTAAACAATTTCAATTCAAAATATTATTGGCATTTTGTAATCTTCCGTTAATGATCAGATCAAAGGAATTAATTCTACGAAAATCATTAACAGTTTGTCTATGGCATCCTTAATTAAAAGTTAATTAATAAAATACAGCCGTTTTGGCTAAGCGGTTAAATAGATCAGAGAATATATCCATACTTATCCATACTTCGTTACCTTGTAAAATATTCCTATTTAGAATTTAAAAAATGTTTAAACACTTTTTTTAATCTGAAATAGGCTTGCGCTTAACTACAACATGTCTGATGTTAAGTAATTATGTAGTCTACGATGAAACGCGCCTGCCAATACCAATTCACTCGTGATTACGAATGATTTTCGGTGAGGAGGTGGCAGTAAAATGAGGTTCCATATGATTAGAAAACATAACGGAGTAACAATTCCGCGCCTCCTCTTATATGTCGTCCACAGATATCGTACTTCGTGCGGCTTTGTTTGGTGGGTGGTCACTAACCACGGCCGAAGCCTACCACCAGTTGTCACCTGATTTGCACCTCCCGAGGACCACGTGTGGGGATTCAAACAAAAGTTGCACTCTCACGGAAGAAGGTGACAGCCCCCAAAATATATAAAAACCTGTTAGGGTCCCGGTCCCATTTTAAGAGGTAGTTCTTCATCTTTAGTTGAAGCAACCTACCAAACCAAAACTTGACGGGCCGGTGGCGTGGTCGGTAAGATATTTGCTTTTCACGCCGTGGGTTCGATTCCCACTTAAGTCAGACATTCGTGTGATGAACAAGTCTGTTATTCTTGAGTCTGGGTGTCTACATTTAATCTACATTTAAGTAAGTATTTACAAAAGAAAAGTATTTTAAGTAGTATATTACCAGTTATCTGGTTACCATAGTACGAGCTCTGCTTATTTTTTGATCAGATGGCCGTGTGTGTTAATGTCCCACTATATTATTATTACTTAAGCCAAAAGTAAAGGCGACCGCGTAACTGTTATACTGGATTGATTTTGATAAACTGCTATGAACTCTTGACCAAAATTTTTATGATAAACTATCAAATACCAGGCTCTGTAATCAAACCCAGGACCCTAGTAAGTACCTCGACCCTCAGTTATATTGTATAGGTTACTACTTACTATTGGTATTTGTAGTTTATTACAATTATAGTGAGTAGGCTTTTAGTTGCACGCCTGCGGTCATGTGATTCTTGTTAAGGCTGCTCTATACTAGGTAAATTAAATAAAAAATTGAAGTTAAAACTGGGGAACAAAGGTTTTTTTTTCTGAAATAGTCCTGCGCTTGACTAACTATAACGTGCCTGATATTAAGCGATGATATAGTGTACGATGGGACGCACATGCCCACTATACCGATTCACTTGTGTTTACGAATGAATTTCGGTGAGAAGGTGGCAGTTGAATGTGGCCCTATATGGCTAGAAAAGAAGCTACTCGTACAATTCCGACTCATCCTCTTAAACGGTATCATCAGACATCAGACCGGAACACAGCAGGGCTGCTGTGTGGTGTGGGTTAGACTAGTGGTCAATGACTACGGCCGATGGCTACCACCAGTTAATTTCCAGTAAACATAACCTTAAGTCTTGGGATCCAGATAAACGGTGCACTCTCACGGACGAAGGAGACTCAGCCCCCATTTTCTTAGGTTCTCGAGTGGAGAATACGTAATGGGCGTCGCAGCATCACGGGTCCGGCCTGACACGAGGTAAACAGATTAATCACAATGTTCAAATTGTGGGAAGCCGATTGATGCTATTGGGCAGCAACCGATCGCTGTGCGGTTAATAGGGGGAGGCCTATGTCCAGCTGTCGACTTCCCCAGGCTTATGATGATGATGATGAACTTAAAATTAAGATAAAATTTTTAACTTCTCTGGTTCTTTTTACCTCAGACAAAGATGTTGTAAGTTAAAAATGTGTATGTATGTGTATATGTTTGTGGCATTATAGCGTAGAATAAAATAGAAATCCTTTATGGATCCCCCCGCCCTAAGTGCGCAGAGGGGGTATGTGGGATTCCCTAAGGGTACCCACTAAAACCCCCCGGGTGTTCCATCCTATACTTAAACTAGGGGCCGCGGTATCATGTGATCCTTCCGCAATCCCTGGCTAGTGGTGGCCCGCTTCTGTGGACCTCTTCACCTCAGGGGGAGGTACCCCCTGCAACATCATTAATGACGTGCGTGGAACACTTCGCGCCGCCGCCTTGGGTCTTAATCCATCGCCCCTGGACCCGTTTAAGGGGGCTGGAAGAGGGCACAGTCCCTCCGCCGACGCCCGGTGCGTCTTCTGCGAATCGGGTGAGGGGACAAGATCTCCCTCTCCCGTTCCGCAGCCTCCTTCTGCGATATGACTGTTCCACAGAAATATACCACCACGTCCCAGGACTCTTCGCTGCCGACCATCGAACATATTATGGCCGGCAACAACATATCTGATACCTGGTCTAACCATCCAGGCTAGTGGTCCCCTACAGATTTAGAGGTCTGATGGCAGACACTCGTTAAATTTCGGTAGCTAGCCGCATCAGGTAAGACTGAGGAGCCAGTCTCAATATAAATAGGAAAAACTCTAAATTAAAGTCTAACGTTCGGGAGCTACGATGTCACAGACAGACAGACCCATCGTTTTTGCATCGAGGGTTAAAAAGCTGAGTTAGTGAAGTGATCATGGTAGTTAGCTAGGTTTCAAGAAAATGTGGCATCGAGGGGTTACATAATTTTTCTAGTTTATAAATATCTATTGAAACAAAATACTAAAATGTAACTAGCGCATGTAAGTGGCCCTTAACGATAAATATTACAATCTCAAGGGAAGTATCATTCACAACGAAACACTTTAAGACCTCTAATGAAACTAAATCCTATTACCATCATGCTATCTCGCTCTCTACCGCTCATCTGTTATTAGCATAAGTTAGAGCGGGACAGCTACATGAGTGTGTTTTATCTAAATGAGGTGTTTGGTTGGACATGTTAGAGCTTATTCTGGAGATAATTGTATGTTTATGATCGTTTTGCTTAACCAACTTTAAAGAAGGAGGTTATCAATTTGGATCTTTTATAGAAGTACATTATTATTATTTGTTTGTTAGGGTATAATTTACTGTCTGTGTTGAAGTATATTAAAATGTTGTTAAATCAAATTTAAATTCTTTTTTTTATACCTAGTTAGAAAATAAGCACCTACAAGGCCCACTGGATGGCCTAATTATCATCATCGTCGGCCTATAGCAGTCCACGGCTGGACATAGGCCTCTCCCAATAAGCGCCATTGCACCCTGTCCTCGGCTTGTCGCATCCAGCTACTGCCAGCTATCCTTCGCAGATCGTCACTCCACCTAGCTAGAGCGCGTCCCACACTACGCTTGCCAAGACATGGTTTCCACTCGAGAACTCGCTTTCCCGAGCGATTATCAGTTCTTCGACAGCTTTGACCAGCCTACTGCCACTTCAGCTTCCTAATCCTTTGCGCTATGTCGACAACTTTAGTTTTTAGCTAAACCTGCACCGTAACCTAAACCGTACCTTATGGAAGCTTGTAACACCAGAGGCATTACTAACGTTGCTGACCTTTTAGGTATCGACAGGCCCGGCTATTTCACTCACACAGGAACACAATCAACAGATACTTCACGCTGTGTGTTCTAGGGCAGCGGTGGCGCAGCGGTATCAATAAGGTTTAGAAATTTAAGATCGCAGGTTCGATACGCAGTTGTACCCACACATCTTTTTGTGAATTGTTTCATCGCCG
The DNA here is from genome assembly GCA_936450015.1 of Meganola albula. Lineage (NCBI taxonomy): Eukaryota > Metazoa > Arthropoda > Insecta > Lepidoptera > Nolidae > Meganola > Meganola albula. Next base: position 144,095 of record OW388168.1, read on the forward strand.
CTAACCACACACACGCACACGCGCACACACGCGCACACGCACACGCGCACACGCACACACGCACATACGCACACACACACACATTTTCGCATTTATAATGTTTGTAGGATAGAATAGGATTACAAGCGACCCGTCCCAGGTATGCACGAGTGCAAATTTTACATCGTAACCATTGTCATGGAATCATCAATTCATTAGTAAAAACCGCATGAAAATCCGTTCAGTGGTTTTTGAGCCTCTCGCAAACAGACAGCGGAAGTGAGTTCATTTTATACCATGTAAAGATATAATAATACAATTGAAGCGAGTTACTGCTTATCAGTGGTCATAAGCGCCTCCTAAAGTAGCCAGGATAGTCCGTGGAGGCTGGGGATGGCCGGGGGCGGAAGGAAGGCTTTATGGACACCCCGACAGCTATAACTTAGTTTTTACTTAATCCATACTCGCTGTTCCTTGTGATAACGTCACACAAGTACAGTTTTTCCTTCCTTCGTTTACGGAGATGAATATAATACCTCAGCCGGACTCGTAACGATACTATGAATAGAGACAAGGTATGAAAAATCGTATTTTAATTAATCGTCAGTAAGATTATAAAAAAATGGCTTATTTACGAAGCGATTTTAAGAAATTCTGCATTAATTCTTATCCAATTAAGTAACATAAAATACATTGTCTATTTAAAGATCAATATTGCCCTTTACAGTATATAATTTAAATGAATATTTCCGAAGATATTATATAAAATAATTGTTATATCTTAATATTGTTTCAAAAAAATGTTAGACACGTATTTTTTGCTTTATCATTGAAATGAAACAATATTAAGATACAACGCATTACGAGTTAAGTAATGGAGTGGGAGGTGTTACGTCATACAAATGTACAAAACTTACTAAAATAAATAAAACAAAATAATTTAAATTTGATTAAAATGCAAGTTGTAGAATTTAGAAACAAGTAAAATGCAAACAATTTTAAAATAAAATGAATAATACATTAATATTATTATTACTGAATAATACATTATTACCTAAGCGTGACGTCATTGAAGATTTCACTTGGAGGTATCGCTGTGATCTTCTATCGCTGTATTCTTCTATCTATGTGACATCTACCAACCCGCACTTGGCCAGCGTGTGTGGATTAAGGCCTAAACTCTCTAAACTCGTAAGATAGTTGAGAGAAGACACGTGCCCAGCAGTGGGACACTAAAAAGGGTTGAAGTGTGTGTGTATATTTTTAACTTATAAAAAGGGGTAAATATAAAAAATGAAATTATGAAACGCGAATCATTTGAATATCACGCTCAGTGAGAACATGTACGGTTTTGTCTAGTTATCGATTTATGTATAAAAATAAGTTTTCTCTGTAAGTGAATTGTTAAATTGTTTCTGAGAAAAATAAAGTTCTTAAAAGAGATTTATCTATCAGACGCACAAAACAAACAAAAAATCACATCATCTCTATTGTAGCGATATATAAAATTGGCTAGTTTTTAAACAACGACAACCACATCCGAGTTAGATCAATTGATTGCATAGTACAAATTATTGGATTAATACAAGAGCAGTACCAAAGGCACTAGCTGGAATTTATGTACTGCAGCACCTTATGACTAAGTGATTCGCGGTTGCGGAAGTATCCAGTTCAAATTTCAGTATGTTGTTGTTATTTATTTTCATTACTCTGACCCTGTAGCCCCGCACAATACATCACCTCCCATCGCTATGTGCTCCAGGCATCAAAGTGTCATAAAGTTACAGTCGGTGCTCATATAAATTCATCATCCCCTCTCTGGTATTGTCTTAGATTTACGCGAATATCACACATTGAAATAAAACTACTTTTTAACGGATTTTATAGCGGTTTATTTTAGATTTTAGATCCCGACGTTTCAAAGTCTTTTCAGACTTCATGTTCACGGGTGGACTGAGGTATTTTTTTTTGTTTGAAAGTAGTCAGCAATAATTGTGATTAATATTTTTGGACGTCAAATACCTCAGTCCACCCGTGAACATGAAGTCTGATAAGAATTTGAAACGTCGGGATCTAAAATCTAAAATAAACCGCGATAAAATCCGTTAAAAAGTAGTTTTATTTCAATCCCCTATCTGGTTTGGTTGCCCCTGATCCCCTAAAAAACTAGAATGTCCGGCAACGTCCTGAGCCGAGGTTCGTCCCCACATGGGAAGCCCTCATGGCAGTTGACACAGTACTTGATCGGTCCGACCGTCCTCAGACGGCTCACCGAAAAAGTACGGTGAACCAAAAGAGGCCCTTCCGGCCGATTGGGTTAGGTCATAAGCAAAAAAATATGCCGCCGAGATGAATCTTTCTATATGTAATACCCCTGATGCACCATTTACTCTTATATTGACGTGACAGTTAGTACTGCCTCCGTCACGCTTAATCAATGGTGTGTTAAAGTAGACGCCTCTTGTAATGATCATTGTTTGATCATGTACAAGTTTTGACCGGATATGACATATATATATGTGGTTAGTGACTACCCACCAACCCACCAGACAAAACCGCACCGCCAAGCGGTTTTGCCGTGTTCCGGTGCGATGTTTGGTGACACCATGCAGTGAGGGTGGGTCGGAATTGTTGTCCATTTAAGGTTTCTAACCTTAAGGAGGCTCATTCTACTGCCACCTTCTCACCGATAATCATTCGTAATCAAAAGTGAATCGGTACACTGGGCTGGCGCGTTCCATCGTGGACTGTATCATTGTTTAACATCAGGCAAGTTGTAGTCAAGCGCCAGCCTATCGAAGAATAAAAATAAATAATAAAATATGTTGCGGGATCAGGATAATAGTTGTAATAATTTTAGGTACATAACCAGAGGAGCCAACAAGGAATTCTTCGGCTTATTATTTGGATCTCATGCTCGAGATTTCGCCTGGAAAGGGAATCCAACCGTAAAACGAACAGAATCAATAAATTATTAGCGTCATATTGCTGCGTGTATCCGTGGATAATGGTGTGGGTTATTCATTAGTATAATGCTGTATCAGATGTTGGTTAATGTAAAATTACATTCTATAACTGTTTATTATCCCAAATAAATAAATTAATATATGAAATTCAATAAAAAAGTTTTTCGCTTCCAAGTTTAGACCTAAATTAGCAGGGCAAATTAAATAAAGACTAATAATTACTTTAAAAGCATTTATGCAAAATTACTCAGAACTACACCAATCTTCTAGTATAACTGAACTTGCTTTTTCAGCTGCCATCACAACGGCAGCATGAAGTTTGCCAGAAATCTCCGTTGGGAGTGCAGAAGAATCTACCACTCTGAGATTCGGAACCCCGTGTACTCTAAGTCTACTATCCAGAACTGGTCCCATTAAACAGCTGCCACATAAATGCCACATAGGAGAGCTCATAGCGACAACGTAACACTCCCAGAATTCATCCTCAGTCGTCGTATTTGCACAAATCTCTGGATTGATTAACGACGCATTGTTTTTCTTGAAAAAGGTAGAGTTTACAAGTCTATTGAAATCCTTTGCACTTGCCACTTGCTTCTTAAGATCACTTGCGTCGTTGTAGAAACCTAAGTCAACGTAAGGATTATCGGTGGGATCAGCACTAGCCAGCCGTACACTTCCTCTAGATTCAGGCCTCGTAACGGCTAGAGCTGTAAGGAAAATCTCAGAGTCTTCGTTAGCCAAATAGAATTCATCGCATATATCAAACGAAAACCTTAACACGTTTGTCATGAGTTGCATTGTAGCAGACGACTGGCGTGGTAAGATGAGACTGATGGCGATATAGTCTGGATACGTTTGGTTTGAGTTCAAGGCGACCAGCCCGACACTAGTTGTCACCGGAAACCTACGAGGATTTGTGAGAGGGGCGCTTGCATTACTTTTAACAGTTTTATAGGCTATCACTGTCATTGGCTGATCTTGTATATATTGTCCAACAGGTAAATCTGCAATAACAGGAATACTTAAAGCCTCTAAATCCTCTTTAGGGCCAACTCCTGATAGTAATAACAATTTGGCGCTGTTGACAGCTCCCGCAGAGATGATGACTTCCTTCCTTGCGTAATAGACGTATGTTTCACCGTTCTTCGTCACTTGGATGCCGATAGCGGTCTTGTTTTGGAACAGTATCTTAGTGACGGTGGCTGATACGGAGACGCACAGGTTTGGCCTGTCTTTAGCGCGGCCGAGGTAGCTGGTGGCTGTGGTGACTCGTCTTCCTTCATCAATAGTATACAGCGGCTGGGTAAATCCTACAGCCGATCGCATTGATGTTATATCGGGTACTATATTATGACCACATTCTTTTAGAGCCTCAAAGTATTTATCCATAGTAGAAGATACATCCCTTGTGAGTTTTATGGGACCATCTGTACCATGAAGAGCTGCATAGGGTGAGTTGAGGAGTTCCTCGTCAGTTAATGTTTCTGCCTTTTTGAAGAAATTGTGAGTGTGTGCGTGGTTCCAGGTCGAATCGTTTAGTTTGGTAGCCCAGGTGTTGAAGTCATTCGGGTCTCCACAGGTGTACATCATGTGCCATGACGCGCCACTCCCACCCAGCATCTTACCTTGGTTCAGACAGGCGACGCTGTCCTGGAGATTTTGGAATGTGTAGTTGTTGTTAATCGTTGTAATGTTCGAGTCATATACTGATTGGGGCAGCATACCGAACATACCTGGCATCTGAAAGATAATGCAAAGGTTTATGGATACTCAATCTGCTTTTTATTCTAACTTGAGTCTGATGTAATTAGTTTATTACAGTTAAGGCATGGCGTTTGTTTTTCGCTACTTGCGCAGCATGACTAGGAAGGTACATCCACGTTACATAATACACGCAGTGTTATTAATTACTTTTGATCGTGTGTTTAGCTTTATAACAATATTTGTCATATTTCTTACAAATAACATTATATTTATAAGTATGAATGTTCTTAAACAGTATACCTCTGACTCAAGTGGTGGGTATCCTCCAGCTTCCACCAGCATCACGGTGATGTCCTTATTCTCTGAGAGCCTGCTCGCCACCACACTACCAGCCGTGCCGCCGCCTACCACTATGACGTCCACGTATGATCCATCTATGGAAATCGTTCACATATTATAAAAATTATACATAGAGCTAACCTCACCCTTTAAACCATACCGATCACTTAAGCTTTCGGGCTAGTACCACAAACATACAGATACACGAGACCAAATTGATTGACACCAAAATGCTAGAACCACAAAGTAAGGAAACTTAAAGAAGAAGAGTTCTGTAGACTGAAGAAGAAGACTTCTATACGCTGCGTTGACTTTATAATGGGCATGCATGTCATCGTTATTATTATTATTATTATACTTACTGACTTTGTTGTATGAGAGAAAAGCGTATCATCTGGCAGAGGTTCAGAAAAAGGACCATCAGTGAATGTATTGAGAGTTAAGAGAATTAGGATACATGGTGGTCCTAGGCCCTTTGTGATTAAGAATATACTTACTGGCGAGCGTGCAATCAGGCGGGAACTGCCAGGCGGTGAGGTTCAGGGTGGAGATCATGTACCAGTAGGTCTGCATCAGCTGCAGGGAGCTCAAGTAGGTCGCTGCTGCTGACATCCTGAAAACTATTTCTATACGTTAGTTGATTAAATTTTAAGTTGGTTAGACGGTAAAATGTATGTCTACTGTTCGTGTTATTATTGGATAGTAAAATATTATTCACAAACGTCTTAAATATAAGCTTTTAATAGCTAAAAAAATTGGTTGCCTGTAAAGTCGGTATACGGGCGAAAGTTTTACGTGACAACGACTTTGAGTGGTAAAATAATTTTAATGTGAATATTCATTCGTATAGTAGGAAGAAGGATGAAATAATAGTAACAATTTAAAACATTTATTTATACAAAGAATTATATTTAAAACATTAATTTATACAAAGAATCTCGCTCTTAGGCGGGCTAACTGTGCTCGAGTGGAAGGGACGCGTGCCTTTCACTTTTTATGTCTGTCTCTCTCGCTCTTAGGCGGGCTAACCATGCCCGAGTGGAAGGGACGCGTGCCTCTCACTCGCTCTCATTGTGAGCGCATAACGTGAGCGGAGCGTAACGCAGTTTCTTAAAGTGTCACCCGGCAAACCAATTTATAAGACGTTGTCACGTCAAAAGATGACATGACACGGTTGGGTTAATTACTTTTTTTTATATAAGGAAGGACACGAAATCTTTATTTTAAGACTAGGTACTACTAAAAGAATTTGTAGAAAATTACCTAACTGAATAACGATCTCAATAGTAACCTAAATAAAGAACTAAACTAACTAATAACTAACCTAAACTAATGCGATAAAAAATTCTTTCGCATCGTAATCCTCCGGGAACGTACCCAGGAGGCTAGCAGCATTGCCGTGCTGTTGACCAACGGCCTTCCCATCATCCAAGGCAGACATACCATCGGGTCCCTTGCGAGTAATGTCATCTATACTACTATTACGGGGCAACCTATCAGCACTCCTACCCCATGAAAGACCGTGTTGTCCAAGCCGGTTCACATTTTCCCCGTATACACACCAATGCGGAGCCATACATGTAAGGCCAAGTCGAAGGCACGCAGCCATTTGAAACATGCTATAGTTTAACATTGAAAAATAGGTTCCGAATTCGTTTGTCTAGGTCTTCAATCTTAACATTAGTATAAATGTTAAGAAAAAATCTAAATTTATAGTATTGTCTTAGATTTACGCGAATATCACACACTGAAATAAAACTACTTTTTAACGGATTCTATCGCGGTTTATTTTAGATTTTAGATCCCGGCGATCTTGTCGGTCACTCCATCTGAAAGCAACTTAAATAATCATGTTTGCAGGTAGTCAGTAATAATTGTGATTAATATTTTTGGACGTCAAATACCTCAGTCCACCCGTGAACACGAAGTCTGAAAAGACTTTGAAACGTCGGGATCTAAAATCTAAAATAAACCGCTATAAAATCCGTTAAAAAATAGTAAAATAACGGGTGCAGAAACGACGGCTTTACGTGCTCTCCGAAGTACGGGGTATCACATCACCGACATCCTGACTCCGGACTAATGTTAAGAAATTAGCAAAGTCTTAACACTTTGGACAGGCGCGGCGTAGGATTTGAACCCGCGACCCCATAGGCTAGATGCGAACACACTATCCTATAAAGCGAGGCATTAATAAATATAATTACAAATTAATAATTAACTAAGAACTTACTGGACAGCTTAAGTTTCAAGATGTCACAAGAAAACTGTACGAAATGTATAGTTCTCTCAATATTTATACTGTAATGTCAAGTACCGAGATAAATTGTTAATTAAACAACTTTTATATTAAATATTGATCATATTGAATTTTTAACCGACTTCCAAAAACAGACGGAGGTTATAATGTTCCACTGTAAATATTTTATTATGTATTTAAAAAAAAATCGTCATTTAAAAGAGTATACTCCTGCAGTGGTCCCATTGGCACCATGTCAGGACCAGATGATAGAATCCCAGAAAAATCGCGGATAACCCTGAAATAATTTCGTCGGTTATGAACCCTTTTTGATGATTCTTTTTTGTTGGAAAGGTGATAATCCAACACTAGTACCATGATATGGAAACCAGGATCTGATAATGATATCCCAGAGAATCGAGAGAAACCATCGAAAATCGTAGGACCGAATACTGCTTTTGTTAATATTTTGACTTAAAAATTGACTTGGAGTTGACCCATATCATATCTTTTGGGAATTAACTCACCACGACGATCCCACAGTACTACTATTAAAAGCCAAGATCAGCAGCAGCATCGCCATGATTAGACTCGGGATTTAAAATTCCGGGACACCTTAACTGTTTTGGATCCCGTACGAAGGAAATCAGAAAGATGATAGGACGAAGCAGGCTTCTATAAATGCTTACTTCAAGCCAAAAACCAAGATAAGTCAATTTTTACCATCTGTCAAGTGTCAAGTCCCTCTACAAGATGCGAGTGTTTATAAAATTGACTGTGAGTGTGGACTCTCATATATAGGATAAACAAAGAGAAGTATAGGGACTCGCGTAAAAGAACACATAGCTGACGTAAAACATCAACGCTCGACGAAATCTGCAGTGTGTGAACATACTCAAAAAGGCCCCAACCATTACCTGAGATTTGATATAACACAGGTTCTTTCCAAAGAAAACCGGTTCCTACCAAGAATGATTCCCGAAGCTATTGAAATTAAAAAACATCCTAATTTTAACAGAAAAAATGGTTGGAATATACCACCAGCTTGGGACCCAGTGCTTAATTTACTTGTACCAAAACCCAAGCAAAATCAATTCAGAATTCAAGACACTGTGAGCTGAGTTTGCTTAAATCGGAACGCAACTTAAATATTAATGTTTGGAGGTAGTCAGTAATAACTATGATTAATATTTTTGGACGTCAAATACCACCCGTGAACATAAAGTCTGAAAAGACTTTGAAACGTCGGAATCTAAAATAAACCCCGATAAAATCCGTTAAAAAGTAGTTTTATTTCAATGTGTGATATTCGCGTAAATCTAAGACAATATTATGATAATAGAACGAGTTGGAAATTTAGACTGACCACTAATTATGCAAGTTCCGGACAAGAACAGTAGAGACTGCGGTCGCCGGACATCACACCTCGCTCGGCTTGAAGATCTTTCCATTCACTGGAGAATCACCACCACTCAATTCTCTTGTCTCCATAGATTAGTGTACTTACACCCTAACGTACTGAATATGCATTAACTTTTGCTTTACACATAATAAAGATAAGTAGCTAATTAATTCAAGGCCAATGTGACAAATATTACATATTTTGTGCTTGCACAGTTGTCTTATACTTGTGTAACTAACCATAATAATATTTTACGAAATTAGTCCATTCCAAATAATGTTTCTATTTTCGACATTCGGAAGTGTACGTTGTTACGGTACTTGCCTTATAAGGTTCACCCGCTAGGAGTGACATAAAAGCTAGTTGATAATAAAAATAAACCCAAGAGTATGTTGGGTAGGTACCGTTGTAACTCAATTTCAATCTATTTATTCATAAAAAAAATATTCATTGTGTCAGAATATGCTGTGGTATGTTTGTTACCCAATAGCTATAATGTCTGTCTTCAAGTCACGACTGAATCAGTATTTACTGGGTAAGCGTGTTGCATCGTAGACAACATCATTGCTTAACAACAGACAAGTTGTGTTCGTGACTATTATAGCATAAAAAGCTCTGCTTAGAATGGGATCAGCTTTCTACTCTCTGCTGTCTGATGAACTTAGGTATAATGTGTACACACGGGTACAGATCAAGCTACAATTCCAGTATAAGCTGACCTCTCGTTGTACGGAAATCCTATACAATGCGAGATCAGCTTATACTGGTACTTAGTTGTTTCGCACCACGCGTTATTCGGACCGCGGTTCGAATCGCCCAAGGACTATTTCTGAATAGGACCATTCACACCGCAGTGGTTGGAGCGGTGCGAATACCCCAAGGTATCTTTTGGAATGGGTCGATTCGGAGCACTGAGCGAAAGTACTCAATACTATTAATATACATCCTGATTTAAACTCATAGAAATAATTTCTAGTAATTTATTTGTACAGACGATGAGAAAAGTGGTCAAAATCAATCAAAATAAAAAAAAAATGATTTAATTTATTTTTACAGACGATGAGAAAAGTGGTTAGTGCACAAAAAAAATGAAAATACTATGTTTTAAATAAATTATCATGCTTTCGCTACCTTGATGTGTAGCCGAGTGTACAAATAAAAGCCATTTTAATTCTTATTTTAATTTTGGCTAATATCGAACAGCGTTGATATAGCTATGACTGCTTATTGGCGTATAGGATACCGTGTCCGCTTCCAGTCGTGGAAGTGGCGGGTTCGAATCCCACGTTAAATCAAAAAGAGTTTTATGATTAATCTAATTTCCTAGCATAGGTAGTCCATTGTTAGAACGTTGATAGTCGTCGGTCCTGCACCCGATCATTCACCGGTAAAAGTACCTAGTTAAATATAAAATGTTTATGTTTAAGGTGTAACCACAGTGACAAGATGTCGCGGTTTCTAATAAAGAGTGCTAATACACGAAATGTATTCACACAAGGTTGTGACCGCCGGGTCTGTGTATGGTCGCTGTGATAGCGGGATTCGTTAAAATAAAACAGACAGTTCAACAATAGGTAGGTATTATGAATAGGCGTACATTTAAAAAATGAACTACTAAATATTTTATTCACTACAATGTAATGATATCGGCGCCGAACATACATATTCAAACATATTCAGCTTTCAAGCCAAAACTACTTGATTGGTTCGGATGAAATTTGGCATGGAAATAGTTTGAAACCCGGGAAATGACATAAGAGTTTTTATATAAATGCCCAAAAAATAGTTTACTGGTTAAGCGCGATAACCGACATATATATGCGCGGGCACAGCCACGGTGAAAATGCTAGTTAGAAGGTATTATTTTATTTCAACTGTTGAGAAAGGGCCACTATATGTTTTATCTAACGGGCCGGTCGGTGACTCGATCGGTAAGATACTTGATTTTTCAGGCGCAGGTCGTGGGTTCAATTCCCACACAAGTCAGGCATTTGTGTGATGAACATGTCTGTTTGTCATCTATATTTAAGTATTGTATTTACAAAAAAAAAGTATTTTAAATAGTAAATTACCAGTTATCTGGTTTCCACAGTACAAGCTCTGCTTAGTTTGGGATCAGATGACCGTGTGTGTTAATGTCCCAGAATATTTATTTATGTCATAAAGGCAGGCAAAGTTTGTACCACCATCGCTTACACTAGCACCCCACCTTTAAGCTTTAAGATGTGTCTTTAGGACAAGTCACCCGATTTCCGCCTTTTACGAGATCCTTTCAAATTTACAAATAGTATTAACTCCCACACAAATCTCGACTTTATTTTAATGTATTGAGAGAATTATTTCGATTGTGTTGTTAATGTAATTTCTCAAAGTAAAATTGTAAAGGGCGCTCTTAGGTTTGGTGATAAGTATTAGTGTGATATTTGTATAGTGTGGCTTAGGTACAGATATTAGACAAATCATACTTCACGCTTGTTTCCACTACAAGGTGTAGGCGAAGGTAATATAGTTATACTTGTTAAGTTGTTAAGTTGTGGAATTCGTTGCCGGAATCTATGTTTCCCGATAGCTATAATCGGCCGGTCTTCAAGTAATGAGTGAATCGGTATTTACTGTGTAAGCGCGTTACATCGTAGACTGCATCATTGCTTCACATCAGGCAAGTTGTGGTCAAGCGCAAGCCTATTGTAGGATAAAATAACTTTTTAATTTAATGTAACGAATTTTATGTAACAAGCTCCGTAGCCGGATGGTCTGAGGGCTCGACTCAGACTGTACAGGTCGTCGGTTCGAACCCTACTAGAAATTGGGTTTTTTGTTAAAGTTTAGAAATTTCTAGTATCTTCTTGTAGAAATGGAAAGGTAAAACAAGAGCAAGATAAAAAGAGCAGGAAAAAAGCAGATTCTACAAAGTTCTAAAACAAAAATGAATTACGAAAAGAAGATCGTCTCCAGGGGTATAAAAGGAGCTATATGGTCCGCGGCTGAGAGGAATCGGTTCGACCGTCCTCAGACGGCTCACCGAAAAAGTCCGGTGAACCAACAAAGGCCCCTCCGGCGAAGAAGCAAAAAAGTGGAAAGTACAGTACAAAAAAAAAGTGGTACAGTAGTGCGAGTGCCACGATTGTACTTGGACTCTGGACTCTGTATGTTAAATAAAGACTCCTTTGACATTTATAGTTGTTTCCAATCCCGTTACCCACTTCTGAAACAATAATAATAATAAGATTAATATACATGTTAAATGTTCAATTAATTTTCATTTATTTATTATTGAATTATTTATGTGAAATGGGTAAAAGCTGAAAAATCTGAAATAAATGAATTGACATGAATTAGCATCTGTGTAAAAGTTTATTTTCTCAAAATTAGACCACGGGTTAAAAAGTTTCCTGCTGTATTAACTTCGTGTCCCTGAGTGTGATTAAGTAAGATTAGTAGGTATAGATTATGATCATGATTAAATAATTAATTATTAATTTAGACTATATAATCCTTTACTCGGGAGCGAGCACACTATCCCCTAGGATAGTACTAATACAGATTTATTTGGATTTCCATCTAATAAATAATTATAAGGCAATAAGTTCTGCCTCCGACACCGACCAGATACCTACAGAAACAGCATAGCTGCACCCCACACTCGGCTAACTTATGTTGGCGAACTAATCAATCAAAATTAGCTATCGTCCCGACACACTCTTCACGATTACATTTTTTGAATTAGGTAATGAAATGAAATAATTTATTTCCGGATTAACATCTAATAGATAAATACAATAATATCAAATAATTAAAATTACTCAAATAATTAATTAATTAACAATTTGGAGACCTGTTAAATTATAATTAAATAAATAAAGTGCCCAGGTCAAGTAATTGGCGAGTGGTGTTTAGTAGGTAGGTATCGCACAAAAATTTGTCGTCGCCGAGAATCAAACACACGACCTCCGGCTTAGCAGTCAGGGTCACTAACCATTAAGCCAACAGGCCAGTCAAGGAAATCAACAATAATTTTCAGTAAACATGTACATACGTATGCTTACGTAATTAGTTAGAGGATTACTGAAGATTAATTACTACAGTACCGTGGGAACTATGAGTATAATAATGATTATGTACTATTTATATACCTTATCGAGTGCTTACCTACTCACTTCGTTTGCTATACCTAAAGCACTTATTACACTACTAGGTTCCACGCGCGGCTACGCCCGCGAAATTGATCTCACTAATCTTGTTTCTCCATACAAAATTTGGAACCCCGTTTCACCCCCTTAAAGGGTGAGTTTTGGAAAATAATTTCTTAGTGCACCCCTAGACCCCATAAGGAACCTATGTGCCAAATTTAAAGTCTCCAGACCCAGCGGTTTGGGCTCTGCGTTGATATGTCAGTTTCTTCTTTTTTATATTTTGATTCTATTTCTGGTCAGTTTTACCAATTTTCAGCACAGTGTAGGTACGAGTAATAAGAGTTACAGTCCATCAAATTTAATAAGTACCGTTTGACGTTTCACTGTTTTCTATTAAATTAACTTTATAGAGGCGTAATTCACACTACTTTTATTAGCTTTCCTGTAAAATAATTGAATTAAGAAGCTATATATTTTTTTTATGGATGTACTCTGTATGGATGTGCTCCGAAATAAATGTTTATTATTATTTTTAACATAACAGAAACAATTTTCATACAAAAAATAAAATTCTAAATGTACTACGTTTAGAACTGTCCAACGGTACTTCTCAGATTTTATGGACTGTAGTAAGTCAGTTACACCCCTTTCACGGCAGTTCAGTTTTTTCAGGATCCCGTTTTCTGCAGGATCCCGTTTGATGGCGAATGTGTTTATATGCTAGCGTTCACACGAGCATCCCGCATGCGGGATCCTAAAAAATTTTTTGTCTGTTTGTTTTTGTCACTACAAACAAGCTTCTATTTCGCTGCCGACGCTGATAATACCAATAGAAAATTAGGAAAGTATTCACGTCCATTTCACCTGATAACCAGGGTAGGAATGGTAAAAAAAACAGGATGCAATCGTGTTCATACGGCAGTCTAGTTTTGCGGGACCAGCTTTTTACTCAATCCTGCAAAACTGAAATGCCATGTGAACACAGCGTCCAGTTTAGCACTATACCGTAAAAATCCTATCCTGCAAAACTGGACTGCCGTGTGAAAGGGGTGTTAGCCTGTCTGACTAAACCAATCGAACGGGTTCGATCGTGTTTGCTTACTAACTGCTAGAAATTTTATGGTGAAATAAGAGTTACTACATCAGTTCGTCCGTCTTCGGACAGCTCACCGAAAAAATCCGGTGAACCGATAAAGGCCTTCCCGCCTAAATGGGTTAGGTCTTCGGCAAAAAAAAAAATGACCAAGCACGCTAGACCGTGCTGTCTGCTCGCGGCAGACTTAGAGTGAAGTCGTATACGTGTTCGTATGTTTTGATTTATGAGTAGTAACTAATTCCAACTGACACTGACGTACTGTAACGTCAAACTACTTTTTAACGGATTTTAAATCCGTTAAAAAGTAGTTTTATTTCAATGTGTGATATCTAAGACGATACCTTATCTAGTTTTTAAGATAGAAATTTAGAATTAGTCTATTGCTTTTTTTTCTTATATTTTATGTAAAATCTTATTTTTAAAGACAATACTATATTATAACGTAGTTTCCTATGTCAGATGATTTCAAAATACTTTAGGTACTTTCATTATTTTTTTCGTGATAGTAAACACGCCTTCGCCTACATTTGTCTTATCTTTATTTTAATATTTTAAAGCTTGATGAGAGCTACGACAATTACCTGGTGCAAAAGACAACCGGCCGTGACGATGTACGTTTTGCGAATGTATTAGCATCCAACATCTAGCAAGATTGACTAGTTGGTCAGTCAGACAGGCTTACTGACTGACTAGAAATTGAATAGTGTAATAAATACAAAATGTAATGTTGCTGACAACATTACTATCTTCATAAACATTAATATACTACTACTAGTACACGTTTACTGACTTTGTATCTAATAAAATTTATTCAGCCTTTTCTAATGTGTGTAACTATTAAAGTGAAAGTAAAAACTTAAGTAAAATAAAATAAAATAATAAATATTCTGGGACATTAACACACACGGTCAACTGCTCCCAAGCTAAGCAGAGCTTGTGTTATGGAAACCAGATAACTGGTATATACTTTTCTTTTGTAAATATATACATATAATAGATATTTACACCCAGACTCGACACAAACAGAAATATTCATCACTAATGTTTGTCTCGGGTGGGAATCGAACCTGCGGCGTGACAAGCAAGTATCTTACCGACCACGCCACCGGCCCGTCAAGTGAGAACCGAAGAAAACACATACTAAATACTTAAGTCCAGCGGATTTGAGGGCTGCGAAACCTTCGTCCGGGTGAGTGCACGTTTAATCTGAATTACCACACGTGGTCCCTGGATAGTGCAAATCAGGTGACATTAAACTGGTGGTAGGCTTCGGCCGTGGTTATTGACCACCAAGTCCAGTACAATAATGCATTTATGATTTTGTTGATGTGGCTTGTATTACATAATAGGTCTAACCCTTTTTAGTGTCCCACTGCTGGGCACGGGTCTTCTCTCAACTATCTTATGAGTTGAGAGAGTTTAGGCATTAATCCACACACGCTGGCCAAGTGCGGATTGGTGGATGTCACATGTCCTTGAATAATTAGTTCTTAGACATGCCGGATTCCTCACGATGTTTTCCTTCACCGATATTGAGCAGCGGAGATGAAACAATTCACACAAAGATGAGTGGGCACGACCAGGATTCGAATCCACGACCTTATTTTTCTAACGCGAGGCCCGTACCGCTGCGCCACCGCTGCTCTATACCTATATATTCCTAACATATCTAAATAACAATGCTATATTGAATAAAACTGATTTTAAAAATTAATCCGACTTAAAAAAAAAGTAAAGAAATAAAAGGGTGAAATAATCATTTATATGAAGTTGTTCTGGCTTGCCTTAAAAAAAATCCAATTAAAGTGTGGTTTTCCTCGTAAATAGGTTCTATACTCATCACAAGGATCTTTCTTTTGGACAGCTTTTTAACCGACTTCTAAAAGGAGGAGGTTATCAATTCGACTGTATGTTTTTTTATGTTTGTTACCTCAGAACTTTCGAATGGGTGAACCGATTTTGATATTTTTTTTTTTAATTGAAACCTAATGGTTCCCGTGTGGTCCCATTTCAGTTTGGTTTAGTTCTGAGAATGGCATCCATGAAGTCGGTTTTTGTTGTTAATATTTTAACTTAATATTATTCTAGTTGCTTCACATAAATATATTTAATAGAAATCAAAAAGTCAGCATGCCATTTTTTTTCTTCAACGTTACTAATTATAATTAAATTAGATAAGATTAATCACTACATAGTATAAAACAAAGTTGCTGTCGCTGTCTGCCCAAAAGATTTCTTAAAAATAAATTGATGTAGTTGCTGATTTGCATGGATCATTATAAATTTTACACATCTCTAAATTCGCGGCCGGATAATTCAAGTTACATCTAGTTGCGCTCCGACGGACGGTCAGAGTGCTTTTGTGATGATGTGTCGAGTTTCCAAAAAATAGTGGTAAGAAATTCGTTGCGTGGGTTTGGTTTCTTTCAACTTTGATTTGCGTGGTACAAAGAGGTATCTCCGGTGTCTGTGAATTTATTTGTTTAATAAAATATTGTTAACAATTAATATAAGGTAACATAACTAATAATCAAAACTTAAATTAAATTAAAAAAAAAATTGCACACCACTTCTGGTAGAGTAAGCTGTGACCTGTTTTAATCTTAAGACCACTATTTAATGTGTTTACCATATTCTGACAAATAAATGATTATGATTATGATTATTATGATTATGATTATCAAAATACTGTTTATTTTGTCAAAAAGTTTTTGTATATTTCTAGCAGACAGGATTAATTTTGATTTCCATGGTGGTGATTTCCGTGGTTAACGTGGTAGTTTTGACCCACGCAAAACAATTTTTGACCATGCAAATGGAATAACTTGAGTTTTTACTAGTTATGAATGATAATATTTTATTAAAATAAAACGGATTTTATCGCGATTTATTTTAATCTAGCTTTCCGCCGCGGCTACACCCGCGTGAATTACATATCATGCCCAGCAGTGAGATAAAAAGTAGCCTATAGCCTTCCTCAACAAATAGGCCATCTAACAATGCAAGAATTTTTTAAATCGGACCAGGAGTTTCTGAGATGAGCGCGTTCAAACAAACTAACTCTTCAGCTTTATAATATTAGTATAGATTTTAAATCCCGACGTTTCAGTTTTTTCAGACTTCATGGTCACGGGTGGACTGACCATGAAGTCTGAAATAAACCGCGATTATTTTATTATGTTATAAGTCTATATAAAAACAGTCCAATTTCTTTTCCTACCGTGCAGTGAATGACTGGTACTGAGAAACACTGCAAAAAAACTCAGTAGGCTTGTTCTTTTTTAAATGAATTACATAGATATATAACATTTTGTTTGATTAGTATTAGAGCGACTACATTCCAATCATTTTTATCCGGTATATATATATAAATCTTATACCCATCTATTAAAATATAATTTTATATCGTTCTTATTACATAAACGTTAAGATTACGACAAAGACAGCGTATGAAGTTTATGAATAAAATAAATACATAATATAGTTTGCCCAATTAACATGAAGGGCTGTAGGTTTACATTTTAGGTTCTAACCAACTTAAAAATAAATTAACTAATTAAAGAAATAGTTTTCAGGATGTCAGCAGCAGCGACCTACTTGAGCTCCCTGCAGCTGATGCAGACCTACTGGTACATGATCTCCACCCTGAACCTCACCGCCTGGCAGTTCCCGCCTGACTGCACGCTCGCCAGTGAGTCTACTCATAATTTCTGTAGTGGTTTTTGAATGTAAATGAGAACTCACATTATTAGGCATTGAGTTTATTAATGTTAAAGACAATACAGATAGAGACTCAACACAGAGCAGACGCCATGATCGCTATCGACTAGTGATGTGTTGCAACACTAGTGACATACTCATAACAATTTCACTCACTAATATTTCTATTTCTGGACATTTGCCATCTACCGTACTATTTTCTATTACAACCAAGTCGGCAAACAAACACCACCACCTGGTAGAAAACGTCTGGCCCGACTTTCTCGTCGTTCGCATGCTCAGGATTTTGAAAAGAAACGCATGCCTAATGTAGAATCAACCTACGCGGTCACCGTAGTTACTGCGTACTGCTTTAGGGCGCAAAGAGTTCTCGCGTCTTACCTTCAAGTGGAAGCGTTTTGCGTAGCTGTCGCGTGTGGTGTAAGGGCAGCCTTGATTAATCCTCGTGTGGAGTGTTATAAGTTTGTCGCGTATCTGTATATCCGCGCAAAAGTCTGCGATACCAATACCACAAACTTTTACGCCGAAAGCTGAAGTAACCGAGATGGTTCCTAGATCGGGGATTAATAATATAATGTGTGAACAATATCCACAGATGGATCGTACGTGGATGCGATAGTGGTGGGCGGCGGCACTGCTGGTAGCGTGGTGGCGAGCAGGCTCTCAGAGAATAAGAACATCACCGTGATGCTGGTGGAAGCTGGAGGATACCCACCACTTGAGTCAGAGGTATACTGTTTAAGAACATTCATACTTATAAATATAATGTTATTTGTAAGAAATATGACAAATATTGTTATAAAGCTAAACACACGACCAAAAGTAATTAATAACACTGCGTGTATTATGTAACGTGGATGTACCTTCCTAGTCATGCTGCGCAAGAGGCGACAAACAAACGCCATGCCTTAACTGTAATAAACTAATTACATTAGACTCAAGTTAGAATAAAAAGCAGATTGAGTATCCATGAACCTTTGCATTATCTTTCAGATGCCAGGTATGTTCGGTATGCTGCCCCAATCAGTATATGACTCGAACATTACAACGATTAACAACAACTACACATTCCAAAACCTTCAGGACGGCGTCGCCTGTCTGAACCAAGGTAAGATGCTGGGTGGGAGTGGCGCGTCATGGCACATGATGTACACCTGTGGAGACCCGGATGACTTCAACACCTGGGCTACCAAACTAAACGATTCGACTTGGAATCACGCACACACTCACAATTTCTTTAAAAAGGCAGAAACATTAACTGACGAAGAACTCCTCAACTCACCCTATGCAGCCCTTCATGGTACAGATGGTCCTATAAAACTCACAAGGGATGTATCTTCTACTATGGATAAATACTTTGAAGCTTTAAAAGAATGCGGTCATAATATAGTACCCGATATAACATCAATGCGATCGGCTGTAGGATTTACCCAGCCGCTGTATACTATTGATGAAGGAAGACGAGTCTCCACAGCCACCAGCTACCTCGGCCGTGCTAAAGACAGGCCAAACCTGTGCGTCTCCGTATCAGCCACCGTCACTAAGATACTGTTCCAAAACAAGACCGCTATCGGCATCCAAGTGACGAAGAACGGTGAAACATACGTCTATTACGCAAGGAAGGAAGTCATCATCTCTGCGGGAGCTGTCAACAGCGCCAAATTGTTATTACTATCAGGCGTTGGCCCTAAAGAGGATTTAGAGGCTTTAAGTATTCCTGTTATTGCAGATTTACCTGTTGGACAATATATACAAGATCAGCCAATGGCAGTGATAGCCTATAAAACTGTTAAAAGTAATGCAAGCGCCCCTCTTACAAATCCGCGTAAGTTTCCGGTGACAACTAGTGTCGGGCTGGTCGCCTTGAACTCAAACCAAACGTATCCAGACTATATCGCCGTCAGTCTCATCCTACCACGCCAGTCGTCTGCTACAATGCAACTCATGACAAACGTGTTAAGGTTTTCGTTTGATATATGCGATGAATTCTATTTGGCCAACGAAGACACTGAAATTTTCCTCACTGCTCTAGCTGTTACGAGACCTAAATCTAGAGGAAGTGTGCGGCTGGCTAGTGCTGATCCCACCGATAATCCTTACGTTGACTTAGGTTTTTATAAAGACGTTAGTGATCTTAAGCTACATGTAGCAAGTGCAAAGGATTTCAATAGACTTGTAAACTCAACCCTTTTCAAGAAAAACAATGCGTCGTTAATAAATCCGGAGATTTGTGCAAATACGACGACTGAGGATGAATTCTGGGAGTGTTACGTTGTCGCTATGAGCTCTCCTATATGGCATTTAAGTGGCAGCTGTTTAATGGGACCAGTTCTGGATAGTAGACTAAGAGTACACGGGGTTTCAAATCTCAGAGTAGTAGATTCTTCTGCACTCCCAACGGAGATTTCTGGTAAACTTCATGCTGCTGTTGTGATGGCAGCTGAAAAAGCAAGTGCAGTTATATTAGAAGATTGGCACATATCTGAGTAATTTGGTAACATCTGCATAAATGCATTTAAAATAAATGTTAAAGGTTTTATTTAATTTGCCCTGCTAGTTTACGTGAATACTAGGAAACCAGAATATTTTTCTGATGGAGTTTTATATTTATGGTGACAGTGTGATAATATGGCACCATTCTTAAACTAAGCCATACAACTAGACTGAGTATGAGCTCACTTGTTTTGCCTTAAATAATTAATTTGACACATACACTCAAAGCTATTTAGTCTCAAATGAAGCACTATATTTTCTCTTTTTATATTTAAATACATTTTGTTGACATTTCCTCTGGTGCTATGTACAAAGAATCCTCCACCCTCCCCGGTTGACAGCTCTGACACTTATGGAGCTCTTATTTGTATAACAGGTGAAGCAAAAGACGTTTCTACTATCTCAAACTTCTCTTATGTAGAAAAATCTTAACCTGCTTCGGTGGTCTGGTGGTAAGTTTGTTCGTATATAACCACGAAGTCTCGCATCGAGCAAACATCCTTAAATAATAATTATTGCTTAGAGAATCTTAGAATTGTGCCCGGTGAATGGCAAATTAGCAATAGTCTTATCTTCTACAACGTATGAGTAACATATCCTGTAAAATGTGGATATTTACCTCTGCCTATACCTTCTAATAATACAGGCGTAAGTACCTATTACCAATTCTAATCTAACAAGAAACTAATAAATAAGTTGGAGGAGCTCATACGAGGCCTTAGTCTTGGTTTCCAATCGGCCCTTCGATTAGCGCCTAAACAAACACTCGCCTTACCCTCGATCACTAAGTTTTGAGTCCTCTTGTGTGGTCCTTCCCCATTCCTTCTTCATATGTAATATATTGTGGTAATACATGACATGGTACAACATGCTATCATAAAAATATATATGTTTCGGCGAACCAGAATATGAATTGCGACCATTAGATACAACCTCTTCCTCATGCATCTTGATGGGGCACAAAATAACACCACAAAAAGCTAATTAATATCTTTGTGAATGATTAAAAGCAAATGTTTGTATGGAAACGGATGCCTTTTTGTGAGATCAAATTTGGTTTTCACATCGCGTACTTACGTAAACGACCTCATAGACATGGGAACAATGTCTATGAGGTCGTTGACGCAACAAAGACAATCACAGACGAGCAACATTGACGTTATAGGTTACATGCGACGTGTACACACGGCTTCATATCAAGCTATACATTCCAGTATAAGTTGGTCTCGCACTGTATAGGATTTCCGTACAACGATAGGTCAGCTTATAATAGCTTGATGTGCACCTGTGTGTACCAAAGCTGAATCGAACCCACGGACGAAGGCGATTCAGCCCCCAAAAACTCTTGCACTGTTAGATAGCTCATTTATTGAAGAAGGCTATCAAGTTATTTTTATCCCTCTACTAGGCATGTACAAATTGTAGATCACGCAGGCAGAGCCGCGGGCGGACAGCTAGTGCTTTTATAAAATATAACCAACTAGCAAACCCGGCGAACTCCGTTTCGCCACCAGATCGTTCGTTTTATTTAACATTTTCCCGCTTTTCTGTTGAAATTTTTCCTGAATTTTCTTTGCTGTAAACCTCACGGAGCCCGAGACCTTTCCTACGAATGCAAAACCGTGGAAATCGGTTCCTGCGTTCTGGAGTTATAGCGTCAGGAAGAAAAACCCGACTTATTTTTATATAGTAGATTAAACTAAATCAACAGTTATCATTAGATATATGCTGAAGTGAACACTTGACCACAACTTGCATGTGGTTAGCGATGATGTAGTCTACGATAAAACACTCTCACCCAGTAAATAGCAAAAGACTCGTAAAAGGCAGGAAGATTATAGTTATTAATTAAAGAGACATCACTTCATTACATCAATGTGAGATTATTCACAAACGTATCAAGTTGATGACAGCACAACTGAGATGACACGAGATTGTCACTTTGTACAAGTTCTGTGGTACATGGTTCCACAAACGGTGGCTTTAGCTTCTACGTGCAGTCGGTCCGGTTGTAACGCGTCACGCAAAGCCTTTGCATAGATATAACAGATTATAGACGAAGCAAGCAAATCTGTACTAATATTATAAATTCCACGAGTACGAACAAAACGCTTTGCTTCCACTTTTATTGTGCGAACTGCCAAGTTGTGGAATTCGCTACTGGCATCTCTGTTTCCTGATAACTATGCAACTATGTGGGTAAGCGCGTTTAATCGTAGACTGCGACTTTGCTTTACATCAGGCAGGTTGTGGTCAAGCGCAAACCTATTATAGAATAAAAAAAGGCCATTACTGGCAACAATAATGATACAATTGAATAGGTACAGCGCCATCTCTTGATACAAAACTGCAACTATTTAAACATACTAAACTGGACAATTGGGTAGTCTATTAGATGTAGTCTGTGGTAACCAAAGCTACATCTGTGAAGTTATATATTGTGATTTCAAGAGGATTTCAATGTTTGTTCAATATGTTTAGCATTCACTCTAGTGCCTTTATGGTGTAGGCAGAGTAGGATTTGTGAACGTTTCATTTTGTACATTGTCTACAGAAGCGTATTCGTGTGTTTAGATTTATCTGGGTGAAATGTGTGTTCGTTTGAGTTGATTTTGACTACACTGGACGAACACTGTATTTTAAGCTTCAGCTAGGTTTAGGCCCTGTTTCACGCCCTTAGACTTTTTTATCCTGATAATAGGCTTGCACAGTGCACTTGAACACAGTTGCCTGATATGAAGCAATGATGTAGTACGATGGAACGCGCTTATCCAGTATATATCGAATCGATAGGCATGCGCTTGAATGTAACTTACCTGATGTTAAGCAATGATTTAGTCTACAATTTAAAAAAAAATGTATTTATTTCCTCTCACAAAGTGCGGTTAGATAATTAACAATAAACACAATGGAATGAGTCTGCCTAAAATACCGATACGCACGTGATTACTAATGATTTTCGGTGAGAAAGTGGCAGTGAAACAAAGTTCCATAGGTTCTATAATAGTCAATACTATAATCTGCCTGTCTTCAAGTTACGAGTAAATCGGGATTTACTGGGTAAGATACTTGCCTTTCACGCTGCAGGTCGTGGATTCGATTCCCACTAGAGACTTGTGTGATGAACACGTCTGTTAGCCAATCTTATCTGGTTTCCATAGTACAAGCTCTGCTTAGTTTGGGATCAGATGACCGTGTGTGTTAATGTTAACACAATGTAGGACGCACTCCAGCTAGGTGGAGTGATGATCTGCGAAAGATAGATATCTGTGAAATGGCGCTTACTGTGAGAGGCCTATGTCCAATAGTTGACTGCAGTAGGCCCTGATGACGATGATGACCTGCAGCCGTAGGTACCATGCTACTGTAAAGTATTGTGGCATCACACACTTAACGCCACTTAAGAGACATGACGTCATAGCAATCCTAAACCACACAAGCAAAGTTGTAATGCGATTATTATTGCAATTGTGCGAAAGAGTTGCTCTACGCATCGTATAGCGGCATCCCTCTTCCGCAGCTCCAACAATACTGTTTTAGACTGCTCTGGTACGACACCTGTAGGCTAATTCACGTAATTTCTTGACGCGCCGATCAAGTTGCAGCGCAGATGCCATCAAGTCTATGTCTTAGTGCGAAATGGTATACTTGTAATTGTTATTTAAAATAATTATAAGCTAAAGTGCTCGCGTGACGCGAACTTGACGCGAGCGTATCTGACAGCGGTTGTCAAAATTACGAGAGTTCGAAAAGAGCTGTTATGATTGAAACTTTACTACAACTGAACTTATTTAATTTATTTTAATTACGTGAATTAGCCTACTGATTTACATAATGCCTGCAAAATTTTAGTTTAATTGAAATCCGGGAACTGCCACTTTCAGAGGAAGTGTGTGAAAAAGTCTCTTATACGGTTTTGATGCCATCAGCTCTGAGCATATAGTAAGGAACTCTGGCGTCTCTGGCCCAATAAACCTTTGACATTTATCTATACAGTATACAGAAGATACGTCAATCACAAGCCTCTCTAATTACATTCCGGTAATTGCGGCTGAGCCCCTTAAAATGATAATGGAATTATAATTAATAACGTTTAATCACGAGCCTTATAATGACTGTTTACCTAATCATAATACAGTTAACAGAAAGAGATGGCATTATACGGTGTGTAGTGCTCTCTCTCTCTCACTCTCTCTGGCACAGTGTTTACAAGATTGGTATAAAACTTCATGTTATACGTCCAGCTTGTTTTCTATTATGTAACAATTTCGAGTATGTGAAACTTTCTTTTGGAGTGCACTTTAGATCTGAAACCCCACACGTTGTTCCCGGGTGGTGTAAATCAGGTGACAATGACAATACACTGGTGGTAGGCTCCGGCCGTAGTTAGTGACCACCCATGAGACAATGCTTCACCACCAAGCGGCCTTACTGCGTTTTGGTTCGATGTCTGGTCCTAGATAAATCGATATTTTCCTGGAAACTTTCTTCGTAAAATTTTACATTTTTTAAACAAGTTTGAGTTATTTCCGAGAAAGTGTTTTATCATTAGAGACAGCAAGTAAAATCTTACAGGTATTTTTCCAAGCCGTTAAGTTATACTTAATGACCAATTATTAAATTCGCTGTTATAAAAGCCAACATTAGGCCATTATTAGTAATTTTAAATCACTACAAAAAAATGTTTTTTACTTCAAGGACTTGTTCCTTGAAGTAAGGTAGTTATTATGAAAATTCAAAGTTACACATTCCAAAATTTCCCAACCCTTCTGTCAGTTTGAAGGTTCCCTTAAGACCCATTAGTGTTTTTAAAAGTTGTAATAATGAAGTTTGAGTTAATTAATAAGGTTTAGTGTCAATCTCGCTGGAGACGCCATTTTGTGGCGGGGATTAGTACGAAATTAATATTATCGACTTTTGATGTAGACTAATGAATGCATAGACAAGTAGTTTTATAGTTTATGTGTGATATTATAAATCTAAGACAATACTATAAATGAAATTTAGTTTAATTTAATTTTACAATAAACTTCCAAATAATATTATTATTAATAATAATAATAATATAGTGGGACATTAACACACACGGTCATCTGATCCCAAACTAAGCAGAGCTAACTACACTACTGGTAATATACTACATATAATACTTTTCTTTTGTAAATATATACTTAAATATAGATAATTACACCCAGACACAAGACAAACAGACATATTTAAACAAATGTTTGTCTCGGGTGGGAATCGAACCCACGACCTGCGGCGTGTAAAGCAAGTATCATACCGACCACGCCACCGGCCCGTCAAATTAGGGAAATGACTATTAACAAATTTAAAATAATTATAAAATCTACGTTATTGAAAGGGTCTCATACAATTTCAGACTAGTCTTAAATAAAATTTAATCGCGACTGCTCCGATATAGATGACATTTTTTAATTTGTTTATCAGGAGATTGTGTTAAAGAAAATTTGAAAACGACTAGTGATGGACAGTGTTCAAAACTCCCGGGTGAAGCTGGAGCGACCATATAGTATCACTTAAACCCTTTTTTAGTGTCCCACTGTTGGGCACGGATCTTCTCTTAACTATCTTAAGAGTTGAGAGAGTTTAGGCCTTAATCCACACACGCTGGCCAATTGCGGGTTGGTGGATGTCACATGTCCTCGAATAGTTAGTTCTTAGACATGCCGGTTTCCTCACGATGTTCTCCTTCACCGATATTGAGGAGCGGCGATGAAACATTGCACACAAAGATGTGTGGGCACGACTGGGAATCGAACCTGTGACCTTATATTTCTAAGGCGAGGCCCGTACCACTGTGCCACCGCATATTTATAGTATAACATAAACTTAATAAAGACTAGACTAGTGTTCAAATTGTTCACTTAAATGGGTAAATTCTAGCCCTGGATCATATTGTTTCATTAGTATTCAAGGTCTGGATTGGATCGCTGGGTAGTACTGGAATAAAGTGGCAGTTAGTATAGATTTGTCGCAACTATTAATTATTATTCTGTACTAAAAGTTACTATCAGGGACACGGTCTTTATGTGTGCCCCCTATGTCCCACTGCTTGATAAAGAACTCACAAATATCACAAGACTTAAGAGTGAACTCGTATTTATTATAATTCTATTCTATTTGTTCATCTGTTTAACTGCTGTTTGCGACTTCTCTCAACAATCTTAAGAGTAGAGACTGTTGAGAGCAAATGCGAGTCTATTCTATTAGTTGTGTGATCTAAGTCAAACCCTTCATTTGTCTATCAACTAAACGTCGTTTTAACTCAATTATCGACATTTTAACGACTCAATAGACCTCAGATTACTTTTTGTTGATGTCGGGCCACGGAGTATTAGACATTTAGATTTTAGGAACATAATAAATCCCGGCCTACCTATTACCCAAAGATGGAGGCAGATATCACCCATATTACGACGGCTAAGAGTAGGTACCTAGGAATTTAATTTAATGGTTTGACCGTGTAAATGAATGAAAGATTTGAAGCATGACAGTGAAGGACAGATAAATAAGTAAGAGTGAGAGGACGAATGAAGTGAGGCAGAATATGTGAATGAAGAATGACTGGAATGTAGGTAGATGTAGGAGGACTTTTTAAGACGTAGGACGAAGACGTTAGGTGTTGTTAAGTTGTTGGTTTTTTGTAAAGTTAAATAAATCCATATATACAGTGCCAATCCGTGGTTTTCCTTCGCATCCAGAGTAGGATCCCACATCAGCCAATTTCCTTTCAAGACAATTCCTAACTTCAAGCTTCTAATAAAATTTTCCTAAGTACTGTAAACGTCAAAAGTGCAGTAGCAAAATTACAAATCTATAACATCAAAACAAGTCGCATTTACAACCTTATTCTATAAAGTGAGAACCTTGAACACGGGAAGTGTTAGGGTCTCCCCACAGTTATCGACGCGGAATCGGCTTAAGCCGAGTGCGTATGTATCGCCGATCAGCTGTTGCGACGGATCTTGACATGCTATTGGCAGCGATTCAGTGATGCTAGATTGAGCGCCGTAATGCGATCAGCTAATCGACAAACGGCTCGTTTCGCCGTCGGCCGGCGGCGTACGGGTCGTCCGAGCCGAGCCAATGCGAATGGTATTAGTAACACCCTTATTAGGTAGACAAAGGCTTTTTTTGACCGGTGCTAGCTGAATCCGCGTCAATAAATGTGGAGAGATCCATGTCTCGTATAGGACATTATGGAAGTTTAAAATAATTAACATCGTTTTCTTAATTTGATAGATTTAATTTCGATTTTGTATGAAACATGTGGTAGCAATGATTTAGCAAGTTTTTTGTAATTACGACACAGCCGTGACAAAACAGCAGGGAGAATTTATTATTAACAATGTCAATATTTGTGGGTGGGTGAAAAATACTTTATCTAAGTAGCTAACAGTATTGAAATTGGAGCAACTCTTAGAAATATTGTTTTGCTAAGTAAAATTGTGCAGGCGCTTGTGGGCTTAGACACCCTTATACGCACTTCTAGTACTAAATTGTTTCTGGCAGTTTTTGGGGGAGGCGAGGTAACCACGTACAGCACACTATTACATGCTCACGCACACTTACAAAGAGTTTTAGCGTCTTTACAAAAATACACGTAAATAAAAGCTACACAGAAACGGCACAAGATCAGTTTATGCATACAAGCTGTTCATTTTTGTGTAGACGCACAGAATGACGCACACGCATCAAGCTATAAAAATCCAGTGTAAGCTGACCTCTCGTTGTACGGAAATCCTGTACAATGTGAGATCAGCTTATACTGGTAACGTTTGGTATGATGTGTAGCCATATGTATATAGCAAGCAAATATGATCCTCGTAGTGGTAATGCAGTTATGACTTCCTATGTACTATGCGTTTCAAATAAGAGTAGGACTGGAAAACCGTCATCTTGGACCGGAATTCGTAACAACTTCATATTTTTAGTACTGTGTGCAATACATGTTTGGCTTTTAGGCGAAGCGAAAATTAGGTAATATGGAAGGTGATAACAAGAAGAAAGTAGTTTTATTTTAAAAGAAAATAGGATTGGCAAGGAATTATTGGAACGAACTCACTCAGAACGTCGATTCCTTTACCACAAGGCGACTTTCACTGCAATCCGAAGTCAGCGCTGAAGAGCACGTGGTCTTCATAAGACGAAAGACATCAACCGTTAATGTCGACTCGGTCACGTTGCTTCGTAAAAAAAAAACGTGGCCCGGTTTTTCTTTAAGCCGGTGAAAGGACCATTTGTTGGTATCCTAGCTTCTTGTTGTGAAATAATAGGCAGTGGACTGTATAACTGTTATAATATTGGTAGACCACGTCAAATACAATTGAACAAAGCCGCGATTAAAAAACAATTGTGTGCTTGCGTGACGGTGCGCAGGTAAAAAGTGAAGGTGGACCGCGAAGAGGTGAAGGGGCGGGCGTCGTCGCCCCGCCGCCGTCGCCGCCGCCGCCGCCGCCGTGTATGCTTGCGGTTTGCGCGTGAACAGTTAGTTGAAAAAAATATTACCACATTGATGGAAATTAAACAAAAAATCGTGTATCAATTTGTGTTTTGAGTAACATTGGTATTTGAAGTCGAATATTTAGGTACGAAGAAATTTTATTAACTTCGGAAGAAAAAAAAGAGGTGTTATAAGATAAAACGTATGTTTGTTTAACTTATGACTGTGTATTTGTTTTTGTGTACCTATTTGTGTACAAGTTTGTAGCATCCTAGCACGTAACTTTACTTAGGTATGTAGCGACATACCTACTTTTTTTTTATTTTCAAATAGGCTTGCGCTTGACTACAACTTGCCTGATGTTAAGCAATGATGCGGTGTATGGGACGCGCCTGCCGTCGGTATACAGACCGATTCACTCGTAATTACGAATGATTTTCGGCGGGAAGGTGTCAGTGGCTTTTCTACATAATTTTATTTCCATACATGTAAACATAATATTATTATGCTTGGTTTGATATTTTATGCTGACGCTACTTTTGCTTGGTATTTGATATGAAGTTAGCCGCGAGTCCATTCCAATTCTTATTTGAAACGCTTAATACGTATTGAGTATTGAGTACTCGTATATCGTAAAAATATTTTTCGATCACGAACTTAACTACTGGACGAACAAGGCAGATGTTATTTTAGAATTGGTTTGTGTTAATCACAACTTACCTGCGATTATGCTTAGACTAAGTGTTAAATATTATGCGATCTACGATAGAGTAAACCAGTGAAATATGAAAGATATTCCACCTCTACCTTTCTTTAACTTTCGAGTCCTGTGTTATCCGAAAGTTTGTGAGCGCTACTTTATATTAGTATAGTATTTTCTTAAATTTACGAATTTGCAAATATCATTACATTAAATTAAAACTATTTTATAACGGATTTTATTCGCGTAAATCTAAGACAAGCACTGACAAGATAAGCACTGGCTCCAAGCAGGTGGTGTATTCCAACCATTTTCTGTGTAATTTTTTTTATTTTGTTTTATATTTGTTTGTTATTCTATCAAAAACATATAAACCTGTTGGCACATCTACTTCTCAATGCAGTCATTAGAAACGAATGAACACCGAGCACGGGAAAGCGGCCATATTAGAATGGCTGTCACTGGGTGTTGAACCGTTGTGGCGTCCGGTAGTGCAGATGCAATAACGTGCTCGGTGAACGTTACAATTTAATCCAACGTAATCTTAACGATCTTTAATTAACTGGTAGAATTCATGATTGTGCTATCGAGAGATGGGGGTGGAGGAAATACCGTCTTCTTTCCCTATTATTCACGCCTACCTAGAGTTGTCTGCTAATCCTGATATTTTTAGTCTAAAACCTTTCAAAAGCCTTCACACTATTTAAAAGATTTGAGTAATTTGCTGATAATATTGCATTGGTAGTAAAGTTTGCTATAGATTTATTCCATCTGTTAATCTGTCAATTGGTTTGCGTCTGGTATGGGGTCGATCTAATCTACATTAATATGTACGAACTGCGGTTTGTGGGTGTGAATGATTGCATCAAATTATTATTTGGTAGGTGAAGCGATTAAATACGAGCTTTTACTAATTACTAGTGACCTATCTTACCTTTGCTCGGGTGCAAAAAAGGTAAAAATATGTAGTTGTACGTTTCTTGAACATTTATTTTTTTATTTATGCTAACAAACGTGATGTTGGATGTAAGATAATGCGTGATGAAGGTGTAGGCAGTAGTGAATATTACCAACATTGCGCCAGTTCTGTTTAGGTCCCTTACGTAATAGGAGCCGAGCCTATTGCCAGTTTCTTTATCAATGCTGCTAACCTATAGGTACGTCCCTGGCAGATAATGATTTATTTTTTGATGCATTAAATGCTTAGGCATTATTTAGTTTTGTTATTTATTAAGATTAATGTTGTTATTGTTAAATAGTTAGGTACCTAATTTTTTTATCCAATTGTATCTGTATGTTGTAAATACTTTTTATTTTTGAATTTATTTAATACTTTTTTTTAGTCTTCGATAAGCTGGCGCTTGACTACAACTTGCCTGATGTTAAGCAATGATGTAGTCTACGATGGAACGCGCCAGCCCAGAATACCGATTCACTTGTGATTTTGAATGATTATCGGTGAGAAGGTGGCAGTGGAATGAGCCTCCTTAAGGTTAGAAACTTTAAAGGAGCAACAATTCCGATCTACCCTCTCTGCATGGGGTCAGCAGATATCGCACCGGAACACGGCAAGGCCGCTTGGCGGTGCGGCTTTGTCTGGTGGGTGGTCACTAACCACGGCCGAAGCCTACCACCAGTGTATTGTCACCTGATTTGCACCACCCGGGGACCACGTGTCATTCAACTAAAGGTACTCAGCCCCCAAATATTTATTTGGTTTTATTCAGTAACTTCCCAGAAAGGGCGCTTATTTCCTATAGATTATTACAAACAGAGAGAATTTGTTTTGCGCTTACACTTTCTTCCGACTGACTGTCTTAGCCAATAATTTAGGGTTTAAGTAACGTATTGTAAGAAACTTTGTTCCAAAATCGCGTATTTAGAGTCCACAGAACATCCATTAGAAGTCAGAGTGATAGGTACTAGAGTTAAAGCTAAGCTAACGACCCGTCATATTGGATTTACATTTTATAATGGACCCTCAGTTTGGTTCGCGACTCTCAATGTGAGCTTAATTGTAAACGACTTCAAATAAGATTGCTACAAGTCGCAGTTACTGACTTGAGCGGAACGAACTTACATTATTTCTATAAATATCAAAATTTGTTTCTTATACACAGGGTCATTTTGAAACTTAGGGTGTCACGTGTGTGTGTCCCCTGTGGTTCTCGTGACACCCTGGCTAGAATGCGAGAAGAAACACCTGGAGGGTTTTATTTCGGGTAATTAGTATGGAGTCCCACATACCCCCCAACCTACGCCCATACAGTGCGGGGGGATCCATAAAGGATTTCCCCCCGGTAAACAAAAAAGGGTTGTTTTTGTGGGGGCTGAGTCATCTTCGCCCGTGGGTACACCTTTAATTGAATCAACCAGTGGTAGGCTTCGGCCGTGATTGGTGACCACCCACCAGACAAAGCCGCACCGCCAAGCGGCCTTGCCGTGTTCCAGTGCGACGTCTGGTGACACCATGCAGAGAGGGTGGGTCGGAATTGTTGCTCCTGTAAGGTTTCTAACCTTAAGGAGGCTCATTCCACTGCCACCTTCTCACCGATAGTCATTCGTAATCTCGATTGAATCGGTATACTTGACTGGCTCGTTCCATTGTAGACTACATCATTGCTTAACATCAAGTATGTTGTAGTTAAGCGCCAGACTATCGAAGAATAAAAAAAACACCAACAACCTTTTAGTAGTAGCTAGCTGATTTCTTAGGTAACAACAGTTTTTCTACGACTCGATAATTTGGCAGTTACTTTTTTCCTACACAACTAATATTAATTTGATTTCCCGCCAGAATCTTTATATCAAAACTATGGAGGGACTGTGAATATACACTGCTTACAAGCCTCGCAACCACTTAATATATACCAGATGGTTATCTGGAGAAGTTGGTGTTTTTGTATGGAGCTCAAGCACTGGTTAGAGTCGCGTAACTTGTTATGTATTGAGTTATGTCAAAACTCGTAGAACTAAAGTCGTTGCTTATTGTATCAGCTATCTACACCTGCGACTTGTGTTATTAAAATAACCCTGTGTATCAATTTTTATATTTATCATAACGTTTTACGTTCCGACACGGGTTGCAACGGTCGTCTGCTTGCGATCACGACCGGTGCAACGCATGTCGAAACGTAAAGCCAAATAAAAGGTGAGCGCGTCAATTGCCCGTTACGATAAGTATAAATATTTATAATGTAACGCGAAAGTTTAAAAAGTTTAAATGACCCTGTATATCAGTATCAGGACTTCGACTGAGTAATTTTTGACGATGTGAAGAGCCTCGGGATTTGAACTCGGTCAAGTCCCGAGTGAGCAGCAGTGAGCAGCGTTAGCGCAGCGGCATTAGCCTTGCCTTTGAAATAGAAGGCCACAGTTTGAGCCCTGGTCTTGACCACACATCTTTCTGAGAATAGTTACATCACCACTGCACAATATCGGTGAAGTAAAACATCGTGAGGACACCGGCATGTCTAAGAACTAATCATTCGAGGACATGTGATATCCACCAATCCACACATGGCCAGCGAGTGTGGGTTAAGAGTTCAACCTACTCAACTAGTAAAATATTTGTGAAAAGACCCGTGCCCAGCTGTGGGACGCTAAAAAGGGTTGAAGTGAAGTCCTGGGACTTCACTGTCAAAGAAGGATGGTCTGAGAGACACGACCGGTGATAGATTAGGCACAGGACCGGCGGCTTAACATGCGCTCTGAGGCACGGGAACATCACACCACCAATTTTCTGACTCAGTCTAGTGTTGTCTAATATAAAAGTCACAACACACTTTTCGATTCGAACCCGCGACCCCCTGAGGCTAGGGAAACACGTTATCCTCTGAACTTCCGAGACATATAAATAACGAAGTTATAACGAAGTATTATTAGTAAGAAGACACGCAAGGAACGTTCAAGATAAAAATATAATCACTAATCATTGTCGTGTGCTCTTTAATAAAGACTTCAGGTTGATCCAATTCACTCAAATCATACATCCTCGACACATCGATGACAAATCCGTACTATACTGGCCATTTTATTTAGACCTTAAATCCTTGATGTATGGAAAAATAACTATCTTTATTTCAAGTAGTTTAAGTTAGTAAGTTAGTTTTTTTTAGTTTAAGCTTAAGTTTGTAATCTTTTGGCAATAAA
The DNA here is from genome assembly GCA_936450015.1 of Meganola albula. Taxonomy (NCBI): domain Eukaryota; kingdom Metazoa; phylum Arthropoda; class Insecta; order Lepidoptera; family Nolidae; genus Meganola; species Meganola albula. Next base: position 177,485 of record OW388168.1, read on the forward strand.
CGATTCTTTTATTATTATTATTACATTCTATATTATCGTTTCAGACGTAGGTAACTCATCTTGTTTATGAATGTTGTGTGTGTTAGTTTATTGCATTTATTATAGTAAGTGTCATATTATAATTTAATAGGCCTTGTTATTATTTTACTTAAATTTAATTTTGTAAGCTAATGGGTAAAATCTAGCAAACCTATATAAACGTATTTGTTGTTATACCTATGTTTACAAAAATAAACTATTAATTGATTTCTAGTTGTCTGAGACAAATAGGACAAAAGAAACTGATACTTAATGGCATTCCTGGGCACATATTTTATATATCACTCTAATACCGAAAACTAATTGTTAAACTATATAGTGCTTCACTGATGGTTCAACGTTGTATTTTTTCTGTGAATTACAATGATCTTTAAGCATTTTTCCTTGTAGATAACAGTGTTCATAATAGTAATGGCCTTAACACCTCTACTACTTGTCACAAGTCCCACCATTCTTTAATACGGAAATACTTGTTTCGTTCGTATTTCATAATTAAATGAAGATTTTACTCTCCGTCTCCGTCTCCGTCTCCGTCTCCGTCTCAGTCTCAGTCTCCGTCTCCGTCTCCGTCTCGTTCTCTTTCTCCTACCCATTATCGTTCTCGTATTAAATGGCAAGGCATAATAACAAAAACTACATCCAAAACTTTAAGATAACCGTGAACACGACAACGTGGCCAATTCCAGTCGTGCCCACAAATCTTTGTGTGCATTGTTTTACGCCGCTGTTCAATATCGTTGAAGGAAAACATCATGAGGAAACCGGCATTTCCAAGAACTAGTTATTAGAGGAAACGTGATATCCATCAACCCTCACTTGGCCAGCGTGTGTTTATTAAGGTTTAAACTCTCTTAACTCGTAAGATAGTTGAGTGAAGACCAGTGCTAAGCAGTGGGATACTAAAACAAAAGGGTTGAAGTGAAACACGTCTGTCATCACCTCATAACTGGGCCCATAAGCGCGCCTAACTTATGCCGTACCACTACTTATCATGCGACCAGAAGCTAATTTTGATTGGTTCGTTCAAGGAGAAGAACTTCAAACATCCTTGAATCTTCCCCGATAAACCGCCAACTTTTGACTATTACACTTTCATACAACATTTGAATAAAGTGGTGTTTAGTAGTGACGTAGTAGGATAAGTCAACAAACATTACAAAAGGGTCCAATACCGGATCATAAGTTTATTAATATTTAACATTTTGTTTTTATGCTCGATCAGGGACTCGAACCCAGGACCTATCGATTATAAAGATACTCATCTCTATAGTTCCACAACCTCCAACACAGAACATTTTATATAAAATACTTAAATAAAAAACATCGATTTAGGTTCAGCAGTAAATTCTCCATAAAAACCATTTCAATCTAAATTCTAACGACTATACTACACAATAGATGAATATAAAATATTACGAAACTATTTCTGACTATAGTCGGATTTAATAGAATTGGCGCTTGTGTGGCAACATTCTCAGCTCATTAAATCAGTCACTTTTTATTCCACTAAATTTACTTTTTAATGCAATAAATGATATGTGTCTGCTAGACCACCTATTAGAAATAAATAAATGTGATGATAAGCATAGGTACGGCTTACCTAAGTCGTCATTCTGTCAGTCATGTCAGATGTCAGTCTGTACTTGCAATACCAGAGGTGTTACTCGCACGTTGCCGAACCTTCAAAAACCATATTATTTCATTTTCAGAGCCCGTGCTGTAGTCACTTATAATAATAATATAATAATAATGACTTTATTTTCACCACAATCAATAGAAAACATGTATGTTGGCACATCTACTTCTCAAAGCATCAGCTGTCATTTTATATTGTCATCGAGTCCATCTTTGAAGTCAGCTGTCACTCGAAAATGTCAATATGAACGAACGAATGAACACCGAGCACGGGTGAAGCGGCCATCTTAGAATGGCTGACACTATGTGTTGCACCGTTGTGTCGTCGGGAAGTGCAGATGCAACAACGTGCTCGGTGAACGTTACGATTTAATCCATCGTAATCTTAACGATCTGTAATTAACTGGTAGAATTAATGATTGTGCTATCGAGAGATTGGGGGGAAGTGATATTTGCCGTAATCATTTTATTGAAATACTTACCGTCTTCTTACCCGATTATTCACGCCTACCTAAACTTGTCTGCTAATCCTGATATTTTGAAATCTAAAACCTTCAAAACCCTTCAAGTAATTAGATTCATCAATAAACAAGTATTGGGTAAATAGCATTAACGGAGACACGACATAAATGTGGTGACCAGCACCTTAGAAAAATGCTGATATCACAGTTTCAGAGACATATAAATCCACTAAAAGCGAACAAAGATTTTAATGCTGGCTACTTTTAATTCATAATTGTCCAGTATAAAAGATCTAACTGACAGAATATAATATATAAAATTTTGATTGATTTGACCCCCAGATTATGCCTATTGTTACCACTAAAAACTCAAATGCCAACATTATTATTCCCAACTACACAAATACAGTAAAATATATAAAACACAAAACGCGATAACAAGTAATATTTATTCAGTTATGTTAAAACAATATGATAAGTCTGATATACGTTGTATTAGGATTAAAAATTGTTCGAGGGTTTGTAACTAATGAAACCCAAATAAAAATAGAAGCATTGGAAAAAGAAAAAGGAGATTTATTCTTAGAAATTAACAAAGCGATAGAAGATTCTATTAAAACTTTATCAAAATCAAACGATACCGATGCAATTGAAGGTATAGCTAATCTCAAAGAGCTTAAAATTGAAATAAATGAACTGAATGCTACTGAATTAACTACTAACATAACGACAGTAAATGATACTGAAATCGAGAAATTTATTAATGAATCTGACGCAAGACGGTTTCTAAAATATGGGAGACCAGAGAAGAATCAGAAATTTAAAGAGAGAATTATCGAATACATGAAATTCAGCAGCGGTGGAGGTTTTAAAGGAGTGGCAACTGGTTTAACAAAAAAACAAAAAGAGAAACTGTTAAACAGAATAGCGTTGCAGAAGAAGTTAGATGAGTGGTGGCAGAAGAGAGAGATAGAGAAAGAAAAGATAAGGCAGTACAAAGCGAAATTGAGGGAAGGTTCTGATGAAGGGGCGCATCGGGAGAAATGTCCACCATATGGTATGGCGAAGCCTAAGGGGAAAAAGAAAGGGAAAAGTAAAAAAAGTGGTTCTCTAAAATATCCTTGTTGTAGAAAATGTTGTAAATTGTCTTATATGGGATGCTTGTAATAAAAACTTAAAATAAATAAATAAAGAACTATTTTTTTTTTGGTAGAGTAAAAAAGCGTATCTTATTCTTATTCTTATTCTTTATTGTACACAAAACACTTACATATACAATTATAGTTAAATAGGAAACAACAATGTACACAGGCGAGCTTAATCCAATTATGAATTTTCTACCAGCAAACCTCTAGAAGAGAAAACTTGTGGAATAGGTTGAAGTGCATAACAAATAACTTTAAATACATACTTAAACCTATATACTAACATTACATACTATGTACTTAGATATATTATACAATATATACACAATAAATGTATACTAATGATTTGTCTATCTATCGGTGGTCACTAAGAAATTGTTCTTTTATTCTTCCTTCGAACATATCGAGCGAAGAGCTCTAGTTCTAGCTCTAGCTCGTATCAAGTTTATTTAGAAAAATCTGTCTTAGTTTAGTTATTGTGCCTGATGAATGGCAATAAGGCTCGCTCCCTATACGTATGGGACCTAAATATAGCTCTACCTCCTACATTTTTGGCTCATACAGACAAAATAGTTTATTTGCAGTAACAGTAATTTAATGCAGATGGCGCTGTCGCCACGCTAACATAAGCTTCGTGTGTATTATTTACATTAAAATAGTTCCAACCGATATTATGACGAGTTTGTCATTAAATCAGCAAATTTGTATTACAATAAATCAGTGCAATTGAAATCTAGTGAAAACATATTCATTTTAATAGGATATACATATATAAATAAGTGCAGTGCTCAGTGAATAATTAAAAACTACAAGGCAGTGTTCTTTATAATTAGTAAACCTGTGTTATGTGAACTTTTAGTAATTAGTAAACTCGAACCATTCAGAACTAAATAATATAACGCCTAAATACAATATTATATAAAGACAAGTACTTTTTAAAAAACAAAAAGTGTTCAACAACCCTCCATCAAAAAATAAAAAAAAATATCCAAATGTGTCAAACTCCTAAAGTTATAACGGAAATCACTTTGCAGTTTGCTACTTCAACCAGATTCATATTTTCGCATATTAAACTAAGTGTCTGCGTAGTCGAGAGGACAACACGTTGATCACCTTAATACTAGAACCCGTACTGACGCGGGTTCGAGACCTACTGCCGGCTCACTATTTTTGTATTCTTTCAAAGTTATACAAATCAAAATGAATTTCTTTGAGAACATAACGTTCAGGAAAAAACAGACACATTCTATGACCGAAATATCGTTCGGTGAAACTAATGCCAACAGTACAAAGATAGATGGCAGCACCAGTAGTTTACCTAATATATCAGATGACGATAATACGATGCTAATACAGCAATTGAAAACACAAATAGAAGACCTCACCTCCAAATTAAACTCTGCAAATGAAGAGATCAATAATTTGTCATTAGAGAATTCAGAACTTAAGAAGACTTTAAGTGAAATAACATCAAAAAATGATGTACTAAAAAAAGCAACAAAAAAACTTACGAATGAAATAGCTACCCCCCGTAAGAAGACCAGACTGTCTATTACACGTAACTCGAACATCAAATTACGTAGCCAGAGTGACATACAATCCCAGCCTATAACTACGAGCGATAAACATAACATTACTGTATCTGTTGCAAATGCGAGTGTAACAATTAATAATGCATCAATCAGTAAGGAACAAATCGCAATTAGCGATACGAAAACCAAAAAGAATAAACTGTGCATAATCAGTTCAAACAAAATCAATGATGTTTTAGCAATTGCTGAAAAGACTTTTGACAGCTCACAAATATGTCACTTTGTCACCCCGAATGCCGGTACCTCACAGCTTACTCGTAATCTACAACAAAAGGTTAAAGATTTTACAATGGACGATTATTGCGTAATTTTAATCGGCGAGGAAGATTTTAAAAGAACTGTCAATTACGTAGATATTATTGTAGAAATTAGAAACGAATTACTGAAAATAAAAAACACAAACATAATATTGTGCGTACCAACCTTCAAACTAAGTAACTACTCGACTTTATATAATTGGCGCATTGAAACTTTCAACAGTTTACTACACTTAGATCTTCAAAATCACAATTATGTAACAGTTTTAGATTCTAACTTGAACTTATCGTACGATTACACTATGTTTTCAAAAAGTAATAGAAAATTAAACAACCGAGGAATGGAAAACATTTTTAATAATTTACGTTTGCTTATAAATAACAACTCAGTTATTCAAACAAATGATCATGGAAATTACTTAAATTCTGACCAGTTTTTTCTGTAATGATCTGTGTATTTTCCATCAAAATATCGCCGGGCTTATAAACAAATCAGACCTTTTATCAGTATATATACAAGAATTGTTAAGTAGACAATTAGTAATAGATGTTATGTGCATAACCGAACACTTTATTATATCTGGGCAGGAAGATCTGCTTTATTTACCCAACTATAAACTTGCAACTTGTTATTCTAGAAAAAATATAAAACGTGGCGGCTCCTGTATCTTAGTAAAAAAGGGTTATGCTTTTAAAGAACTGACTGGCGTCATGAAGTTTTCGATTGCGGGAGTTATTGAGTGTTGCGCAGTTGAACTCACTCAACAAAAGCTAATTATTTTATGTATATATAGGCCCCCTAAATTATCAAACTTGAACAAATTTTATGAAAATTTTGATGCTATATTAAAAAGTATATCTATTAAAAACAAAAAAATTATTATTTGTGGCGACTTTAATATAGATATTTTAAAAAATAATAGGTATACAATGGAATTTAAAAACTTTCTCTTGTGCTATAATTTGAAACTACAAATAAATGAAGCAACTCGACTGTCGAGTAATACATGTCTTGATAATTTTGCACATAATTTAAAACAAAAATGTATGTATGAAGTTAAAGATTATGGACTGTCAGATCATACAGCACAACTGATAACTGTACCAATAAATAAAACACGCTTGATAAAGACATGGCATACTATGCGACGAGACATTTGTGAAGAAAATCTTAGAAAATTTAAAAACTATCTCCAATGCCTATCATTCTGTGATGTATATAGGACAGAAGATCCTGACGAAACTTACAATAATTTCTTAGATATTTTTTGTCTATTACACAATTTATGCTTTCCATTTAAAAAAGTGACAATAAAATCGGAAAAAAAGATTACTTGGCTATCTCGAGGTATACGTATTTGTAGTAAAAAACAAAGGCAACTACTGTGGCAACGTAGGCTAAAACCAACTGTAGAAAATAAGACCACATATTTAAATTACTCGCGCAGATTTAAAAAAATTATAAAACTGACTCAAAAATCACAAAACAATTATTTAATCAACAGTTCGAAGAATAAATCTAAGACAGTATGGCAGCTTATAAATAATAATAAAAGTATAAATGAACCTATCTCTCAAATAAATCACAATAATACAACATTGACTGAACCACAGGACATAGCTGAAGCTTTTAATAATTTTTTTATAGATCAAGCTGGCGAAGGACCGCATTCTAAGTTTCATTATGACATAAAAGAAAATCTACACTCAATTTACATATCACCAGTTGTACCACAAGATATAGAACGCGTAATTAAATCTTTAAAAGATAAACAAAGCTTTGGCTACGACGGCATTACCACGAAAGTAATAAAACATGTTTCTCATCAAATAGCTGGCCCCTTAGCTCATGTATTCAATGCATGTATATCAGCTGGAAAATTTCCTGATAATCTGAAAACTGTTAAGGTAAAGCCAATACACAAAAATAACTCTAAAGAAGACATTTCAAACTATAGACCAATTGCCTTAATACCAATTTTCTCAAAAATATTAGAAAAGTCAATTTATAACTCATTCTACTCATTTTTAACTAAATACAATATTTTATGTCAAGAACAGAAAGGTTTTAGGAAAAAAATAAATATCAATATGGCCATATACGATTTTTTAAAAATGATACTACAAAATGTTGATAAAAAGATACCAATATGCGCCATATTCACCGATCTGTCAAAAGCATTTGATTATGTAAATCATGACGTACTTTTGAAGAAAATTGAAATGTATGGCATTAGAGGAAATGCACTCAACCTTATTAAAACTTACCTTCAAGGGCGTAAACAATACACGGAAATTTCTAAAGTATGTATAAAAACAAGGAAGGAACTGAAATGTGTTTCATCTACTAGATATATTAAATCAGGTGTTCCTCAGGGTAGTGTTCTTGGCCCCTTATTGTTTTTACTATACATTAATGACCTACCAAAACAAATGCCACATCCAATTGTACTCTTTGCCGACGACAGCACCTTGCTTATTAATTGTCAAAATAAAGGCACGTATGAAGCTGATATCAACAACACACTTGAGAAATTTATAAATTGGCTAACAGAAAATAACTTAATCATTAATTTACAAAAAACAAAAATAATGCATTTTAATCAAAGAATACCAGTTAAAGGAATAAATATAAATTACAATGGTCAAAAGATAAATAAAAACGATGTAACAAAATTTTTAGGAATTCTAATTGACAGTAAATTGACTTGGAAAGCACAAGCAGACGAAGTTTGCAAAAATCTAAGTAAATCTGCTTATGCATTGTACAACATTTCAAAAAAAGTTAACATTGATACTGTTTTAATAGCATATCATAGTCTAGTTGTATCTAAATTAAGATATGGCATAATATTTTGGGGAAACAGTAGTGAGAAAGAGATTATTTTCAAGGGCCAAAAACGCTGTATACGATCTATCTTTAACCTTAAAGTAACCGACAGCTGTGTACCTTTCTTTAAAAAGCATAACCTTTTAAGCTTTCCATGTCTATATATATTAGAAGCAGCTATTTTCGTGAAAACTAATAGTCTTTTATTTCCGAGATTAAAAGATACACGAACAAGAACGACAAACCTAAGAAGTCAATACGTAGACAAACTATGCACGGGCCGATATACAACAGCGTTATTAAAGAAAAGTGTTATGTGTATGGCGCCTATTATATACAATAAGTTACCGCAAAGAATTAAAGAGCTACCTATGGCAACTTTTAAGACCACACTTAAGAAATTTCTTGTGCAAAAATGTTATTATAATGTATCTGACTATCTCAATGACAAGTCCTTTTAGTGGTTATTGTTTTGTTTATATAATTGTCTTTCTTTATTTTAAATTATGTACTGAAATTATTTACTCTTTAGAATTTTGTAACTATATCTTTATTTATTTTGTATTACTTTATAAACATATTAGAAACAGTATTTAAACAGTTCTTAGTATTTAAGTTTAAAATTTTGCATGCCATCAGGCAGAATGTATACGGCTCATATTTATTACTTGTTTACAGCTCAATGTATTACCTGCATTCAAAGCAAATAATTTTTTCTATTCTATTCTATTCTATTCTATTCTATTCTAACAGTTTTTTTTTTTACCAATATGTTGTGATTGGGGTCTCCTTTAAGCAAGTGTATGCTTGTGTCAGGGTACTCCACTCTTCCATACCCAGTAGTCTTTGCAAATAATAGTATACAATCATGTTTAATCGTAATTAGGTGTACGAGCGCGCGTACGTGCGTGAATGCGTGCGAGCGTGCGTGCGTGCATGCATGCGTTTGTGTGTGTGTGTGTCTCATGTGCGACTGCGTGTTATTTCCCAAAGAGTGCTTCAGTCTCCTCGTATGTGAGAGATTTAACGTGAAACGTGAGTGTAATATATCTGTTTATTTTGTTTTGTTCGTGGAAACCAGATAACTAGTAATATACTACTTATAATACTTGTCTTTTATAAATACTTACTTAAATATAGATAATTCCACCAGACTCGAGACAAACAGACATGTTCATCACAGACATGTCTGTCTTGGGTGGGAATCGAACTCACAACCTGTGGCGTGAAAAGAAAGTGTCTGACCGACCACGCCATCGGTCCATCAACCTAGATAATATTGGTGACTTAGATAGGATTGGAATATTATAATATTTTATTGCTTTTTAAGTTGTTGTTACGAAGTCATGTTACTGCAAGTCGTGTATCCATCAATTGAGGGGTAATCTCAGGTAATCCTATAATACCGGTATTAGTCCGCTAATACTTCTAATCGCGTATCAAGTTAGGTGAGGTAAGGCGACAATGCTAGATGAAGAAGGTAGGACTTAGGATTTGTGACGTCAAAATGAAGCGTAATTCAAGGTAAAGTAAAAATCATGAATTTATACTATTACACGGGATAATATTTTTTTCTTAAAATAAATTTATGAGTGGAGTATTTTTATTTTTTAATAAATTTAGGAAGTGTTGATTACGTACGTGTTGGAAAATTTATGACACGTATTACTTCATTTAAATCTTTGCAGTCGGTATAAGTGTTATTATCTATATCATAATCACCAACGTGTTAGTCCATACACATAAACTTTTCCCAAAGCACACACATTATCATCAAGCTAGTTTGTAAAGAAATGAAAAAATTGGTCGATTTTATCACGTTTTCAAAAAATATAAATAGCTATATAGTTGAATTTCGAGTTCTGTGATATCATCCTACTTTAAGTATGTCGCTAGGTTTTTGAACATCGAACATCTTTCTCTTTCTTACCTAGTTCTATACGAATAGTGGTCACCCTACATGTTCGATTTAACCACATAGATAATTAGTGGACATAATCTTCGGTCGCATTGCTGTGGCTGCTTACTAATGTTTCACCTCATTTACATGAATTCTATGTTTTTTAACCCCTGACGAAAAAGAAGGGAGTTATAGTATTGTCTTAGATTTACGCGAATATTACACATTGAAATAAAACTACTTTTTAACGGATTTTATCGCGGTTTATTTTAGATTTTAGATCCCAACGTTTTAAAGTCTTTAAGACTTCATGTTCACGGGTGGACTGAGGTATTTGACGTCCAAAAATATTAATCACAATTATTACTGACTACCTCCAAACATTAATATTTAAGTTGCGTTCCGATTTAAGCAAACTGAGCTTACAGTGTCTTGAATTCTGAGTTGATTTTGCTTGGGTTTTGGTACAAGTAAAGCAAGCAAGTTTCAATTCAACCCTTTTTAGTGGTCCGCGGCTGGACATGGGTCTTCTCTCAATTATATTACGAGTTAAGAGAGTTTGGGCTTTAATCCACACACGCTGGCCAAGTGCTGATTGATGGATGTCACACGTCCTCGAAGAATGTCCTCATGATGTTATTCTTCAGCAATATTGAGCATCTGCGATGAATTTATTCATGTGTACGCTTAACCGGGGATCGAACCCGCGACCTTATATTTCAAATTCGAGGCCGATACCGCTGCGCCACAGTTCTCACAAGTACCTAAACCCAGTTAAAAGCATTTTACTTACAATTGACCTACAAAGTATTTTCTATCTAAACAGTCCTACATCCCAAGAGCGCGTCAAATAACTCTCTCGCTATCTCCCAACCCTGAGGACAAATCGTGGATCTAATACAAAACATGCCCTTTCAGCCCTCAAACCCATCCCTTCAATACTATGTGCGTTTGAGACCAAAACCTCGGAAACCGCCCTAAGATAACAGATAATATACAGTGACGGATTAGGACAATTTTATGCCCTATACAAATATCAACCCTTTAGCGTCCTACTGACGGCTAAGTTGCAAAGCCTCGCGCATCGCCGCATAGTTGCTAGTCTTTCGGTCTTTTATCGGATACACTTCGGAGAGAGTGCGTTGGAATTACACAATCTTATTCCCCCATCCCCGTTCTTCCATCGAACAAGTAGAGGTACGGCTATGCGCCACCGTTATATGGTGGTAATTCTAAGGGCACGCACAAAGCGCTTTGCTTCCACTTTTATTGTGCGAACTGCCAAGTTGTGGAATTCATTGCCGGCATCTCTGTTTCCCGATAGCTATAATCTACCTGTCTTCAAGTCACGAGTGAATCGGTATTTATTAGGTAGGCGCGATCCATCGTAGACTGCAGAATTGCTTCACATCAGGCAAGTTGTGGTCAAGCGCAAACCTATTATAGAATAATAAAAAAAACCCTAGTCTTCCCTCAACTATCTCAAGAGTTGAGATTTTGAGTAGGTATTAATGCTGGACTCAAACGAGCAGCGGTCGCGCAGTGATACGGGCCTCGTATTAGGAATATAAGGTCGCGGGTTCGAATCCCAGTCGTGCCCACACATCTTTTTGTGAATTGTTTCATCGCCGCTGCTCAATATCGGTGAAGGAAAACATCGTGAGGAAACCGGCATGTCTAAGAACTAATCATTCGAAGACATGTGACATCCACCAACCCACACTTGGCCAGTGTGTGTGGATTAAGGCCTAAACTCTCTCAACTAGTAAGATAGCCGAGAGAAGACCCGTGCCCAGCCGTGGTACACTATAAAGGGTTGAAGTGAAAGAGAAAAGTGAATGCTGGACTCAGATTTTGGCGCTTTAGACATTTATCTCTACTAGACATATGTCGCTAAAATTGGCAAGTGTCGATTGAAAAAATATTTTCGTATTCTCAGAAAATTCTATTACATTAATATTATAAACGTGAAAGTTTGTAAGACTGTATGGATGTTTGTTACTCTTTCATGCAAAAAACTACTCGACGGAATTCCGTCGACGTTGTAACGTTGAATAAACAGTTGATATTAACTGTTCATAACCCGTTAACTCGTTGAATAACGTAAATTATAGTTAATGTAAAGTAAATGAAAAAACACATATTGAAATCTAAGCATTTTTTATGCTTCAATGTACTTGAAGATTTATATTGAAATGCTTTTTTCAGGGGCAACGGTCATATCGTTCCTGTGCAAATAGTTAATTTGGTTATGTTCTAATCCGGCTCTGAACACAACGTATTGAGGAAAACGCCTGACGATAAGGTTAAAGCAATGATATCGGAACAAAAAAGGCTTTATACAATTGGCTCAGGCGTAAATTGAACCCTTAAATAATGGTGTCGTTGTGGATTCATGCATGGTAATATGTTTGTAATCTTGTGAATATTCTATGAGGTTATTTGGGGTTAAATATTGCCGATTGGTTATGGTGAAAATCGTGTTAAACAAATTTAAGGTATTTTCATGAAAGTGGACTTAAGTTATAGGTTATTTTAAAGTTTATTTTGACTGGCCTGTTGCTTAGCCGGAGGTCGTTGGTTCGATTCTTACCCAGGCCAAATCTCTATGTGATGAACATAATTGTTTGTGTCATGTCTGGGTGTAATTTATCTATAGTATAAAAAAATTTAATTAGTATATCGGTTTCTAATACCCTTAACACAAGCAAATATAATTGCTTTTGTGACAAGATGGCGCTGTGTTGTCCACTGCGACGATTTTGATATAAATATGATCAAAAGGTATTGCAGAGCAACGATGATGTCGGACGATGTCTATGTAAAAAATAAAATATATTAAAATTTACATTGTGGCGAGACTCCAAGCGCTAGACACTCAGCGTGAACTTGGTCTTCACAATGCAGTACTCAACAATATCTTCGACCTTCGTTGAATGATGTAGGCGGGACACGTCGTACAGAAGTGTCACCAGTATGGCTGCACTAGGTGGTTCAGTCCGGTCGGTGCAGTGCCAAGAAGGCAACGCAAAAGACCTCGTTTTGGTCTGTATCTCATACACTAATTAAGAATTTAGTGAAGTCTTAAGGCTCTGGATGAGAAAATAATTAAGTAACTACATACAGTTGAGAGACAAATATATCTCAACATTCTCAACTTCTGAAGTGAATAAAGGGGTACGTCAATCGGTTAGAAATAGTTACGTCACGAGAGGGTTGAATCAATCTAACCCTTGTCTATTCTGTTTGTTACATAAGTAAATACATACGTACATACCTACCTTGGACCAGTGGTTCCGAGTTTAATTCCCGGGTCGAGCAAAACGACTTTTCCGGTTCGAAGTTTGGAATTGTGCCTGTCGAATGACATCGACTGGCCCCCTATTACTTATGGAACTTAAACATAGCAGGTGGGTTATATTCACCTCTGCCTACATTTTCAGGCAACACAGGCATGCGTATGTTACTTTACCTAATCGACGAAAAAGACGAATTAAAAATAATAGTAAGTACTTAAGATAGGTAGTCATATTTTCGCAAAAATTCGAATTTATAAAAGTAGTTCCGAGTCATTTGTAAACTATAGTCACAGTCGTTCACTGTATGGAACTGACTCATCAATTCCCGTCCCGTGGAGTGAACTCGTTCCCCTAAATCGTTTCGCAGTTCCTTTCGCACCGTGAATCAGCTTCAGTACAGTCAATCAAAATCAAATCAATCAAAATGAAAATATGCTTTATTTTTTTTGAGACGCGAGTCTACTTAAAAATAGTCCAATTTCTTTTCCTACCGTGCAGTGAATGACTGGCAACTACTGAGAAACACTGACAAAAACTCTGTAGGCTTTTTTCTTTTTTAAATGAAGTACTTATATCTATTTCATTTTGTTTGTTTAGTGTAATGAAACTTACAGTGGACCACTGCCTTAAGCTCAGTGAGTTGGCACTTGGCACTATGGATAGGGTTGCTAATTTTTTTTACAAGAAATAAAGTATATTCAGGTATCTAAAGAATATTCAACAGTATTTTAGGAAAATGCACAGTATTTTGTATACATTATTTTTGTTCAACAGAAAAAGTATAATTTAGTGAAACACTGTACTGTACTGTATAATACTGTTTCAAACATTATAGTTGGCAACCCTAACTGTGGATCGAAAACACTCTGACGTAAAGTTCACTGAGATGGAACTAAGAACTAGGGAACGAAAACAACGCGCAGTAGCGATCGAGTTCCTGTTAAAGCAGTTCTTCGGAACGAATCGTTCCAGAGTCTACTTTAACCCGTTTTAGTGTCCCACAACTGGGCACGGGTCTCCTCTCAACTATCTTACAAGTTCAGAGAGTTTAGGCCTTCATCCACACACGCTGGCCAAGTGCGGGTTGGTGGATGTCACATGTCCTCGAATGATTAGTTCTTGGACATGCCGATATTGAGCAGCGGCGATGAAACAATTCACACAAAGATGTGGTACGATTGGGAATCGAACCAATGACTTTATATGTTCAAGGCGAGCCCCGTACCGCTGCGACACCGCTGCTGTTCCGGAGTTACTCATGCCTAATTGTATGTATGTAGCATCAACACATATGAAAGCAAGAACCTGTGAACGCCAGACCTTCGTTATTTTTTAAAGGTAGTTGTTTGTCAGCGCATGTTCTCAACACACGTAAGAACGATGAACCTATTATGAAGTTTGAGTCATCGTGGGAAAGCCTTGCCAGAATTACTTACCGTTCTTATACAATTAAATGAGCTTTAAGGCTGCCACGAATGTTAAGTGTCTGGCAATGAATGACGTAACTTTCTATTATATACCAAAGGAAACACAAGAAAATGACACATTTTATTTACATACCTTTGCTTCGAACCTTTTTTGTGTCCCACAGCTGGGCACGGGTCTTCTCTCCACTATCTTACGAGTTAATGTGTGGCCTTAATCCACACACGCTGGCTAAGTGGTGGTTGATGGATGTAACATGTCTTTAAATGATTAATTCTTAGACATTCCGGTTTATTCATGTTTTCCTTTGCCAATATTGAGCATCGGCGATGAAATAACAAAATTCACACAAAGATATGTGGGTATGACCGGGGATCGAACCCGCAACCTTATGTTTCAAAGGCGAGGCTGTTACCACTGCTGCCCCGCTGCTCTCTTACACACCTTTAGTAGGTACTATTAACCGGTCAAAGGCACTATGACCCCAATTCATATTAGGTCAATCGTTCTCAATCGTGTTGGGAGCATTCGCTGATAAATTTTCAGCTTTTATATAATAACGAAGGTCTGGCGGTCACAGGTTTTTAGGATGTATTATTTTATTCAATCCCAAACAAAAGATACCCATAGGAAGTCAGCCGGGTAAATTGATAAACACAATAAAAAATGCAGGCTCCGGTGTCGAACCCGGACCGTTGGTCGTTGTACAGATAACGCGGCATCATTTGTATTGGATGGGTTTTATTTTATTTATCCTCACGCTTCACTGCTACGGGTTTAGGCAGAAGTGTGATCAGAGTACTGATAGAAATGAGCTAAAATGTTACCGTATCTTTTCAACACATAAATGATTTTACTCTAGAATAGGCTTGCGCTTATCTTGCCTGATGTTAAGCAATGACGCGGTCTACGATGAAACTCGCTTACCCAGTATATCCAGTAGACCACTTGGGAATACGAGTGATTTTTGATGAGAACGTAAAAGTGAACTTAGGAATAAGACTTCGCATCGGAACACGACAATGCCACCTGTCAGCGCGACTTTTCTAGTGAATGGTTACTCTTCGTTCGACATAACTCAAAAACTACTAGTTAGTCATATCTTGATCAAATTTGATTGTAAACGAACCTATGAACACCAGGCACGGGTGAAGCGGTCATCTTGGAAATTCTGACACTTTGTGTTGGACGGTTACATCGCCGGGAAGTGCGAACGCAATTACGTGCTCGGTGGACGTTAGGTACGCTTTAATCCAATGCAATCTTAGCGATCTGTAATTATCTAGTAAAAATAATGATTGTGCTATCGAGAGATCGTGGTGAAGTGATACTGTATCAGAAAAAATGAAAAAATTGAAAAAAAATAATTAAAAAAAAATGGTCGAATTGTTGCTCCTATATGGTTTCAACCTTAAGGAGCCTCATATCACTGCCACCTTCTCACTGAAAGTCATTCTCACGAGTGAATCGGCACATTGGGCTGGCGCGTCCCATTGTAGACTACATCATTGCTTAATATCAGGTATGTTGTAGTCAAGCGCCAGTCTATTCAAGCATAAAAGAAAAGTTATTTTATTGGAATACCGTCTTCCTACCCGATAATTCACGTCTACCTAAAGTTGTCTGTTAATCCTGATTTTTTAGTTGAAAGCCTTCAAATCTTTTATTGTTTGTCACCTGACTATATCAAAACTTCGTTTAGTTGATAACAATATATGAAAATTCATATTTTAATAAATCTGTCTGTAAGATTATAAAAAATGTTACGAGCAGCGGTGGCGCAGCGGTACGGGCCTCGCCTTAGAAAAATAAGGTCGCGGGTTCGAATCCTGGTTGTGCCCACACAATATCTTTGTGTGAATTGTTTCATCTCAGCTGCTCAACATAGGTGAAGAAAAACATCGTGAGGAAACCGGCATGTCTAAGAATTAATCTTTCGAGGACATGGGACATCCACTAACCCGCACTTGGCCAGCGTGTGTGGATTAAGGCCTAAACTCTTTCACCTCATAAGATAGTTGAGAGAAGACCCGTGCCCAGCAGTGGGACACTATAAAGGGTTGAAGTGAAGATTATAAAAAATGTTATACACGAATTTTTTGCTTTACCATTGAAATGAAACAATATTAAGATATAACGCATTACGAGTTAAGTAATGGAGTGGGAGTGTGTTACGTCATACACAGGTACATATACCTAAAACTTACCAAAGCGTGACGTCACTCGAGATTTCGCTTGGACGTCTCGCATTAATCTTTAATCCCACGAAAAAAAAGGAAAATATGTGTCCAACAATTGTTGTCATACATAATGAAGTTCATTTTCATCTGTGTTTTAATTCATTGGATTTAGTGACGCCGACAACAATACCGCTGACATTGGCGCCATTCTGACGCCGAGGACACCACGTCAACGACTGACGCCTACGTCACAAGAATACTACGCTTTGTACCTTAGACTGGTGCTGTCTTTACTAATATTAATACGAAAGTAACACGTCCGTTTGTTGCGCTTTCACGCCAAAACTAATGAACCGATTTAGATGAAATTTGGGATAGAGAAATTTAGAGGCCCGGGGAAGCGCATAGGATAGTTTTTATCCGACTGCGCAAAAAGAGGTTAATGGGTTAGCGCGATAACCTACATACGCGCGGGTAGAGCCGCGGCCGAAAAGTTTGTTAGCAATTAACTCAAAAACAACTAAACAGATTTTCATGCGGCTTTTACTAGTAGACAGAGTGATCCATGGGGAAGGTTTAGATGTATAATTAGTATCTGTGGCGCATTAGACATACATTACCATCAAGCGCCATTTCACCCTGTCTTCGATTTATCACATCCAACTACTGCCGGCTATCTTTCGCAGAGCGCCACTGCACCCAGCTGGAGGGCGTCCCACATTACGCTTGCCAAGACGTGGTCTCCATTCAAGAACTTACTTACCCCATTGTTTATCGGTTCTTCGGAATTCTCTAAAACTTCGAGCTGCGGATGTCACATGTCATCTAATACCTTTAAACCAGCAAAAAAATAAAATTCTTGCATAAAATATATATTTACATAAATATATATTCTGAATCTCGGAAACGGCTTCAACGATTTTCATGAAATTTTGTATGCAGAGGGTTTCGGGAACGAATAATGGATTTACCTAGTTTTCATTTTTAGCGAACGTCGTTTTAGTCATGTTTTCAGGCAATGAGAAACTGCTAAAATATCATAAAATACGAAAGCAATTTCACCACGATGATGATAACTCAGGTGGGAATTTGGTTGGTCTCAGAACCAGATGATTCCGGTTCGAATACATATGATATATATTTTTTTAATTCTGTCTGTTATGAGAAACGCTATTATTGGGAGCCCTATAATTTCCAAAAAAAAACACAAGCAAAGCTTGGTCGTCTAGGTACTATATTAAACATACAAACCAGCTGCAATAAACATTTTAAGGCTTTCGGCTAAAATCAGGATTATCAGACAACTTTATGTAGGCATGAATTATCGGGTAGATGACGGTGTTCCAAGAAAATAACTACAGCAAATATCACTTCACCCCGATCTCTCGATAGCACAATCATTAATTCTACTAGATAGTTACAGATCGCTAAGATTACATTGGATTAAAGCGTAACGTCCACCGAGCACGTTTGCATGCACACTTCCCGACGATGCAACCGTCCAACACAAAGTGTCAGCTCTTCTAAGATGGCCGCTTCACCCGTGCTCGGTGTTAAATCGTTCGTTCATATTGAAATTTTCAAGTGGCAGACTTCAAAGACGGACGCGATGACAGTAAAAATGACAGCTGATGTCTTGAGAAGTCGATGTGCCAACACATTTAAAACCTTATTTTTATATTTATTCTATTTTCCGCCAAAATTTATTTACAATGGAACCCATTACCGTTCCGAGCGCGACTTGAGCACAATATAGGCAAACAAAAAACTAATTTCCTTATTTATTAAGGGGTGCAAAGTGGGGGAAGTGGGGGAAGTGGGGGGGGGGGGATAATATTTGATGGCTGATTCGTTTTATTGTCAATCGAGAAGTGCGAGACGGAGGAAATTGAGTAATAGCTTGAACAACCACTGGGGTTTATAACGTAGACTGTGGACTTGAGACAAAATTGGAAGTAGTTTTATTAAGTACAATAATCATGATGAATTCATTTAAATTTTACACCAGACAGGTATTTTTTACATATAGCTTACTAGAAGCTAGAAACCTAATTTAATGTTTTAACAATAATTGAAAATTTGCTCAGCGGATTTCGATAAAATGGGACTACAAAGGCCATTTTAATCAAACAAAGAGTTACCAAAATCGAAATATAATTGGCGAAAATATCTCGTGTATAAAAAAATACTTTTGAATTGAGATTCTCCTTCTTCTTATAGTCGGTAGAAAAACAAGTGACTAATATTTTGTTGTAACTCAAGGACTAAATGATTTTTTTTACTATGGCAGCAGCAGATTTTTGACGGGCTTGTGGCGTGTTTCAGATACTTGCTTTTTACGCCGCAGGTCGTCGGTTCGATTCCGTCGGTGATGAACATGTCTGTTTCTCTCGAGTCTGGGTGTAATTATAAATTGAAAGTATATATTTACTAATGAAAAAGTAGTATATTATGTCTGGTATATACCAGTTATCTGTTACCAGTTTCCATAACACAAGCTCTGCTTAGCTTGGGATCAGATAACCGTGTGTGTTAATATCCTGGAATATTATTAATTGTTGTTAAATTTCTGGGATAAAAGTTACCCTGTATGTAAATAATAATGTGCAAAATTGCATCCAGTAATTTTCCCAACAAGAATCAGTTCCACTCGAGCTGTATAAAATGTCTCAAGTCGTAAGTTTACACGGTAAGGCACGGTTTGTCTACACAACACCTCCTGTATGTCTGTCTGTGCGACAGGAAATGAAAGATTCCGACAGAACGACTCGCCCTTTGTTCTTTACTCGCTCCTGACCTCCATCCTTTCACCACAGGAAATGTTTAACAGTATGGAAATCATGCTCATTTATAGTTGTCAACTGTTAGTTATAAGAGTCGTTGAATATGTAAGTAAATTATTTGAACCAGTGTGCAAACTAAGAAAATAATTAAAAACCATTAAAAAAAACACCTTTTTTATTTTTAGACGTCTATGTTTTGGTACTAAAAATGAAGTAATTGATTATGAAAGATGTTCTCTATTATTAACACTGATTATACGATCACCCTCGCACTGACATATTCGGAGATGGTTATTGACAAAAAAACATAGCGACATACGTACCATTGAGTTCTTTTTTACAGCAATCAGAATCAGAAAACGACAAACGACACACGACTTGCAGACGGGGAATCATAAAAAAGAAACTGTTATTATTTTATTTTGTGACCTTGCATGTGATGTTTTGGGAAACTGGTCAAATTATTTGTTGGAAATAATCTAAGGCATCATCTCCTTAACCTTGGACCGTTAATTACGGGATAGTTAGCTTAGGGGTGTTTTTGCCGAATTTGTTTTCTAAACTATTATTAACAAGACCAAACATTAATTATTAAACTTATTTGGTCCAGTTGTCATACTGTAATATTTGTACTGTGTCTAATTTATTGAAATTGCTATTGAATGGGTATAACTAAATCTTACCCTTGTTGTGGCTTTTGTTACCAATTATTGGTGTTAAATATGAGTTTGTTGACTGTATTCAGTGATTATATTGTTGATTATGTATTTGGTTGTCTGATAAATGGTTCTGATGTTTTCAGGGTATCAGTACATAAGTATAAAAGGTGATTATTAAAATAATTTATAACGTAGTTCTCATGATTACAAACAACTTTCCCAAAAAACTTACTGTAGCAAACTTTTTTTTACAGACTACGAAAGTGAAGGGTAGCGAGCGAGGTGACGCACCACGCGCCACGCGCCTTTGTAATGTTCGTCGGCTCTACTGCTCTGGCTTAATAGTTAGTATAATATTATATAGAATCTAAATATTTTAACTATGTACCTATTCTTTTTTTCATTAGTTCCCTTTGTTTAACCAGATTTTATTATAATATAAAGTGAATAATATATAAGTATCCTTGGGGAAAGGGACTGTCATCTTTAACACAGGTTACTCTGTAATCTAGCTAAGATGACAGTTGCAATCCTTACTGTGACCATAAAACTCCTTAATATTATAATCAACATACAGAAAATTGTTATCATAAGTTTTGTAACTGAGTGTATCAATAAACTATTATTATTGTTATTATTATAATTATCGAATTTGACGGGCCGGCCGGTGGCGTGGTCGGTAAGATACTTGCTTTTCACGCCGGAGGTCGTGGGTTCGATTCCCACCCGAGACAAACATTCGTGATGAACAATTGCGTTTGTGTCGAGTCTGGGTGTAAATATCTATTATAAGTATACCTATATTTATAAAAGAAAAGTATTATATGTATAGTATATACCAGTTATCTGGTTTCCATAACACAAGCCCTGCTTAGCTTTGACCGTGTGTTAATGTTGCAGAATATTTATTTATTTATTTAAAAAAAACAAATTGCCCCAGATATTTTTTTATTATGAGTTCACCACATGGTTAATATTTTACACATTACTAGTCATCTTGTATAATAAGATACAGGTGACAGGCACTGACAGGGTATTGCCTAGTCACCGACACTACTGACTATACGTGTATGTAAGTACCATTGTCTAAAACATATTGACATGGACACATTGACAGTAATTATGGTGGGCAAATAACTCGTCACTAAAAATCGTAACAGAATTCTAGGTCAATAAAGGTGGTTCCACACTCGAGCTGTCACAATGACAAGTACCCACTGCGACAATTTAATTGCTCACCATCCGTCACAGCGCAAATTGGTCCCACTTCGGTCTGCGGCCGCTCCATTGGATAACTACCTTTAGATCTATGTATTGACAATTGTAAAGTAGTTTTGGGTGGGTTTCGATTGAAATTGCATAATACAACACTGTATTAATGTGAAGGTGTCAGCAGAGGTTGATATTTACACCATCGTATCGTCCACGGAAAAGCTTAATAAGTTTAAAAGTGTTGGAATGGTAATGAAGTGGCCAGCGTGCCACAGTTATATCACGACTGACATATCTATAGGTCGACCGTTTAACTCGCGTATCGCCTATCGCCAAGATTCTGACTCCTCAAGCTGCACAGACAGTGATGATGATTCAAGCGATATGGATATTAGTGAGGAATAGTCTTACATTACTTTTATCTCTGGTTAAATAGTTGTTTAGGAGATTTAATTAATGTTTTATGACTTTGTAACTCAGTAGCTAATCCGTCGTGTGTGGTGTCCAGTTTTGCTCTGCATTACAATGTCGTATTCTGCAATTAGTAATCGTAGGTCAAAAAAGTAACCCCCTGATCATAAACGTCTTATAAGCTCATTATAGCTAAAATAGGTTTATAATTGTTTGTCTTCATCTGTCATCTTAATATTTCATTAATAAGGAAGAGACAAAGTCCATTTTAACTAAAGAGGTTTATAAGAGTTTTATGAATAAGACCGTAAGACTTTAAGTATAGGGTGAGAAGGCATAATTATCTTTCCATCTGTGAGACAAAACTAACATTGAATTACAATAATAAATGTAAAAAATATGTAGTTAAGCAAAAGTAAATTATTTTTTGAATTGATTTAAATAGTTAGTTAAGTTATTTCACGTTAATTTAATTATGATTTTTTTACATATCATATATCTTTAAATGAGCAATTCTTGTATTCATATATTTAATTGGAATCTCGGAATCGGCTCCAACGATTTTCATAAAATTTAGT
Organism: Meganola albula; assembly: GCA_936450015.1. Classification (NCBI taxonomy): domain Eukaryota; kingdom Metazoa; phylum Arthropoda; class Insecta; order Lepidoptera; family Nolidae; genus Meganola; species Meganola albula. The sequence continues at coordinate 199,891 of OW388168.1, forward strand.
ATATAGGGGGTTTCGGGGGCGATAAATCGATCTAGCATCTAACCATTTTTAGAAAATGTCATTTAAAAAAAAATACCGAGCAAAGCGCGGAGATATTTAAAGATATTTAAAGTTAAGCTCATAAGTTTTTTTAAAACACGCGTTTTTAAGTTAGTAACTAGACATAGTAGACATTCATGTCCAACACTTGTTCAAATATTTGACAAACCATGTTTGCAGGCAACCGACGCGACGCGCGACGGTTGTATCTCAATAACAATTTATCTATTACACATTAACTAGTACGAGTTTGGTGATTTTAGATTGGTTGTTGGTTGAATCATTGGTTATACAATGAAGCGTGAATTTAGATTTCGGTATTTAATTTATTCAGTAACGATTCTTACTCGCCACAGCCCGCGGTTTTGTCTAGGTGAAAAATCTTTAGTATCTTACGATGACCAGTGATGAACATTGCTAAAGATTGGGTGTGGGTGCCTCACAGGGGTGGAGAAGTTTTCAAATCAAATTAATCAAGTCATTTATTTCTCAGTATATCGTACATCGAATTCTTAACATTATTCATAAGTTCACAGTAGGTGATTTATTAAATACTAGTGGCCCACCCCGGCTTCGCACGGATTGATGTCGGTATTGAACAAAATTTCTAATCATGATGCGTTTTATCACATTCTTGGCTTACTTTCCATGCTTAGGACACTCAGTCAAAACGTTTTTATGGGAAAAAGAAAAGGGCTGTTTTTAGGGTTTTTCCGACAGTTATTCGAATTTTTCTCACCTTTAAACCTTCCCTAGACCTCCACGAACATTTCAAGACCAAAAAAGGATAAATCCGTTTAACCATTCTCGAGATTTAGCGAGACTAACGAACAGCAATTGATTTTTATATATAGATTTTTATGGACAATACACTTTTCTACTAGTTATATAGATGTAATCATTGCCGTGGTACCTATAGCCAATTTTGAATTTTAATTTTTTTTAGCCTCACAGAGACATTTTCGTTCAGTGTAAACAAATGAGGATGTTTTTTCACAAAAATGCAAGTTTCATCAATATTAAACATTATAGTGAAATATTTTTTATTTAAAGTAGAAACAGTGGCGTGCAATGATCCATATAATAGGGGCAGGTTTTGCCCACTGGCCGAGGTATTTCGTTGCTGCGTAAATAAAGACAGAACTTTGGGAGTGAGCTGCTTTGGTACCTCGTCATGGTCTTTGGTGCTTCCCCCTTTTTGGGGGGATCGGGTCTGTGGTCGCAACGCGGTAGGAGATCCCTTTTGGTGGAGGGTGTCAGTGCACGAGGTAGCGTTTATCTACGACGTGCGATCAGACCCTATCGGGTGAGACCCCGTGAGGGGAGGCCAAGCAGGACCCGATCAGCGTACGCTGCGGCGTTTCAGTTTCGCTCCCTCTGCTATTGTTACGTCCTCGTCTTAGTAGTGTTGTAAATGTAGGAGTCTATAATGTAACTTTATGACAAAGGCGAAAAACAGAAAAACAGAAATAGAACTAAGTTGCTTCCGGGTATAATTCGGGATCGGAAGGCCCCATCCTATGAAGCCGACGTAAGCAGAAAAATTCAAATGATTGTTTTTTTAGTACTGCCGATTACAGATGTGCTAAAGCACTCACTTCAACCCTTTTTAGTGTCCCACTGCTGGGCACAGGTCTTCTCTCAACTATCTTATGAGTTGAGAGAGTTTAGGCCTTAAACCACACACGCTGGCCAAGTGCGGGTTGGTGGATGTCACATGTCCTCGAATGATTAGTTCTTAGACATGCCGGTTTCCTCACGATGTTTTCCTTCACCGATATTGAGCAGCGGAGATGAAACATTTCACACAAAGATGTGTGGGAGCGACCAGGATTCGAACCCACGACCTTATTTTTCTAAGGCGAGGCCCGTACCGCTGCGCCACCGCTGCTCCTGCGCCACCGCTGCTCCGCTAAAGCACTAGGACCCAAAAATAAAGGTCTGAACTAAAATTCCTTCCGGGTGAAAGTCGAAATTGGGTGGTCACTAACTAAGACCACCATTTTATTGTCACTTGATTTGCACCACCCGAAGACCACGTTGAGGGTTTAGATTGAAGATGCACTCCCATGAGCAATGGTGACTCAGTCCCTTAAAACTCTCTCGGGCTCGCTCCGTATCTTTCCTGGTGTAGGGGCTGGTCATCGTGATGGAGACTTTTGGGTGCTTTTGTACTGGGAGTGGTCAGGGTGGGCTTTAGTACTAAGTTACTTTCATTGTTACTTCTTTACTTTGACTGGTCTGGTAGCGTAGTGGGCAGTGACCCTGACTATTACGCCGAAGGTCGTGGGTTCGATTCCCACACAGAACAAATCTTTTGTGTGATGATCACGATTATTTGTTCTGTGTCTGGGTGTATTTTTTCTATATTATGTATGTATTTACAAAAAACAATGTATTTAAGTATAGTATCCGTTCCTAGTACACATAACACAAGCAAATATAATTGCTTCATTTGGGACTAGATGGCGCTGTGTGTATGTGTGAAAATATTATTATTATTGTTATTATTATAATGTATGTATGGACATGGGTAGCCCGACCCCAAATAATAGAATCATCTCGATATATGCCGTCTCCCACTGCTATGTTGGGAATCCACTTCCCTCCAGTCTAACTTTCTGACACCTCCTATTATCTTTTTGATTAAATTCGTGCGGGATTCGAAACAGTTCGTGTCTTAGCCGGGTTCGAATCCCGTGTCACTTCACCGCACCGCTGCTGATTCTGGTGCACAGGAGTACCAACGGTGGGATTAGTCACAAAAAAGAACCGTCTCGATATGTTTTTTTTTAATTTTTTTATTCTTCGATAGGCTGGCGCTTGACTACAACTTGCCTGATGTTAAGCAATGATGTAGTCTACGATGGAACGCGCCAGCCAAGTGTACCGAATCACTCGTGATTACGAATGATTATCGATAAGAAGGTGGCAGTGGAATGAGCCTCCTTAAGGTTAGCAACCTTAAAAGAGCAACAGTTCCGACCCACTCTCACTGCATGGTGTCACCAGACATCGCACCGGAACACGGCAAGGCTGCTTGGCGGTGCGGCTTTGTCTGGTGGGTGGTCACTAACCACGGCCAAAGCCTACCACCAGTAGATTGTTTCGCTCTTGCATAAACGCATCAAGTTCAGTCCATCCAATAGACTTACCTATACACAGATATACATCCTGAACTTATAACACCCCTCTTTTTTGTAGTAGGTAAACAAAATGCAAAATGAGTATCTCCTAAACACGTAGTACAAACACACATCGCAAATACAACACTGATAAATGTGCCGCGATGCGGGCCCACTGTTTGTGCAACTCGACCGCAAATAAACAGCCGTGTTTCACTACTACCTATTATATCAGCAGCGGTGGCGCAGCGGTATCGTCGGCTCCGAAATATGCCGCAGGTTCGATCTTCGGTCGTACCAAACATTTTTGTGTAAATTTTGCTGCTCACTAGTTAATAAAATATCGTGAGGAAACTGGCATGCCTTAGAATTAACGATTTGAGGTCATGTGACATCCACCAACCTGTAGTTGGCAGGAATTCGGTGATGTGATTACCCTGGTGTTTCAGGGGAGCACGCAAAACCGAAGGTCCTGCGCCTGATCTTACTCCGGTCAGTAAGTACATCCCACCGGATTCTAAAACATAAGGGTAGTCTACTTGGACTGGCCGCTGTAGCCGAAAAATCAGCTAGTACCCGTCCGGTCGGGGTATACTGTGCTCGAAAGGTCGCAGGTTCCATTCCCGCCTCGAACAATCTTTATGCTGGTTGAGGGACTACCCTTTGTTCTTCGAACAGCAAGTTAAGGCGTTGTTCTCGGTTGTAATTAAAACATCTTTTTTTATTGACGGGCCGGTGGCGTGGTCGGTAAGATACTTGCTTTTCATGCCGCAGGTCGTGGGTTCGATTCCCACCCGAGACAAACATTAGTGAGGAACATTTGTGTTTGTTTCGAATCTGGGTGAAAATATCTATTATAAGTAAATATTTACAAAAGAAAAGTATTATATGTATAGTATATTATTATACCAGTTATCTGGTTTCCATAACACAAGCTCTGCTTAGCTTGGGACCAGATGACCGTGTGTGTTAATGTCCCAGAATATTTATTATTTATTTATTTATTCGGCGTTAGGCCGGTGTTTGACTACAACTTGCCTGATGTTAAGCAATGATGTAGTCTATGATGGAACCCGCCAGCCTAGTATACCGATTAACTCGTAATAACGAATGATTTTCGGTGAGAAGGTGGCATGAAGGAGCAACAATTCTTGGTGGATACTAAACACGGCCGAAGCCTACCACCAGTTTATTGTCACCTGATTTGCACCACCCGGGGACCACGTGTCAATTTGCACATTCAATTAAAATTGCACACCCACGGATGAAAGTGACTCAGCCCCCAAAATGGAATTTTATTGGAAAATTCTACGAAATCCATTGTTTCGCGTCTATGTAAAAGTCCACATCATGCTTATTTATTTTAAAATAACCAAGATCTACATTAAAAAATATCATCTATTCGACGACCTTCTTTTGCTGACGGTCCTGCCGGACGGTAAAATCAGCTGTTTTAGATATGATAAAAAAGTACAGAAAAATAGTGTAGAAAATTTTAGGAAGCCATACTAAGAACACGTATTCATAATACTAATACAGTTTGGTAAGATTAATACAAAATGTAACATAATACCACTTTCTTTGGTTGAATAAATGAAAAAACATGTGCTTGCCGCCCTGCGGTTTCAAGGTGGACTTGCGCATATGCGGTTCACTGCCTTGCGGTTTCGTGAATACCTTAACTAATGATGACTTTTTATCGACTCTAAAAATGGAGCGTGATGTGTAAACGAAACGGCATAGTTATCTTACACAGTAAATTTTACTGTTGTACTTCATTTTATTAGAAATGTAAAGGTTTGTTTAAATGAATGTATTTTTGTTACTCTTTCCCGCAAAATGGAATTAAGCACAGATATAAATTACTATAGTCCGGAATTACACATACTTTTTATCCTTATACCACGCGAGCGAAGCCGCGAGCGGAAACAACTATAGCTATACTTAATATTATAAATGCGAATGTAAGTTTGTTTGTTACGCTTTCACGCAAAAACTACTGAACCGATTTGTATGAAATTAGGTATGGAGGTAGTTTGAGACCTGAGAAAGGACATAGGATACTTTTTATCCGACTGCGCAAAAAGAAGGTAATCTTTTGGCGCGATAACCGACATACACGCGGGCGAAGCCGCGGACGGAAAGCTAGTAAACTCATAAAACTAATCGCCCTTAAAAGCACGATAGACGATAGAAAAATATCACCGTTACATATTTATTGCGATTAGTCGTCATGAAATTTATGAAACTGCAAGGTGTGAACCGCATTGTGCGTCCATTGCTTAACTATAAAAATTTGTAAAATCCTATATTCGATTGCGGAATTTCATATTCATGGAATTTAAGAAAACGCGATGCGGCAAATCGCATATGCGCACATGGTTACGTGTTTAGTTTGATGATTTCATATAACTATAAAACAGCTGTAAAAATATGACGTCTGTCAAAGTGATCTTGAATTAATTAGCTACCTATCTTAGTAATGTCTTAAAATTTTGTAACGTTAGGGTGTAAGCACACTAAATTATGGTTGACCCGATGATAAGTGACGTGGGTGATAGGTGACAAGTTAGTTGTTAGTTGTTAGTTACTTAGTAATTAGGATTGTATTTTCTAGGGAAATATAGCACAGCAATAGATTGACAATTATAACTTCATTTAAAGATTACATAAGCCAACATAACCTGCGATACCAAAAAAGACTTGCACAACACACAAAAGAAATGACACTGGCAGTAAGTGGAGTTAAAGGCCAACGACATGTGAGGCTAAAGAGATGCGATATTCCAGCCTCAGCGACAGATTTACAAGGGATCTAGAACTAAGCCACAATGATGGAAAAGTTCTAAAATATAAGAAAACATTATACAATTGGGACAGGACATCAAAGAACTAAGTGGCTTATTGTTCCCGAACAGATTGCCATGGCCCAGATATGTCAACGAAAAAAAAAATTAAAGATTTCTTAACAATTGACAAAGACAGAAGTAGGGCATATAGATTATTTAATTACACCCAGACACGAAGCGTAGGACGCCCTCAGATTAGGTGGAGTGACGATCTCAGCAGGACGGCCAGAACTGGATGAGAAAAATCGCGGATCTTACTCAGTGGCTAACTTGAGAGGCCTATGTCCAGCAGTGGACTAAAATAAGCTGATGATAATGATGATGACACACATCTAAAAATATCATAAATAACGTCTTATTACAAGTACACTTCGTTCACGATGTAAGATTATTCCGACTTTTAATTTTTAATTTAGCTGCTACCCGCGGCTTCGCACGTGTTATTAGAGTAAAAAATACCCTACGTTCTAGTCAAGATAATAGGTATCTCTGAGCTAAATTTCATGGAAATTCAATCAGTAGTTTTTGCGTGAAAGAGTAACAAAAATCTATCACACATAGTATGCCTTTCAAATAAAAATAGGACTGGACTCACGGCTCACTTCATACCAAAAACCAAGCAAAAGTACCGCCAGCACAAAATATCAAACCACAGACAATAATATTATTTTAAAATGTATGGAAAACTAATTTATGTAGAAAAATGTACTATATATATATTTTATTTATTTATGTAGCTACATACAGCTACCTACCTAAGTAAAGGAGACGTTCAAAAAATGTATAGAGCCTGGGATTAAAATAATTGTAAATTTGAACAACAATCTGAGTTACATAGGTTAATAGTACATAATTATTTAAATTTTTTGGTCCATTTAAAATAATTTTACACCCCATTTTTTTTTAATTGAAACTGAAAATATGAATCTTTAATGCAATATTTATTATTATTGCAATTGGCAACCCCGGCCAAATGACAATTGAGCAACCAAAAAAATTTAAATTATTTAGAACGCTGTCAATCAAACTGATCAATGACAATGACATCGTGACGTTTCCCGTAATAATTTTTTTTCCATGCGTTTTGTTATTACACTAATAAGATAATTAATATTTTTCGTCATAATTACATTAAACTGCAGCTAAAATAATATTACAAGAAAAAAGTACTTTAACACAATGCAATTATTGACATGATTGCAATATTTATACTGCTTAGGAAATGAATAATTAAAGGTAATGTGCGTTTTGTTTTTCTGTTACATTTTTAAGATTTTTACAAAAATGGGTGCTCCTAAAATTCGTGTCTAGTTAAATTCTAATAGCTTATTAAATAAGCTTTGTAATGAGGTATATCACATTGGTGTTCAAAATACTATCCCACTTTTGACCTCTCCTTTACGCGCTGGGATGCCACGTACGCAAATACATGAACACGGATATAAACACACGTTTTAACTGCTAACACCGCTTTTTTTTCGTCTAAAGTTAATGTAAAACATGTTCGTACCTAAATATTCGACTCCAAATTTATTATTCGACTTCAATCTCACTGAAACGATTACATGTGATTATCAAACAAACATTTTTGCCCGCAATACTGAAACATGTGAAGTTGTTGCGCATTATGATCCAAGATGGCAGATTTCCAGTCCTATACTTATTTGAAACGCATAGTACATTCATATAAACTTAAACATTCAATATCTGGATCGTTAGAACCGATTCCGAGATTCCAATTATATATATATATACAAGAATTGCTCATTTAAAGATATAAGATAATGATAGTAAAACAAATTTGATGCCACTGCGCCACAGCTGCTGAGTTTAGTGTGTATCAACCTTAATTAATTGTCGTTATAGTAACTTAAAAAATGAACATAATCGTTACTAATTTTTGTTATTTAGTTAGTTATTGATACAAGTGTGATAATGTCAAAGTTGTTTAATTATCAATTTATTTCGGCACTTGACATAACAGTATATAAACTGAGAAAATTACACATTTCGTATAGTTTCCTTGTGACATCTTGAAACTTAAGCTGTCCAGTAAGTAGTTATAATTAATTTATCGTTATAATTATTAATCTCTAGATGGCTTAGGAGATAGCGTGTTCGCCTCTAGCTTCTGGGGATGCGGGTTCAAATCCCACGCTGGACCAAAAAGTGTGTTCAGAACACTAGTCCGAAGTAAAGAGGATGGCGATACCAAGAGGTTGGTGCTGAGGAGAGTACGTTAAGCCGTCGGTCCTGCGCCCGCACTTTTACAGCGTGTCAGTCAATTCTTTCCACCTAACTCTTAGAGTGAAGGGAATAGAGAGTGGGTACCCCTGTGTTTGCGCACACACTTGTGTACTATAATATCTCCTGCGTTCCTGATTAGTTAGCTGAGACTGGCCGCCGTAGCTGGATAAACCACTAAGATGGTATTATATAATATACACCAACTATACCCCCGCTTATGTCCGTTATCGCACTAAACCATTAACCTCTTTTTGCGTAGTTAGATAAATACCATTCTATGTCCTTTCTCGGGTCTCAATCTATCGTCATAAAAAAAACATTCGAAACGGTTAAGCAGTTTTGGCGTGAACGCGCGACAGAGAGATAGAGTTACTTTTGCATTTATAATATTAGTAAGTATTGTAGGAGATGCTTTACATTTTTAAGTAATTAATTAATATAGTCGGATATTTAAACACGGTCATCTGATCCCAAACTAAGCAGAGCTTGTACTATGGTAACCAGATAACTGGTAATATACTACATATAATAATTTTCTTTTGTAAATACATACTTAATTGGATAACTAGCGGCCCGCCCCAGCTTCGCCCAGGTACCTTCAACCCACTCAACAATTTACAAAAAATATGATTAATAAAGAACCGCTTAACCGATTTTGTGCAAACTTCACATAAACCATCTACTAAATAGTCCGAACAATGCCTAAACATAGTATTGTCTTAGATTTACGCGAATATCACACATTGAAATAAAACTACTTTTTAACGGATTTTATCGCGGTTTATTTTAGATTTTAGATCCCGACGTTTCAAAGTCTTTTCAGACTTAATGTTCACGGGTGGACTGAGATATTTGACGTCCAAAAATATTAATCACAATTATTACTGACTACCTTCAAACATTAATATTTAAGTTGCGTTCCGATTTAAGCAAACTGAGCTCACAGTGTCTTGAATTCTGAGTTGATTTTGCTTGGGTTTTGGTACAAGTAAATTAAGCACTGGGTCCCAAGCTGGTGGTTTATTCCAACCATTTTCTCTGTTAAAATTAGGATGTTTTTTAATTTCAATAGCTTCGCGGATCATTCTTGGTAGGAACCGGTTTTCTTTGACAAGGACCTGTGTTTTATCAAATCTAATGATGTTAAACATCAACGCTCAACGAAATCTGCAGTGTGTGAACATACTCAAAAAGGCCCCAACCATTACTTGAGATTTGATAAAACACAGGTCCTTGTCAAAGAAAACCGGTTCCTACCAAGAATGATCCGCGAAGCTATTGAAATTAAAAAACATCCTAATTTTAACAGAGAAAATGGTTGGAATATACCACCAGCTTGGGACCCAGTGCTTAATTTACTTGTACCAAAACCCAAGCAAAATCAACTCAGAATTCAAGACACTGTGAGCTCAGTTTGCTTAAATCGGAACGCAACTTAAATATTAATGTTTGAAGGTAGTCAGTAATAATTGTGATTAATATTTTTGGACGTCAAATATCTCAATCCACCCGTGAACATGAAGTCTGAAAAGACTTTGAAACGTCGGGATCTAAAATCTAAAATAAACCGCGATAAAATCCGTTAAAAAGTAGTTTTATTTCAAATGCCTAAACATTTGGTTTGAATAGGTAAGCCCGTTTTTGAGAATTGAATTGAGAAAATTACAACGAAAAGTGGCATTGATTTTTATAAATAACACCCAGACTCAAGATCAACAGACATGTTCAAGTCTTATATGATTGTCTCCTGGCAGACTATGTTCTGCTGGTGACTAATAACCAAGTTTTGTTCTAGAAATGTCGGTAGCAGAAACGGTGATAGCAGCGATAAGGGCGCTCCAGACCACATGGACAGTGCTTACAGCTTTAGATGCTACTGCATGGACCTATCCAACCAACTGCACCCTTATCAGTAAGTCACCATCATTATTTTGGTGTAGGTGTGTAAAGGTCTCAATAAAAGAAATCAGTTTCGAGATGCTCTTAAGATTTCTCCGCAGCTTACTTAGGGAAAGTTAAAATGAAAATGTAAATATGCTTTATTTTTGTTGAGACGCGAGTCTACATAAAAATAGTCCAATTTCTTTTCCAACCGTGCAGTGCATGACTGGCAACTACTGAGAAACACTACCGAAAAAGGCTGTTTTTCTTTTTTAAATGAAGTACTTATATCTATTACATTTTGTTTGTTTATTGTGTTGAATTAGAGCGACTTAATTCCAAGCGTTTTTATCCGTTAGATAGTCTGAAATTTTATAATCCGCTTTCTTACATAGCGTAGATTTTATAGTTATTTTAAATTTGTTAATAGTCATATCCCTAAGGGAAATCTTAAAAGCAGCTAAATCCGGGATTCGAACTTGAGACCTCGCTGTTATTTATTTAATGAACATGTTTACATCTGCACTAATAGCTCTAAAAGGAAATCATTACAAAATAATTAGACCCCAATGAATTATATGTGAGGACTAGCGGTATTGACCTCGCCCTAAGTAACAAGGTCGAGGGTTCGATTCCTGGTCGTACCCACAAATCTTTTTGTGAATTGTTTCATTTCCGTTACTCAACATCGGTGAAGGAAAACATAGTGAGAAAACCGGCATGTCTGAGAACCAATCATTCGAGGACATGTGACATCCACCAAGCCGCACGTGGCCAGCGTGAGTGGATTAAGGCCTAAACTTTCCCAAATCGTAAGATAGTTGAGAGAAGACCCGTGCTCAGCAGTGGGACACTAAAATGGGTTGACGTGAATGTTTATTCGTATAATATGGCCAAGAAACTGGCAGAGAGTAAAGACACTTAGAAAAACTTTACCTATAAAATCGAAGCTCTTAAAAAAATTGGTTGCCTGTAAAGTCGGTATACGGGCGAAAATTTTACGTGACAACGACTTTGAGTGGTAAAATAATTTTAACAATTTAAAACATTTATTTATACAAAGAATTATATTTAAAACATTAATTTATACAAAGAATCTCGCTCTTAGGCGGGCTAACTGTGCTCAAGTGGAAGGGACGCGTGCCTTTCACTTTTTATGTCTGTCTCTCTCGCTCTTAGGCGGGCTAACCATGCCCGAGTGGAAGGGACGCGTGCCTCTCACTCGCTCTCATTGTGAGCGCATAACGTGAGCGGAGCGTAACGCAGTTTCTTGAAGTGTCACCCGGCAAACCAATTTATAAGACGTTGTCACGTCAATTAAGAAAAAGACATCATCTCCTGCAACAAATAATTTTGTTCATCATTGCGTATATACCTTAGCTGCTTACGAAATTAAAAATCACGAGCGCGTAATGTATTACAAAATTAGCAATCGTATCGCCAGGCGTTACGTGAGACATAAACACTTAAGATATAATGGTAAACTCTTTTCCAGATGGCTCGTATGTCGACTTCATAGTGGTGGGCGGAGGTACCGCCGGCAGTGTGGTAGCTAGCAGGCTCTCTGAGAACAGTAATGTTAGCGTGACATTGCTAGAGGCAGGAGGATTGCCACCGCTCCAGTCTGAGGTACATCCATACATCTTCTCTAATAAACATCTTCGATTATATGATTAAAGGCTACTTTTGCCTAAAATCAGCATTTTTCATGTAATTATCGACTAGTGCATACAATAACCTTCCATCCTTACAACCAACAATCACACTAAGTACTTCTTTCAATTCACGTCCCTTACCAATTATTATTCAATCATCACCCTCTTCACTTCTTCTAACAGTAATTAATCTTATCCACAGTATCCGGGAATGTTTCCACTGCTACCCATATCGGATTACGAATACAACTACAAGTCCACAGTCGATGAAGTCTACCAGAACCACGACCAGAGCCGCGCCAGCGTCACCATGGGTAAGATGTTGGGAGGCAGTGGAGCAATGAACCACATGGGTCATATGCGAGGTGACCCAAATGACTACAACACATGGGCTACTATGCTTAACGACACAAGATGGAATTTTGCCAATATCTCACCCATTATGAAGCGATTAGAACGTCTTATTGACCCAGTTCTTCTCAACTCTCCATACGCACATCTCCATGGAACACAAGGACCTTTGAAAATAACCAGAAACCCAACAGCTGAAATGGAAGAATATTTAGAAGCATTTGCAGAATTGTATGATGTTGTACTTGATCTGACTTCTACAACCTCAGCTAAAGGTTATACTCAACCGTTGTACACTATTGATGAATGCAAACGAGTGACTACAGCGTCAGCGTATTTAGGACCGGCTAAAAACCGTTCAAACCTGTGCGTTGCACTATCTAACACAGTAACTAAAGTCTTATTTGACGGTACTAAAGCTATAGGTGTACAGATCACCACATCTAATGGTGACACATACGTGTTATATGCCAACAAAGAAGTGATAATCACATCAGGAGCTGTCAACAGTGCTAAAATATTACTGCAATCAGGAGTTGGACCACAAGCAGATTTAGAGGCACTCAATATATCAGTGATAGCTGATTTACCAGTTGGTAAGAACTTGCAGCATCATTCAGTTGCACTTATGGGCTACCAAGCTAAAGCAAGCACAGCAGCTGCACCTGCTATAAACTACAACCATTTCCCATTACCTTCAGCTATAGGACTTACTTCACTGAAGTCGTCTCAGACCTATCCTGACTGCATGTCTATAAATATTCGTTTACCACAAAGCTCAACGGCTTTGGTCCAAGTTTTGACTAACGTGTTCTCTTACGCAGATAATATTACAGATGGAATGTTTGACGCAATTGTAGGAAGAGAATCATTAGTAGGTTTCGTTGGTCTTACAAAACCCGAATCTATAGGATCAGTAACTTTAGCCAGTTCTGATTCAACTGATGATCCTGTCATTGATTTAGGAGTATTTGAAAATGCCAACGATTTAGTGCAGCTGGGAAAATGTTTGGCAGATTATAATAGAATTGCAAACACGACATATTTTAAAAATGTAAGCGCAGAAATAATAGATCTAGGCCTTTGTAGTAGTACTACTTCGGATGATGAATATTTCCAATGTATGGGAAAAACGTTTTTGACAAATTTATGGGATATGGCAGGAACCTGTGCTATGGGAAAGGTTTTGGATAGCAATTTAAAGGTTTACGGTTTGTCTGCGCTCAGAGTAGCTGACTCCGCGGCCATGCCAACATTAATATCTGGTGAAAGTAATGCTGCAGTGGTGATGTTAGCTGAACAAGCTGTCGATTTTATTCGAAAAGATTGGAAGGTTTAAATTATGATCTGAAATGTCATAATTGCGACGCCATTTTGTTTTACATCTAACAAATGAATAGATGCATTAAAAATACTTGAACAATGACTACTGAACGGTTCTGCGATATAAATATAAATAATTTGACTACATACGATGTTGTATTTTTATTTCTTGGAATAATTGCTGTTCTGTGATCCCATAATAATATCCTACACCATTAAGCGTAAAGTTAGAGATGATGGAAGTATGGTTGTCACTCTTTAGCCTAAAACTACTAAAAATATTTGAATGAAAACAAGTGCGATACGAGCCTACCCTATAAAATATTTCACATTTTGTCATTCCATTAATTAATTTATTTATTTATTTAAGGAAACTCTACAGCTTTGTGACCATTTACATGCAATCTATTAACATTGTATCAGACTTAGCCTATTAGAGAGTTTCACGACATGCAATCAGTGGTGAAATATAACATAATAATATAACACAGTTCTAAAACACAGGTTTTTTTTGTATCCTATAATAACTTGCGCTTGACTAGAACTGGTATGTTGTTAAGCAGCGATGTGGACTATTATCTACAACTAATTGTTGAGACTACAAACTATTTTATTTCTAAAGTTACTTTTAGATAAAAGAAAAAATATTTATTTATTTACACCAGCCTCTTCTTCATATCAATGAAGAAACCGGCGTGTCTAAGAACTAATCATTCACCAACCCGAACTTGGCCAGTGTGTCTGGATTTAGGCCTAAACTAACACAACTCGTTAGATAGTTGAGAGAAGACCCGTGCCCAGCAGTGGGACACTAAAAAGGGTTCTTACTCATATGAGAGTTGAGAAAGTTTAGGCCTTGATACACACACGCTGGCCAAGTGCGGGTTGGTGAATGTCACATTTCCTTGAATGATCACTCATTGATATTGAGCAGCGGAGATGAAACAATTCACACGAAGATGTGTGAACACGACCAGGATTTGAACCCACGACCTTATTTTTCTAAGGCGAGGCCCGTACCACTGCACCACCGCTGCTCGAGAAGATAGTATTTAACGTTAAATATTGTATCTTGAGATGTTTCCATTTCTCCCGGGCAAGCGTCTGATAGTTATGAATTTAAAATTGCACATTAAATGTTTACCACCCCTCGCCCATAGATGGCGCTGACAGAACCGGTTTACGCCGGTTCTAATGGCGTTATCTCGACTTATTACTGTAAATTTACATTACAATAGGAATTTTCATTACTAACAAGAAAATTGTTTTGTTACTTGAACATTAAAGTGATTAATGTAAGTAGACATTAAAAATTTAAGTTGTAATTAAACCTAGGATTTATATAAGTCCAAGGTCAGTATGAACAATCAGCACATCACATCTTAGACGGGTCGGTGGCATGGTCGTTAAGATACTTGTTTTTCACGCCGCAGGTCGTGGGTTCGATTCCCACCCGAGACAAACATTTGTTTAAATATATCTTTTTGTCTTGTGTCTGGGTGTAATTATCTATATTTAAGTATATATTTACAAAAGAAAAGTATTATATGTAGTATATTAACAGTTATCTGGTTTCCATAGTACAAACTCTGCTTAGTTTGGGATCAGATGACCGTGTGTGTTAATGTCCCACTATATTATTGTTATTATATTATTGTGGGAATTTAGTCTTTGGGAGAATGAACGTAACATTAAACTCGACAATGTACAAGTATTATCTGGGGCGGTATATTAATATAGTGATATAGTTTTAAAACTCCCTTTTTTCTATGCTGTCACCCGTTTTGCATGTAGGAAAGTGGACATTGTTTTTTTTAAGCTGAAATAGGCCTGCGCCTGATTACAACTTGCCTGATGTGAAGCAATGATGTAGTCTACGATGGGACGCGCCTGCTCACTATACCGATTCATTCGTGGTTACAAATGAATTTCGGTGAGAAGGTGGCAGTGGAATGAAGCTCCATATGGTTAAAAATCATAAAGGAGCTACAATTCCGACCCAGCCTCTTAAATAGTGTCACCAGACATCGTACCGGAACACGGCAAGGCCGCTTGGCGGTGCGGCTTTGTCTGGTTGGTGGTCACTAACCACGGTCGAAGCCTACCACCAGTTAATTACAAGTAAACTTAATTACCAATTGTTTGTCACCTGATTTGCACCACCAACTTTTTTGTAACTTTCCAACTTCCTGCTATTATCTTTTTTATTAAATTCGTGCGGGATCCAAGACAGTTTAGGTGTCCCGGTACTTGGCCGGATTCAAATCCCGAGTCTCTTCACGGCGGTGCTGTCGATCCTGGCTTACAGGAGTAGTAATGTCGGTATTGCGATGGTGGGTTGTTCCATTAAAAAAAGTCTAAGGTCAACAAGAAACAAGCAACTCAATATTTCGTACAAAAGTTTTGATATTTTACTTCAACCCTTCATAGTGTCGCACTGCTGGGCACGAGTCTTCTCTCAACTATCTTATGATTTGAAAGAGTTTAGGCCTTAATCCACACACGCTGGCCAAGTGCGGGTTGGTGGATGTCACATGTCCGCGAATGATTAGTTTTTAGATCTAAACATAGCCGTGGAAAAGTGGGTGACTGACCTCTGCATACACCTTCAGGTTATTCAGGCGTGAAGGCTATGTTATGTATGAATAAAAGTTATCTAAAAGTAAAACATCCAGAAACAAAGAGGGGCAAAGAATCTCAAGTTTTTAACATTATCAACAAACCAACAAGTTAGGTTGAAGTTGATTCAACTTATTGAGAGTTGATAATTGGAAAAGTTTGTTTTGGGTTTAAATATTGTTTGTTACATCGAACACCGTGTTATCTGATAGAGTCTTGGAAAATTTAACACGGAACTAGTATTACGCGTTGGATACGCATTTAACACGGGAGTTGTTGTACGCAATTTCTAGCACTAAATTGTTTCTAACAATTTTTGGGGGAGGCGAGGTAAATAAATAAATATTCCGGGCCGGTGGCGTGGTCGGTAAGATACTTGCTTTTCACGCCGCAGGTCGTGGGTTCGAGTCCCACCCGAGAAAAACATTAGTGATGAACATTTGTGTTTGTGTCGAGTCTGGGTGTAAATATCTATTATAAGTATATATTTACAAAAGAAAAGTATTATATGTATAGCATATACCAGTTATCTGGTTTCCGTAACACAAGCTCTGCTTAGCTTGGGACCAGATGACCGTGTGTGTTAATGTCCCAGAATATAAAAAAAATAATTAAAAGCTACATGCGAAATATTTTTTTTTCTTTTGCCAGCATCTACATTTCCCGATAGCTGTAATCTGCCGGTCTTCAAGTCACGAGTGAATCGGTAGACTGCATCATTGCTTCACATCAGGCAAGTTGTAGTCAAGCACGAGCCTATTTTAGAATAAAAAAAGTCAGCCAGTTTCCTCACAGTGTTTTCCTTTATATTCAACTCATTTCAACTCAATAGTAAAGATTAGTGATGTTTAAGAAGGGTGGCGTGGTCGGTAAGATCCTTACTTTTCACGCCGCAGGTCGTGTGTTCGATTCCCACCCGAGACAAATATTTGTTTAAATATGTCTGTTTGTCTTGTGTCTGGGTGTAATTGTCTTTACTTAAATATATTTACAAAAAAAAAGTATTTTAAGTAGTTTAAACAGTTATCTGGTTTCCATACTACAAGCTCTGCTTAGTTTGGGATCAGATGACCGTGTGTGTTAATGTCCCACTATATTATTATCTACCAAATATAACTACAATTCAATTCACTTATCTTGTACCTATACGTAGGTATATCCCTCTTATACCCCACCTATACCCAATTTAAATAAACCCCTCTCATCAATTTGTCAACAAAAAACCAATCGAAGCAGAAATTTAACGAGTTCTTCGTATCATAACTAATAATAATACAAATTGTCTGTCTGTTCGGCATTATTGGTTCTAACAAGTTTATAAGTCACTTTAACCCTTTTTAGTAACTCATTAACAACTACAAAATGGTGATAGGTATATTTAATTTACACCTCTGCCTACAAATTCAGGTTACACATGCGTGAGACTATGTTGTTAAGTAATAGTTTAGTTAATGTTGTTGAGTGAGCGTTGGAATTACACAATCTTTTTCCCCCATCCCCGTTCTTCCATCGGACAAGTAGAGGTACGGCTATGCGCCACCTTCAGGTGGAAATTCCACAGGTACGCACAGAGCGCTTTGCCTCCACTTTCATTGTGCGAACTGCTAAGTTGTGGAATTCGCTGCCGGCATCTATGTTTCCTGATAGCTATAATCTGCCTGTCTTCAAGTCACGAGTGAAAAATATTATCAGGATTAGCCGGAATCTCTAGGTAGGCGTGAATAATCGGGTAAGAAGACGGTATTTCAATAAAATAACTACGGCAAATATTACTTCACCCCGATCTCTCGATAGCACAATCATTAATTCTACCAGATAATTACAGATCGCTAAGATTACATTGGATTAAAGCGTAACGTCCACCGAGCACGTGTTTGCGTGCGCACTTCCCGACGATGCAACAGTCCATCACAAAGTGTCAGCTCTTCTAAGATGGCCGCTTCACCCACGCTCGGTGTTCATTCGTTCGTTCATATTGTAATTTTCGAGCGACAGCTGACTTCAAAGACGGATGCAATGACAGTATAAAATGACAGCTGATGCATTAACAAGTAGATGTGCCAACAGATATTTAATGGGTAAGCGTGTTCCATCGTAAACTACATCATTGCTTCGATATGAAGCAAGGCAAGTTATGGTCAAGTGCAAGATTAGGATAAAAAAAAATTGTAACCAAAACCACGTTATCTCACTAGTCTTGTAAAGTGTTGATATTATACAAATATAAACTATCAATTAGGTACGTCCGTTTGTCCGACTACCGTCCTCTTTGATGTTTGTAGCATACTTGAAATTGTCTTTGATTTCCTACTCGTTACGCAAAAACCAACATGGTTAACTAATAATATTAAAGCGAAATTTTGTAAGAATGTACCTTTAAGTATGTTCACGTCAATCCTTTTTGTGTACCTCTGCTGGGCACGGGTCTCTTCTCAACTACCTATCTTACGAGTTGAGAGAGTTTTGGCCTTAATCCACACACGCTGGCCAAGTGTGGTCGGTAATCCCAGTCGTGCGCACACATCTTTGTGTGAATTGTTCACGTTATGTCTACACCTGCAGGTACAGACTTGAGTGTTATGTTATATCAGTATGCCACCACCTTCAACTAGTGAGGCGCGTTCTGATTGGTCGGTTGCTAAAGGCGTGTGCGCATCTCTCACCAATCAGGTGAGACAGGATTCGATAATATTTATCAATCTTTTAAATACTAAATCGTGTTTCAACCACTGACAAAAAATGTGGTGTTATAAGTTTGACTCGTGTATCTGTCTGTGTATTTGTATAAAAGTTTCTTGCCTCGTAGCACCTAAACGGGTGGACCGATTTTGATGCGGTTTTTTCATTCGACAGTTGAAGTGATAGAGATGTTTTTTTAGCTAACAAAATAGGTAATTATGCGTCGGGTTATTAAACTTTCAATTTGGGTTAGTGGATGTCACATGTCCTCAAAACTTCTTAAACATGCCGGTGTCCTCACGATGTTTTCTTCCACTGAAATTGATCAGTAACGATGAAACAACACAAAGATGGTAGGTACGACCGGGGATCTAACCCGCGACCTTGTTTTTCAAAGGCGACCCTGATACCGCTGTGCTACCGTTGCTTGCATAAATAAAAACATATAAGCTATAGTTTTTAAAACGACTTAGATGACTAGCTTCCGCCCGCAGCTTTGCCCGCGTGGTCTTAGGATAAAATGTAACATAAGTAGGTACTATCTTTGAGCTAAATTTCGTCCAAATCCGAGCAGTAGTTTTTGCGTGAGAGTAATAAAAATTTACATCCGCATACAAACTTAAAAATGTATAATATTATTAGTAGGATTGTTAATACTTATGTTCTGAATTAGAGAAAGGCAAGCGCAAGCAGGGCGGTCAATTTCTCAGATATAAGGATGTGCTTGAGCGACACATGAAAAAGTGTCAAGAAAATCCGGCTCAATAGGAGAAAATGGCAGCACAACGGCTGTAATGGAGAACCTTGGTTAAGACCAAGGTTCAAGAATTTGAAAAGAATCGGCTCATAGAACTCGATTTTAAAAGAGACGAGCTGAAAGCCCGACCACCAGTGGCTATAAATTATAATTATATAGGCGGTGCGCTCACGTGTCCCTCGTGCGGGCGGGTCTTCAATAAAAAGATCGGTTACATTAGTCACACGAGAGCACATCGTCAAAATAGGAGTTAAAGCGGTCGCCTTAACCGAAATCGGTTGGATTGGCATCATCATCATCACTTATGTTAAGACAATAATAATGTTTACTTAAATTGGTCAGGCAGGGGCCATAGTCCATCCATAGTCCTAGTTACCTAATTCATCAGCACCCACCACCATAACTCAGATTTTAGTTCCTATATCCTGCAATAGTCCTCTGCTCTAACCGGGGATCGTCCTTGGATGTACCTATATAGTGCGAACAGGGATAATCGTCGGTTGGTGCCACATTACATTTAGATCAAAATTGTGTAACGGGCCTCGGGCTTTGGCCCCCACGCATGCCTACCAAAAGTCCGGAGATCCATAGCTCCGAGATAAAAAAAGACAAACATAATAATAATAATATAGTGGGACATTAACACACACGGTCATCTGATTCCAAACTAAGCGGAGCTTGTACTATGGAAACCAGATAACTGGTAGTAATATACTACATATAATCCTTTTTTTTTGTAAATACATACTTAAATATAGATAATTACACCCAGACACAAGACAAACAGACATGTTCATCACACAAATGTTTGACTTGGGTGGGAATCGAACCCATGACCTGCGGTGTAAAAAGCAAGCATCTACCGACCACGCCACCGCACAATGAATTCATAATTTATTGTCAACAGATCTTAACGTCAGTAGCAGAGCTCAAGAAGGGTAGGCAGAGATAATAGGTTGACAATTTCAGCAATTGTATTAAGTTTGATTAAGCGCAATCTTCTTTGTTAAGAAATTTCCTACCAATAACACTCAAAATTAGTGGGTTAATTTAAAATTTTGTTATTCATTGCGTGTTTGATTTCAGCTGTATCCTAAACTGACGAATTTAAGTGTGCAATGAACAGTGTTATGGCTGGCGTGTCGAACTTCGCTAAGTTTTGCGATGAAGGAAAAGAACCTTTTTAGTATGAAAAAAGAATCGTTGCGGTGAAGGAAGCGGTTAAGAATATTTTTTTGCCCCCGACGAAAAATAATTGTTATAATTTTTTATTTATCCGGATATCTTTAATAACTTAATAAAAAAAATCCTTTTTTTTTCGGGATTTCGCGCTCCATAACAAACTGGGCAACTATACTTAAAAAAACAGTAAAACTAAACAAGCTTTTCATAATATTAAGCTCGATAATTAAATTGATAAAGCCTTCAATCGATTTAGTTAATCTCTCGGATTAATATTAAAATGTAATTACAATAAATACCTTCATATTTATTCATAGCGAGGGGATACGCGGGTGTTATGGACAAACTAGGTAATAAAAACCATTTTAAAACTATTAAAAAATTTAAATAATATTAATATTAACAGCCTCAGTTGTGCACACTGAAAAAAAAGTCTACTTATTACCGCCCCAGTTTCGTGCGGGTGCAATTTGTTATACATATAAACCTTCCTCTGGAATCACTCTATCTATTAAAAAAAACCGCATCAAAATCCGTTGCGTAGTTTTAAAGATCTAAGCATACATAGGGACATAGGGACAGAAAAAGCGACTTTGTTTTATACTATGTAGTGATAGGAAGAAGCAGTCGCGCAGAGAGCAGCGGTGCGGTACATATCATAGATAAATAAATAAAAAAATAAAAAAAATAATAATAAAAAAATTACACCCCGACACAGAACAATTACTTTTTTTTATCCTGCGATAGGCTGGCTCTTGACTACAACTTGCCTGATGTTAAGCAATGATGTAGTCTACGATGGAACGCGCCAGCCTAGTATACTGTAATAATCGTGTTCAACACACTAAGATTTGTCTTGGGTGTGAATCTAACCTACGACCTTAGTAAAACATAATATCTCTTAGACAAGTAATGTTCAATTATTAACATAGACATTTTTGACCCACTTTCCTCTTTTGACCTTACGATACAAGATTTCTGTTTCGTCCTTCATTTACTTGAATAATATAATTATGGAGAACAGATTCGTTTTGAGGAAGAATAGGGGAGGCTGGGGTATTTATTTATGCATTATATTTTACAAAATAATATTGTTGTTAAGATTAATATTGAATAATGCAATTGCAAGATTGTGAGCAGCGGTGGCGCAGCGGTACTGACCTCGCTTTAGAAATATAAGGACGCGGGTTTGATTCCCTGTTTGGCTCACACAACTTTGTAAAATTTGTTTCATCGCCGCTGCTCAACATCGGTGAAGGAAAACATCGTGAGGAAACCGACATGTCTAAGAACTAATCATTCGGGTACATGTAACATCCACCCCGGTCGTGCCCACACATCTTTGTGTCAATTGTTTCATCTCCGCTGCTCAACATCGGTGAAGGAAAACATCGTGAGGAAACCGACATGTCTAAGAACTAATCATACGGTTACATGTGACATCCACCAACCATCACTTGGCCAGTGTGTGTGGATTAAGTCCTAAACTCTCTCATCTCGTATGATAGTTGAGAGAAGACCAGTTCGAAATTATGTTTACTGGTAACCTGGCCTCGACCGTGGTTAACAACCACCCAACAGACAAAACCGCACCGCCAAGCGGCCTTGCCGTGTTCCAGTGCGATGTCTGGTGACACCATGCAGAGAGGGTGGCGAGGAATTATTGCTACTTTATGGTAACTATATAGAGCCTAATTCCACTGCCACCTTCTCACCAAAAATCATTCGTAATCACGAGTCAATCGGTATACTAGGCTGGCGCGTTCCATCGTCAACTACATCATTGCTTAACATCAGGCAAGTTGTAGCCAAGCGCAGGCAAAAAATCTTCTAACTGTTGGTAATCTAATCACTTAATCATAAGCAAAAACAAAAGGTGTTCTCAATTCCACACTAGAGGGAGACAGGTATATATTTCTGTCTCATCCCTGCACCTGACGTATGACGTCACAACAGGTGTATCGGGCCGTTACATTAAACCACAGACTATATAAACATCAGTGCAACTGCCTACATTTATATTGTGTTACTAGAACTTTTGGAATGTAAATGTATGGGATGTGTTAATACTGTGTCAAACAGCTGTCCGCCGCGTGCGGTGATGTGTGAAATAGCAAAAAACGTTATTTTATTAACTGCCAAGTTAGAGAGTTGATTTTGTTGCGGTTCCGGGTTCGAGTTCTGAGTCGAGTAAAAGTTCTTTATGTTTTTATAAATAACGGACAAGACGTTTGTCATCGTAAGCACAGATAATATCTGTTAAATAAAATTTCCATTTCAAACTATGTAATTTTATTTTATAATGGATAGAGAAAAAGATATGTCCCATCTTAGTTTCAAACTCCCGACCCACGATTTGGACATCAAAATACGGGTCATTGCTTTTAATCAGACATTTTAATTACACCCAGACTTAAGTAATCTTTAGTGATTCCACACAATTAACTTAAAACAATAAGTAATATTATCTTAAGTCTAACTTAGAATGAAATAATCTTTAGTCTAGCCCTTTCTAGTGGTCACTTAAACTTATCTTATTACAGCAGATCAGTAGTAACAACGCAAAATAAATTCAACTCTATTACATACGGCTTAAAGTCCATTTAATACTGTTGTATTACCAACCTCTTGCTGCTAAAAGTATTAGAGCTGCAGGTCAGTAGATACACTGCAAATTAAAATCAACTTTATTGCTTTACAATTAGAGTATTTATAACGAATCTGTGTTACTATAGAGTTGCGGGTGGCTAGTGTTAGCGCCGCATATCAGTGGTGACTTGATATAATAAATTGAACTTTATTGTAAAGGCATAAGGTTTATTAATGTTACTATTGATCAGCGGTTGCATGGTGTTTGGATTGCTAGCTTTATATTAGTAAGCTGTCTAAATGAATACGTTTTATTTAGTTTTAAGTACTTATTTATTAATACTAGATTTTACATAATACTAGGGCAGCGGTGGCGCAGCGGTACGGACCTCGCCTTAGAATAAGGTCGCGGGTTCGAATCCTGGTCGTGCCCACACATCTTTGTGTGAATTGTAACATCACCGCTGTTCCATATCGGTGAAGGAAAACATCATGAGGAAACCGGCATGTCTAAGAACTAATCATTCGAGGACATGTGACATCCACCAACCCGCACTTGGCCAGCGTGTGTGGATTAAGGCCTAAACTCTCTCAACTCATAAAATAGTTGAGAGAAGACCCGTGCCCAACAGTGGGACACTAAAAAGGGTTGAAGTGAAGTGACATAAGACTCCGCCTGTAAGAAAAACGCTCAATGCAAACTGCTAACTGCGCACAAATTTCATTAAATTGGATTTAGCCATTAAAAACTTCACACATATCGCTCCTTCAGTACTAAAGCGCTACAAATAAAAAAAAACGACGGGTTGCACTCCGGGAGTGCCGGCAGAAGTGAAAACTTGATTATTAACGTTGAGCATGTTTGATATTTTGGAATGGTTAGGGAATAATTTTGCACCAATTGCTTTATCAGTATAAAAGTACTATCATTTATGTGGTAGAATACAATATTCATTTATTGCGCTATCGTACACAAACATGACAATTTATATTACATTAAAAATTTAACTGTTTTCTGTCACCATCCATGGATGCGCGTGGCACGCTGTAACATACACGAACATTCGCGCAAGCGCCCTGCGTCTCCATCCGTCTTACGCTTTTTCGATCAGGGTCACGTGTCCTGAAGAAGTTTTCACTTCAAAAATATGGCTTTAATTTTATTGCAAAAATAAGGATAAGAGGATCTTATCTTTACACTAAACAGTTATCAAAATTTTCTATTTGTTGCACTTATGTATTCAGGTAGCAATATGTGTCATTTATCAGTTGCTGTAGCTGAACATACTATAGGCCGACCGTTTAACTCGCGTATCGCCTATCGCCAAGATTCTGACTCCTCAAGCTGCACAGACAGTGATGATGATTCAAGCGATATGGATATTAGTGACGAATAGTCTTACATTACTTTTATTTGTAGTTAAATAGTTCTTTATGAGATTTAATTAATGTTTTATGACTTTGTACCTCAGATGGCGATACGCGAGTTAAACGGTCGGCCTATAGTATGTTCAGCTACAGCTGCATAAAGCCACCAAACTTCAATTAGGCTTAGTTAAAAGTTTCATCAGAATCGGTTCAGTAGTTTTCAAGATAAAGAGATTTTAGTATGGACTGTTTAATTACGCCGTTCGTTGATGTCTTTTATATGAAAACTGTGATATACTTTTTATGGACACTAGACGCCAAATTACCTTCACCATACTGAGTTAATAATTTTTCAAAAAAAAATATTTAAAGAACAACAGCATTAATTTATTCGTATACACGAGTGAATTGGTATATTGGGCAGGCGAGTTTCATTGTAACAAATGAAAATGAAAATATGCTTTATTTTTTTTGAGACGCAAGTCTACATAAAAATAGTCCAATTTCTTTTCCTACCGTGTAGTGAATGATTGGCAACTACTGAAAAACACTGACAAAAAAAGACGGGTTGCACTCCGGGAGTGCCGGCAGAAGTGAAAACTTGATTATTAACGTTGAGCATGTTTGATATTTTGGAATGGTTAGGGAATAATTTTGCACCAATTGCTTTATCAGTATAAAAGTACTATCATTTATGTGGTAGAATACAATATTCATTTATTGCGCTATCGTACACAAACATGACAATTTATATTACGTCATCCGTCTTACGCTTTTTCGACCAGGTCACGTGTCCTGACGCGAGTTTAAGATTTTATACCCATTACAGAAAAAGTGCTCAACGCCGCTAAAGAAGTTTTCACTTCAAAAACTCAGTAGGCTTTTTTTTCTTTTTTAAATGAAGTACTTATATCTATTACATTTTGTTTGTTTATTGTATTGAATTAGAGCGACTTAATTCCAAGCGTTTTTATCCATTAGATAGTCTGAAATTTTATAATACGCTTTCTTACATAACGTAGATTTTATAATTATTTTAAATAACTACATTATTAGACTACATTATCAACATCAGGCAAGTTTTAGTCAAGCACAAGCCTTTAAATATACTAATATTATAAAGCTGAAGAGTTTGTTTGAACGCGCTAATCTCAGGGATTACTGGTCCGATTTGAAAAATTCTTGCACTGTTAGATAGCTCATTTATTGAGGAAGGCTATAGGCTACTTATCTCACTGCTGGGCACGATATGTAATGAAGGTCACACGGGCGAAACCGCCGGGCGGCGGTAAGCTAATTGTTATATGTATAAAAAACGGTCCATCTGTTTACGCGCTATAAAGGCAACACACATACACAGGTCAAACTTAAAACACTGCAGTAATTAAGCTTTATAAGGATTAACCCCCATTTTACAGATATCGACTTAATGATGCAAAGTAATTAGTGGTAAGTAACCGTGGTTAGTGACCACCCACCAGACAAAGCCACACCACCAAGCGGCCTTGCTGTGTTCCGGTGCAATGTCTGGTGACACCATGCAGAGAGGGTCGGTCAGATTTGTTGCTCCTTTAAAGTTTCTAACCATATGGAGGCTCATTCTACTGCCGCCTTCTCACCGATAATCATTCGTTATCACGAGTGAATCGGTGTACTGGGCTGGCGCGTTCCATCGTAGGCTACATCATTGCTTAACATCAGGCAAGTTGTAAATACTCGAAGAATAAAAAAAAGCAACGAAGCCAAAAATTCTCTACATTTGTGTCAAGAACCATTCTCGCATCACTATTTATTACAGAGATATTAATTGTGGAGTAGTTATCTAGTGACTGTGATATTTATAATAATAATATTTTGTTTAAATTAAATAATAATAAAATAATAATTAAATTTTAACATTTATTAATTATAATCATAATTGAATTATTATTTAAATAATATATGATTATTTCTAATTTTAATTTATTGATTTTATTGTTTTATTTATTTAATGACATTGTATTTTATTGCATTTTATTATGATCCAATTTGTTGATTGAAATAAATAATTTATTTATTTATTATTTAATGGCCTCGCTATACTAAAACGACGTTTTCTTAAAATAAAACCTAGTTTGATCGATTAATCGCCCTCAAAACCCCCATCATACTAAATTTTATGAAAACCGTTAGAGCCGTTTTCAATTCTTGTATTTATACTTACGAGTATATGTAAGTATAGGCTGACCGTTTAACTCGCGTATCGCCTATCGCCAAGATTCTGACTCCTCAAGCTGCACAGACAGTGATGATGATTCAAGCGATATGGATATTAGTGACGAATAGTCTTACATTACTTTTATTTGTAGTTAAATAGTTCTTTATGAGATTTAATTAATGTTTTATGACTTTGTACCTCAGATGGCGATACGCGAGTTAAACGGTCAGCCTATAGAAGAATTAGATACATAGGTAGGATATAGATAGAGAAGATTAAAGCAACGGTGGCGCAGAGGTACGAGCCTTGCTTGAAAAAATAAGGTCGCGGGTTCGAATCCTGGTCGTGCCCACACAACTTTGTGTGAATCTTTCACCTCCGCTGACCAATATCGGTGAAGGAAAATATCGTTAAGAAACCGGCACAGTTTTCCTTCGCCGATATTGTCTAAGAACTAATCGTTCGAGGACATGTGACATCCACCAACCCGCACTTGGCCAGCGTGTGTGGATTTAGGCCTAAATTCTCTCAAGTCATAAGATAGTTGAGAGAAGACCCGTGCCCAGAAGTGGGGCACAATTGCTCGTTTGAAGGGTATTAGATTTATTAAATTATTATGCATACACGCCGTCCCTTTTGAATGGCGATTTCTTCCTACTATTAAGCATATAATACTAATAGTTATACCTTCTTACATGTTAGGTTTTAAAACAATTTCCTAAAAAAACCAACTCAGTAAATAGTATATTCCTATTCGAACGAACCCACTCAAGAAACTATACATAGAGCAGAGAGCACGCTTCTTCAGTCTTCACCGAATTCTGGTGACCTAAACACACACACCCACAAAACCACCCTTTACATACACACACATACACACAACCCGCCCCTGGCACTTGGCAGGCCCGAGCCCACGCCAGTGTCGGGACGACCACCGCAGCGGCCGCATGTCGCCTGCCAACCGAACGACCGAAATCGAATTGTTTTCGTACTAATATTAATGAATTTTTAAATAAATCTCTACAAAAATAATTTAAACGTACTAAAATTATAGTGTTTATTGGTGGAAAAATACTGTTTTGTGGTGTGTTCAGTTTTAATGTGATTTCAGGGATTACAAAGCGTGTTAAGGTGAGTAATGTGATCAGCTATTTTGAATGATATTAATATAATTTTTCTTCTTCAGTCAGTTTTGTGATTAGATTGATGATGTAGCGAAATGTGAAAGGAAATACTTTTCCTGTTATTCATTGAGCCAAATGGATTCGTTGCTAAGCTGTAATACTTTATCATAGATATAATTCCTCCTATGTTTTTTCTAGTTTTTTACCTAATTTCTTACTTTAGCTAATATTAATATTCAGGTACATTAACACACACGGTCATTTAATCCCGAACTAAAAGAGCCTGTGCTATGGAAACCTGATAACTGTTAATATACTATACATAAACTGCTTTTCTTTAGTAACTACATACTTAATATAGATACTGTCACCCAGACTCAAGAATCAAATAGAAATGTTCATCACACAAATGTCTGCTTTGGGCGGGAATCGAACCTATGACCTGTGACGTGGAAAGTAAGCACGCCGTACGCCACGAATCCGTGTTAATTACATAATGTTAATGTTTAACCCCTGACAATAAAGAGGGATGTTAATCTGTTTTGTGGATGTCTATGTCTGTATCTATGTACAAGTTTGTAGCTCCATTTCGTAGCGGTTAAACGGCTAGACCGATTTGGATGTGATTTTCTTATTTAAAAGCTAGTGGTCGAGGTGGTTTTAAGCGAGTTTTTTTTATCAATATTTATTATTTAGGTAGGCACTAATTGTAATTAAGTTTTACCTTGTATAAACCTCGTTAGACCAGTAGTAAATTCGGTTATCGCTTGCTTGAAGGTTCGAATCTTGGGTCAAGCAAAATGTGGAAAGGTTCTTATATTCTTGACTGGTCTGGTGGTGTAGTGGTTAGTATCATTGACTGCTTCGCCGAAGATCCTGGGTTCGATTACCACCAAGATATTTGTTCTGTATCTGGGTGTAATTTATCTATACTAAGTGTATATACAAAGAAAAGTATTTAAGTATTGTATACCCGTTCCTAGTACACATAACACAAGCAAATATAATTGCTTTATTCGGGACTAGATGGCGCTGTGTGTATGTGTGAAAATATTATTATTATTAAAATATTAATATTAATAAAAAAATTTAATATCCGTCTCTGCTTATTTTAATGTAGATATAAATAAATATAGAAAATTAGAGTTATTTGTTTCAAGAAGACATTCTCATATGGAAAAGATTGTGATATAAATGTTTTTAACCGCCGACAAAAAGAGAGGTGTTATAAGTTTGCCGCGTGTATCAGTCTGTGTACAAGTTTGTTTTCCTTAGGTTTAAGCTCCATTCCAAATACCAAAATCGGTTGATTCGTTTTGGTGCGACGTTCTGAAACTCAGATACACTCAGACACACATTTTCCGCTCTAAATAAGTCTACTGGCTTACTGGACGATAAGAGAGAAGAAAAAAAAAACAGTTATTTGACACAACAGGACACACACAATTAAAACACAAAAAAAACTTAGTATTGTCTTAGATTTACGCGAAAATCACACATTGAAATAAAACTACTTTTTAACGGATTTTATCGCGGTTTATTTTAGATTTCAGATCCCGATATTTCAAAGTCTTTTCAGACTTCATGTTCACTGGTGGACTGAGGTATTTGACGTCCAAAAATATTAATCACAATTATTACTGACTACCTACAAACATTATTATGTAAATTGCGTTCCGATTTAAGCAAACTGAGCTCACAGTGTCTTGAATTCTGAGTTGATTTTGCTTGGGTTTTGGTACAAGTAAACTAAAAAAAAAACGCTATAAAATCCTTTAAAAAGTATTTATATTAAAAAAAAATATTTGTTAGAAAAGAAAAATAAAAGAAAAAACAAAAAATAAACAGTGTGACCCATCAGTGTCAAACATGGACATTGCTCAGTAAACGCTGTGAGTATCTACTAGAGGCGACTCACAGCACTGATTTTCAGCTATGTCCACATTCCTACAGACGCCAGGCGCCCAGTTTGCTGAAATTATCCAGTTTGCTCAAAATATTATATGGTTTCCGCTTGACCACAACTTGCCTGATGTGAAGCAATGTTGCAGTCTCCGATGGAACACGCTTACCTAATAAATGCCGATTCACTCGTGACTTGAAGACAGGTGGATTATAGCTCGCACAAAAATATGGAAGCAAAGCGCTTTGTGCGTACCCGTGGAATTTCAACCATATAACGGTGGCGCATAGCCGTACCTCTACTTGTCCGATGGAAGAACGGGGATGGGGGAATAAGATAACCTTTAAATAAAGAAAAATGATAAGGAAGATTTGTGTGTATTTCACCGCTGCTGTCCCTGCGGAATTTTAACGGGGATATAGCAAATTATATTATACTAGCTGCCCCAGCGAACTTCGTACCGCACAAAATTGTGAATCTAAACCATTCCCAGATCCCCTTGAACACACGCAAAAAATTTCATCAAAATCGGTCCAGTCGTTTGAGAGAAGTTCAGTGACATACACACTCACAGAAGAATTATATATATAAAGACTAGCGGTCGCCCGCGACTTCGTCCGCGTGGATTTAGGTTTTTTTCGCAATAAAAAGTAGCCTATGTTCTTTCTCAGGGTCTAAAGGTTGTCTGTGCCAAGTTTCATCAAAATCGGTCGAGAGGTTTAAGCGGGAAAGCGTAACAGACAGACAGACAGAGTTATTTTCGCATTTATAATATTAGTAGGGATTAGTAATCTGCGCGTGGCATCGCTAAATATATCGGTTATTTTAGTACAATCTGAATAAAAATGAGCACCTGACCTACTTTTACATTGCACGTTAATATTTAATTCAAAATTCACTGCTCGGACTAGAATACTGTTAATTTGAACTGTCGCTATTGTTTCTTAACTAAAAGTTAAAATAACATCTTAACTTAACATAACTTAACATCTAAAAAAAAAAAAAATTGTAACCACAGATCTAAAAAAAATAACACGGAACTTAACTGGTATGGCGCGCGTTCCCCTCTGCCGTGGTACATGAAAAGTTTGTATTTTTTTTATCCTATTCTAGCGACCCGCCCCGGCTTCGCGCGGGTGTAATGCTGATACTAAATATATTGAGGTATATATAAAGAATGTCCTTTTATACAACGTTTACAGCTTTTTTGACATTAGGCAATACAAACAGCACGCACCGCGCGGCCGGGCCGTTACCGCCGCGCCGCTATTTTAAATCTGTGATATCTTCGGAAATATTAATTTAAATTATGTGCTGCAAAGGGCCATATTGATCTATATTAAAAAGACAATGTATTTAAGGTACTTAATTAGATAAGGATTAATGCAGAATTGCTTAAAATCGATTCGTTTGTTCGCTTTGTTTTATACTATGTTGTGATTAGGCTTACGTTTGACCACAACTTGCCTGATGTGAAGCAATGTTGCAATCTACTATGGAACGCGCTTACCCAATAAATACCGATTCATTCGTGGTTACAAATGAATTTCGGTGAGAAGGTGGCAGTGGAATGATGCTCCGTATGGTGAGAAACCATAAAGGAGCAATAATGTCGACCCACCCTCTTAAATTGTGTCACCAGACATCGCACCGGAACACGGTAAGGCCGCTTGGCGTAGGCCTATTTGAGGATAAAAAAACAGTGACAAAAGCACACTTCCACCCTTCTTTAGTCTGGCCTGAGAGAGCCTTGGATGTCACAAGACCTGGTTAGTTCTTAGATATGTCGGATTGGTAATGATGTTTTCCTTTACCGATATTCAGCAGCGAAATAATTTACACAAAGATGTGTAGCACGAACGAGGAACCCGCAACCTTAGATTTTAAAGACAAGATCGCTGCGCTGTTAGTAATACATTTTTTTTATCTTAAAATAGGCTTGCGCTTGACCACAACTTGCCCGATGTGAAGCATTGATGCAGTCTACGATGGAACGCGCTTACCCAGTAAATACCGATTCACTCGTGACTTGAAGACCGCCAGATTGTAGCTATCGGGAAACATAGATGCCGGCAGCGAGTTCCACAATTTGGCAGTTCGCACAAAGAAAGTGGAAGCAAAGCGCTACATACACTGTATATGTTCACCCCATAAACTCATAAACTCGGTTGTATTCCATTCATCATGTTTCCTTATCGGAAGCGTCGATATCGAATCTTGGTATTACCATAATATTTATTGTATAACTTTGTTACTTATGTTTGATGTGGGCTATGCGTACATTTATGTGTACATTATTTCGTACAGTTAATCTGAAAGTGTGGTTTGCGAGTTAAAATTTGTAAATAGTCTCCTTTGATCCAGTAGTAGGTACCTAAGAGAAGTAATCCTAATATTATAAATGCGAAAGTAACTCTGTCTGTCTGTCCGTCGCGCGTTACACCAAAACTAAAATATATGTAAGTACCTAGCGGATCCCGCAGACGTCGTCCTGCCCGGTAAAGCAGTGCCACTTGTCGGGTCCGAAAACAGATTACGACCTATAAGATTTCATAAAGATCGGTCAAGCTGTTTCGGAGGAGCTTTTTTAATTTTTCTCTGCGTAAAAACCGTCCTCGTACTTAAAGGAATATTCTACAAAAAGAATTTTTGAAATCGGTTTTAGCAGTTCTCGGGTTATGCGCTTACCAACACATTTTGCGATTCATTTTTATATTAAAAAGATTTCTAGAAATAAAACATCGACGTTCCGTAGCTAGCTTATATTGCATACTGACACAAGTACAAGTAAATGGTGATATGCTAAAAGTAAATATAACATTTTTTAATAGCCTGTAGTGTCCCACTGCTGGGCAAAAGCCTCCCCATAGCCTTTCAACTGTCCCTATTGCTAGCTTCTTCCGTCCAAGTCGCGACAAATGAGCTTACCTATATAATCGCAACATCGTTTCCGTGGTCTTCGTAAATAACATTTATCAGGTATTACCGACCCGCTCCAGCTTCGCACGGGTGCAATGTGTTATACTTATAAACCTTCCTCGAAATCACTCTATCTATTAAAAATCCGCATCAAAATCCGTTGCGTACTTTTAAAGATCTAAGCATACATAAGGACATAGGGACTGGAAAAGCGACTTTGTTTTATACTATGTAGTGATATTGAAATACATTACGTTTTACGTTACTAAACCCATTTGGATGTAATTTGGTATGGAGATAGTTTGAGACCCGGGAAAGGACATAGACTAGTTTCTATCCTGCGATCCAGCTCTAATAGGTTCCCATAGATTACATTACCAATGTTGCACAGTCCATTTTTAAGAAGTAATTTAAACTTCTCAATTTACTTAATGTAGTCTCCTATTATCTATCCGATTAAATTCGCGCCGGATGTTAGACAGTTTTGGTGTACTTGGCCGGGTTCAAATCCCGAGTCTCTACGGCGCCGTTGTAGATCCTGGCTTACAGGTTGCGGTTAAAAAAATACTACCTTTGGATAATAGAAGATCACGCAACCACTCAAATAATCGTAACAAAGTTATCATATAAATCAACAAACGGAGTGTCAGCCAGGCCGTCCCGATAAACATCGGGTAACAAATGTAAACAAACAGGAACAAACTTAATATTTACCCTTTATGTAAACAAGGTTTGTGCGACATAGTTTGGTAATTTAACTTTTTTGATAGAAATCCTCAAAAGATTGCAAAACATGGAAATGAGTTTTCTAATTTGTCTTATTCTGAATCAAAAAGAAATTTTACAAGGAATTTTAACAACGCTCACGCCTGTACCTGAAGGAGTAGGCAGAGGTATATTTCACCCACTTTTCGCGCGCTGTCGCTTCGGCGAGTCTATTGTCGTCCATCGGGCACAATTGAACGCACTAGTGACCGGATACTGCCAGCCACATCCGTGACGTCACTCAAGAAAATGACATCAGCTGGCCTTTATAAGCTCAAGGATGGATGGATGATGATGGATGGAGAGAGCTATGTTCGGAGTTTCTTTGCGCTATAAGGTCCACTACGAGGTAATCGGCAGATGACCTAAAGTAACCGACATAGCGCTCAAAGTGAGCAAATTTAAGTGGCAGTGGGCAGGCCACATAGCTCGTAGAACCAATAACCGCTGGATAAAGGTTCTTGAGTGGAGACTACGGAATGCCGCAGCGTCGGCCGGCTCGCCACAAGGTGTACTGATGAAATTGTTAAAGTTGCGGAAAGCCGATGGATGCTAACAGCCGGTAAGCGATCGCTGTGGCATTTTAAAGGGGAGGGCTATGTCTAGCTGTGGACATCCCCAGGCGAGTGATGGTGATGAAGATGAGGTGCTGTAATTATTGGCAGAGATATTGATTAGTTATCTGTGGTGTTTTGTGCCATTAAGATGCATGGGGTTGGCAAGGGTTCGCCGATAAGGATATTTTTACATACAAGGTCCTGACAAGAACAGTTGGAGGGACTGCGTCGTCGGGTATCACACCTTGCCCGGTTGGAAGATCTCTTTACACCGGAGGGTCTCTACCACTGAATCCTCCACACTCCACACATCAACTGGGTTGGCCGAATTTGAGAATTTATAAATGGAAACTAACGTAGCTTCTTTCTTCCATGTTTGTGATCATACGTTTCATATAAAAGTCGAAGTACAACTAGCAGCTTGCGGTACACACCATTCCGATCAACCGCTAGTGCGTACAGGCTCTAACCTCGAGTTACTATTAGGATTCTCCTAAAACATCTTCAAATGTAGTGTAAACGATTTTCAATGCTGTTTCTGATTATAGAAACATCTTGAAACCGGTATATTTTAGCACTAAACAGTTGAAGACATGTGACATCCATCCACCAACCCGCATTTTTCCTGGCGTAAACTCGTTCAACTCTTAAGATAGTTGAGAGAAGATCCGAGCTCAGCTGTGGGACACTAAAAGGGTTGGTACAACACCTTTGGGTATTACACAAATTGTTTTTTGTATTGTATTGAAGCGTAATCTGCAATATTTCAGTATTTATGATCACGAGTGCCCGCCATTTTAGATAGCAAACTAATCTGAACGCGCCCATTTGTTCCAATAGCCGTAGTTTACGTAATGGCCGCTGAAATAGGTTCAGTTTAAATGTTCATGTTGCAGTCAAATGTTTAAACTAGTCAACTGTAATGTTAACTAGGAAACCAGTCAAATCAGTTTTGACTAGAGTGGATTGGGAAAAATTAAGGGCAGAGGTAAATAATCCACGTTTCGCTGGCTATGTTTAGGTTTTGTAAGAGGGGGCGAGCTTATAGCCGTAGATAGAGCACAATTCCAACTTTCGAGCTGTAACTAATGTACTCAATAGGTACTTAATGTCTGTATTGCATTCATAATGTTACAGATCGTTGGTGTGTATTACAATTTTGACACAATCATGGCCCCTATTGAGCACAGCATATGAATATTACAAGAAGTTTCTTAAAACACCATGCTACAAATAATTTAATTTTAATTTAAGGAGAGAGGTGATGTCTATATTACTTAATAATTGTCTTTATTAGAAGCATCATCAGTGAAATAAAACTTTTAACGGATTTTATCGCGGTTTATTTTAAATTTTAGATCCCGCCGTCTTTTCAGACTTCATGTTCACGGGTGGTTCACTGAGGTATTTGACGTCCAAAAATATTAATCACAATTATTACTGACTACCAACAAACATTATTATTTAAGTTGCTTTCCGATTTAAGCAAACCAAGCTCACAGTGTCTTGAATTCTGAGTTGATTTTGCTTGGGTTTTGGTACAAGTAAATTAAGCACTGGGTCCCAAGCTGGTGGTATATTCCAACCATTTTCTCTGTAAAAATTGGGAAGTTTTTTTGTTATTTTTGGATGGTTTTTTTAAGCAGTTTTTTTTTGTTTTTTTTAATAATATATTCGCGTAAATCTAAGATCATTTAACATTATAGTTACTGGTGACTGAGTCACCTTCGTCCGTTAAAATTACCATGCTCATATAGTTCAATCAGCTACAGGCTAACGCGAATGGAAATTTAGTATTTCAACATTATCTATAGGTATATTGAGATCGTTCAGTGTAATCGGAAGCACGAGCAACTGTTTATAAATGCAACCGCGTGTATTTTAGGTTCCATCTAACAAAGTGCATCAGACAGACAACTCGACATACATTATATATTTATAGCTCCAGTGTTGATGGAACTACAGCGGTAATGATGTATAAAAATAGATTCGCTTTTTACCAGTCGGCTAAAAAAGGGTGGACTTCGCCTATGAAATTATAGGTCGCGGGTTCGATTCCCAGTCGTGCCTAGTGTGAATTGTGTCATCACCGCTGCTCAATATCAGTTAAGGAAAATATCGTGAAGAAACCGGCTGTCTAAGAACTGAACACGACATGTGACATCCATTAACCGGTCTTCAAGTCACGAGTGAATCGGTATTTACTGGGTAAGCGCGTTCCATCGTAGACTGCATCATTGCTTCACATCAGGCAAGTTGTGGTCAAGCGCAACCCTTTTTTAAGATAAAAAAAATAACTTGTTCAGCGTGTGTGGATTGTCTAAACTCTCTCAAATTGAAGATAGTTGAGTGAACATCCGTGCCCAGCTATGGGACACTAAAAGGGTTGAAGACTTCTACCCTTTTGTGAAGATTGTATTTTTTACCCTTTTACGAAAAAGAGTAGTGTTTTAAAATTGTCTGTGTATTCGTGAACAAATTTGTTTACATTTGATACTTGAAAGAGTGGACCGATTTTGATGCGGTATTTATTCAAAAGCTGAAATTATCGAATAGTTCTTAAATTTGCGGTTTAATGAAATTAAATTTAAAGTTATTGTATATATTTAGCTGTATGAGCAGGAGGAGGAGTCTGGGAAGGTGCCTTCTTCTTCTTCTTTTAATTATGGCCTCTGCAGAAATGATTTCGCCATTTTACCAATGTCAAGTTTAAGCAAGTTAAGTTTTTAAAGATTAGTAGTAAAAAACTAAAAAACTGCGACGTTCTAAGACGCCATTTTTTTCTCTCAATCTTAAAGGAAATTAAGTGCTATTCCTTCAAGTGTCAATGTCACTGTCAGACTGTCAGTTTCATTTTTGTAAAAAAAGTTATTTAACCTCTTCATGAAATACTTACTTTATTGAATCAGCGTTCGGCCCGCCGTACAACTCATTTTTTTTATTGCATTGTCTACTTGACGTTGGTAGAATCAATGTCAAAGACGGTTAATGCCACAAATTTTTAAAAAGAGAAGTGTAAAGTAAGTTACTTGTCTGTAGTGAGAATGAATAAACATTTTTCTAGTACCTATTGTTATAATACACATGAAATAAAACTACTTTTGAACGGATTTTATCGCGGTTCATTTTAGATTATAGAACCCGACGTTTCAAAGTCTTTTCAGACTTCATGTTTACGGGTGGACTGAGGTGCGTCCAAAAATATGAATCACAATTATTAATGACTACCTAATGCCGGGTTCTAAAATCTAAAATAAACCGCGATAAAATCCGTTAAAAGGTAGTTTTATTTCAACACATTTTTCTACTAAGCAAGAACTTTTTTCCTTTATTTAGATTAATTGAAATACTCCACAAAAACATCTTTAAAAGAATTCCTCCATCTCCATGAAGATTCAAAAAACATTAGTGACATTTCGAAATTGGGAAATGTGCCCTATGAACGTCAATAGACTCACCTTAAAAGATAGAAATAAAAGAAAGAAAGAAATAAAAACATATATTTGACAGAGACAGGACACACAGAATCAAATAAAAACACACACACACACTCACAAAAAAAAAACGTAACCTCAGCCTCGTAATACAGGTGAAAACACAATTTCTAACTAATTTGCATTAAAAATTGTGTATTTTAATGAACTAAAAACCTCGAGAGTAGCCATCTAGTTAGATGGATTAGTTTAATGCTTGCACGAATGTCAGTGGTAATCCTTGCTTTGTAGGTTTTGAAGCCAAAAGTGTTGGCGTACAAGGATTTGTGTCTCTGGGTAATTAGTGTGGCTAAGGCTGACGCCACACTATGAAAAATCAGCCAACGGAACATACCTAGATGTGCTGAGGTAAGACGATGAGGCTAAGCTCGTAAACATGTATACGCTCTGTTAGACTGGCCAGATCGAGACTCATAAAAAATAACAACTAATCTAGACTTAAAATTTTCACAATTTTAATAAATTACTACACTCTCATTTGGATTGCACTTTAGATGGCTAGATGGCCTATAGCACAATAGTAGGGGAGCCGAAGAGGGGATTTTTGGATTTACTCCAGCGCGTCAGATTAAGAGATAGGGGACACCTTTCGCTTTGTTGAATACCTACACCAAATCTTAGCTTCGTGTATAGAGCCGGGAGTCTACAGTAGCCAATTAAAATATTTCTAAGACATATTTGTTTGGTGAAAATACTCGAACTCGTCAAAATAATGTATGATAAGTACATTAGATGTTAATAAGTGTGAATAACAACAATCGGGCGATTTGAACCAAGAGCTAGGAAAAGGGAGCGCTACAAATTCAGAATGCTTTCAAGTCACCTGGATCCACTTTGGTTTAGTTAATTCTTTTTTTTTCGTGAAAATAATTTAGAGATCCCGGAGAAGCATACACTGGCATTTTTTTCTCGCTTTGTAATTAACAAAATCTTAATAAAAATACTGGAAAACCTTTTACCACCGCTGAAGAGGTGCACATGATGTAACCTTTTTTTTACTTCCACTTAATCTACAAAGCCGACTAAGTATCAACGACGCTCGAGTAACTACACATTTAGCATCTTCGGCTCCCTTACTACAATAACCTCTAGCTTCCACTAGCGAATTGAGGCTGAGTCACCTTCGTCCGTGGGTGTACATCTTTAATTGAATCCCCACACGTGGTCCCCGGGTAGTAAGCTTCGACCGTGGTTAGTTACCTAGATTAGAAAAAGCCGCACCACCAAGCGGCCTTGCCGTGTTCCGGTGCTGTCTGGTGACACCATGCAGAGGGTGGGTCGGAATTTTGCCCCTTTAAGGTTTCTAACCATATGGAGGCTCATTCCACTGCCACCTTCTCATCGATAATCATTCGTAATCACGAGTGAAACGGTATACTAGGCTGGCGCGTTCCATTGTAGACTACATCATTGCTTAACATCAGGCAAGTGATAGTCAAGCGCCAGCCTATCGAAGCTTAAAAAAAGCGAAATATGCTCAGGAAAACATGTTGCAACCTCTGTCTATCTCTATCACTCAGGGATGAGTAGAAAGAGATAGGACAGTGCTTCTATCATGTTTTGTTGTGCAGAACATACGCACAGTAAACCGTCGCACCGTCGTAAATCATTATATTGTAGACAAAACAATATGCAACATGTGAACCCATCTATTAATATAACAAATTGCATTTGACGAAAGCTGTATGTTTACGGAAATTACTTACAAACCAATGTTTAGCAGAGTGCGAGCTCTTGTCAAATATATTAATGTTTTGGCGAGTAGTCTGACAGTTTCGACGACTAAGATATTTGGTAATCTTAACACAAGAAAATATTACTAAAATAAACATAAATATTTTTGTAAAAATTGGTTGCCTGTAAAGTCGGTATACGGGCGAAAGTTTTACGTGACAACGACTTTGAGTGGTAAAATAATTTTAATGTGAATATTCATTCGTATAGTAGGAAGAAGGATGAAATAATAGTAACAATTTAAAACATTTATTTATACAAAGAATTATATTTAAAACATTAATTTATACAAAGAATCTCGCTCTTAGGCGGGCTAACTGTGCTCGAGTGGAAGGGACGCGTGCCTTTCACTTTTTATGTCTGTCTCTCTCGCTCTTAGGCGGGCTAACCATGCCCGAGTGGAAGGGACGCGTGCCTCTCACTCGCTCTCATTGTGAGCGCATAACGTGAGCGGAGCGTAACGCAGTTTCTTGAAGTGTCACCCGGCAAACCAATTTATAAGACGTTGTCACGTCAAAATGTTTATAGATGTTGTAACTGTTTGACCGGATTTAGATGAAATTTAGAATCGCGTAACTCGCTTCAAATAGGCATAGAGCGAGTATATGGGACTTCGGTTATTGGGTCAGGCAAGCGATACCGCACAAGGTCTCCAGCTGCAAGTGACTAGGCCTAATTTCTACTAATTTCAAGTAACTAGGACGAGACCTACTCAAACCTTCCTGTGTTCCATCAGACACCCTTTGTGCCTGGTTGCGGGATTTGACGAAGGGCGATACGCCCCCTATTACATATGGGACATAAAAGTGGAAGATGTTCACCTCTGCCTACACCTTCGGGTAGTACAGGCAACACAATATGTTGTTTTATTATTTTTTTAATCTTCTTAGTACTTATTTAGATCAAGATCCATGCAAGAGCACTAAAATCTAGCGGTCTTATTCATAAAAAGTCATAAAACACTTTTTAGTTAAAATGGACTTTGTCCCTTTCTTACTCGTTTAAATATCAAGATGACAGACAAAGACAAAACGAATTATAAAACCTGTATCTAAATATATAAAAGAAGAAACTGACTGACTGACTGACTGATATATCAACGCAGAGCCCAAACCGCTGGGTCTGGAGACTCTAAATTTGGCACATAGGTTCCTTATGGGGTCTAGGGGTGCACTAAGAAACGATTTTTCAAAACTCACCCTTTAAGGGGGTGAAACGGGGTTCCAAAGTTTGTATGGAGAAACAAGATTAGTGAGATCAATTTCGCTGGCGAAGCCGCGGGCGGAAGCTAGTTAGCTTTAATCAGCTTTTATGACGTTTGTGAATACGGGGGTAATTGTAAACGTAGCATCAAACCCATTCATAAACGTCATATAAGCTCATTATAGCTAATATAGGTTTATAATTCGTTTGTCTTTGTCTGTCATCTTGATATTTAAACTAGTAAGAAAGAGGCAAAGTCCATTTTAACTAAAGAGTGTTACAAGATTTTTATGTATAAGACGGTTAGTGTTTAAACAACAATATCTGGATGACCGGTATCGGTATTTTTTGAAGTGAAAACTTCATTAGCGGCGTTGAGCACTTTTTCTGTAATGGGTATAAAATCTTAAACTCGCGTCAGGACACGTGACCTGATCGAAAAAGCGTAAGACGGATGACGTAATATAAATTGTCATGTTTGTGTACGATAGCGCAATAAATGAATAGATTGTATTCTACCACATAAATGATAGTACTTTTATACTGAAAAAGCAATTGGTGCAAAATTATTCCCTAACCATTCCAAAATATCAAACATGCTCAACGTTAATAATCAAGTTTTCACTCCCGGAGTGCAACCCGTCTTTTTTTTTAAATGACATTTTCTAAAAAGGATTCCTAGCTAGTTCGATTTATCGCCCCCGAAACCCCCTATATACTAAATTTTATGAAAATCGTCGGAGCCGATTCCGAGATTCCAATTATATATATACAAGAATTGCTCATTTAAAGATATAAGATAATAATAAACCATTGATATTTACGTTCACTAGGATTAGGTAAACCGAAAGAATTTCCAACATTCTACCTAAACCACACTACAGCTGACCTACATACCGTTCGGTCGCAAATCAGGGCCACTATCACGACCCATCTATACCAGAAAACCATATAGTAACTATTATTCTCGTTATTCAGTACAGCGCCTTTATCCGCGGCTCCTTGCGATTAGAAGTGATGATAATCAAAAATATGTATAATAAACACATTATTATACCTAAGGAGCAGTGTGGCGAAAGATGTGTGGGCACGATCGGGAATCGAACCCGTGACTTTGTACTTCTAAAAAGAAGCCCGTATCACTGCGCCACCGCTTCTAATCATGTTATTAAAAATGAAAACTGTTTGTTTTTTTTTAATAATTTATTGGCAATTTTTTTTATTTTTTTTAATTAAAAATAAATTAGTAACAATCAATTTAATTTGAAATGAGGTCGGACAGAGCTTCCGCATGCTACTATGGCTCACGAAAAACTAAACGAACTTGTTTTTTTTTAAGAAGGGCCTTTATTGCTTTACCGGACTTTTTCAGTGAACCGTTTGAATACGGTCGCACCGATCAAGTACTGTGGCAACTGCCATGAGGGCTCCCCATGTGGGGACGAGCCGCGGTCAGGTCGTTAGCGGACACTCTAGTTTTAGGGGATCGGGGGGCGAACGAATATGCTGAGTGGTGCTTCTTATAAAGGCCGCTGGAGTGCTGTCACCTCGGTATTTTCATTCAGTTCTAACAATATCATAAGTAGCATTCATCTCTTTGCAAACATTAATCAAAACCGTTTAAAAACATTTACAAATTTAAATGACGTGAAAAATAGTGTTTAGTGATGACTAACTGTTTGTTTGAATGATTGAAGGTTGTAAACATTTGTCTTGTAAATATAGTTGGAAGTCGATTGGCACGCGGTGTGTGGCGTGTGGCGTGGCGCGCGTAGGTTTCAGATGTGATGTGATCTTGTGAGTTGTGAAATGAGGAAATTAGAATTATCAAGGTGAAGTATATAGGTATTTAAAAAGAAAATAATTGTGTTTCACACAACAGGACTTACACAGTCAAATATAGAAACACATGTAAAAAATAACAAAGAGTAAGTGTGTCCCGTCATTCATCTTAGATTTTAGATCACGACGTTTCAAAGGCTTTCAGACTTCATCGTCACTGGTGGACATGACCATGAAGTTTGAAAAAACTTTGGAGCGTCGGGATCTAACATATACCGCGACAAAATCCGGTATAAAGTAGTTTTAGTTCAATAAACATTTTCAAATTTTGGTGAGAAGGTGGCAGTGAAATGTGGCTCCATATCATTACAATCCGTAAAGGAGCTACAATTCCGACCCACCCTCTTAAATGGTGTCACCAGACATCGCACCGACACACAGCAAGACCGCTTGACTTAACTAACCACGGCCGAAACCTACCACCAGTTAATAACTAGGAAACATAATTACCAGTTGATTGTCAACTGATATGATATGGACTACGTGTGACCACCATTTAAAGGTACTCTTCTAGTTTATATACCTACTAGCTTCC
Organism: Meganola albula; assembly: GCA_936450015.1. Classification (NCBI taxonomy): domain Eukaryota; kingdom Metazoa; phylum Arthropoda; class Insecta; order Lepidoptera; family Nolidae; genus Meganola; species Meganola albula. Next base: position 242,828 of record OW388168.1, read on the forward strand.
GTCCGCGTCTTCGCCCGCGAAATTGATCTCACTAATCTTGTTTCTCCATATAAACTTTGGAACACCGTTTCACCCCCTTAAAAGGTGAGTTTTGGAAAATCCTTTCTTAGTGCACCCCTAGACCCCATAAGGAACCTATGTGCCAAATTTAGAGTCTCCAGACCCAGCGGTTTGGGCTCTGCGTTGATATGTCAGTCAGTCAGTCAGTTTCTTGTTTTATATATTTAGATAATAGCAAAATGTGTTGCGGAGTTTGTGGACCTAGCTGCGGTGGCTGCTGCTGTGGTTGCTGTTGTCCTTGCATCACTATCTACACATGCTATAAGACGATCTGCTAGTGTACGTTATAGGCAACAGATGCGCTCTTCTACCAGACAAGCCATGGTGTGTGCTGGAAGTCTACGCTCTATACCTTCTAAATTTTTGTGGAAGTTTACTCCCGTTTCGTGGAAAACATTATAAGTAAATAAAAATAAATACCTGTTTTTGTGTGGCTAGGATTGTAAAGCATCATTAGACCTTTCAAAAGGTTTTCTTTTGCAAATATTTACTAGATACAATTTAGTTCAGTATCAAAGAGTTTATTAACTAAACGTTAAATTGCGTGCTTTTAATTTTTTTAGTCTTCAAAATACTTTTGTTCTAATTTTCTTCGTAGTTTGTATCTATTCAAGTTTGTTTAATGCAGTTAAATAAAATAGTGATCAACACAAAGAAACGTACAATATGTAGTTAAGTAGTGTATTGTCCTTTGTTTCCAAATTCACATTATGTTCGGGTTAGAAAATGGCCGACCTCCAAGTATTCTCACGGCATGATATCATACAGTAAACATAACATTAGCTGCGAATGCTGTAAAACTCGTCATTTATTGCGAAATTATAAAAAAAATGTGTGTGATTCAAGTTCGTGTTTGTTTTTAGAGGTTCCTTTATGTATTTGCATAATTATTTTTAGCATAATATAACGTGGCATACGTTGTTTGTCCTAATCGTAGTTACGCATAACGTTGGTATACTTTTTTTTTTTTATAATTTATCCATAACAACGAATTCATAATTGTTATCTTATACATAATAATACTTAAGCATTATATTCTAAAGCATAAATAAGCATAAAGCGCTCGCGTGTGTGATGTTTAAAAGTCTAACATAACCTAACCCACAGCATTTCGGAGTGGATGGATTTGTTTTTAGGACTTACTATCCATTAAACATTATAATTGTGCTAATTAAAATTATGGTAAATAAAATTAGCCAAAAATATGATTATGCCAACATAAACTGTATGCCAGAAAACAATTATGGCTAAGACTTATTATGACAAAATCAATTATGGCAAAGCTGGTATATTAGGACAAAACCTTTGTGCTAAAAAAAGGTCCCGTTTTTAGATTATACTTAGTAGTAGTAGTGGAGGGTGGAAGTCTGAAAAAGGGAAGCCCATGCAAAATACTTCTTATGAAAATAATATCTCTTCACTACCGTCACCAATAACTCTTAAACTTGATGCTATACTTATTTTTGTTGCTATTTGACACTTTTAGGCGCAACATAATATAATAATAAATACTACGTGACATAATTGAGTAGCGAGGCGAGGCGTTAGATTTCTATGGTCGCGGGATCGATTCCCAGTCGTGTCCACACATCTTTGTGTGCATTGTTACATCGCTACTGCTCAATATCGGTGAAGGAAAATATTGTGAGGATACCGGCCTGTCCAATCGGGGAAATGTGACATCCACCAACCCGCTCATGGGCAGCATGTGTGAATTAAGGCCGTAACTTTCGTAACTCGTAAGATAAGTCTGGGGACTGTGGGGTTTTAATTCACAGATATTGAGAAGCCGCGATGAAATAATCATACATAAATGTGTGGACACAGGGATCAAACCCGCGACCGTATATTTCAAAGGCGAGCCTGATACCGCTGCGCCACCGCTGCTTATCTAAACTAGTTTAATAATACCATTAAAAAGAATGTCACAGGACTGTAAGCATGTTCAACATCGCTATAGTGTGCTGATATCATCAGATTATATTTAGTATGTCTGATCTATTTGTGATGTGTCAATGCGGCCGCGCACTGCAATGTGTGGATCATTTCTACGAAAATCTTGTCATACTAAATGTTGACCTGTTTTGTATTGTAACATACCTATTTCTAACCTTCCGTTTTGCGGTTGATAACATACGAACTAATTTAAATGTTTTAATAATAACCGCTTAACCAATTTTGATAAAGTTTTAATGGAACCAACTGAAAAGTATACTTCACTACATAGTAATAAAACAAATTCGCTTTTTCTGTCCCTATGTCTATATGTATGCTTAGATCTTTAAACTACGCAACGGATTTTGATGCGGTTTTTTTAATAGATAGAGTGATTCCAGAGGAAGGTTTATAAGTAAGTATGCATCCGTGCGAAGCTGGGGCGTTTAGAAATAAAAAAGAATTGAAATAAAACTACTTTATAACGGATTTTATCGCGGGTTAGGGGTAGTCCATCCGTAACCATGAAGTCTGAAAAGACTTTGACACTTCGGGATCTAAAATCTAAAATAAAACTAATTTGTTTTATTTGTATGATATTCGTGTAAATCTAAGAAAATACTACAAGAAAGAATTACCAAAATCGATCTATAATTATACCAAATTACCAGCATGTCTAAGAACTAAACATTCAAGGATATGTGACATCCACCAACCCGCACTTAACCAGCGTGTGTGGATTAAGGCCTAAATATTCAACTCGTAAGATAGTTGAGAAGCCCCGTTAGCAACATTGGGACACTTAAATACAATTGAATTGAGAATCTCCTTTTTGAAGTCGTTTATAAACGACTTGAGACGTTGGGACCGTTTCGGTATAATCCAGTAACTACCAAACAAAAAAAAATTTTTTGGTCTAATATGACAAAAAAATATAGACATCCGAGGCCACAATTTTTTTTAAGTCGGTTTAAATGTTCAAACAATTATTTAATCAACATTTCGAAATAATTTAACAACTCCAAGTGCTTTTTATAAATAACCTTTGTTAATGGTGAGAGTTGAAATCACGTGAGCCATTTCTTATTTATGCTCGATTAAGCTCTCGAGAGCTTTTGTCTGAGCTTTGAGCTATCAATAAGGTCAAGAAAGGCACCTTGTTTTACATTAAATAGATAACACATTATACTTCATTCTAAAACGGTAGAATACTGTACAAGAAAAAAGTACTGGAACTTCCACCAGCTCGTTTGTGATTAGACTACCCACCAGATAAAAGCTTTCCCGTGTTTTGGTGAGATGTCTGATGACACCATTTGAGAAGGTGGGTCGGAATTGTTGCCCCTTTATCATAAATATAATAATTATTAAATTAAATAATAATAAATTAACAATTAAATTTTATCATAAATTAATTATGTTAATAATTAATTTATTCTTTAAATAATAAATGTCGCTTTTATGATTATTTCTAATTTTAATTTACTGATTTTGTTGTGTTTTTTATCTATTTAATTTATCTAATACATTGTATTGTATTGTATTTTATGATCCAAATTGTTGGTTGAAATAAATGATTTATTTCTTTATTTATTTTTTCCAACCATAATATACAACCTCATTCCACTGCTACCTTCTTACCTGAAATCACTAGTAATCACAACGGAATAATAGTATTTTGGTCTACGATGGAACAAGCTTGGCTAGTATAGACTGGGTAAGCGTGTGCCATTGTAGACCAGATCATTACTTATCATCAGGCAAGTTGTAATCAAACGCAAGCCTACCCTACTCTCCTATCTTACTAATGTTTAAAACGCGAAAGTTTCTAGGAATGTATGAATGTCTGGACGTATGTTATAGATAGACCGTTTAACTTGCGTATCGCCTATCGCCAAGATTCTGACTCCTCAAGCTGCACAGACAGTGATGATGATTCAAGCGATATGGATATTAGTGGCGAGTAGTCTTACATTACTTTTATCTGTGTTTGAATGGTTCTTTATGAGATTTAATTAATGTTTTATGACTTTGTACCTCAGATGGCGATACGCGAGTTAAACGGTCTATCTATAGTAACTTTTTCACGCAAAAAGTATTGATAGAATTGGATGAAATTTGGTACAGAGATAGATTATGGTCTACATTGGTATATAGGTTTTTTATCCCAATAAGTACCATGCGGGAGAAGCCGTGGGCGGAATCTAGTTTTTTAATAAAAAGTATAAGAAATACCAAATGAAAATGAATAATCCAAGGGTTATCCATAATTAAAACCACCAAATTAAAGTCAAAACATTTCGTTGCAGTTCCGTATCGGGTTCATACTCATACTCGTATAAGCGTGGATTTAAATATATGTTTACGAATTTTACGATGCTTCGGACCGCAGATATATTCGAGACTCTTGTGCCTTTATTTTGTAATCTGAGTACTTATTCCGAGTTATTCTACACAACCTACTTGCTTTTTAATTATTCAGTGGTAGTTGCAGTTACAGTCACCGATTTAACACCTATTAGGTATTAAATCGGTGCCCATTTTGTTAAAATCATAGGTGTATAAACAGATAATCACTATCGTACATTTTCAGGTTCACTATTTTTTACCCTTATACGTACAAAATTAAATTAAATTACAAATAAAATAAATTAATTAAAAAAATAAAATTTAAAAGTAATTAGTAACAACATGACATTATTCCTATTTCACTTGATATAATTTTCTATTGACTTCTAATTTTGTATTGTATCTAATTGACATTATTATTATTTCATTTGATACTGTTTTATTTTATACCATGTTGACATTAATAATTGAATATTCTGAGATTAATAATTTATAATTGATGATAATAAGTTGTTTTTACTATTATTTACGATTAATAATTTGGCATGTAATAGTTGTACATATTAACAGATATTTCAATTTTCCTCCAAAACTATTAATGTAATTTTGCACACCGTAAAAGGTGAAACATGCTGTACTTTATATACAACTCTGACATAACAACGTGTAACCATGTTTCATGCAAATAAATATTCTTATTCTTATTCTTCATTGATTGATTTGATTTTCATCATCATCACCATCATTATCAGCCAGCTCTAGTTAACATCTGGACATAGGCCTCTCCTAAAGTAAGCCACTAGCACGATTGAGGCTAAGATCGTTGCTCAACCGCGTGGTCTCCGCTCAAGAACGTGTTTAACCCAGCGGTTGTCAGTTCTGAGGCAGATATGACTAGCCCACTGCCACTTCAGTTTACTAAACCGGTGGGTTATCTCGATTACACTAATTCTCTGTCAGATCACTTCAATGCGTATTCGATCCATCAGAGAGACTCCGAGCATAGCCCTTTCCGTAACTCGCTGAGCGACTTTGAATTTATAGATCAGTCCTACCATGAATGTCCATATTTGATTTTGAAAGGTCTTTGTTATTAGAACATAGAACAGTATCTGTTAATTCGTTGACGCGATCATATTTTATACAGGACAAACGACTACACATCAAGCTATATTCACCAATATAAGCTGACCTCTTGTTGTAAGGAAATCATGGACAATGCGAGGTCAGCTTGAAGGCTTTTGAAGGTTTTAGACTAAAAATATCAGGATTAGCAGACAATGAAATAAAAATAAAAAAACAAAATCAACTCAGAATTCAAGACACTGTGAGCTCAGTTTGCTTAAATCGGAACGCAACTTAAATATTAATGTTTGAAGGTAGTCAGTAATAATTGTGATTAATATTTTTGGACGTCAAATATCTCAGTCCACCCGTGAACATGAAGTCTGAAAAGACTTTGAAACGTCGGGATCAAAAATCTAAAATAAACCGCGATAAAATCCGTTAAAAAGTAGTTTTATTTCAATGTGTGATATTCGCGTAAATCTAAGACAATACTATTAGCAGACAACTTTAGGTAGGCGTGAATAATCGCGTGAGAAGACGGTATTTCAATAAAATAACTACGGCAAGTATCACTTCACCCCAATCTCTCGGTAGCACAATCACAAATTCTACCAGTTATTTCCAGATCGTTAAGATTACGTTGGATTAAATCGTAACGTTCACCGAACACGTTATTGCATCTGCACTTCCCGACTACACAATGGTCCAACACGCAGTGTCAGCCATTCTAATATGGCCGCTTCGCCCGTGCTCGGTGTTCATTCGTTCGTTCATCTTGACATTTTCGAGTGACAGCTGACTTTAAAGACAGACGCGATGACAGTATAAAATGACAGCTGACGCATTGAGAAGTAGATGTGCCAACAAGCTTGTATTGGTTGCTTGTTGTGTGCCTATTTAGTTTTTCGTTATTTCCGTGAATTATTCGTCTCATTTAGTCATCACTTAAATTTGAAACCGCTAACTTTTCCAGCATACATTTATTTATAACTGTTTTTAAAACGAAAATACGTAAATATGTTTTAAAATACGACACTGTGAACTATTTTTTTTCCTCAGCGCCATTTAAGAGGTTATATAATCCCTATCTCTACTAGTAGTATTATAAATGCGAAAGTAACTCTGTCTGTCTGTCTGTTACGCTTTCCCGCTTAAACTACTGAACCGATTTGTATGAAATTGGGTATGGAGGTAGTTTGAGACCCGAGAAAGGACATAGGATAGTTTTTATCGGACTGCGCAAAAAGAAGGTAATGTTTTGGCGCGATAACCGACATGCACGCGGGCGAAGCCGCTGTCGGAAAGCTAGTAATTAATAATTATAAGAATACGTTAGTTTCAATAGAAGTGTATTTTTCTTTTCTTTCTAACCTACGCAATTCCCATAATCTTGTCACTTTTATACATCTAAAATTTTCTGCAGTCACATTTATAACATCACACATCGGTATTCATCTCTTTCACACATTTTATGGTATCACTTGATTATCAACTAGTTTACAAAAACTGCTAGTCACTCGTTTACAAGTACTTGATTACGAGCTAGTACTGCAAATTCCCGACACCCTTTTAGTCAGACGCTAGATTTGAACCCCAGTCCTCGACGCCTAGGCAAGAACACATTATTAATGTTATAATCAATAAGGGCTATACATTTACTACTACATTTGCTTTTTATCTTAATTTGAGAACGCTACGGGAGATATGTAGTGTAAATTTCAAATAGCCACAATGTGCAAATTTCAGTACAATCAAATCTAAAATTAGATTAGGTCGGCTAAATCGCATTACCTCACAAGTAGCAACCACTGTAGCGAGTTGAAAATCAGACGAACCAATCGCAGCGCAATAAAATGTAATTGCTTCGTTCTAACACGAATTGAGGTCCGAGGTATTAAGTTTAATTTGTTTTGATCAAAACAAATATATATTATCATAAGCTACGATTAAATAGTCATCTAGTTAAGGCGAATAAACCCGAACAAATAATTTATTCGATACTCGTTCGTATTGGTCCTACTTATAAACTTACTTACTTACTTACTTATAAACGGCAAGTAGTTCGACGAAATATTTAATCGTTGCATTAGCATGTTCTCTTATTAACTGCGATATCTCAGGTTGTAGTACCGAGTCGAGCAGTTGTTTTTACTATAATAAGAAAAATCTTAATATATTTTGAAATGTTTCTTGATAAACTTTAATTAATGATGAATGATCTTGAAATAAAAGAAAAGTAAAAAAAAAATATATATTTAAACTATTTTGGTCACTTTAGCTTACAAATAAAAAAGTGGATAAAAAACTATCCATCCATTTGGGCGCTACGTGGCAATTAACTATTTTACACATAATATAGTTATACCTGTTAAACTTAAAACAACCCTCTTTTTTGTCAGAGATTAAAAAGCAGTATATTGATAATGAATACAGAAAATTCGTAATATAAGCACATGAAACTGTGGTAGGCGGTAGCTAAACCTCTACCTACCCCCTAGAGTGTTAAAGTTATGGTTATAACACCATAATCGAGGTTTATTTAACAATCTGCGGTGTAATTAAACTGGTGATCGGTGCCAGAACCGCAGCGTTGCGTCATACATTGTTTAATGCTGACAGTTCAAATTGTCATTGAATTTATTAACTCTATAAGATACATGGGTTGAAATAAAACTACTTTTCACGTTTACTTAAAAAAAAAACATAAAAATGTAAAATAAAAAATAATAATAATTAAATATAATAATAAATAATTAATATTATATAATAAATAATTTTTTTTTTTAATCTACAATTTAAAATGAACCGCGATAAAATCCGTTAAAAAGTAGTTTTATTTTGTGTGATATTCACGTAAATCTAAGACTAAGATACAGGATGTTATAATTTTGATGTATCTATCCGTGTGTCTGTGAACAAGTTTATGGCATCGTAGAGTAACGGATGAACCGATTTTGATGCGGTTTTGTATAATTTATATCTGCAATTGTAATGTTTCGTAATTATGAAGGCCCTTAATCATCTTCAACATCGGCCTATAGCAGTCCACGGCTGGACATAGCCCCAATAAGCGCCATTGCACCCTGTCCTCGGCTTGTTACATCCAGCTACTGCCGGCTATCTTTCGCAGATAGATTAAATTTTGGGGACTGAGTCACCTTCGTCCGTGGATGTACACCTTTAATTGAATCCCCACACGTGGTCCCCGTGGTGTAAATTAGGTGACAATCAACTGGTGGTAGGCTTAGGCCGTGGTTAGTGACCACCCACCAGACAAAGCCGCACCGCCAAGCGGCCTTGCGCCCTTGTACTGGGCTGGCGCGTTCCATCGTGGACTACATCATTGCCTAATATTTTTTTATGTAAATATGTACTTACATAAATATAATTACACCAGAATTAAAATTCTAATAACATATTATCCCATTACTAAACCACCTTGACATATAAACTGATGACATAACCGAAAACCATCAATTTATGTCTAACATAACCTCAACCTATCCTGTGGCTTAAACATCTGAAATACCGGTGACTAATCAATTGACCTAAAGAAACTGACTGAATGATGGAAATAATACTCCGAGGCCAGTCTTGGTCAGATCTTGGCAAAGCTCCAAATGTATGAAGATGGCGCCGTCGTAGGCCAAAGCATAAGAGTAAGCGGGTAAAAGTCTAAATACTATAAATTTAAAAAAAATATCGTTCAAGTGCGAGTCGAACTCATCCGCCGAGATTTCCGTACCTAGTTAATTAAAAAAAAATAAGGTAGAAGTCGGTTCTTACAAGTTTTTGCGACAGTCTAAATTTTCCCACGACAGTCTATATTTTGTCGACTCAGGACCTTGATTTTTATATAATCTAACTTTCACTCATGATTTCACCCGCATGGTATTTTCTGGAATAAAAAGTAGCCTACGTGTTAATCTAGACCATTCTATCTCTGCGCTAAATTTCATCCAATTCCGTCCAGTAGTTTTTGCGTGAAAGAGTTTATAACATCTATACATTCTTAAGGTGGATATAGACTAGAGCATTTCCTCGAGCATTTCTATATAATGTAACATTCTTATGAATTGTTTCAAAAAGTAGCTCAGTTTTCTTTGTATTGAATTTCATAGAGCGGCTCGTTGTTCTGGTACAACTAAATGCCCTTGTCTAAAGTTACCTTTAGAAACTTTCAAGTTCATAATATTAGTAGGAAGCAGGATAAGAACTGTAGCCCTCAGTATCTGGTACAAATTTCCACTTGCTAAGTCCACCCGTTCCTGAGAGAATCTGTGGTGACACACAGACAGACAGACGGACCAGTGAGTGATTTAGGGTTCCTTTTTTAACATTTAAAATGCCGTATTCTAAAAATCATCTTTTATTTCTTTAAATTGAAGGTTTACCCTTGTTGGTGCATCTGATAAATTTCTTTCTATTTGACTCGATCTAGAGCAGCTTCTTTCACCTCCGACGACATGACACCAACTTTTTTCTTTATTTGGTTCATATAACTTATCCTTGGCCTTCATCTTCCACGCTTTCCTTCTATCTTTCTCTCTAAGATGGTTTTTATGAAGGATGTCATATAAGATGGCCCATCATACTTCCCCTCCAGTTTTGAATAGATGGAAAAATCATCTAGGTGTATTCAGTTTTACGCTGGCACCAATGTACTTTACGTTTGTAATTTTTAGTGGCTGTTGCCATAGATCCAACTGGCGTACTTCTAGAGTGAGGAAATTGAACACGACATAAGCCAGGATTTATTCTGCATCTTATTTTTTCTTTGGCTAATCTTGATTCGGAATTTCTGTGTGTCGGACAACGACCAAGTCTATCAACTGTAGTTAAAGCAGGCAGTAAACGCCATGTCGATGAGATAGGGTTAGATGGTATTAATATATTAGTATTGGTATTACTATTTTAGTTTTTTTTATTGTTAATAAATCGCGATAAAATCCGTTAAAACGTAGTTTTATTTCAATCTTCAACTAGATGGAAAATTCCAATCATCTTCACACATGATCATAATATATTTTGTTTTATCAATACAGAACACCAGCTGTACAATATAGGACAAACCTACGTTTGTACTATAATGTACAAACATAGTGTGGAAAAGGCCAATAATTTTCTAAATATAATAATACTAGCTTCCGCCCGCGGCTTCGCCCGCGTTGTGTTAGGATAAAAATTAGCCAAGTTTCAGATCTTTAAGAAACCTTTATCATATTTTTTATTGGTCTTAAATCAGATCATGTTTGTTTCTTTTAATCGAAGGCGTCTTACTCCATTTTGGAAAATTATCTTTGTACCATTTAAGTCTTGTTAAAATCTTTAGTTTACCAATTGTTAGGAATTTTAAAAGGGTTATTCCCGTCGGAAACCAATTAGGGTTATTCCTTCTAGGCAACGTCCCCAATGAACCCGTTTTATATAAAAATTATAAACTATTTTTATATTTTTTACTTTTCCCGAACGTTTGTGAATACTTAAGAAATTCTACTCAAAACTATACCCCACACGGTATACCGGGTGGATAGGACCGTCCTCAACAAACTGATAGAGTGAAAATATACGGATTTCACTCTATCAGTTTGTGGATAACGGACATACTGATTGGTAGATGAAATTAGGTCAGAAACTTTGTGAATATCCACTAACCGTGCTTTGTTTTGTAAAAGTAGACAGAATATATCGATACCTTAGGGAAACCATCCAAGAAAACCGCCAACCTTTCCACTTTGAAGTTAGTCATTTCACGCATCGTTCTTCAAACTAAAGCATTGATGAATGTTTTTTATTTTAGCTTTCATTCATTCAAATTAAGTTCCGCATACAAAGTAGCAATTGTAAATGAAAAAAAAAAAACAAATCAACATAATTTAAATAATTCGAATAAAAAATCGTTGAAAAATCATTCTACTTAAGCAGTTGAGTACCTACACCCGCTCAATTTATCGGTTCGACGGTCCCCGGACGGCTCACCGAAAAAGTCTGGTGAACCAATAGAGGCCCTTCCGGCCGATCGGGTTAGGTCATCAGCAACAAAAACACTTTACCGAACTTCGAGCTGCTATCCTACAAATATTTATGTTTGGACCAACTACTGTCTAATCTACCGAATTAGCACCGACTTCAAATAACAGATGTAAAGAAACTAATTTTTAAATTTTATAACGCGGTCATTTTTTCTAAGAAGTTTTATTTTACATTTTTTTGTGATGCACCCCGTACTTTCCCCGAATTATTGTAAAACCTTATAAAATTCCACTACCAACGATACCCCGTACGGTATTTTTAATCATGGAAATAATAAAAACCTTCAACCCCTATGACAGACATTTAGGGGTTGATTTATGAAAAAAGTAGCCTATGTTTGAACCATAATTTTAAACTATATCCTTACAAAATTTCGTCAAATCCGTCCCGCAGTTTGGCCGTGAAAGCGTAACAGACAGACAGTACATCAGTACATCCATATTGGCCCAGCAGTTTGGTTTTTAACTATATCCCTACAAAATTTCATCGATATCGATGCAGCAGTTTGACTGTGAAAGCGTAAAGTAACAAAAACCTTCAACCATAGGGGTTGAAGGTTTTTTGTTACTTTCTGACAGACACTCAGGGGTCGATTTTTGAAAAAAAAAAGTAGCCTATGTTGGAACCATGGTTTTAAACTATATCTCTAAAAAAATCATCCATATCGGCCCAGCAGTTTGGCTGTGAAAGTGTAAAGTCATAAAAACATTTAACCCCTATGACAGACATTTGGGGGTTGATTTTTGAAAAAAAAAGTAGCCTATGTTTGAACCATGATTTTAAACTATATTTCTACAAAATTTCATCCATATCGGTCCCGCAGTTTGGCTGTGAAAGTGTAAAGTAACAAAAACCTTCAACCCCTATGACAGACACTCAGGGGTCGATTTTTGAAAAAAAAAGTAGCCTATGTTTGAACCATAATTTTAAACTATATTTCTACAAAATTTCATCCATATCGGTCCAGCAGTTATGCTGTGAAAGTGTAAATTAATAAAAACCTTCAACCCCTATGACAGACATGTAGGGGTCGATTTTTGAAAAAAAAAGTATCCTATGTTTGAACCATGGTTTTAAACTATATCCCTACAAAATTTCATCAAAATCGGTCCCGCAGTTTGGCTGTGAAAGTGTAAAGTAACAAAAACCTTCAACCCCTATGCCAGACATTTAGGGGTTGATTTTTGAAAAAAAAAGTAACCTATGTTTGAACCATGATTTTAAACTATATCCCTACAAAATTTCATCAAAATCGGTCCAGCGGTTTGGCCGTGAAAGCGTAACAGACAGACAGACAGACAGACAGACAGACAGACAGACAGACAGACTTTCGCATTTATAATATTAGTATGGATTCTGGGCCAACACACCCGACCATCTGATCCTAAACTAAATAGAGATAGTACCATAAAAACCAGATAAAAAAGAAGAAAGAAAGAAAGAAAAAAGACGGAAGAATCACATTTATTTGACAAACAGGACACACAAAATCAAATGATAAAAAAAACACATAGAAAAAGAAAAATAAAACATAAAAAGAAACTGTAAAAGAAGAAAAAACAAATTAAAAACCAGAGTAAGAGACCCATCAGTGTCAAACATGGACATTGCTCAGTAAACGCTGTGAGTACCTACTAGAGGCGACCCGCAGCACTGATTTTCAGCAATGCCCATATTCCCACAGTGTGACGCCAAGCGCCAAGGTTGCCAAAAGATCAAACCTGTATGCAATGAAAAAAAAAGCAAATATTATCTAAACAATATCACCAACCACTACTTATTCGTTATAATTCACTACAAAATTGACTTATTTAAAACAGATTTGATTGTGAAATTGAACTGATAACTGATAGTTACTTAAACTACTTTCTTTTTTCTAAAATCATAGTTATTATGGATAATTACACTCGAACTCAAGACAAACAGACATGTTCATCACACAAATGTCTGCCGGTGGCGTGGTCGGTAAGACACTTGCTTTTCACGCCGCAGCGCAGGTCGTGTGTTCGATTCCCACCCAAGTCAGTCATTTGTGTGTGGAACATGTCTGTTTATCTTAAATCTGGGTGTAATTATCTATATTTAAGTAGGTACCTATGTATTTAAAAGAAAAGTATAATATGTAGTATATTACCAGTTATCTAGTTTCCGTAGTACAAGCTCTACTTAGTTTGGGGTCAGATGACCGTGTGTGTTAATGTCCCACTATATTATATTATTATACTGGGTGGGAATCGAATCGTACGAAATGTTTTCGTATTTGACAGCACCAAATTCGTAACATAATTTGAGCGATAGGACGTACTTTTTTGGATCTTTTTTAACTGATAATTATTAATCATTTAAGGTAGGAAAGACCTGTAAATGAATTAAACAATATTTCACTTTATAATAATAATAATTTAATAATATTTTCACACATACACACAGCGCCATCTAGTTCCAAATGAAGCAATTATATTTGCTTGTGTTATGGGTACTAGGAACGGATATAATACATAAATACATTATTTTTTGTAAATACATACATACTCGTATCATAGATAAATTACACCCAGACAGAACAAACACTCGTGCTCATTACACAAAGATTTGTCCTGGGTGGGAATCGAACTCACAACCTTCGACTTAGCAGTCAGGGTCACTAACCACTACGCCACCCACCCAGTCAAAATATTTAACTTTAACTTTGACTTTGCCTTTGACCTACGGGTTATCAGAATTTTAGATCTTATTCTATCTGATTTGTAGTTAATTTTAATAAGTTGGAAGCTAACCAAAGCGGGTATAGTTAGCGGACAAAGTTATAACAATCGTAAAATAAAATGTTACGTCCAATACCATTTTCCGGTTGCTCATTTCATTAGGTTCTATCTCTAAAGTTTATAGTTTATATTCTATACCAAACTAATGGTCGTCTATGCTTCGCTTCATGTGCATATCAAACTTAATTTCCCATCGCATTTTGGTACCCGTAAGTTATAAGAGTATGTTATTTACTAGTATTTTTTTGTTTCAAAATCAAAATCAAAATATGCTTTATTTTTTTTGAGACGCGAGTCTACATAAAAATAGTCCAATTTCTTTTCATACCGTGCAGTGAATGACAGGAAACTACTGAGAAACACTGCCAAAAAACTCAGTAGGCTTTTTTCCTTCAAATGAAGTACTTATATCTATTACATTTTGTTTATTCAGTGTGTTGAATTAGAGCGACTTAATTCCAAGCGTTTTTATCCGTTAGATAGTCTAAAATTTTATAAAACGCTTTCTTACATAACGTAGATTTTATAATTATTTTAAATTTGTTTCTTTAAAGAAATGCGGCTGATATAGAAACCATCTCTATTTTACAAAATAGAGCTATAAGAGCTATCTACAAACTAGGAAGCCGTGTTGCCATATCAGAGAAATTTAACGACCTAAATATTTTGACTGTCGCTTCTCAATATATTTATGAAAATTTATTGTATGTGCGTAGAAATTGGTTGAATACTAGAAATAAGGACGACCTATTAAGGTGTTGTATTAGAGCGACTTAATTCCAAGCGTTTTTATCCGTTAGATAGTCTGAAATTTTATAATACGCTTTCTTACATAACGTAGATTTTATAATTATTTTAAATTTGTTAATAGTCATTTCCCTAATATAATTTGGAAGTTTATTGTAGAAACGTATACACTGCCCCATAAAAGAGTAACTGAATGTGTAAAGACGAGTATGATGTGCTACTAGATCGTTCTTATTTCTAGTATTTAAACTATGCGTATGTGTTAAATATCCATTTCTTCGAACTATTTGTAACCCGTTTCCGAAGCCCGTTTCCCTGTTTTTCTTTATTTTGAAATCGTTTCTCTTAATATTGAATGAACATCTGAAAATGACATCGCAAACAATTCGACAGCACTTTCAACCTAATTTTAGTTTATTAATACTTGTATCTACGCGGAGATAGTTAACCATTCGATATAGAATTTGGCGTTGATCCAATATTTGCGAACTTATACTGTAGATTTGATTCAATTAGAAATGGTGAACATTTTAAAATTGATCAGTTTACCTCATTTTCCCTTTGGGTACCAGCGCATAATGCCTTTTTTTCGAGGGGAAATGCTTTAACCATCCCTTCGCCCCAAATGGGTACAGGGCGAGGGTTATGTGGGACTCGCGTTATTGACCCGGGTGAGCGAGACTCCATAGGGTCTCCAGCTACAAGCGGCGGGCTCGGTATACCCGCTAAAACCCCCCGGTGTTCCATTCCCTTTGTACCGGACTTTCACGACTGCATTCACCGAACAGCCCGGTGCGTTGGCCCACCTACCCTCAGTCCGCAAGGTGGCGAGCCTGCTTTCCCCCTCCTCTGGAGAAAGGAACACGCGGACTTACCATAGCATAATGCCTGTGTTACCCAAAGGTGTAGTAATATCACTCATTTTTCAAGGTTTATGTTTACGTCCCATACGTAAAAGGGGTGAGCCTATTGCCGTTCATAGGGCACAATACCAAACTGAGCTGCAACTAAGATTCTTCAAGTATATTACAAAAGTCGATCGAAAAAGAAATCGATGTTACGCGAACACTTGTACCACTGGACCACTGGTAAAAAAAACAATAAATATTCATAAAAAATGATGAAGCTATTGATACCTCTGGTGCTGTAAGCGTCCATAGACTACAGTGACCGCTTACTATCAGGAGGGGAGTATACCTAATAGCTTCTAACTGCGATGAAACAATTCACAATAGGATGTGTGGACGCGACCCACAATCAACTCCCCCGCTGCATATTAACTGTGAATAATAACATCGTGAGGAAACTGGCATGTCTTAAAATTAAACAATTGAAGACATTTGACATTCACCTACCCGTATATGGCTATTAATGGGTTAATACTTTTTACACTTTGTTGGTGGGTACTGTCGTAAACGTAAACGTTAAGTCATGCAAAATAATGAATTAATAATGAACAAACTTCTAACAGATGCTAAAAATGTCTGTGAATTAGGTAATAATTAGAATTAATGATCAAAGTTTATGTAAATAGATTTATTTGTAGATAATAGTTACGAAGTTCTAGAAATGGATTAGGGGGCTGAGTCACCTTCGTCCGAGGTATCCGGCGACTAGGACCGCAATAAACTCGGACCGCGGTCCCAGTTCCAGCAACTGGGACCATAATGAATACAAAAATCTATTGTTGAAGCCAAAATCAGTACAGACAACAAAAAAAAATTCTAAGTAATAATTAAAGAAAAATGATTAAAAACTATTATTAATTTTTTTAGATATCATTTATTAACCTTAATTTATTAGTCCGTGGGTGTCCGTGTGTGTTAATTGAATCCCAACACGTGGTCCTCGGGTGGTGCAAACCAGGTGACAATCAACTGGTGGTAGGCTTCTGCTATGGTTAGTGACCACCCACCAGACAAAGCCTCACCGCCAAGCGGCCTTGCCCTGTTCTGGTGCGATGTCTGGTAACACCATGCAGAGAAGGTGCATGCATCGAGGGATAAAAAAAAATGGCTAAGTGATTTGGCAAATGTAATAATCTATTTGACGGGCCGGTGACGTGGTCGGTAAGATATTTGCTTTTCACGTCTCAGATCGTGGGTTCGATTCCCACCCGAGACAAACATTAGTGATGAACATTTGTGTTTGTGTCGAGTCTGGGTTTAAATATCTGAAGGCTTTTGAAGGTTTTTTTTAGGCTAAAAATATCATGACTAGCAGACAACTTTAGGTAGGCGTGAATAATCGGGTAAGAAGACGGTATTTCAATAAAATAACTACAGCAAATATCACTTCACTTCCATCTCTCGATAGCACAATCATGAATTCTAACAGGTAATTACAGATCGTTAAGATTACGTTGGATTAAATAGTAACGTTCACCGAGCACGTTATTGCATCTGCACTACCGTACGCCAACACGGTTCAACACGCAATGTCAGCCATTCTAAGATGGCCGCTTCACCCGCGCTCGGTGTTCATTCGTTCGCTCATAATGACATTCTCGAGTGACAGGTTACTTCAAAGACGGACGCGATGACAGTATAAAATGACAGCCGATGCATTGAGAAGCAGATGTGCCAACACGGCCAACCCTGACGAATCGCACGACCTCGTGCGCATAGTATCAGTCTGCTCGATGACATGTCATTCTTTTCTACCTGTTCTAATGAAAAAGTAAAGATAGACATTAACATACGCTTGGTCCTTCCTGACCGAACTCAAATTCATCGCTATTGCATAATAATATGGACCGGGCATGCTAGTCTCCTTCATACAGTTACTCAACAGTAGCCCGGGCTTACCAGGCCCCTTTAACCAACTACTTAAGCATGGCCCGGGCATACGAGGCCCCTTCAACAACTTACCAAAGTATGGCCCGGGCATACGAGGCCCCTTCAATAAACTACCTAAGCATGGCCCGGGCATACGTGGCCCATTCAACCAATTACCAAAGCGTGGCCCGGGCGTACGAGGCCCTGTCAACCACTTACCAAGATACGGCCCGGGCATACGAGGCCCTTTCAACCAATTACCTCAACATGGCCCGGGCATACGAGGCCCATTCAACCAATTACCAAAACGTGGCCCGGGCGTACGAGGCCCCTTCAACCACCTACCAAAGTATGGCCCGGGCATACGAGGCCCTTTCAACCAACTACTGAAGCATAGCCCGGGCATACGAGGCCCTTTCAACCAATTACCAAAGCGTGGCCCGGGCGTACGAGGCCCCTTCAACCACCTACCAAAGTATGGCCCGGGCATACGAGGCCCTTTCAACCAACTACCTAAACTTGGCCCGGGCATACGAGGCCCTTTCAACCAATTACCAAAACGTGGCCCGGGCGTACGAGGCCCCTTCAACCACCTACCAAAGTATGGCCCGGGCATACGAGGCCCTTTCAACCAACTGCTGAAGCATGGCCCGGGCATACGAGGCCCTTTCAACCAACTGCTGAAGCATGGCCCGGGCATACGAGGCCCTTTCAACCAACTGCTGAAGCATGGCCCGGGCATACGAGGCCCTTTCAACCAACTGCTGAAGCATGGCCCGGGCATACAAGGCCCTTTCAACCAGCTTTACATTAACAACCGTCAAAGCGTGGCTTAGGCGTACTAGGCCTCTTGCAACCACCTTACCATATAACACTTAAACACACATGGATCACTATTTCTTCGATTGAATACCGTCTCCTGTTGGTTTACCCTTCGCATCCCAACTTCTGATGAAGGCTTTTGAAGGTTTTTTTTAGGCTAAAAATATCATGACTAGCAGACAACTTTAGGTAGGCGTGAATAATCGGGTAAGAAGACGGTATTTCAATAAAATAACTACAGCAAATATCACTTCACTTCCATCTCTCGATAGCACAATCATGAATTCTAACAGGTAATTACAGATCGTTAAGATTACGTTGGATTAAATAGTAACGTTCACTTCAACCCATTTTTAGTGTCCCACTGCTGGGCACGGGTCTTCTCTCAACTATCTTATGAGTTGAGAGAGTTTAGGCCTTAATCCACACACGCTGGCCAAGTGCGGGTTGGTGGATGTCACATGTCCTCGAATGATTAGTTCTTAGACATGCCGGTTTCCTCACGATGTTTTCCTTCACCGATATTGAGCAGCGGAGATGAAACAATTCACACAAAGATGTGTGGGCACGACCAGGATTCGAACCTGCGACCTAATTTTTTAAGGCGAGGCCCGTACCGCTGCGCCACCGCTGCTCGTAGTAACGTTCACCGAGCACGTTATTGCATCTGCACTACCGTACGCCAACACGGTTCAACACGCAATGTCAGCCATTCTAAGATGGCCGCTTCACCCGCGCTCGGTGTTCATTCGTTCGCTCATAATGACATTCTCGAGTGACAGGTTACTTCAAAGACGGACGCGATGACAGTATAAAATGACAGCCGATGCATTGAGAAGCAGATGTGCCAACATATCTATTGTAAGTATATATTTACAAAATAAAAGTATTATAATATGTATAGTATATACCAGTTATCTGGTTTCCATAACACAAGCTCTGCTCAGCTTGAGACCAGATGACCGTGTGTGTTAATGTCCCAGAATATTTATTTATTTTAATTTTATTTATTTTTTAAATTTCTACCCTTCGCCACTGGTCATTACCTAGTTACGAAAGAATATGTCAGATGTCAAATTTTGTTATAGCGATAGTAGTGATAGAAAATAATCTCTATTTCTCATAACTTAGACCAAACCATAAAACAAACTCACCAACGCAGCGCAATGAAACTGGAAAGTAATGAAATTTTTCACCACTAACTCTACAAACAATAATCTCTTCTATTTCAAATACAATAAGATGTATAATAGAATGAAACTCGTTGCAGATATTTATAGTAATAAGCTTATGATACTATTATTATATTAGAACTAATATTATTTATATTGGAACAGAATGCAGCTCTATTTAATTTTAAACTAGTTTCCGTCCCTACGCTCCTTCCGGAAGGTATAGGTAGAGGTAAATATCACCCCTTGTTCATCAGCTATGTTAGGTCTCATACATAATAGGGAGCGATCTTATGGCCGTTCATCGTACACAGTCTAAAGTTTGACCTGCAATTATGATTCTATTTTTAGTACAGTTATGACAAAACACAATACAGATATATACAACTATAGATATAAAAGATAACTATTACCCGAAGAGCAGCGTGAGCAGAGCATTGTTTTTCCAAGTTTTGATCTATAACTGTGTATAATTTCATTCAATTCGTTCAGTTCTTTTTGCGTGAAGGAGTAATTAAAACAGGATTTTTTTATCAAAACGCAAAGTAACTAAAAGTTCTATTGTGACCTCTTTCAAACAAAAAAAAATCGTAAATCTAAGCTCAAATAACAAAATTATACCAGAACAAACGTTAAAATATAGATAACATATGATAAAAATAAATCCCACGACCTACGAGACACGTGTAGGTAACTGTGTACATATTTTGTACACAATTACACGTGTCAAACTTATTGTGTTGGCCCCTATGGGTTTTTCCCCATGGATATTTAAATCTTTCGCTTTCAATGCACAGTTTCCTTGGAATTTTCGTTATCTAATATCTCTACTATTGAACTTGGTACTACTCATGGAATTTGTTACCTCAATAATAACTATAGGTATGAATGACTCACACTTTACTTCACAACGTTGCGTTGCGCCGCTGTGGGCTGCACCGCGCCCTAGCACTGCTTAGTTTGGGATCAGATGGCCGTGTGTGTTAATGTCCCACTATATTATTATTATTATAGATCATCATCTGCTCTAATCTAAACACAATTTATTAATTTAATCATCAGTTTTCATACATCTGGTCATACGTCTTTTCAGTTTCAGCCTTAATAATGAAGTTTTATTACAAACCATTTTACTAGCTCAACAAAGAGGTCAAGTTAAACGGGTCATTGCTAACCTCGTCTAAAATCAAAGGGATTACATAACAACCACTGTTGTCTGACCTTCGGGACAGGAAAACATTTATGGTTTATAGTTCATCAGTAAACTGGTGATTTGTTTGAATGTGGATCACGTAAACGACTGTGTGGGCGGAGTAAAGGCGTTTGCACAGTACACTAGTTTTTTAAGCTGCTGGTGGACCAGTCTGGTCGTGGTCAGTGACCATATAAAGCTTAGCCACCAAACGAGGATGGATGATGATAACAAAAGGTGCGGCGTTGACTACGACTAAATCATTTTTTTTTATTCTGCGATAGGCTGGCGCTTGACTACAACTTGCCAGATGTCAAGCAATGATGTAGTCTACGATAAATCGCGAAAAAATACAACTAATTACATAACTTACGCTATTACATAAATGTACAATTATGTTCCTCAAACCTTAATTATCCTTAAGTGTTAATTGTTCTCAAGTTTCCACACAAATTATTATTTAATTAATTAAAGTGAAATTGGTTCTGACGATCTTACAGATTAAGGTAATATTACATACAACGCTCATGTCTGAAATACGTCCATCTAAATCGGTTCAGCAGTTTTTACGTAAAAATCATGGGTCTTTAGGGATTCTACCGTTTGGCAAAATATGTTACATCAAATTTCACTTCCTAAACATATTTGACTACTTACCTAATATTTGGTAAAATGAAACATTGCCATGTAATTATTTGCTAAACAATAAATTGTTAAAAATAGTTTTGCTAACTGTAAAATTGCGAAAAGATGGTTTTGCCAAATGTTTTTTTGCCAAATGAAAATTTGGGAAACATACCTACTTTGGCAAGTGTCACTTTGGGACATGTTTTTTGCCAAACGTCTAATCCGGGTCTTTACTCAGTAATTTTTTGAGTTGAGACAATTTAGGCATTAATCCACACACACAGGCCAAGTGCGGGTTGGTGGATATCACATTACTCGAAAGATTAGTTATAAGAGATACCAGTTTCATCACTATTTTATCCTTCATCGATGATGAGCAGCGGCGATGAAACAATGCACACAAAAAAATGTGTTGGCACGACCGAGGATCGAATTCGGGACCCTAAATATCAAACGCGAGGACTATACATATTATAGATAAATTACACCAAGACACAGAGCATACAATCATGCTCATCACATCACAAAAAGGTTTCCTGGGTGGGAATCGAACCCATAACCTCCTGCTTAGTGGCCAGGGTCTCTAAACACTTTGCCAACAGACCAGTCAAAACACATATCTATAGGTACAACCAGGGTTTGAAGCTGCGACTTACTGACATATATTTAAAACCAATTCAAATTCCACAGCGCTGTGCTCTTTTAATAATAAACACCAAAAATTAATTCGATATTACCCCAATGGGCTGATTTTACCCAAAGGGCTGAACAAAGGGGTAATACCGGATTATCAAAGGGCACGTCATCCCCAGTCAAACGGTGCGATTGAGAGATGTTCCGTTGTTTGAAGCCCCTTTGTAGATATTATTGTTTATTGTTGATCATTTAAACTTCAGTTAAGAATTTTTGGTGGCGCAGCGGTACGGGCCTCGCCTTACAAAAATAAGGTCGCGGGTTCGAACGGTACGCGTCCTGGTTGTGCCCACACATCTTTGTGTGAATTGTTTCATCTTCACTACTCAATATCGGCATGTCTAAGAACTAATCACTCGAGGACATGTGACATCCAGCAGCCAACATTTGGCCAGCGTGTGTGGGTTAAGGCCTTAACTCTCTCAACTCATAAGATAGTTGAGAGAAGACCTGTGCCCAGCTGTGGGATACTAAAAAGGGTTGAAGTGTGAAGAATTTTGAATGTACCTGATCTCGCTTCGCTATGGAGCAATTAAGTGAAATTTTTCTTTCAAATAAAACTACTTTAAAACATATTATACACATAATTACCCACTTTTCACTGGCTATGTTTAGATCCCCTATGTAATAGGGGGCGAGAATATTGCTGTCCATCGTGCACGATTTCAAAATTCGAGCTGTAACTAATATTGGTTAATGAATGAAAAGTATTTATAGTCCAGAAGTCAGTAGTGTGACCCCGTATCTCGAACAGCACGTCAAGGTGTCGGTTCTGCTCCCGTTCTCTCATTAGCCGTGTCGATCTGGTCGCCGCGTTTGACGCTATATTTGTACGAAAATAAATATTTGGGCACTAATGCGATTGCGTTTTGCAGCTAGTCATCTTAGACTGCCACTAAATAAAAGAAAAAAAGATATTTATTTGACAGAGACTAACACACAGAATAAAAAAAACACATGAAAAGAAAAAAAACAAATGAAAACAGTTGAAAAGAAAAAAAAAACAAAGTAAGTGTGACTCATCAGTGTCAAACATGGACATAACTCAGTAAAAAAAGAAAACAGATAGAAAAACAATCTTCCGTGTTACATTAGTCAACGAATATTCACGTAAATATTAGCATTTAATAAGTTAATACTTAATCTATTTCACCCAAAGTTCGAGATCTGTTTTGTGTTCTAGAACACATTACGAGGATAATTGTTTGGACTGTAATTGTTATTGGTTCCTTACAACTTTACATTACAGGTGTCTGGTTTGTTTAACACAGACCAGATAAATCGGTAGGTTAACAGTTTTTTTTTCACATACACACAGCGCCATCTACTCCCAAATAAAGCAATTATATTTGCTTGTGTTATGGGTACTAGGAACAGGTATAATACATAAATACATTTTTTTGTAAATACATACATATAATAGATAAATTACACCCAGACACAGAACAAACACTCGTTAGTCCTGGGTGTGCATCGAACCCACAACCTTCAGCTCAGCAGTCAGGGTCACTAACCACTAAACCACCCGGCCAGTCAAATTTTACAATTTTTTAAAATTCCCACCAAAGTTACCCCTGTTATCCACCATCGACAGTGGCGTTAATAAGTTTGGGTAACTATTGAAACCTGGTCATGCGCTGACACCTTAGAATCATGAATTTAGTCAGGATAACAACAGGAGTTGGAAAGACAGCTTCCACTCACCTTCCATAAAGAAAAATAGTTTTCACTTTCCTTCAGGCAAAGCGAGAGACAGCATAAACCGGAGAGGTATTAAATGTTTTAAAAGATTCCATAAAAATCGGTCAAACCGTTTCGAGGAAAATTGCATATTTTTATTCGTCTGCGTAAGAACCATCCTCGTACTTCAAGGTGTATTCTAAAAAAGAGTTATCAAAATCGGTCTAGCCGTTCACGCGTGGTGGCGTGAGCAAGGGACATAGGGATTCATTTTTGGAATGAAGTTCCTTATCGCGCGTTGTGAAAGAAGGCTAGACGGAATAAATTCTTTCGAAAAGTTGTCACGACACTTTTTGCTATAGTAAGCTATTGTAAGCTGTGCGGCGTGCGCATGTTTCTCTCTCTCTCTCTCCCCTGCGTATCTCTCTCTCTCTCTCTCTCTCTCTCTAGAGATAGAAAAAAAAATCATAACAAAAATATTATTATAACTTAAAAACAATAAACATAATTGACAATTCATCAGTGTGTTAGTTATCATTAAAACCCTTGCAACTCGCACAGCGTAGATGAATATAATAACACACTTCTTTTTCCTCGGGGGTATTACTGGTGCTATAGGACAGAAAGGGCACATTTATAATCTAAAATAATACGTAATCTGTAAACTGTCGCATTTCCACTAATTACTCAAGACACGAGTAAGATTGATGTGATTTATTAATTAACGAACTCACCATCTTAATTACGTGGTTGGTGTGTGTCGCCACTTTTGTGTATACTTCTCAAAATATTATATCTTACATAGATTTTCAGCAGGTAGGCAGAGACTACAGAGCGCCACTAGCTACAATCTAAACATACTTCCTTAGCCTCATAATAAATCTGCGCGTAATCTGTTAGGACTCGAGAGAATAGGTGTTTACTAAGTAAGCGAGTTACATCGTAGACCATATCATTTCTTAGCTGTATTCATACTGTGGTCAAGAGCAAGTATTATAAAAGAAAAAAATCGGCTAAAAATGAGTGAAACTTGCTTAATGAGGGTACGTTTCATTCCTTTCCGTGTAGTTCCAGGGGCAGCTCCCCTGTAGGTCCAGAAGTTCCTGAGAAATTAATAGATTTTTTCACAAAAGAAGGAATTAAAAAAATAAGAAAATATAATTATCTCGGGTAACCAGGATTATCTAATTTCAAGACTTCCCGATCCACCTGAGCTGCGTTCGTATTCTAGCAACTTTTCATTCCCTTTAAAAACGATGTCTTCTAAAAATGAAACTTACCTAGATCTAATTATCGTCCCTAAAACCCCTTTATAACAAATTTCCTGAAAATTGTCGGAGCTGTTTCCGTAATTCAGATTATTTATATGTACATATTATTTTTGACGGGCCGGTGGCGTGGTCGGTAAAATACTTGCTTTTCACGCCGCAGGTCGTGGGTTCGATTTCCACCCAAGATAAACATTTGTATAAATATGTCTGTTTGTCTTGTGTCTGAGTGTAATTATCTAAATATAAGTATATTTTTACAAAAGAAAAGTATTATATGTAGTATATTACCAGTTATCTGGTTTCCATAGTACAAGCTCAGCTTAGTTTGGGATCAGATGACCGTGTGTGTTAATGTCCCACTATGTTATTATTACTATTATTATTATAAAAGACTAGTGGACCCCGCAAACGTCGTCCTGCCCGGTAAAGAAGTACCGGGTTCAAAAATAGATTAAGACCGATTCTCAGACCTATCGAATATAGATATGTCGGAGAAGTCATTAGTACGGTAGCATACTTGACAGCGAGGCGGCAGCGCGTCGGGTCGACACGCTTCGACAGAGTCTAGCCTGAGGTCCGCACGGGCGACGAGTGGGGATTGTCGCTACACGAACTGTGTGTCCCAGTTCTCTACAGACGTCCGTGCGACCAACATCGGTCTAGGAACTGTCTTACCACTCGTTGTATTAGTTCTACATTTCGTAACAAATTAATAGTGTGATTAAGCTCATTTGGTTTGCTGCTCAAACCGTGTGGTTTGAACAGAAACCACTCAATAAGTTTTCTGGCGAGGACTATCCCTCTGATCGGCCCCTGTACCGAAAGATATAAGATTCCAAAAAAAATCAGTCAAGCCGTTTCAGAGAAGATTGTTTTTTTTTTAAAATTTTTCTCTGCGTAAGAACCATCCTCGTACTTCAAGGAATATTCTAAAAAAAGAATTAGCGAAACTGGTTCAGCCGTTCTCGAGTTTTGCGCTTACCCAACACATTTAGTGATTCATTTTAATTTTATAGATTGTTCGTTTAAAGGTATAATAGATAGATAGATTCCGTTACTACGTTTTGAGATGCAGAACCCTAAAAAAATATATACCTTGACGCCATTACTCCAGAACTATTTCCAGGCCATGTTAATTGTCTAATTAGCTCAGCTCGTTATAAATTCTAATAGTTTGAAGATACCAAGTTGAATAGAGAAATTAATTTGTTAGAATACTTACTAACTTGAAAAGTTCGTTTATTTTACCTTTTGTTTGAATAGATCCTTGCTTTATCTAAATATATAAAAGAAGAAACTGACTGACTGATTGACTGACTGACATATTAACGCAGAGCCCGAACCGCTGGGTCTGGAGACTCCAAATTTGACACATAGGTTCTTTATGGGGTCTAGGGGTGCACTAAGAAAGGATTTTTCAAAACTCAACCTTTAAGGGGGTGAAACGGGATTCCAAAGTTTGCATGGAGAAACAAGATTAGTGAGATCAATCTCGCGGGTGAAGCCGCGGGCGGTAGCTAGTATTGCAATAAACCCACGCTTGTGTTACTTGAAGGTGGAAACAGAGGTGTATTAGAGCCAGATATAATTATTACTAGAACCTATTAGAGCTGGACCTATTACAGCTGGTGTAGAGTGTTTGGTCCATTTCGAGGAAACATTTTTTTACCTCTCCGTTCTATGGTGTATCACCAGCTTTTCCCCGGTTGTGTTTAGGTACCATAAATAATAGAGAGCGAGGCCATGCCGTTCATGGAGCATCTCAACTCATGGAGCTTCTTAACTACGTGCTACTCAAAATTAACTAAGGTATACGGGTGTTTATGCTCGTCCCAGAATTCGATGGGCCTCGTGGTTTTTTACAGGCTTGGGCTTGATCATAACTTGCCTGTTGTTCCGCAATAATGCAATCTGCTATGAAACGCTTACCCAGTTAATACCGATTCACTCGTAACTTAAAAACGTATTCCATAACTTGGCAGTTCGCAATTACCAGTACAAAAATACCAGTTAATTACCAGTACAAAATTACCATTTGATTGTCACCTGATTTGTGGTGCCCTGGGACCACGTGTGGGGATTCAGATAAAAAATGCAATCCCACTGACGAAGGTGATGCAGTCCCCAAAACGTCCATGGGTCGCTATACGGTAGACAAAGCCAGCCCAATCATAACCTAGCGGCTTTCGAGCGCAACCTGCGCAACCCATTATTAAGTTTCTCCAAAATATATTATAATCAGCTAGATGAAATCAAGGTCAAAGTTGGTAATTTCAAGATACCGGAATGTTCTGGAATGTTCCGGAATGTTCCATTTATAAATAGGTTACCACATCACCCGGTTCCGTTCCAGAAATAAATCCACTGCAGACATCGCTATTTTTGTTTTAGACAGTTTGTTTTTTTTTACAAATTTTGCTGCTTATACCGACAAAATGGTAAAATCAAATATTACATATTTTTCTATGAAGTTATCGTTAGGTAGGACTTTTAAAACACTGAGTGATAAGAGGTCAGAATAAGCAAGAGTCATTTATGTACTTAATCTGATTTGATATCGCGAAAGATGAAAGTGGATATGCCTAAAAATCCCAAAATTTAATTTTAAATAGCAGTAAAAATCCCATGATTGAATGTTTTAAATTCTAATCCGCTTAAGTAGTTCGCATAACATAATTTGAGAAAACAAAAGAAAACAATAGCGGAATAGCGGGGCGCTCTCCGGGATTGTCCATTAAAATCCCGGGACGATCCATACTAATATCAACATTTTGATGCAAGTACATAAATACCCACCTAATTATGACCTCTGGTGATTACGATTTTTATCTTTTGAAGAAATCGTGCGATTTTTAATACATTTATAATTACGAATCGCGGATGAAAGCAAGTATTTAATAACCGCGTGTGACGCAAAGGAAACAGCAAGTGTTACGCACTGGCAGCTTGCCACAACAGAGCTATTGTGAACGTTATATCTAAACAAACCAATGTTTATCTCGTATCGTTAGTTATCTACAAACACCACACATCCGTGACACATCGTTCACACATCTTCATCATCAGAGTATTTTTGAGTTTTTGTCTACTACTAACAGAAATCCTAAGCTAAATCGTATTGCCTCGCAATTTCTATGACTACATAATATGAATGCCTTGTCTCACTCACCGCGAAATTTTTCGTACGTAACTGACAGAACATTTGTCCTTGATTTCACGTGACTTTAAAATATATCTTTTTTTTATTCTGCGATAGGCTGGCGCTTAACTGCAACTTGCCTGATGTTAAGCAATGATGTAGTCTACGATGGAACGAGCCAGCCTAGTATATCGATTTACTCGTGATTACGAATGATTATCGGTGAGAAGGAGGCAGTGGAATGAGCCTCCTTTAGAAAACTTAAAGGAGCAACAATTCCAAACCACCCTTTGCGCATGGTATCACCAGACATCGCACCGGAACACAGCAAGGCCGCTTGGCGTTACGGCTTTCTCTGGTGGGTAGTCACTAACCACGGCCGAAGTCTACCACCAGTTGATAGTCACCTGATTTGCACCACTCGGGGACCACGTGTGGTATATAATTTTCATATTATAATATAATTTTTTTACAGATGACTGACATTCTTTCTCTTTTTTATGAATTAAGTTACAGAATTCACAAGTGTTAGTGTCCCACTGCTGGGCACGGATCTTCTCTTAATTGTCTTACAAGTTAAGGCCTAAACTCTTTCAACTCGTAAGATAGTTGAGGGAAGACCCGTACCCAGCAGTGAAATACTAAAAAGGGTTAAAAGTGATATTGATTTTGTATTCAAATACCTTTCCTTGTTTCAGGTTGAATCCGAACGAAAAAAAAACCCAAAATGCATTAAAAAGTAAAAATAGTTAAAATTAAATAGTGTAGTGATTACTAAAATAAGTGTAAATAGTGTTCAGTGGTAATGTTGTGATTAGTGCGCGAAACTGATACGAGATGGCGCTGAAACCAATATTTTTCATTCTCGTCCTGGCTGCCGTCGGGAGCGGACGTGCTGCTGTGCATAGAGGTATGGTTTTAGATTAAATTTTTGAGTTAATATCTAAATATACCTGCATACGGTGATTATTATAGAATGTAATATAATAAGTAATGCCTGGAACTTTTATAACCACACAAAATTAGTTAATAAAGATAAATTATATACCTAAAGAATAATTACTAACGTTAGCAACACTATTTATGTCAGGGTGACTATTAATTATTTAAAAATACATAATTACTGATAGTTCAGGAGATAACTGTGTTATAAAAAACTTAATATTCTTTTTTAGTGCACCTCTAGACTTACAGGACCTATGTGCTAAAAATGAAGCATGTAAACTCAGCTGCTGTTGATATGTCAGTCAGTCAGTCATAATTTTCTTAAATATTTCTTTATTTAGAAGATGATTAAATATTTATATATTTACTAGCTGCCCTAGCAAATTTCGTACCGCGTATTTCTCACCTTTTAAATCTTCCTTAAAGATGTTAAATTACTAAAACAACTATTAAAAATAGGGATTGGTGATAGAAGGCTAAAAATTTAGGGTTATAGGTATTTTTAATGCCACATTATAAAAAAAAAATTAGTCCAATAAAAAGTTAGGAGTGGATAACCCTTGCCACTTAGGGGTTTGAAAAATAGATAGTAGCCAATTCTCAGACCTACCTTTTATGCATATAAAATTTCACCTCTGCTCTCTCGTGTCTTTGCTCAAGGATAATTTAAAGAAAGAGACGGACAATGTGCAAAATATATTTTATATGGCTGTGCAAGCGCACAGTTAGATAAAGTTATATATTTTGAGTATCAATTAAAATTTGTACAAGAATCTAAAATTAACTTTAACGTGATTAATTTTGTTCGCTTGCGTCATAACCCTGAATCTGTGATTTGTTAGAAATGCGTAGGTTATGTTTGTTATTTTCAACTAGATTATAAAGCGATTTATTCGTGCCTAAATACCAAGATAGTGCACGCAGAAGATTAAAAAAATTCTTGTAAGTAGGCAGCAGCATCTATGTCGACGCGCACTACTAACTACCTTACCTACTCACATCCAGGAACTCAACCTAAATGTTTTTTTTTTGCGGGTGACCTTAACCCAATTGACCGGAAGGGCCTTTATTGGTTCACCGGACTTTTTCGGTGAGCCGTCCGAGGACGAAACGATAAAAAGATGACGCTGCGTCTATTCTTTAAATACCTTTCCGATCGGGGGAATCCCTATATCTTTAAGGCAACCAGTCCACGGCCTATATTATCACCGATTTTTATGACAGATTTGGTGGCCGACTCAATGCGTGTGCTAGTGATAGTAATTAATGCGAATTTGTATATTTTTAATGAGCATGCGAATGTGCATAAGTCTTAGCACGCTATTTGCTATTGCTAAGCTAATTGCTAATATGACGATAATTCATAATAATGAAGTTGGTATATATATAATTATATTTTTTATATGAGATCGATGTCAATCAATGTCACGCGGAACAGAGATATCTATGGTTACGTGCGACTGTCATTCGCAGCCGGTGTACTGTGCATTCTAAGTAGAGGCGGGTAGTGAAATTGCTTAAATTTTTATAATGTGTTAGATGCTAATGAAACATTCACATGCTAACAATTAATGTGAATGCTATTTATTCCATTGCTAGCATGTGCCTTCAGTTAGCCACAAAACCGGTCATAAAAATTGGTTGAAACATCAGCCATTGAAATATCAGTGTTGGTGTTAATTCAATTTGTAGTTGTCTAAAATCATTTATAAAGGTGTGCTTACTTTTTTTCCTTGATTATAGCGCCCGTATGAATCCGAGACAGGTCACAAAATGAAATAAAAAATACAGCACAAAAATCAGTGCTCCATCGAAGTTCATGCAAAGCTTTCTGTTTGCATTGGATAGTATCGAGTTACTGTATATCAGAGATATTGTGTGCACGGACGACAAAACAACTGCATGACACAGACACACAATTGTGATATAGACGGGCGGGTAAACGATGCGGTTGGAAGCCGCAACGTTACGTTTGTAAAGGCGACAATAAGTTTTCGCTTACTTTTTTAATCATAACTTTGGTTAATAATAAAGCATTTGATTAATCCCATAGATTGTATAGGCTTATATGTATTAGTGATAAATGAGTATCCAGTTTATTTTTCATGGGTTTCCAAACTAAGTTTAACAAAATAATGTACAGTTAACAATAAACGTTTTTTTTAGTTAATAGAAGGAAAAGAATAAATTAATGTTTTTTTTTTTAATTTTAAAATAGTCTTGCTCTAGACCACAACTTGCTTAATGTTTTAGCAATGATGTAATCTCTGAAATGCGTTTGCACAATACCCTGCTGATTCACTCGTGATTACGCATGATTTCCGGTGATACAGTGGCGGTGAAATGAGGCTCCTTATACCTAGTTAGAAACCACAAAGGAGCAATAATTCCGACCAACCCTCTCTGCATAGTGTCACCGGACATCGCACTGGAACACGGCAAGGCCGCTTGGCGGTGTGGCTTGCTTTGTCTAGTGGGTGGTCACTAACCACGGCCGAAGCCTACCACCAGTTGATTGTCACCTGATTTGCACCACCCGGGGACAAATAGCTTTGTTAATATGCTTTTTGCAAAGTGATCGTGGTTACTTAGAAATATTGGCTTTAATAATATAAAGTTATTCGTTAGTATTGTCTTAGATTTACGCGAATATCACACATTGAAATAAAACTACTTTTTAACGGATTTTATCACGGGTTTATTTTAGATTTTAGATCCCGACATTTGAAAGTCTTTTCAGACTTCATGTGCAAAGTTATTCGTTCTTCGCGAGTTATTTCCCGCCCGTCTGTGTTGTCGCCAATCAGTTCTGCCGAAACTGCGGCGACGGGCTTAAAAGCTTTCAGAGATTTTTTAGTGTCAAAGTCTCTGTGTTTTAGGTATGACTAAATAAACTGGCTCCTTTATTTACTAGCAACCTTATTTTATGGTTATAACACTCGCGTTTTCTGTAATAAATGGTCTTCAAGATATTAAACCGCTTTTCTCCCTTTCTTTATCTCCTTGTCTCGAACCCGCGATATTACTAGGATGAGGTTTGTACCGCTGCGCCATCTTAGCTCGTTATGTATGTACAATATTATTAACGAGTACCTAATGTGGTATAGTTGGCAACAGGGTTACAATTGCATATTTTAAGATGAAAAAGTAGTTATTGTGACGTACTCTAACACTTTGGTACATGGTGCTGGGGGTGCATTTTTGTAGGTATTTATGTATTCTATAAAAATGTCACTATATCACTTTTTTCTAATGTCAATAGTTTCCGCAGCGTACGCGATTTTCGTTATTTTTT
Organism: Meganola albula; assembly: GCA_936450015.1. Classification (NCBI taxonomy): domain Eukaryota; kingdom Metazoa; phylum Arthropoda; class Insecta; order Lepidoptera; family Nolidae; genus Meganola; species Meganola albula. The sequence goes on from OW388168.1 coordinate 275,398, forward strand.
TCACACCTTGGGTTACATTATCGAAGTTTTCATACGGATCCCAAATTTATTTTGGCATATAATATAGTCTATGTTACTCAGTAAAGATGTAGCTTTCTAGTGGTGTATTTTTTTTAAAACGGTCCAGTAGATTTTGAGCCTATTCGTAACAAACAAACAATCAAATCTTTCCTCTTTATAATAATAGTATAGATGAATAAGTTTTAAATACATTTTTATTTACTTGAGATTGGGACGTAAAAACTAAAATTAACCGTTCTAAGTATTTTATATAAACATATTTTATTTCAACGTGTGTGCACGATGATATAGGACAAATATGTAGTAAGTCCACAGTTCACACGATATCCCTGTGATGTATGGTATGGAAACGCCATCAGCTCACTGTGGCGGTTACAATTCAATTTCGTACGAATCTATTCTACTATGTATTGCTCTATTGATATGGAATAGTTATTTACAAGGGTTGTTATAGTTACGGATGCAGAGTTTTAGATCATAATAATATATTGCAAGATGATTTGATAATTCAAATATTTGCGACAATCCTATTTTTGTTTTGTTCGTCAGATAGATAAATTTATAATATTAGACACGAATTTTTTTTTGTGTGATTAAGTTACTTTCAACTGAAATCTCAAATGACGTCCAGCTTTGGTAAGTTTTATACCACTGTAGGACATAGCACACTCCCACTATGGAGTGGGAGTGTGCGTTTTACCATAATATTGTTTCATTTCAATGATAAAGCAAAAAAATGGACGGGTTAGTTAATATACGACTTTTCGTGCCTTGTTGTTATTTCTATTAGGTGAAAACATTTCTCAATCTTACTGGACAATGATGGCGTTTTCATGAGAACTCGTGTCGCTCTAGTGATAAGAAATGTCGCTATTGGGTCAATCGCTTAGAATAAGACTCTACTCTGATTTTTTAAAAATTTTGGCAAAAAATTGGTTGCCTGTAAAGTCGGTATACGGGCGAAAGTTTTACGTGACAACGACTTTGAGTGGTAAAATAATTTTAATGTGAATATTCATTCGTATAATAGGAAGAAGGATGAAATAATAGTAACAATTTAAAACATTTATTTATACAAAGAATTATATTTAAAACATTTATTTATACAAAGAATCTCGCTCTTAGGCGGGCTAACTGTGCTCGAGTGGAAGGGACGCGTGCCTTTCACTTCTTATGTCTGTCTCTCTCGCTCTTAGGCGGGCTAACCATGCCCGAGTGGAAGGGACGCGTGCCTCTCACTCGCTCTCATTGTGAGCGCATAACGTGAGCGGAGCGTAACGCAGTTTCTTGAAGTGTCACCCGGCAAACCAATTTATAAGACGTTGTCACGTCAAAATATCGTGTTGACTGTTATTGGAAGTTCTCGATGTTATAATCGTGCACAGTTCTCCAAAAAGATAAGATTTTTTCTCAAGCATTAGTCCCATTTTTTTCGTAACTAAGGTAATATTTATTTAACTACTCTTGTTACATAAATTGTAGCTAAGTGCATAGGGTGACGAGGGCTCAAGAGAAATGTTACCAGCAGTCATTTATTTTAACACTAGCTTTTGACCAGCGGCTCCGCTCGCGCGTTGCTATCCTATACCCTTTCCCGGGTCTCAAACTATATCCATACCAAATTTCATTTAACGATTCAGTAGTTTTGGTGTGATAGCGTGACAGACAGATAGAGTTACTTTCGCATTTAAAATATTGGTAAGGAAAATATTGGTAGTTTGCTTGCGACCACGACCGGTGCAACCCGTTTAGAAATGTTAACCAAAATTAAAGATGAGCGCGTTAATTACCCGTTATGATCAATATATTTGTTGGTAAGGATTCGAAAATTATGTTTTTAAGCCTCACTTCACATCAGTCGAGTGGCGACAAAAATCGGAATAATTTGGAATTGAACTCAAATTAAATCAAAATGGCCAATGCTGGACAAAGGTGTCTCCTAAAACAAGCTACTGGGTACGATCCTGTTACTCTAGCTATAAGCGGTGTTCAGTAGGTAATTAGATGAGGTGCGTGCTGGAAGGGATCCTAGCCAAATCTCTCAAAGTCTCACGCAGGGAAAGAGGTAGATCTAGGCAAGTTTTACGTTGAACAAAATTTAGTGATACTTATTAAAACTAGTCTTCTAATAAAATATAAGCACATAGTGTTATTTTTTTAAACAAAAGCATGTAAAAATAAGAATCTCTCGCGAGATTTAAGGAGGGACGCCATCTCAAAAAGGGGGGGGGGATAAAAAAATCGCCTGAAACGCCAAGTAATGAATGCCCTCTTACAACCTTGCAGAGACCGTCACTCCAGATTTCCAGCTACGTTTGCATTTTTACTAACCCACTGTAGAGCACGGGTCTGCTCTCAACTGTCTTACGAGTTGAGAGACTAGGATTTACTTATCCATACACGTTGACCAGGTACGGGTTGGTGGATGTCACATGGCCTCGAATGATAAGTTCTTAGACATGCAGTTTTTCTCACGATGATATCCTTCAGCGATATTGAGTAGCGGCGATGTAACAATTCACACAAAGATGTGTGGGCACGACTGGGAATCGAACTCGCGACTTTATATTTCTAAGGCGAGGCCCGTACCGCTGCGCCACCGCTGCATTGTGTTATAATGTATTATGTTACATATAACATTCTAATATTACTTTTGACATTAGCTATCAAACATGGCCGACATTCCCGCGCAAAAGTCGCGTCATCAAATTATCTAATAAAATTGAGGAATTCAATTTATTTTTTCCAAATTTCCTCGGCAATAACCGTATATTTAAATATAACCAAATAGGTACAAGATTAGATGAGAAAATCCAAATTTAATATAACAAGGAGGTCGAATGTAGGTAATTTAGGAAATGACTAACCAATTTTACTTTGCCATTTACGCATATTTAACTAATATTGTAAACAAAGTTCGCACATGGCTTCGCCCGCATAATATTAGGTTAAAAAGTAACTGTACTATTCCTGACTATAATATATCATTTGTTGTATATTTTAATACTTCAATTCTATTGACATTATTATGTTACACTTAAAAAATAAAAATTAGACATAATTTGCATGCCCATGCGCGGCAAAACTTTTTTTTTGCTGATAACCTAACTCAATTAGCCGGGAGGGCGTCTATTGGTTCACCGGACTTTTTCGGTGAGCCGTCCGAGGACGGACGAACCGATCAAGTACTGTGGCAACTGCCATGAGGGCTCCCCATGTGTGGACGAACCTCGGCTCAGGACGTTGCCGGACACTCTAGTTTTTTAGGGGATCGATGGGCTACAAAAAAATAATGATTAAAAATTGTTTTATTTTTGGCGGATTTATTGCATCACACACATAAAAAACATGCAGTATATTCAAGAACTTCCTTCTTTTTGAAGTCGGTTGAAAATTAGAAGCCTTTATTAGAATATAATGCAATATTAGTATTTATGTAGCGATAATTCTTAGAAATATTCTTTGATCATTAATTCTGTTTAAACTTCACTTTGAAAATTAGAGTAAATCAGCTTAAAGCTTACATTAAAGGAATTTCATATTAAAAGCTCGTGTAAGCCTTCAAGTGTGATTTTGATTTAACTTAAGTTCGTCATAAGAATGGGTTTTAAGCAGAAATAGGTGATTACTTTCCTTCTTTTTTGAACTTGGTGAAGATAATTCAAAGTCAAAGCAATGGAAAAGACTATGCTCGGAGTTTCTTTGAAAAACGAAAGAAATCGCCATTTTTGTTCGACAAATGTCTATTAAAGATATATGTCTAAAGCGCGAGAGTGAATCGAGCCCCAGGTCCTGAGTGACCAGTGTCTAAAATTTTACCCATTTGGGGACCAAGAGTAAATAATTTCAGAATATCTAACGGATAAAAACGCTTGCAATTGAGTCGCTCTAGTTCGGCACAATGAACGGCCAAAATGTGATAGATATAAGTACTTCATTTAAAAAAAGAAAAAAGCCTTCTGAGTTTTTTGGCAGTGTTTGTCTCAGTAGTTGCCAGTCATTCACTGCACGGTATGAAAAGAAATTGGACTATTTTTATGTAGACTCGCGTCTCAAAAAAAATAAAGCATATTTTCATTTTCATAAAACTCGTGCCTAGCTATGGGGCATCAAACAAAAAAAAACAACAAACTTGAAATAAAACAATTTTTTAACGGATTTTATCGCCGTTTTTTTAGCTTTTAAATCCCGACGTTTCAAAATCTTTTCAGACTTCATGGCCATAGGTAAATTATATTATGATTCGCGTAAATTTAAGAAAATACTATTCTAACAATGTTTCAATTCGTCGTCTATTTTCTATTAATCAATACCTATATCTGTAATGCTTTTATAAGTTAACTCTAAAACGGATGTGCTTTGGAACCGTAAATCCGAAACACGCTTAACTTTTAATGAAGTTTTGCTGTCGGTACATTGAAATACGTTATTACAGGATGCCCGGGGGCGAGTCAATGAAGTTATATTTAAATATAAATGGGTAGGTACCTACTGTACAAGCATCGCCATATTTAGGACATAACACATTTCGTTACCCACACATTTTTGAGCATTTATTGGAGCAGCGGTGGCGCAGCGGTACGAGCCTCAAGGTTGCGGGTTCGATCCACTGTCATGCTCATTATTGGTGAAGGAAAATGTCGTGAGGAAACTGACAATATATATCTACACCGCTCGACTACAGAGGTCCTCCACCTAGATCGTGGGTGACAGGTAATAAATGCAAGCTTTATGATTTTATGCAACATGATACGTTCCGTTACACGCAGTGTCTATCTGCAACAATTATATGAATCTCAACTAAAACAACGTTGATACATCGTTGTATACTGTTTTCTAATCCTACTAATATTATAAACGCGAAAGTTTGTAAAATGCATGGATGTTTGTAATTCTTTCACGCAAAAATTACTGGAGTGGATTGGATGGAATTTAGTACAGAGTTAGATTATAGTCTGGATTAACACATAGGCTACTTTTTATCAATATCATTCGAGGACAGTGTCATTCACCAATACGCACTAAGCCAGCGTGTGTGGGTTAAGGCTTAAACTCTCTCAGCTCTTAATATAGTTGATAAGCCAGTTTCCTCACACTGATATTGAGCAGCGGCGGTGAAGTTGTTCCTGAAACCAAAGCCCCGATCCTCACACTTCAGACATTTATCTCTAATAGACATTGACAAAAATGAGGTTCTTTTTTGGTTTTTCAATGACATTCGCCATTTTTTTTAGACATTTGTCTATCTAAGTATATAAAAGAAGAAACTGACTGACTGACTGACTGACTGACTGACATATCAACGCAGAGCCCAAACCGCTGGGTCTGGAGACTCCAAATTTGGCACATAGGTTCCTTATGGGGTCTAGGGGTGCACTAAGAAAGGATTTGTCAAAACTCACCCTTTAAGGGGGTGAAACGGGGTTCCAAAGTTTGTATGGAGAAACAAGATTAGTGAGATCAATTTCGCGGGCGAAGCCGCGGGCGGAAGCTAGTTAGAGATAAACGTGTAAAGTGTAAGAATCGGGGCCCTAAAAACATATTAACTATAGTTTAGAATCACAAATATCTAGTTAGGAAGGGTCAAAATATCAAAATATGTACAATCAGGTTAGACCCTCAGCCCATAGGGCTCTAACGTCGTTATGTTGGCCAACCCTTATTTACATCAAAAGTCTTCGCTTTTTGAATTTGATATATTGATTCAAAGTACTTTTTTTAGATTTTTGCTGACATCAAAATAAAGTTATCAATCGGATTTATATTAGAAATTAACTTCATTATCATTATCATCAGCCTATTTTAGTCCACTGCTGGACATAGACCTCTTCTAAAGCATGCCACTGAGCACGACCAGCGGCTTTTCTCATCCAGTTCTTGCCGGCCGCCCTGCTGAGATCGTCACTCCACCTAGTCTGAGGGCGTCCTACGCTACGTTTGCCAATCCGTGGTCTCCACTCAAGATCTCGTTTACCTCAGCGGTTGTCAGTTCTGCGGCAGATATTATGACCGGCCCACTGCCACTTCAGCTTACTAAGCAAGAAATTAACTTACTGTAATTTTTTTCTTTGAAATCGACTGTTTTTCCAAATGTTAGTGTAGTCCAGTATTGTCTTAGATTTACGCGAATATCAGAAAAGAAAAGAAAAAAGAAAAAGAAAAAGACGTTTCGTCGGGATCTAAAATCTAAAATCTAAAATAAACCGCGATAAAATCCGTTAAAAAGTAGTTTTATTTCAATTAGTGTAGTCTATTTGAGCAGCGGTGGCGCAGAGGTACGAGCCTCGCTTTATAAATATAAGGTCGCGGGTTCGACTCCCAGTCGTGCCCATACATCCTTGTGTCAATTGTATCATCGCCGCTGCTAAATATCGCTGACAGAAAACATCGTGAGGAAACCGGCATGTCTAAGAACTAATCATTCGAGGACATGTGCTCAGCAGTGGGACATTAAAAAGGGTTAAGTGAAGTGAGTGTATTTGCTTTCAACCACTTCGAACCTCGAGGTCCCGGAGTCGAAGCTATGGTCAAACAAAAAGTGCTATTCGATTGAGTAAATAATTCAACATTTGTAGCATCTTGGTTACAGCTTGAAGTTTCGAATTGTGCCCTATGAACGACAATAGGCTCACCCCCTATTACGTAAAGGACAAAAACCTATTTTTACCTCTGACTACACCTTCGGGTAATACAGGAGTAAGTGATGTTAATATACTCGCTCCAAAATCCCCTACATAATATTATAAATGCGAAGTACTGCCCACAGCTGGGCACGGGTTTTTTTCCTAACCATCTTAGGACTTGAGAGATTAAGGCCACATCCACACACGCTGGCTAAGTGCGGGTTGGTAGATGTCACATGTCCTCAAATGATTAGTACTTAGACATGATTTTTCCTCACGGTGTTTTCTTTTACCGATATTGATCAGCGAAGATGAAACAATTATCTGTGAGCACGATCAGGAATCGAACCCGCGACCTTATAACATTAGTAAAGATTATTTATCTGTGGTGATATCCACTTTGTTACATAGTTTTATATCTATAAACTAGAAAACGAACAAAATGTCGATAGTATCAACTAAAAACCGTTTCCATCCCGAATCCCATATAATCCATGGATCCCGTGGTATCGTAGGGATGGGCAAAGGACCGAGCTTTTAATCCCGCGGTAAGATAAATGGTTAGGGGACGGCACTATTCGACAGTAAACTGATATAAGCAATCGTATTGTGGATGCGATTCAGTGTGTGACAACAACGTTGGTCTAACGTTGTAATAGTATTCGAATTACATTTCTAATATAATCTTAATATATATATTTCTTGTGTGCGTGTGTATGTGACTGAACTCCTCCTAAACGACTGGACCGATTTTGATGAAATTTTTTGTGTGTGTTCAAGGGGATCTGGGAATGGTTAAGATTCACAATTTTGCGCGGTACGAAGTTCGCTGGGGCAGCTAGTAATAATATAGTTTAACACCTGCGGCCGTCTGATCCCGAACTAAGCAGAGCTTGTACTATGGAAACCAGATAACTGGTAATATACTACATATAATACTTTCCTTTTGTAAATAGATACTTAACCTCTTGAAAGTAACTCATCATTATCATCAGCCTCGGGATGTCCACAGCTAGACGGACATAATCAGTCATCGGCTTTCTACAATTTCTATAATGTTATCTGTCTTCGTGTCACCTCGTGACGGAACGGCCGACGCTGTATTATGTAAGTTTTAGTCTTTAACCCAAAAATTGCTTCTAAAAATGACAACCATAAGGTTGTTAGAGAATATTTGGTGTAATTATTATTTAGATTTCTAATTTCTATTCGTAAAAAGCAATGGTAATAATTAGGGTACCTATACAAGAAAGAGCAGAGGTTGCGCAGCGGTCAGGGCCTCGATTAAGAAACATAAATCGATCGATCGTGTGTTGTGAACGTCCCGAGGCTGATGATAATCTCTTTTGTCTCAAATGCGTATTTAAAGTTAAAATTAAAAAAAAAAAATTGCAGTATGTTAAAGGATTGTTTTTGGTTAAGTCGAAGATGGGGTTAAGCTAGGTTGTTATTATGAATTGTGGTTCTTATTTTATTTATTGTAACAGTTTTGGGTGTTTAGATCTCTTCTCTATAAGAGGAAAGCGATAAAATATAAATGATAATGTAAAAAGTATTATATTAAATTGTTTTTATTTATAGAGAGTTTAACAGCTTTGTATAGTTCGGTTGAGGAACTTTGGCGTATTTTTTTTTAATCTTAAAATAGGCTTGCTCTTGACCACAACTTGCCTGATGTGAAGCAATGATGTAGTCTACGATGGAACGCGCTTACCTAGTAAATACCGATTTTCTCATGACTTGAAGACCGGCAGATTATAGCTATCGGGAAACATAGATGCCGGCAGCGAATTCCACAACTTGGCAGTTCGCACAGTGAAAGTGAAAATAAGTGTTAGGTATAGTTCATGTGGTTGATCACAGTCTTTGAGTCTTAACCGTACCTACTTTGATGGTTTAACTTTAACTGTTCCGTTTTGTTGGTAACAAAACAGTAAGCATGTTGTTCAGCATTCGAAATAGTAATAATATAATGCATTATTATTGATTCCTGAGACCATATTCACACAGCCATATGATCCTAAAGCAGGGCATGTACTATGGAAACCATAGAATAATAATATAGTGGGACATTAACACACGGCCATCTGATCCCAAACTAAGCAGAGCTTGTAGTATGGAAACCAGATAACTGGTAATATATACTACATATAATACTTTTCTTTTGTAAATACATACTTAAATATAGATAGTTACACCCAGACTCAAGACAAACAGACATGTTCATCACACAAATGTCTGACTTGGGTAGGAATCGAACCAACGACTTGCGGCGTGAAAAGCAAGTATCTTACTGACCACGCCACCGGCCCGTCTAACTAAATACTAATTTTCTTTTGTTGAATTATATTGACATACCTACTTGACTACGCGTTTCCGCCCGTGTCTATACCGGATATCGCACAAAAAAAAATCTCATAGAAAGAGGTTTATCGATATTGGTCTCTTCTCACGCAGTCATACATCGATATATGGTGGTAATTCCATGGGTACGCACAAACGCTTTGCTTCCAAGTTGTGCGAACTGCCAAGTTGTGGAATTCGCTACCAGCATCACTGACACTAAAAATAGGGTTTAAGTAAACGTCTTCTAAAGCAGTCGAACAAAAACTATCCTATGTCCCCGGGTCTCAAACTATCTCCATATTGTATTGTCTTAGATTTACGCGAATAAAAAAAAATAATAATAATAATATATTTCATTCAACCGTATTTTCTTAAATTTACGTATAAAATACTAGCTTCCACCCGCGGCTTCGCCAGCGAAATTGATCTCACTAATCTTGTTTCTCCATACAAACGTTGGAACCCCGTTTTAACCCCTTAAAGGGTGAGTTTTGAAAAATCCTTTCTTAGTGCACCCCTAGACCCCATAAGGAACCTATGTGCCAAATTTGGAGTCTCCAGACCCAGCGGTTTGGGCTCTGCGTTGATATGTCAGTCAGTCAGTCAGTCAGTCAGTCAGTCAGTTTCTTCTTTTATATATTTAGATTGAAATAAAATTATTTTATAACGAATTTTATCGCGGTTTATTTATGATTTTAAATCCCGACGTTCCAAAGTCTTTTCAGACCTCGTGGTCACGGGAAACAGTCAACCGGTTTAGAAGTTAATCCGTAAAGGGTTACAGATAGACTTACTTTCACAGTTATAATATTAGTATTACAATAATTGCTCGGTTATAGAAATAAGATATATTTTACATTTGAAATAAAACTACTTTTTAACGGATTTTATCGCGGTTTATTTTAAATGTTAGATCCCGACGTTTCAAAGTCTTTACAGACTTTATGTTCATGGGTGGACTGAGGTATTTGACGTCCAAAACTATTAATCGCAATTATTATTGTACAAGCTACTTGTACATTTTAGCCAAGTACTTACACGTGCCTAACTGTGACTGTGTAATTATTGTGTAATCTACATATATCATAACATTGCATATTTAGTACAATAAAGAGCATTCGTACAAATCGGTTGTCTCCTTCATATCATTTAGCAAGTGTTGTACTCTTATCATATCAATACCCTAGTAATTTAGGAACTTACATCTCCCTCAGCATCCTATCATATATCATATATCAGTGTACGTTGGGAAACACCCAACAATTATTGACTACCTTCAAACATTAATATTTAAGTTGCGTTCCGATTTAAGCAAACTGAGCTCACAGTGTCTTGAATTCTGAGTTGTTTTTGCTTGGGTTTTGGTACAAGTAGATTAAGCACTGGGTCCCAAGCTGGTGGTATATTCCAACCATTTTCTCTGTTAAAATTAGGATGTTTTTTAATTTCAATAGCTTCGCGGATCATTCTTGATAGGAACGGGTATTCTTTGACAAGGACCTGTGTTTTATCAAATCTCAGGTAATGGTTGGGGCATTTTTGAGTATGTTCACACACTGCAGATTTTACATTGTTAAACAAAATTGGCATGTTTATGAAAACGACAAACAGAACCCTGATATCATTATCAAACGTTTCATTTACAAAGCTTACAGAATATTATGTAAACACAATACATCATAAATTGATAGGCAATCAGGGTTCTAGTTACCATAATTCTTTTGTAAATAAGTAAATTTGGGTAAAGGTACCTAATAAATCAAGATAAGGATGAGAGCCGGTATTGATACTTAGGGCTGCCCGACATTAGGCGTGTACCTTCCTTTAGCATGAGCAGCGGTGATAGCGCAGCGTTATCGACCTCGCCTTTGAAATATAAGGTCGTGGGATCGATTTCCGGTCGTGCCCACACATCTTTGTGTGAATTGTTTCATCTCCACTGCTCAATATAGTTGAACATCGCGAGGAAACCAGCATGTTTAAGAAATAATCATTCAAGAACATGTGACATCCACCATCTTGCACTTGGGCGGCGAGAGTGGATGTATCCCCCTGCCCAGGTTTTTAAATGAAATGAATGAATGAATGTTTTTTTGGCAGTGTTTTTCAGTAGTTGCCAGTCATTCACTACACGGTAATAAAATAAATTGGACTCGCGTCTCACAAAAAATGTAGCATATTTTCATTTCATTTAATTTCATTAAAAAAAAAATTTGTGTAACTATTTCGTATTTTGCAGATACTGTGTCTCGAACGTTAGAATGGAACGCTAAACGCCCCTTTACGACGGAACGTTCGAACGCGTTCACTTTCTGTCTGGTGTTACCCTTAGGGGAAATTAATAATTTCCGCACGCCGGAAATCAGTGAAAGAGTTAGTGGAATTATCGAGGAAAATTATTGGAATTAGTGAGTTACTAATATGAATTAGACAAGTAAATTTGAAGCTTCTATGTCTGCTAAAAGTGCATTAGAATTTAATTTATTTTGTTTTTTTTTATTCTTCGATAGGCTAGCGCTTGCACAATGATGCAGTCTACGATGGAACACGCCAGCTCAGTATACCGATTCACTCGTGATTACGAATGATTATCGGTGAGAATGTGGCAGTGGAATGAGCTTCCACATGGTTAAAACCTTAAAGGAGCAACAATTCCGACCCAACCCTCCCTGCATGGTGTCACCAGACATCGCAATGGAACACAGCAAGGCCGCTTGGCGGTGCGGCTTTGTCTGGTGGGTGGTCACTAACCACGGCTTAACCTACCACCAGTTGATTGTCACCCGATTCACACCTCCCGGGGACCGCGTGTGGGGATTCAATTAAAGCTCTCAACCCGTCAGATAGTTGAGAGAAGACTCGTGCCCAGCAGTAGGCTACTTAAAAGGGTTGAAGTGATACAATGCATGTTTAGTTACTGATAATTAAGGTTCTATTTTTATACACAACAAAGTTATAGAAGGTTGAAAATGGTCTGAACTGCTTTGAGACAAGAGTGGTACGGCCGTGCCGCTATTCTGCTCGACTTGGCGAGAGCACTGCCGTGCCCCCAGATTAATTTCAAGTATTTAATGAATGTGGTTTCCCTCGTTCCATTGATTTTACCCATTCTGTATTAAAGATAATTGAACACTACGAACTTATAAGCTCTATGCTTGGAGCTTTGAAGCCTATTGTTATGTTGTATTGAAACAAAAGCTATTGTAACGCGAGCTTTTGTATTATAATGGATTTTTCAATAGCTTTTATTAGTTAATATTAAGATACATAAAAATATGTATTTGGAAAATAACAAAGCTTGAGTATCTAACTAAAGTCTATATGAAACAAACAAAAAATCGCTCGGGTTAAACTCTGGTGAACGGAACCAGGGCAGTGGTGGCGCAGCGGATGGGCCTCGCCTTAGAAACGCAGGGTCGTGGGTTCGATTCCCGTTCCCGTTCCCTTCTGACTACATGTAACGATTGTCATAGATGTGTCAGATGATAACCGGGACCAACGGCTTAACGTGCTCTCCGAGGCACGGAGGGTAGTCCTCAACCAACCAGACACCGAAACAAATTTTTGTTGTTACACGAATATTGTCCGGGGCGTGAATCGAACCCGCGACTTAGGGCACAGTATAACCCAACTGGACGGCTTATACCGCTCGACTACTGAGTTCGTCGAGGTTACACTAATAACCAGTCATCCTATTAAAATAGGCCCCTATGTATTCAAAACTATTCATGACATGATACTGTCTCTGTCACTCATATAGTTAAGAGTTCGACGTTTACCTGCAACTCACATCACAAAACAAACCTCTAATTATTCTTCCCGATCGCCTCGCCCTCAATAATAGAAAAGTACCTATAAATTAATGAATTAATTTATTTCTTACTTGTAGTAGGCCTCCTAGTCACTCAGGCGTCACATAAGTTTAACTCAGTAAAAATAAAAAAGGAATCGTATTCTGAGCTTACATTTACTGTTTACCGCTCCTTGTCTATGTCTGTCATTCGTTTCTTATGTCACAGGCGTCATGCCGCCCTTAAAACTAATTTTCTTAAAAAACTATATTTTAGTGGTTTTCAGTTGTTAAAAACCAAAACAGAGTCCAATAGAAGTATAATAAACACATATTATGTGTATGTTTTATGTTGCAACAACGCAACGCCGTATTTTTTTCTTATGTTTTAGCTTTTAGGTTAAGTACTACCTATCATCAATGTTTTCCAATAAAGAGAGCAGACCATGGATCCCCGCAAGACCTACAGAGCTTCAAGCGACGAGCGTCGAAGAGCGTAACAGAACGTGGAAAAGCCCGTGGACGTGTGCACTTTTGCACTACCTATATGTGTGATAGGCTGTTCCGCGCCAGGGGCAACGGGTTTTTTTACCCGTTGGGTCCTAGTGGTTACATTCCCGACACAGAAAATAGGTACCACTGAGGGTTCGTGGTCTGCCTATGTGTGCTGGTCTTTTCGCGTCATGGGCACCGGTAGAACCGGTGGGTCATGATGGTTAGATTCCCGACACATAAAAAAGGCACCACTGTGAACTAGCATAGCTCGTGGTAACACTCTTTGCAAGAGTTGTTACAAAGAGCTCGTGGTCTGCCTATGTGTGCTGGTCTTTTCGCGTCATGGGCACCGGTAGAACCGTTGGGTCATGATGGTTAGATTCCCGACACATAAAATAGGCACCACTGGGAATTACCATAGTTCGTGGTAACACATTTTTGAAGAGTCATTACAAGAGGTTTGTGTCTGTGTTCTGAACACCATTGGGTTCATCCTAATTACCGATCTTCCAAAGTTACCAAAGTATATTTATGTATCTTCAAAGGACACATTTGTAAAGGCAGCTGACAGACAACACAAACCAGTCACCTACTGACTTCTATTCATGGTAAACATAATATTTAATGTCCCCGTAATACATGCACACACACAACTTAAAGAGTGTCACCGACTCAGAATAATGTTAAGGTAACTTACATGAAAGTTCTGTGTTGGAGTGGAATTAAGACATTGATAACTTTATCACTAATGTCTAATATTAAAAGTGTTGATATATATCATGGTATCTATGGAACTACAAGTGTTTTCAGTATGTTATTTAACTAACAATATTGCCCACTGTGCCATATTTAAATCATGTATACCTACATATTGCAACAAAATCTTGCAACGGTATCAGTGCTGCCTGAAAATCTTTTGCTGATACATACCTACTCACACCATGCATGAAGTGGACATTTAATTTCTCACATGAGTACCATACCAAGCATTCTAGTTTCCTGAAACACCAATTTACCTAAAGGTAACTGTACTATTTAAAGTTAGCCATATCTGTGTGGAGAAACTAATCAGACAACTCTTCATGAAACTCATGTCTCACATGAGTACCATACCAAGCATTCTAGTTTCCTGAAACACCAATTTACCTAAAGGTAACTGTACTATTTAAAGTTAGCCATATCTGTGTGGAGAAACTAATCAGACAACTCTTCATGAAACTCATGTACTTATTGAAAGATATCTCTGCAACATGGTTAATTATTTGTTATCTATAATGTATAGTTCTATACTAAACTTATTTTATCCTTAGCTGGGATGTAATGTTTGTGCAGCATGTAATGTGTTTTCTGTGAGACACTATACATAAGCCCAACTAAAGTTGAGGTTTTTATCGCTAGCCACATAATTAATCTCTTCGGTCGGAAGAAAGTACAGAGTTACAGATTTTAATTATGAATGCCTTTGAACGTGGTGGGGGAAGTACTGTGATATGACATTGGATGGAGTAAAGCTAACAGGACAACCAACTTCTAACCCTATATAACTGATTTCCAGTTATTGCACCTCACAAATTGTAATCAAAATAAGTACTCAACAGGAAACCGACCTGTTTGCTGGTCAGGATTTCAATTTGCTTATGAAAGAACCTCACGTTTCTCTTGTGTTGTTATAGTTATAAGGTTATGAAGCACATAGATGTTACCTACAAGCCTTGTTGCTAAAGGTCTAAATTTAATAGTAATTTACCATAAGCTACTTACCTGAGGTATAAATACATATAACTAAACCTAATAAGATTGGCCTTTCAACCTATTATTGTCGTCTATATGCGCACAGATAGGAAGGTGTTAATTATTAAATATTAACAAAAGGAAACTGGAAAAGTTAAGTAACAATGGGATGGTTCTTTTTCTTTATTTATTGAGATTCACAATTCTTTCATTCTTACAACATTCAGCTTTGAGTTTTTATGGAATAACGAGCACATAGAAACACGGTGAATATTGATAACCAACGCAGCTCTTGATATGCATATTTGCAAATGGCAAATTGCTATTGTCCATGGACAAGAGGATTGCAGTTAACTTGCAGTGAGTTGTCATAATTGCACTCTATTTCGTTTATTATCATAATGCATTCATAGGTTTTTAACCTAAGAAGATTTGTTTACAAGATTTGTTTATTTTCTGTTAAACAATACAATTGATTTGCTATGACGTATTCATGACACTTTGACAGCAACCAATAGTTCGGTCCAAAATCGACGAATTATTGACAAGCAGGTTAGAGTCTTTTTAGACAACGTACGTAAAACGTTATTTTACATCGGTTGGTGAACGAAGACGAAAACATTCATATGTATTACTATTTTAGCTTCTGCAGACATAATTCCGCAAATCTGCCAATGTGAAGTATTAGTTTGTGCAAAATTATACAACCTTTGAACAGCAAAACAGATGCATGTGATATAATAATACCCATAGATTTAGGATGAACTGGCGTTTACAGTTTGGCGTTGTTATGCTCGATCTATGTACCATAGATTGATGAGTAGCCATTAATAATATTTAATTTTCTAATGTGAAAATTAACTGCGGTGAAGTCAATTTGACTGAATGTTTTGAGTGTCATGAAGGTGATGATCAGTGTTGATAGTTCATAAAATTATGTATAAAATTCTTTGGATAATCTTCTTGGTTTTTAAATCCGGAGGAATAAAGCTTAATAATATCTTTATCCCAGGATTTTACAATATAATGTACATAACTTTTTAAATGTAGGTACATAATATCAATAATATACGACCTACTTCACATGTTATACCTAATGATTAAGAGTACCACCAATGTAGGTGGGAAGGTACCTACCCTATGCATCAACAAACCTAAAAGTTAAAAATAGGTTGATTGTATTAAAGGTACAAAGAATACAATCTTATATATACTACTTATGGTTACAAATAATTCTAAACATAGGTAGTTAAATAAGTATAATAATGAAATTCTGTTAATCATGCAAGTACCAACTTACCTAAGAAATAAACCTAGGTATACCTTGGCTACGTGCATGCCTACTTGAAACCATAATTAAGTTATAACACTAATAACTTAATTTCAATACATCATCAAAATTGGACGCTTAATTCTTAATATTTACAAATGTTGAAAATTATGAATGTTTAGGATTATTGAGATTACCTACTCGCCAACAGAAGCCATAATCTACTAAAAGCTTTGGTTTGAGTTCTGATTCTAATAGTCATTCATTTTCTTATACCACTTCTGAGATGTAACGGAATGTAGTCAGGCTCCGGGTGTCAAAACAAACTTCTTCTGATAATACAAAATCTATATTTCGTCTGGGGTCTACAAGACGTGTGCTCCTGTTTTATAATATTTTTTTTTTTTTGTATCTTTACCTTGATAATGTATGTAGATACCTACGCTTCTAATTTCGACTGGGTAACTGCAAGGATAAATAAGTAGTAACAATTGTTATAAAAAAAAAAAAAAAAAAATAGCAACCATCCTTCAAATCATCTAACGAGGTTATTAAAAACGTATCTTTTTATCAGACTTCATTGAAGGTTGTAGACGTACTTAGAGGAGACATAATATTATTATCATAGCAATACCAACTTCAACTTTAGGAGGGTCTAAAGTTTATTTCATTTTACTATTTAAGTACATTCCATTTTATGCAATTTGATTTTACTAGATTGCCTCGGATGGCAGTGTATTTACACTGAATTAATTTTACCATAATAATTATATTAAATTTACTGTCTGTTGTGACTACTAGACCAGACAGTACAGTTCAGAGAGAAAAATCATCAATTTTTAAATAGTGACTGGTGTTGTTTTCACAGTTACTCCATAGTATTATATTAATTGTAATAAATAATACTTATGTCTTATTTTATAAATTATAAAGGTGGTACCTTCATGTATTGTGATGGAATTCCTTCGTTGGGAATGGTTACAAGCTGACCCTATACAACGAACAACAATAAAAATGATAACAACAATAATAATAGTAACAATGTTATTATATTATTTTAGAAGTTTATAACACCATTACGTACCTATGTAAGTTTCTAGAAATCTTAAAATTTTCCAAATAATTCAGGTACTTAAATTCAATAACAGATAAATATTATTGTGGCATCTATCATAATAATATCATATCATCATATCTTTTATATACAGGTAGTCCTTGTATAGGTTTAAAAATAGAGAGAAGAAATGTTAGGTACCTATCCACAATATTTTATTTTTTCTCTTTCTCCCAAGTGTCTAAGTGATACCGAGGGTCTCGAGAGAATGTAAGCAGGTACACTTACCCACTCCAGGTTAACACCTACTTATAGATTAATAGATCTGGTTTGATAAGTCAGCCAGATAACAGCCTGCTATGCGAAATAACATTAGCATGTTATCTAATCAATGATATCATTGATTTAGATACTTTTGAGTAAGTATGAAGGTAATTTCAACTACGTATGAACCGAGGGGTCAAGAACTCACAACTTCATCAAGATCGTTCCCCTTTGGGCGTTATTTTTTAACAATTGATAATTTTGTGAAATAGAATTAATGAAAAATAACAACATATTCCAATTCAGATCTGATTGTACAACTCTTGACTTTAAACATCTACAAGTAAGAAATAAATTAATTCATTAATTTATAGGTACTTTTCTATTATTGAGGGCGAGGCGATCGGGAAGAATAATTTAGAAATCAAACTAGCTTACCTGTAAGCGACGTTCGATTGTAATTATTCTTCCCGATCGCCTCGCCCGAAAATAATAGAAACCCACCCTCCCAACCCAAGAATAGTTGTAACAATCAGACTCAATGAACAGCGCAGCGAACTTTTAACTAAATGACAGACATAGACAAGGAGCGGTAAACAGTAAATGTAAGCTCAGAATACGATTCCTTTTTTATTTTTACTGAGTTAAACTTATGTGACGCCTGAGTGACTAGGAGGCCTACTACAAGTAAGAAATAAATTAATTCATTAATTTATAGGTACTTTTCTATTATTTTCGGGCGAGGCGATCGGGAAGAATAATTACAATCGAACGTCGCTTACAGGTAAGCTAGTTTGATTTCTAAAACATTTCTCATTACCGTTCCCATCAGGCAAGTCATTGTACTTCAATTTACCTACGACTTCAACTGAGATAGTTCGTGAATGAACTAGAAACAAGTGAACTAAGTGAACTAAGTGAACTACTTCAAAACTTTAATTGTCACTTGTTATCAAAAGTCGGTCGTTCAGTCACTTATTTTTTTGCCACTTAGCACTCTCCTGCTACTTTTATCCAGTACCTCGCAAAAATCGTCACTCCACCAGTCTGATAACTAAATTAATTAAAGATTCACGTCCTCATCTCAAGAACTCTTTGATAGTACAGTTGTCAGTGCCAAAAACGCACAAATATAAATGTTATATTTAAACTTTTAAAAATTCACCTACATGAATATCACTTAAACTAAATTTTTACTCAATTGGTTGTGATTTTGAAGCAAATTGATTTTGACAAACAAACTGACACACGAGAGTCCGTCCATCTGTCCAACCATCTTCCGTTCTATGATAATAAGGAACGTAGTCCTAAAAATGTGAGTGACCGAATGATAGATCTAAGCGTTGTAGTTCACCGAACCAAATTTCCGTTCGCGAACTATTCAAGACTTTAGTTAAACTTAGCATGGAATATTTGCGTTTCAGTTCCGAACTTAATTAATTACAGATACCTGTGTTGGTATGGGTGGTATGTTTTCTGTTTGTTTGAATGGATTTCGTCCAATGTGGTGGAGTAGTTTCTAAGTTTATATTGATTTAAGTGAATATAGTTTTGACGGGCTGGTGGCGTGGTCGGTAAGATACTTGCTATTCACGCCGCAGGTCGTGGGTTCGATTCCCACCCGAGACAAACATTAATGATGAACATTTGTGTTTGTATCGAGTCTGGGTGTAAATATCTATTATAAGTATATATTTACAAATGAAAAGTATTATATGTATAGTATATACCAGTTATCTGGTTTCCACAACACAAGCTCTGCTTAGCTTGGGACCAGATGACCGTGTGTGTTAATGTCCCAAAAATATTATATTATTATATTATATTATATTATATACTTCAACCCTTTTTAGTGTCCTATAGTTGGGCACGGCTTATCCACACACGTTAGCCAAGTGCGGGTTGGTGGATGTCACATGTCCTCGAATGATTAGTTCTTAGAATCTTGATTAGTTAGCTGATAAAACTGTGTGGTCCCAAACAAAAAGAAAATAATGTACCACTTTTAAGATATTTGTACATAATTAATTTTGCCCGACCCGGCATTCGAATACCACGCTTACCACTAGAAAACTGAGGCAGTAACTCCTAAATCAGTTTTTTTTAACCAACATCTTCAATAATGATGTATTATGAGAGGATATTATCACTAAATCAGTACAAAGAAATGGTTACATCAGCTTCAAATGCTTGCGTTAACTATCACGATATAAATCGTCGGAGGGTCCTGCCCTCTCCCTCTCCCTCTCCTGGTACGTTCCGTTACACAAATCACACGAAACTTGATGATTCAGTAAGGTACAGCGGACACTACGACAAATTAGCTTCATTGCTCGAATGGTAATCGTTTTCGCCTTTTTTATTTATTCTTCGATAGGCTGGCGCTTGACTACAACTTACCTGATGTTAATCAATGATGTAGTCTACGATGGAACGCGCCAGCCTAGTATACCGATTCACTCATGATTACGAATGATTATCGGTGAGAAGGTGGCAGTAGAATGAGCCTCCATATGGTTAGAAACCATAAAGAGGCAACAATTCCGACCCACCCTTTCTGCATGGTGTCACCAGACATCGCACCGGAACACGGCAAGGCCGCTTGGCGGTGCGGCTTTTTCTGGTGGGTGTTCACTGACCACGGCCGAAGCCTACCACCAGTTGATTGTCACCTGATTTGCACCACCCGAGGACGAAGGTGACTCAGCCCCCAACACACCATTATTGACCACTGTAAAGTTTACTTACCTTGTGAAAGATAAATAAATGCTTGTGTTGCGTCGGCCTTATAAAAAGATTCTCCCAAGATTTTGTTACATTAGACGAATTGTTGTAACTCTGAATCGCGCTAACGAAGTTTTCTTACCCGAATATATAAAGGTGGTAGAGGAAAATTGTAATGAATAGACACCATTATTGTATCCAGCTTCCTATAAATAGTACCTACCAAACATCCACCTTTTATAATTAAATAAATTAGTCTTTTACTTTACTACAACTTAAGAATAAGAATAAGAATAAGAATCATTTATTTGCATGAATATGAGTATAAAGGTTAAAAGTATATTATTTATAGCTCTTCATATTCTACCAACAGGCGTGCAAATTTATTATTAATTATAGATTATAGTCAATGTCAAAAATAAAATGAATTAAAATAAAATAAATTAGAATCAATATTAACAATAAAACAATTTCATAATAACAAATTAAAATACAATCCATCCATATCTAACAACATTATATTATTTTATATTTTTTCACTAAAAAAGTCTGCGACACTGTAATAACATTTGATTGCCAGATATTCATTAAGTCTTTTCTTAAACAAGCTAGTAACATTAATGTCAGTGATACATTTAGGTAACTTATTGTAAATCAGGGGTGCCATACAAAAAATACTTTTGCGCATTAATGCTGTTTTTGATGATCTCGCACACAACCTGTCTTTATATGCTGCGCGAAGATTGCGATTACTCACTTCCGATTGTTTTATGAATAATCTTGGGTTGGTTTTAACGAACATTGCAATTTCAAAAATATATAATGATGGGAGTGTTAAAATTTTATATTTTTCAAAGAAAGGCCTACATGAGTCAGTCGGTTTGAGATTAAACATAGCTCTAATACATCTTTTTTGTCGTCTAAATATCAATTCTCTGTGAGTTGAGTAACCCCAAAATATAAGGCCAAATCTTAAAATAGAGCCAACGATGCCATGATATGCCGTGAGTTTAGCGTCAATTCCCAAAACATGTGTCACTTTGTACAACATGTATGCAGATTTACTTAGTCGCTTAGATAACTCTTCTTAATGAGTTTTCCAGTTCAGTTTGTCATCTATTGTGAGACCCAGAAACTTACTTGAGTCAACCTTTTTTATGATCTTGCTGTTGTATTGAATTTTAAAATTATTAGCATTATGTAATCTTTGACTAAAGAACATTACTTTTGTTTTATCAATGTTGATTTTTAAATTATTATTATTTAACCAAGTTACAATGGAATTAATTGTATCATTTATTTAATTTTCATAATTCTGATTATTTGAACAAGCAATAGTTACAGTGCTGTCATCGGCAAATAGTGTCATCGGATTGCTAGTTATAGCGGGTAAATCATTTATATAAATAATGAATAATAATGGACCCAGGACGCTTCCCTGCGGTATACCATACATTACAGACCTAGGGTTAGATCTATATTTTTTTTCTTCTTTAGTTGTGGGATCTAATTGTCTTATTTCAACATATTGTTTCCTGTCTTTAAGGTATGATTCAATTAGCTGAAGAACCTTGCCCCTGATTCCATAGGCGTCTAACGTCAACTTGTCAGATGTTTAGCAATGATGTAGTTTACTATAGGACGCGCTTGGTGAAAAGTTGGCATTAGAACCTCCATGTGGTTAGACACCATAAAGGAGCAACATTACGTACCATCCTCTTAAATGGTGTCGCCAGACATCACACCAAAGCCGCTTGGTGGTGCGGCTTTGTCTGGTCATTAACCATGGCTAAAGCGATAAATTTACTGTCACCTGATTTTCACTATAGAGGGACCACGTGTGGGGATTCAGATAAAAGGTGTACTCCCACTAAAAGAATGTGACTCAGCTCCTAAATCTTACTCTTACTAATTGTCAGACTGTCAAAGGCTATCCTAATATAATATCAACCTCTGTATATATTATTTATCGCCGCTGCTTAATATCGTCAAATGAAAACATCGTGAGGAAACTAGCATTCCTCAAATAAAAGCTTACACGTTTTTGTGTAAATTGCTTTTTTCCGTTTCTCAATACCGGTGAAGAAAAAACATCGTGTGGATATTATTTGTGCGTCCGACACCTGCATATGCCTTGTACTCACAAATCATCCGACGTAAAAAACAGCGAACGCCACCAAAATTATGTCTCCACATAAATTCTGAGCACTTACAATAAAACATCATTTGCGAACCGCTTATATCTCACATTTTCACCCCAGCAATAAGAAAAATTCACCCCTTCGCAAAAAAAAAACATTTATCACTTTAGCACACAATCTTAAAACAGACACATCAGCTTCTTTTACTAAAACTCACAAAAAAACTGTATTTATTATATAACGATGTACATTGACGAGTTACATACAAATCACTTATTCGTTATAGCGCTGAACCATTACCCTCTTTTGGCGCATTTGGATAAAAACTGTAGTTTTACCGTGAAAGCGCGATAGACAGTTACTTTCGCATTTATAAAATTAGTAAAGATTAAAATTTTAATTTTAATTAATTTAAGAAATTTAATTTAATTTAACAACTGATAACTTTGAAACGGCTTAACCGATTTTGATGAAACATATCTAAAAATCATTGCTAGAAAACCTGATTTTAAACAAAAAAACGCATCCGAATCGGTTAACCGGTTTCGGTGCTACACCACTACGGACAGACCCACAGACACACACAGCATCAAACATAATACAATTCTTTTTTTGCGTAAGTGGTCAAAAAGGGGCAATGTCCGCTTCCAGTGCCTATCAGCCCATCATATAGCTTAAACACCACACAAGGCATGTCTTGATAACTATAAATTTAATGAAAACTTCGATACTTCGATGGCAAGTATCAATTTAATTATTTCGCTATACAAATAAGCCTGCATCAAAATCAGTTAATCCGTTTAAGCGCTACGATTCTACTAACTTGTATACAGATAAACAGAAATACAAATAAGAATATAAATCTAAGAATAATAATATTTCTAAAAAGGTGTTCCTCTTTTTGTAAGTTGGTAAAAGCTAATAGGAAGGAAATCATCGGCAGGCATGTTTGCAGGAAACTGGGATGTCTAAGAACTAATCATTCGAGGACATGTGAAATCCATCAACCCGCACTTGGCCAGCGTGTGTAGATTAAGGCCTAAACTGTTTCAACTCGTGAAACAGTTGAAAACAGACCCGTGCACAGCAGTGGAACACTAAAAAGGGTTGAAGTGAAAAGCTAATAAAAATTAGTATTTCCGTTAAAGTAATAAATAAATAAATAAATAAATCACAATTTTTGGTGCGGTTTCACGTTTTAACTTTACTTCTCACTTCAACCCTTTTAGTGTCCCACTGCTGGGCACGGGTCTTCTCTCAACTATATTATGACGCTGGCCAAGTGCGGGTTGGTGGATGTCACATGTCCTCGAATGATTAGTTCTTAGACATGCCGGTTTCCTCACGATGTTTTCTTTCACCGACATTGAGCAGCGGAGATGAAACAATTCACACAAAGATGTGTGGGCACGACCAGGATTCGAATCAACAACCTTATTTTTCTAAGGCGAGGCCCGTACCGCTGCGCCACCGATACTCACTTCTCACGATGAATTTATAAAAACCTTGTTTGATTTAAAAACAGTATTTTTTATTATATTGAAAGTGAAAATATTACGATAAATACTTCAAAATTTGTTAGTGTATGCAAGTGAAGTCTTGACGCATTTTTAAAGATTTACCGAGCCAGCAATGTAAGACGGGACTCTGAAAATGTCGTTTTATACATATCGTTAGTTGAATGTAGTGTGAAAGGAAGTTATAGTCTAAGATATCGCTGCTAATCCTTTTCTCACATGGATACTTATATCAAGTTTTGTATAGTCTTTTTTAAACTAAGAATTATTATATACTTTAGCATTTTAGTAAAAAGAAAACGTATCATTAGGGCTACTTGATTTAACAGTTGCGACGATCCGACGCGACGCCACAAACATGAAGCCACACAGATAAAATAAAAATAAATAAAATAAGCCTTTATTACTGTTAATGTTTCGCTTATACGATAAAACATTAGCAAAGATAAGAAATCTATATTGACTTTTAAACTATATCATATTCTGCCACATCGATACAGATGCCAAACTCATAACATCCTTGATGGAACACTCTTAGCGATTTACTTACGATTTACACTCTTACGATGAAAACACAAATGAATTTTGGTGACATGTAGAAGTGGAATGCGACTTCATAAGTTTAATTTTAATAAATAATCTTGCTTTTAATAACGATTTATTAATGTGGTAACTGCTGAGAGACACTGTCAAAAATACACAGTGGGGTATTCTTTTAAATAAAGTTCTTATATCTATTAAATTTTGTTGTGTTGTATTAGAGCGACTTATTTTCCAGTGTTTTTATCAGTTAAATGATCTAACCATGATGAGACCATAAAAGAGCAAGCTATTCCGACCCTCACACAATAACTATTTGAAATTGTCCATAAGGAGAGGTCGGGATCTTAGTCTATAAGGGGAGTGTCGGAAAATCGTCGCATTTTGTACACGATAATACCTCTAGATGTGAGTTTCCTCGTTAGGGTGCGTACACACTGACGTGGAATGATGTAATCATATTACGACATAGTTATTTTGGTCGGTATAATCTGATGAATGTTTATCTTTTACTTAAGTAATCCGTAGACTTTCGTAGACTTTTCGTTTTTTTTGACGAGCCGGTGGCATGGTCGGTAAGATACTTGCTTTTTACGCCGCAGGTCGTGGATTCGATTCCAATACAAGTCAGACATTTGAGTGAAGAACATGCCTGTTTGTCTTGAGTCTGGGTGTAATTATCTATACATAGTATGTATTTACAAAAGAAAAGTATTATATGTGGTATATTACCAGTTATCTGGTTTCCATACAAGCTCTGATTAGTTTGGGATCAGATGGCAGTATGTTAATGTCCCACTATATTATTATTATTATATTCTTTAAAAGAAAGTGAAATTGCCTCGTTGGTCCAGGTTGCGTCGCTTGACCAGGTTCCTCTGGGACGAGTAAAGAAGTTAAAAAAAAACATAGTTGAATGAGGCTCCATACGGTTGGACCATAGTAATAAAAATAATATTCAGGGGTAATAACACACACGCGGGAACAATAGCAGCGGTGGCGCAGCGGTGCGGGCCTCGCCTTTGAAGAATAAGGTCGCGGGTTCGATTCTCAGTCGTGCCTACACATCTTTGTGTGTATTTTAACATCGCCGCTGCTCAATATCGTGAAGGAAAACATCGTTAGCAAACCGGCATGTCTAAGAACTAATCATCCGCCAACCCGCACTTGGGCAGCGGGTGTGGGTTAAAGTCTTAACTCTCTCAACTAGTAAGATATTTGAAAGAAGACAGCAGTGGGGCACTAAAAAGGGTCGAAGTGTTATGACAGATCAGAGATGACGTAAATTCGCTTAATAGATTTAAACCTAATTCAGATAAATATAAATGACTAGCTGACCCGGCAGCCTTCAAACTGCTGTTTTTAGGGGTTTCCCGGCAATTATTCGAATATTTCTCACCTTTAAAACCTTCCCTAGACCTCCACGAACATTTCAAGACCAAGATAAGATAAATCTGTTCAGCCGTTCTCGAGTTTTAGCGAGACTAACGAACAGCAATTGATTTTTATATATTTAAATAGATATATTTAAAGACTTTGCTCCGATAACTAACTCGGACGTAACATTTGATAATTTCCCCATATTGACAAAACCGCTTTTAAATCGCTTTTATTGTTTGTGTACGTAATTAGTTGAATTAAAATTGTGAATAATTTAATTTATTATTATGTACTTAATTGTTATTATTATTATTAAATAATGATACCTTATTACTGACATGTATTAAATTATATTGTATATAATTATTTATTTCATTAAAATAAATCTGGCTAATAATAATAATGTATTACCAGGTTTAATTTTATGTTTTAACGTTTAAACAATAATGTGATGTTAATGAGTTTAAAATAAATTGTAAGCGTAAATGGGACCCACAGGATAGGCTTGTCTAGTGTGGGGCCAACGGATTTTTTTTTTGCTTAAGTAAACTTTTTGGTAATAAACTATTTTTTTTATTATTATTTTATTAATATTAAACGATATTGAAACTGAAAAGCTGAACAATACTTGAATTGAAAGTATAAATAAAGACAGGAGAAAGATCTTTTCTAAGAACGAAGGTTTTATTGAAGAAAAAGAGGGAATGTGAAGTCAAACACGAATATTATAGTCAAACAATCTTCGTAAGAGGTTTGGAGTTCCCTCCGGCGTAATATTAATAAACAATAAATGAATCGATGCGAAGTGGAGAAGCTTACGTCGAAAGGCAATTGAAAACATCGTATAGAAATCAGTATGTGTTAGAATCAAACATTCCATGAACCCAGTTGATAAGTAACATAGAAGATAGTTGAGTAGCCTTTCGTGTTGATTACCAGCAAAACACGATGATTCTTTTTTTTATGCTATAATAGGCTACAAAACAACTTGCATGTTGTTGAGCAATAATGTGATCTACGATGAAACGCGCTTCCCTAATAAATACTGATTCTTAGCTAGGTTTCAATATTTTTTATGTATAGCAATAGTAGGTTTTTTATATTTACTTACTAAAGACAATAACAGGCCTAATATTTTAGAACATGTACAGTCAGCTAGAAAAGTTGATTAACAGATTTAATATTACAAAACATCTTGACACAAAATAATTCCATATAAAAGTGTCGTGTGATTGTTCATTGTAAACTACCAATAATAATAATAATATAGTGGGACATTAACACACACGGTCATCTGATCCCAAACTAAGCAGAGCTTGTACTATGGAAACCAGATAACTGGTAATATACATATAATACTTTTATTTTCAAAATACATACATAAATACAGATAATTACACCCAGACTCAAGACAAACAGACGTGTTCATCACACAACTGTCTGACTTGGATGGGAATCTAACCCACAATCAATTACAATTTTCTTTTTTACATCATGACACTTATTTATACAAAGTTTTTAGTGTTAAGATGGTTTCTTATACTGAATCTGTTAATCAATATTTGTATTTTACTGTACTTGTATAATTATAAATTTTGATCTAATATTTTCTTGCACTGATAATGAGATGTGGTGAGGACAAAAAAATGTACTAACTGCGAATTTGAACCGCGATCTTTTGCTACCACAACTCAATTTAGAATGCAAATAGACGTTATTTATTACGTGAAAGCGAAAATGAAAATTTATATACAGAAAAAAAGAACGACTTAATTGGCAAAAGAAAGATGGCCGACTAAAATTATCTTTAAGAAAATAATACAAATTCTAATTCTTTGTAATACGATAAAAAGCTATTCTGACCCGTCTGAGTAGTTTTCACAATTAAAATAGATGGTAAGTTTGTTCATAGACTAACCTTTCACAGTAAATTATAATTGAGTTAGAACTAAAATTTATTTTAAAGCAAATGTAGAAAAACCCGCACTTTATAAAAACATCACTTATCATAACTTACCTGTTATTTTAGAATCTCATTACTCTTAAATAATTAAAACTGATGTGCTATTGTAGCATGAATAATATACAGTAGACAGTTGAAATAATTTTAAAATAAAAATGGGTAGCTAATTTAAGTGATTTTTAACTTATACCTTTGGAATTTATCTACTGAGTCACTCCACCTAGTCTGAGGACGTCCCACGCTACGTTTGCCAGTTCGTGGTCTCCACTCAAGAACTCGTTTACCAACGTTTGTCAGTTCTGTGGCAGATATGACCGGTCCGCTGCCACTTCACTTATCAGATACTTCTGAAATTTACTGTCCACATGTATGTGCGCAAACACTGGTGCTCTCTCTATTCCCTTTCGTCTCAAGAGTGGTGGTGATGGGATCGCACTTAGGACAGGACCGACGGTTTCGTGCTCTTTGCAGCACGGAGGAGTCATTCTAACAACTTATTGACTCTGACTGCTGTAAGACCAGAAAAGTCCTTACACACTTTTAACGAGGTTATTACTACTTCCCTTCATCCTTTCCTCGTTCCTGGCCACTCTTACATTTCTTTTTTCGATCTGAATCTTTCTAAATTCAATATTTATCACTTCACGCCACGTAAACCCTTTTAGCATCTTACTGCTAGGCACTGGTCTTCTCTCAACTAACTTACGAGTTGAGAGAGTGGATGTCACATGTCCTTGAATAATTATTTCTTAGACATAACGGTATCCTCACGATATTTTCCTTCAACGAAATTGAGCTGTGAAATAACTGGGAATCAAACCCGCGACCTTATATTTCTAAGGTGAGGCCCGTAACTGCGGCACCCCTGCTGCAATTCATTACTATTTATAATCTATAAAGACATCGATGAGGTAGTCTTGATCCAACTTTCAACATAACCAGACACGGGAACCCGTGTCTTGGAGCTTCATAAAATTAATTTATTATTCTATATTTCGTGTTCTATATCCTCTTGTAACTTTATCTTCGGAAAAGGTATTAAAACATATTAATCTAAATAAGCGATTCATTATTTATTCATCTGTGTGGGTTTCAGACTCCCATACCGTCAGATATTTGGTGCAGCGTGGGATTTAAACCCGCGATCTCGATGTTTAGAAGTGAACGGCATCGACGAACTTAATTATCTAATAGCAATAAGAAGTTAAAATCTAGCTTTAAACAGTCTGATCATATTTATCCGAAGATAATCTTTTAAGGAAATCCAATCCTTTCTGTTCTAATTCATTATTGTCCTCAATCGATACTTCCGCACCACTTAGGATTAATTTAAAAGCAAATAAACGTCACTCTACCACCTTATTTGACCACTTCGAACCCCTACAGATAGAATTGGCGACAGTTTGACCCCTAGTTGAACCCTTCGCACAAAATCAAATTGTGCCAGTCTGCTTCACCAGGGAGTCGAACCCCATGGCATTGTTCCCCTTCATATTGAACTAAGGGATAATCTGCACTAAACAAAATGATTGATATTGTCTTGGGAAATGCTTAAAAGCTTTTTATTGTGAGCCGGAGTACAAGAAAATGTAACATTGAATATATTTCACTATGCCATTTGTTTCTACATTTGTATGCATTTAAAAACTAATGTAGATGATGTATGGAGAATAAAGGGTGTTCTGGAAAAAGATACGGACTTTGCAACGAGTGTATTACAGCCCATGATCAACTACGTTGGTCTCAACTATATTCGAATGAATTACCCAGAGTTCATGACTTTAATTACCCAGTCATTGAAGTGAATGACTCTAAAAAATAACTAGTGCTAGTAACTAAAAATTACGAAATTTAAGACACGAAGTTTTGTGAAAGTTGTTGCAAATAAATTGTACTTTAACCTTTTGCTAGGATTTGGTTGTTTTACAAAGCGCCTTGTATTAATAGACGTACTCCGCTTGGTGCTTTTCTTTGAAAATCTTACGTGATATTATCAAATTGAGAAACTCATGTTTTGTGTAGAAATACCTTTAAAAATGTTAAAAATTTGCAACAACACAAAAAACAGTAATATTTGGGATTAAAAATACTAAATAAAATATTACCTTTACTTCAACATAAATTTACAATTGTAATTGAACTCATGTTCAAATATTCACATGCTCCACATCGCTTGATGAAGCTATCAGAACATCATCCATATAAACTAACATTACAAAGGCAGCCGGCGACCCCGACGTAACTTATTTAGCTAGAGTAATAAAAGGAGATGGCATTATCCGATGTTTCCTAAGGTTTAGTGCACACTACACCCTAGAGGACGCAATAACACTTGCCTTTATCTTTATTATTGGTTGCGATGTGAGCGTGGCTTTACGACTTTTGTAGGTTTAGACAATATTGGGCTGTTGGGAGGTAATAGTTATTAATTTATTCAACTGCTTCCGGGGTTTAGTGTTTCTACGGTAATTTACTTCTCATTATAGAACAGTTGGTAACAAACCTGACAGTGATGGGACTTAAACACAATTGTTTAGAAAACATGGTGTCGATGTTTTGAACTCGGCTATCTCTTCAATAGGTAAGTGTACCTACACACTTAACTAAACATTTTTTATGGACCTATTGTATCTAAATTGCAAACTGAGTTTTGTAGATCTTCCGATCCTATATCTTGATAATATATACAATGAAAATTTAACGAGAAATAATTAATATAGCAGCAAATGATAAAATTAATGCAAATGATAATTAAAGATATTCTAGGACATTAACACACACGGTCATCTAGTCCCAAGCTAAGCAGAGCTTGTGTTATGGAAACTAGATAACTGGTATATACTATTGAAATAAAACTACTTTTGAACGGATTTTATCGCGGTTTATTTTAGATTTTAGATCCCGACGTTTCAAAGTCTTTTCAGACTCCATGTTCACGGGTGGACATATGGTATATATATACTATACATATAATATACTTTTCTTTTGTAAATATATACTTATAATAGATATTTACACCCAGACTCGACACAAACACAAATGTTCATCACTAATGTTGGTCTCGGGTGGGAATCGAACCCACGACCTACGGCGTGAAAGGCAAGTATCTTACCGACCACGCCACCGGCCCGAATATAATGTTATTGTACCCTACGTAAAGTCACTCTGGTATTTAACCGATTTTTAATATGAGCATTATTAAATATTTCAATCACTAAATCTACAAATGTGATAGAACTAGGTATTGGCAATAAGCCAACATTCTTACTGCTGGTGTCTGTATTTCATCTTGTGACCTTTACTATAAATTATCAAATTTAAAAAACTAATAAGCATCTTGAGAGAACAAGCGTTTTTGAATCAACTTAAAAAGACAACCCAGTAAACAGATTGCCAAATGCCTTCCAGTAAAGAAAGAGATTTGGAAAGTTCGCTGCGCTCTGGTAGTAGTTGGTTGCAAAGAACCAAAAATCGGATGACATGGGGCGTATTATGGTATCAAGCGTGGGTCGTTATAGGTTACTGATGATAATAATGACGAATTATTTAATAAAACCACGATATTATTAGAACGGAGAAATGCTGCGATAACAAAATGATTGATCGAATTACGACGCTATATTTGATTGGTATAGTGCAGTCTCGACTTGTCGTGCGAAATGATCAAGAGTGTCGTTACTTAACACTATACCAGAAATTGATAGTACAACCAATTTTAATGATAAAATCTCCAAAGATTACGCTATAAATGAACATGAAGTAACTAATAACAACCAACTGTCGGTTTATACTATTGTTGGTGTCACAGTCTAACCTCACACATCATCGTATATTTATACATTCATACTATCTAACTTTACAGGTATTTGTTCTGAATTGGCACAGTAACAGACATAGTTCAGCCTTTTTTAAATCTTGTCAGTAACAGAAGCCCTTGTCTTAATAAATTGCGGTGCTAACACGAGCCATTACGTTTAGTTTTTCCACAGCTCCATTAGGCTGATGACATTTCCTGCTCTAATGTACTATGTCTAGACGGTTTTTGTCCGGTTTAGATTATTCAACAGACTGAAATTGGAATGGGAAATGCCAACAATAATTTATAGCATGCGATCTGTTAATATTGATAAGCAAGTGCTTACATTGACTAATATAAGTACTTGCTAAGGATATTTTCTAGTTTGGTTTAGTATAGAGTAGATTTATAGAACTAAACACTTTAAATTAAGTATTGTCTTAGATTTACGCGAATATCACTCATTGAGATAAAATTAGTCAGGATTAAAATAAAATTAGTAGGTAGTCAGTAATAATTGTAATTAATATTTTTGGACGTCAGATACCTCAGTCCACCCGTGAACATGAAGTCAGAAAAGACTTTGAAACGTCGGGATCTAAAATCTAAAATAAACCGCGATAAAATCCGTTAAAAAGTAGTTTTATTTCAACTTTAAATATAAAATTTTAATGAGACCCCTAACTCCTAATTTACAAGAAACCTGTCTAAAAACCCTCTCAATCACTTCGGCTTTTGATTTAAAACAAACTCCTTCAATATCGGTCTAACAAACTTGTTTAGACCAGCTTTCCCGCGTATGGGCTTTCAGGGTTCTCAAAATATTTTTATACCAAATTTCATCTAAATCAATTCTGTAATTAAGGCGTGAAACTATAACAATTACAACAGACCGTTATTTCCGCATTTATAATACTAAAAATATTTTGGGACATTAACACACTGGGTCATCTGATCCCATACTAAGCAGAGCTTGTGTTATGGAAACCAGATAACTGGTATACTCCTACTATACATTTTTCAACAGTTTATTTGTAACATACATTGTATCATTGGTATGGCAACATAAGAATTTTAAGCTGAACACAGAACTTCACGATATTCGGCCAGGCACTTATGCTGAAGTTATTATACACTAGATTCCGTCCACGGTTTCGCCCGTGTGGCACTTGTTAAGATAAAAAGTAACATATGTGTTAATCAAGATCATAATCTATCTGTGACAAGTTTCATCCATTTCTATCGAGTAGTTTTTACGTGAAAGAGTACCTAACAAACATCCACACATTCTTACTAACTTTCGCGTTTATAATATTAGTAGGATACATTTTTTTAAATTGACGGGCCGGTGTCGTGGTCGGTAAGATACTTGCTTTTCACGCCGCAGGTCGTGGGTTAGATTCCCACCCGAGACAAACATTAGTGATGAACATTTGTGTTTGTGTCGAGTCTGGGTGTAAATATACCAATCATGCAAAATAGGCGCATTCACGAGACGTCGAGTTCCGGAAAAATTAGCCCGCTTCTAACTTCTAACTAACTGGGTGTAAATATCTATTACAGTGGACCCCCGGTAATTCGACAAACATTTTGCAGGGTAGTGTCGGACTAACGAATTTGTCGGATTATAGAGTACTGCCTAAGAAACCCTATAGTCCGGAAATGTTTACAAAAGAGTACCTTGTAATCCGACAAATTACAGATCCAATGATGATATTCTTTGAGTTATTTAAATTTACCTACTCTGAAGTACAAATCATACTACATGTACACAATAGGTAGCTTACCATTTAACTATTATAAAATTAATGTCATTAATGCTACAGAAGTTACAAAAAATAATTGTGTACAAACAAATGTACATACATACTAAAATAATCAAAAATTATGAATCAATTTTAGGAAGCTAGAAACTAAGCAATCGGAACCAAATTATATCGTTATAACTTGTTCAATCATCCGTTAGCGAAGATTATTAATACATAATAAATAATGGACCATGTCGGACTACAGGGGGTGCCGGACTAGACAGGGGCCGGATTACCGGGGGTCCACTGTATATGTATATATTTACAAAAGAAAAGTACTTATTGTATGTAGTATATGTATTACCAGTTATCTGGTTTCCATAGTACAACCTCTGCTTAGTATGGGTGTGTGTTAATGTCCCACTATATTATTATACTAGCTTCCGCCCGCGGCTTCGGGCGCGAAATTGCTCTCACTAATTTTGTTATTCCATACAAACTTTGGAACCCCGTTTTACCCCCTTAAAGGGTGATTTTTGAAAAATCCTTTCTTAGTGCACCCCTAGACCCCACAAGGAACATATGTTTTTAGAGTCCAAATTTAGAGTCTCCAGACCCAGCGGTTTGGGCTCTGCGTTGATATGTTAGTCAGTTAGTTTCTTCTTTTATTATAATATTACTAGCTGCGCCAGCGAACTTCGCACCGCGCAAAATTGTGAATCTAAACCATTCCCAGATCCCCTTGAACACACACAAAAAATTTCATCAAAATCGGTCCAGTCGTTTAGGAGGAGTTCAGTCACATACACACGCACACAAGAAATATATATATTAAGATATTATAAATTCACCGCTACAGAAGTCAAAATGATTCACCACCGCCAACATGAGATGACACTTTCACGTGATCTACAACCAAAATCTAAATTAAATTGATCAATTTTCAAACAGATTATTCATCATTCGACCTGACCTTTAATAACATAATCCTTATCTATTATTTTGATTACAATGTTGCTACAATTTAGGGGACGATTCGGTTTCTGTAGCTACATTAACTTGATAACATCTACCCCTTTATTGTTACAAATAAACACCCTGTATATAATACAGCTTTACAAGCTTTAACTTTATTATTAAAAGGTTAAAAACGGTTCACGTTTGGTGAAAAATATGATCTTTTGGGTCATCGTATGATACTTATGGTTTAATGAAGTGTTTTTCGTTCAAAACGTTTCACTTGAACCCTTTTTGGTGTCCCACTGCTGAGCACGGGTCCTCTCTCAACTATCTAACGAGTTGATAGAGTTTAGGCGTTAATCCACACACGCTGGCTAAGTGCGGGTTGGTGGGTGTCACATTTCCTCGAATGATTAGTTCTAAGAAATGCCAAGTTTCCTCACGGTGTTTTCCTTCACCGATATTGAGCAGCGGTAATGAATTGTCCACACAAAGATGTGTGGGCGCGACTGGGACTCGAACGTCTCGAACCCGCGACTTTATATTTCAAAGGCGAGGCTCGTACCGCTGCGCCACCGCTGCTTAAAACGTTTGATAGAAGAAAAATTTAATACTAGAAAACTGATAAAATGGATTGGAAATGCAATAGGTTTAAATAGTTTATAGATTTTTTTACATTTTAACTTAATATTTTGACAGGTTCATGATACTCGTAGTATTCGGAAACCTTTTTCGTATTGACTACTCGTAAGTACCACATGTACAGGTTAGTGTACTAAAGTGGCAATGGATGCCATATGATGCGACAGAATTGAAAACCATTGAGGTACATATCGAATTCTTAACAATTTTTTTCTAAAGTACTGGTCAATGAAAATTACTACATACAAAACAAAGTCGATTTTGTTGTCCCTATGTTCTTATGTATGCTTAGATCTTTAAAACTACGCAATGGATTTTGATGCGGTTTTTTTTAATAGATAGAGTGATTCCAGAGGAAGGTTTATAAGTATAACACATTGCAGACGTGCGAAGCTGGGGCGGGTCGCTAGTCTTTAAATAAAACTACTTTAAAATGTCAAAATTAAGTGTCAAGACTGAAGCGTCGCCATCCAAAATATACCGCGATAAAATTCGTTATAAAGTAATTTTATATTAATATGTGATATTCCCGTAAAACTAAGAGAATACAATGAGAATCTTATTAAATTATCTAGTTACCTAGTCATCATAAGTTAGCTTAGAAAATTTTATACTCATAATAATATTAATTGACGGTGATCTTATAATACTTAATTGAAACAATATTTCAAATAATTTCAGAGAATTCATTGAATGTCGTATCTTTCCTAACTAGCTAATTCAAAATGAATTTGCGGGACTCGACGGAAAATCTACTAAATTCTTCGCTTTTTCTTTGGAATTAAAACAGAGCTGCAATCGAGTTCCATGTTGGGGAGAGGGGGGAAAGAGGGGAGATAAAGAGATTAGATCTAACGCAACGTGTCGAAATGAATCATTGTTGAGCAGATAGGGGAGATTTAGTTAGCAGATTTAGATTAGAGTGTTCTTTATGAGTGTATTTTTTGGAATCAGAAACTGGAAGCAGAGCGACGAGTATATGTATGCGCGCATATGCGGTTCACTGCTTTACGGTTTTATGATTTTTGTATACATCACTAACACCACATTTGTTTTTTAAATACTTCTTGAGGATAAGTAACCATGAAGACCAACGGTATTATTCATAAAAATCTTTTAAGAGTCTTTAGTTAAAATGGACTTTAAATAAATAAATAAATAAATATTCTGGGACATTAACACACACGGCCATCTGGTCCCAAGCTAAGCAGAACTTGTGTTATGGAAACCAGATAACTGGTATATACTATACATATGTCGAAGCGTGAGACAGGAGCGCCAAGCTTGAACGGTTGAAGGAATTAATGTTGATACTTTGTTTACGTTCATAATGTTACCATAGTTAATGATTCTTGAATTGGTTGCGTCAAGTTGTAAAACTTGGGTGTAGTCGATGCGTGGCTGACAGATGGCATTACTGTTCTGAATGAACTCGGCCTTTGCTCATTCACTTCGCTTTTTAAAACGTATTTGGCAGCCTTTCGTGTTTCTGTCAACCTCAAGTTGAAAGACTGACATTCGAGTCGGTCATTCAGTCTGACAGATGTCAAACCTGACAGAGGCCGCCATTGTGGAGTGGGGCAGGCGGTTTCGAGGCGAATGACTGACACTTTTTACGGAATCGTGGAGCAGACCGGTCAGATTGTCAGCCCCGTATCGAATTCACCGCGCTACCAATTAGAGTTTTGTAGACTTTAGTGATTGGTTTCAAGAAATACGCGCCTGAAGATTGCAAGACACGTTTTATTTTGAAGCAACCGCTATGGCTGACCCCTCGGATAACCATTCTCCGTTACATATAATAATTTTCTTTAGTAAATATATACTTATAATAGATATTTACACCCAGACTCGACACAAACACAAATGTTCATCACTAATGTTTGTCTCGGGTGGTAATCGAACCCACGACCTGCGGCGTGAAAAGCAAGTATCTTACCGACCACGCCACCGGCCCGTCTCTCGCCACTTTATCTCTTTCTTATTAAGATGTCAAGATGACAAATAAAGACAAACGAATTATAAACTTATGTTAGCTATAATGAGCTGAGTCAGTTAATAGTTAGTTGGTTGAGGAGCGTAAGCGTAGTTTAAAAACCCATTCCAATTTATTTAATGTTGATTTACGGGGCATCACGATTGGTAACTAGTCACGGTCAAAGTATATCACCAGCAGAAAATCGATTTCACTATATGCGTGGCTAGCTAGCGATTCCTCTAAACCTAAACCACTTCATCTGACAACATTCCCTATATTTTTACCGCACGACTCGCATATATGCGACATGTGTTTGCCCTTCTAGTGCCCGTGTCGAAAACATGCATGTTTGTTTGTTTCATTTTTATCCATTGCGCCTAGCTATTTATTTTAGATATATTTTATCAATTTGTAAAATTTTGTGATTGGCGGGGCAGTTAAACCCTGTAGAGCTATTATGAAGGGTAAATGCACGCATATACGCTTCACTGCCCAGCGTGGGACATTGCCATTTAGCAATATACTCCCTAAAGATACTATGAGAAGTAAATTAACATGCGCATATGCAGTTCACCAGTGCGGTGTCATACGTTGCAGCTCTCCGCCGCCGAGTGGTTAGATGCAATCAAATTTAATAAGTAGGGCGGCAGGCGATGAACCGCATATGCGTTAAGTTTCCTATACCTTATAGACTCTTTCGTGGAAAGTGACCATTTTTAATGGAATAATAAATCTAAGGTACATATCAAACATACAATATAATATATTACATTGTGTAGTTTAAAAGCATGCAAGTTACGTGACCCAATTTAGAAAAACAAAGCAGACCATAAAACCAATTCAAATTTACCATAAACACACAAATTTCAACTTTATTGCTGTAGAAATAACGGCTATTAAAACCGAAAAACCGAATTTTCTATTCCGTTTTTCGATACAAACATTAAACTAGAAGTCAAATAAAAATAGATCTTAAACCATAGCAATAAGTTATAAATCGCAATGAAGAGGATCGTCGACACGTTTACTAACTTACAAGTTTATTGTCAAACAAATTTGACCCATACGTGGGTGAAATAAGATCGATGTGAACAACAAAAGTAACATTGTGCTGATGTAGTAGATTCGATAAGGCCCTTGGTTTCAATCATTGTTCGAAGAAAATTCGGCATCCTCTATTTCCTTTTGTTTACTCGATTTCCAATTGAAACGTGATTTAGAATATTTTTAGCAATAAATATCACAATTTCGTTTCAAATCTGTCAATCTTGTTTTGCTTTTGTTCAAAAATTCACGTTATGAATGATGGATTGTGAGTTTTAATGTTTCAAATAACAGGAAAAGAAACGGAATATTTCTTAATATATTAAAAACACTTTATCACTGGTCCTTCTAAATATATAAAAGAAGAAACTGACTGACTGACTGACATATCAACGCAGAGCCCAAACCGCTGGGTCTGGAGACTCCAAATTTGGCACATAGGTTCCTTGGGGGGTCTAGGGGTGCGCTAAGAAGGGATTTTTCAAAACTCACACTTTAAGGCGGTGAAACGGGGTTCCAAAGTTTGTATGGAGAGACAAGATTAGTGAGATCAATTTTGCGGGCGAAGCCGCGGGCGGAAGCTAGTTGAGCTATAATTGTGAATTCATCACCATTTAAATTGAACTCAAAACAATACAACAGAAGCAGCATTGATGTGGAAATTATTATATCAGTAACAATGAAACCAGTCATGTGGTACAAATAATCCGATTAGCAAATACGTAATTTAGGATTGAAATAATGTAACAAGAACACCACTTCAATGCTGGCCACGGGTCTACTCTCAACTATCTTACGAGTTGAGGGAGTTTAGGCCATCCACACACGCTGCTGGTCAAGTGCGGGTTGGTGGATGTCACATGTCTTCGAATGATTAGCTCTTAGACGTGCCGGTTTCCTCACGATGTTTTCCATCATCGATATTGAGCAGCGGAGATGACACAATTCACATTAAGATGTGTGGGCACGACCGGGAATCGAACCCGTGACCTTATATTTCTAAGGCGAGGCCCGTACCGCTGCGCTACCGCTGCTCCTAGAACATATTGTGTCGTTATGGTTTAGTAATGAAAAACTTGGTAGATAGGTTTTAATAACTGCTATTGACATGTTAACTGACAGCAACTATCGTTAGTAAACTAAACTACCACTCGTATTAAGTAACATACTACTATATTATCTGTGCTACTGCTAAGTTTCCAATTTATGATGTACAAGATTTGAAGATAGTTTAATGCCTAACCACGAAACTCAGCGATTGTCGGTACAACTAACAATCTTGGTGTTCATTGCGTACTTGGCTTAGCAGATTCTAAAACAAACTAACGCTAGTACACAATGAACTGTAAATTACTAAGAAGCGTCGGCTGCCGCTGTGTTCCATAGGTAGCTGAGTCTAGCAAACTTCTGTCGGCTGACTTGCAGTTTTAAACTCTTTAGCTGTCTATACGCCTAGTACATCAAATCGTTAAAGCTATTTCTGTTTTAGAAAAATTGGAGTTATTGGAGTTATTGTAAAAGTCAGGCTGACTTGCAGTTTAAAACGTGAAACTCTTTCGAATTCTGAGAGCCTAGTACATCAATTTGTTACATACTGTTTTTTAGATCTACTTACCACCACCTTTTAGTGTCCCACTACTGCAAACGAGTCTTCTTTGAACTGAGTATTTTACGAGTTGAGAGAGTTTAGGCCTTAACCCACACAGGTTGGCCAAGTGCAGGTTGGTGGATGTCACATATCCTCGAATGATTAGTTCATGGACATACCGGTTTCCTCATGATTTCCATTCCGATATTGAGCATAGGCGATTAAACAATTCACACAAAGATGTGAGGGCGCGATCGGGAATCGAACCCGCTACCTTACATTTCAACGGCGAGGCCAATACCGCTGCTGTCACCACCGATTCTGACGTAAGTCCCAATTTTTTAATAGCCAACTTATTTGAACGTTTTGAATAATTTTATAAATGTGTTTAAAAGACAAATTTCTCTCACCTTACACAAAGTTCTATCAGCTGAAACCTTTTAAAACCTTTCGATGTCTGTGCGTCTAGTACAAATTGTTAGTTTAGAAATAAAGTCATTCCACCAGTCAGCTGACTTGCAACTCTCTACATTTCTGTAAGCCTAGTACATCATTCGTTAGATGCTATTTTAAAGATCTTCTAATTCTGACTCATGCCAAATTTTTCAATAGCCAGATAACTTTTATCTAAGTTACTTCGACGTTTTGACGGTCAATTAAATGAAAATCTGTTACTTTGAAAGAACATGACGTTAGATTTAATTTCATGATCCGTTTGTAATAAATATTGTACAAAGCTCGTAAAAGTTACAAACACCGTCTATCAAAGTATCGAATCCACTTATCACTACTCGATTAAGCCGAAACTATAATCGAATAGAAGCTATTAATAGTTAGATCGAATCCTCTCAGTCGTAAAGCGCTGTGTGTGCACCGAATATATCTCAGTTACGTTTGTCCTACGTCGGCACGATATATCTCCTGTAGCTACATGAGCGCCTGGTACTCTGAATGTTGTAAATCCATCAATTACGGAGTTTCTTCTTGTTTCCCGATAAAGGAATGGTTGCAACAACTTAACTATAGATGCATCAAATCATTGTATATTTTTTGAAATGGAAATTAATTAGGAGTAAGATGGGAAAAAATGGATCTTTAACAGGTCAGATTTAATTCAGAGAGATATCATAGATGAAACAGGATAGAATGGACAGGGAAGAGATCGCACATAAAAAGGGATAAGATTGAAATAAAACTACTTTTTAACGGATTTTATCGCGGTTTATTTTAGATTTTAGATCCCGACGTTTCAAAGTCTTTTCAGACTTCATGTTCACGGGTGGACTGAGATATTTGACGTCCAAAAATATTAATCACAATTATTACTGACTACCTTCAAACATTAATATTTAAGTTGCGTTCCGATTTAAGCAAACTGAGCTCACAGTGTCTTGAATTCTGAGTTGATTTTGCTTGGGTTTTGGTACAAGTAAATTAAGCACTGGGTCCCAAGCTGGTGGTATATTCCAACCATTTTCTCTGTTAAAATTAGGATGTTTTTTAATTTCAATAGCTTCGCGGATCATTCTTGGTAGGAACCGGTTTTCTTTGACAAGGACCTGTGTTTTATCAAATCTCAAGTAATGGTTGGGGCCTTTTTGAGTATGTTCACACACTGCAGATTTCGTTGAGCGTTGATGTTTAACATCAGCTATGTGTTCTTTTACGCGGGTCCCTATACTTCTTTTTGTTTGTCCTATATATGAGAGTCCACACTCACAGTCAATTTTATAAACACCCGCATCTTGTAGAGGGACTTGACACTTGACAGATGGTAAAAATTGACTTATCTTGGTTTTTGGCTTGAAGTAAGTATTTATAGAAGCCCGCTTAAGGATATAGCCAATCTTGTCGGTCACTCCTCTTATATAAGGAAGAATTGCAGGTTGCCTTTCAACTGTAGCTGGTTTTACACGTGATCTGCGGCGACGCGGTGCTCGGAGCTTGTTGTCATGCAATACTTGCTTGACGTACTTAAGCTCTGCGTCAAGATGTTCATCATCACAGAGCTCAGTTTGCTTAAATCGGAACGCAACTTAAATATTAATGTTTGAAGGTAGTCAGTAATAATTGTGATTAATATTTTTGGACGTCAAATATCTCAGTCCACCCGTGAACATGAAGTCTGAAAAGACTTTGAAACGTCGGGATCTAAAATCTAAAATAAACCGCGATAAAATCCGTTAAAAAGTAGTTTTATTTCAATGTGTGATATTCGCGTAAATCTAAGACAATACTAAGGGATAAGATGTTACACGATTATGAAATAATTATTTTTATAATTATGGGCTTATTCGAATTTTAGTATCTATGTCACTAGTTAATCATGGTGTTATCAAAAAATAAAACCAAAGTACCTTATTTCTCGTAACAACAATAATAATAATAATAATATAGTGGTACATTAACACACACGGTCATATGATCCCAAACTAAGCAGAGCTTGTACTACGGAAACCAGATAACTGGTAATATACTACATGTAATACGTTTCTTGGCGCATAGGAGAAATTATATTACAGTTTTATTTTCATTAGCGTTAAAATTATTTCTGGATTTAGCGACTGTGAAGCTATCTGTAAATCTACCAATATTAATGAAATATCAAATCATGTTTCTGCCAATCGTTAGTTGGAATGTGACAAATTGATCATAGAATTTGTGGTCAATTGACAGGACCCTTAGATACTTGACGCATTTAAGTTTTTTTTATTCTTCGATAGGCTGGCGCTTGACTACAACTTGCTGATGTTAAGCAATGATGTAGTCTACGATGAAACGTGCCAGCCCAGTATAGCGATTCACTTGTGATTGCGAATGATTATCGGTGAGAAGGTGGCAGTGGAATGAGCCTCCATATGGTTAGAAGCCATAAAGGAGCAACAATTCCGACCTATTTTCACTGCATGGTGTCACCAGACGGCAAGGCCGCTTGGCGTTGCGGCTTTGTCTGGTGGGTGGTCACTAACCACGGCGGAAGCCTACCACTAGTGTATTGTCACCTGATTTGCACCACCCGGGGACCACGTGTGGGGATTCAATTAAAGGTGTACACCCACGGACGAAGGTGACTCAGCGCCCAGTCTAAATAATGTAGAGAAACAAAGTCACAAGTTGAAACTAGTAAACCGTTTTGCCGACGACACGTATCGACTATTACATCTATATCCAATAGATGATATATTGGCGGTACGTGAGAGGTTTTAAACGGTTTTCCTACAAGATGGTGTATTCATAGAACACGGAATTGAAGTTAACCTATCTGCTAGGTATGTTCTCTATCTAATCATACATTCATAAGTAAATGGAGAGCCAAGATTTTATTAACTTTAAACGATTTGCCTGTGCCACGGTGGTCCAGTAAGCGTGTTCGCTTTTAAGGTGTTCGAATCCCGGGTCGGGCAAAAAGATTTTTTTATATATTTGGAGAATCTTAGTAGCAGCTCCAAGTTTGAAATTTTGACCAGTGAACGGCTATATGCTCGCCGGCTATGAATGCGTAGCTAAACACAGCCGGCGAAAAGTGTATATTCACCTCTGCATACACCTCCGGGTAATACAGGCGTGAAGTAATGTTTAATTATTTGTAGCGCTTTTCCTGTAATTTTTTTACTGCTTTCCAAAAATTCAAAGTAGATAGTAAAAAAAAAATACGCCTAAAGTTTTTTTTTATCCTTCGATACGCTGGCGCTACTACAACTTGC
Organism: Meganola albula; assembly: GCA_936450015.1. Lineage (NCBI taxonomy): Eukaryota > Metazoa > Arthropoda > Insecta > Lepidoptera > Nolidae > Meganola > Meganola albula. Next base: position 318,717 of record OW388168.1, read on the forward strand.
CTGACGTTAAGCAATGATGTAGTCTACGATGGAACGCGTCAGCCCAGTGTACCGATTCACTCATGATTACGAATAATTATCGGTGAGAAGGTGGCAGTCGAATGAGCCTCCTTAAAGTCTGGAGTAAATGACATCTCCCCCCATTATGCAATAGGGTGGTGAGTTGACCTCAGTAATAAAGTGTGATATTTATTTCTACTTATGTTCACCTTCGACTAAATACAAACGAATTAAAATCAAAAATACTTTATATATTGGTAGGTAGGTACTGTATACAAAATGTACTCAAAATCAACCTTAACGATGTTATTCTATCAATTAAACTCTTGTAAACAAATATCACAAAAGTTTTTCAATCAATGTTACGTAAACCTTAACCGTTTGAATGTCCGAAAATCCCTTTACACATTTACACATTCCAGAATATACACAGCCTTTACATTTGATAAACAGAGTCCATTACAAAGAAAAATATCCACTCGTTTTTTTATTTAATTTAATCAAAATATATGAAAATGTTCTCGTCTACCCTTATATCTTGTTAAAACAGATTGAACCTTTTACGTTGGGTGTAGAGTTTAATTTTGTTTGTTTGGTTTGTGTTAATAAAATTGTTTTTTCGAAAGGCGATCGCGATCCGCTCGTGCAATGGAAACCTCTGTAAAATAAAGATTGTGTTGAAAAAATTAACCGGGCTGGGTTGTGTGGAAAAGGCTTTTTTTAATTATCTAGACTAGACCACAAACTGCTAAAATATTGTAATTAATATGCGCTCTGTTCTAGACTTAGGTACAACTTTTAGAAAATCAAAAAAATAAAATATTAAAAAATATATTTTCATCAATGAAACTGCTACGTTTTTGTGATAAATCATTTCAATATTTTTTTTCTAGATTTTCAAAAAGTATTACTTATTTACTTCAAAGATAATACAGACTTATATATGTGATATCTACATAGAATATTCGTCTTGGTTTTTAGGCAATCTATTTCTTTATTTAGGTTATTTTTGAGAATGGTATTCAGTTAGACCTAATTTCTTGTCAATCGTATAATTACCATCATTAAAAATAAATGTAATATGTGTTTTTTGATGCACTTAATTTCTCGCTTGTATTATTATATATAGTTATAGAGACGAATGTAGGTATACATACATTTCGTCAGTTATTTTAATGATTTGAATAATGTTGCCATTTGTCTCGTTGATTACACATCTATATAAATAAAAATCAATTGCTGTTCGTTAGTCTCGCTAAAACTCGAGAACGCCTGAACGGATTTATCTTATCTTGGTCTTGAAATATTTGTGGAGGTCTAGGCAATTTTTAAAATGTGAGCAAAATTCGAATAATTGCCGGAAAAACCCTAAAAACAGCCCTTTTCTTTTTCCCATACAAACATTTTCTAAATAAAATGTCTAGTCAATTTGAACTTTATTGCTATTCAAGATTAAGATTATTTTGTACAAAACTTTAGGTCTTTTATTTATCGATTGAGGCAGTACGAAGTCTGTCGGGTCAGCTAGTAAACATTAAAAATTTAATCTGTTTTTTTTTTTTAATTAATTATTACTTTATTATTACTTCTAATTATTTGATTTCTAGATTTAAGTGTACGTAATTTTCAACAATGGATCTTCCGAAAGTAACAGCGTAAGTATCAAAATTTTTACCGAATAAAAAAGCATTTTCTATACTTGGCGAGCTTTCGGAGGCGTTATCAGAGGGTAAATAATGAAAAACATCCTTTATAAATGAAATCAGAAGCTCTGTTCCAGAAAGCTCGTGTTGCTTACATTTTAGAGAACGTTTATACCTACATACTACAAACAGGGTCTTTTATATACCTAGACATGATTCTTCTTTCTCAAAGACTCCGATTCTTGCCCTTTCTTTATACATTTATCTCGAACGCGACATATGTAGATTCTCTAAGCATATTAGAAACGCCTTTTTGCTTGACCCAGGCATCGAACCCGGGACCTAGTAGTCACTGAACGAACACGCTTACCACCGAACCACAGAGGCAGATGATGATTACTGTGTGAAAATAAAAAATAAACATTTTCAGTCCTTTTTGGGTTGCAAGAAAAAAATGCGCTTGCGGTTACGCTCACGATGTAAGTTAGAATGTAAGTCTATGTGTTATTCTAGACGAAAGCTATCTCTGAGTAAAATTTCAACTGCCTAGTTTTTACGTGATTGAGTAACGAACATCCTTGCAATTTTTTGCATTTAGAATTACCATATTAAAAATGTATCTTGCTTTTTCTAATTAAAAATAGATAGTCAGATAAATCAGATGTTTAGATATAACTTACATAATAAACAAGATAAAACTGTACCTTGTCGTATCGTCACGCGACATTTTCGCTCAAAGTATCCTTATTCTTAAAAAAATGAGGTTTTTTGCGCTAGATCATGACCTTTTGGTCGTTTTATGACCTATGGTAGGCCCTCCTAGAAATTTCTTTAAAAAAAACACGGGCGCTCGGGCCCCACGGTCCATGCGTTATATATTATTAGCGTTTTATTATTATTATATTATATTAAGAGTTGAGAGACCAGTTGGACTAAAGTTAATTAGTCACCATGTCCGTTAAATATAACGTCTATAAAGTATTCTAATACGTGCGAAATGTTTTTTTTTTTACTTTTTTGCGTGAAGACGTTGGAGATACTTAACAATCTGCTATATAATTCCTGTGAGAATGCGGTAACCTGCTTTTTTAAAACATCGTATCAAACCACTATCATTCTTATTTCTATTGGGTTTACATCGAAAATCGCTTGCGAAATACCTGATCTATAAAAATATATACCATTCAATAATCAACTGTATTAGTTATGTAATAAAGTGGAATTTTGTGTGAAAGTTAGCTAAAGGAGCGTGGGAGTTTTCTGGCTATTGTCTTAGAACTCTCTATATAACCTTAGGTTCATTTTGGTTCACTGAACCTGAGGCAGTCGGCTGTGACATAAAACCGTGAGTTTTTATAAAACACCTTCTCAACCTTGAATTAACTTAATTTTGTATTAATATATTTATATACAGTTAATAAAGAGGGGCTTCGACTTCGACGGGCCGGTAGCGTGGTCGGTTAGATATTTACTTTTCACGTCGCAGGTCGTGGGTTGAATTCCCACACAAGTCAGACTTTTGTGTGATGAACACGTCTGTTTGTCTTGAGTCTAGGTGTAATGATCTATATATAAGTATGTATTTACAAAAGAAAAGTATTATATGTAGTATATAACCAGTTATCAAGTTTCCATAGTACAAGCTCTGCTTAGTTTGGGATCAGATGGCCGTGTGTGTTTAATCAAACCTTTTCGTGCCCTACCTATGTAAGGCGACGATTTTATTTAAAATATCCTATGAGTTGAGAGAGTTCAAGCCCTCATCCACAAACGCTGGAGTAATATGTGTTGATGGATATCGCGAGTTGTATGTTTTTAAATATGTATACATTTAGGCCAAATGACAACCCGACAACATCTAGAAGCCCTCTAGCACAGTAATTATTAATAACTAGGTTCCGCCCGCGGCTTCGCCCGCGAAATTGATCTCACTAATTTGGTTTCTCCATACAAACTTTGGAACCCTGTTTCACCCCCTTAAAGGGTGAGTTTTGAAAAATCCTTTCTTAGTACACCCCTAGACCCCATAAAAAACCTATGTGCCAAATTTAGAGTCTCCAGACCCAGCGGTTTGGGCTCTGCGTTGATATGTCAGTCAGTCAGTCAGTATCTTCTTTTATAATATTTAAATTTAAAAACGGCTCGGACGAAAAGCATGTGGTGTGTGCGTTTAGTATAAAAAAATGTATAAATATTAAAACTGATTGTGAACAAACTCAATTTAATGCATTAAACATGATTTTAATTATAAATAAAATAATTATGATAGTCTAACAAAATGGCGATTTCTTTTATTTTCATTTATCATCATTTGGACATTTATAATGTCGAAAAGATGGCGGATGCCATTGAAAAACAAATGAAATCGCAATTTTACAAGTCTTCAATGGTTCAAGCCAGAATCGAACCACCTAACATTAAAACCTTTTATCTGAGTACAAGCTTGTACACATATACACTGACATACAGATCTCTTTATGTTAAAGATAACTTCATTTCGGACACCAGATTCATCTCATACATACCTACATTGTAAAGATAAAAAAAATAGTTGAAGTAAAAAATACTCTCCCCTTTTGTCCGGGTTAACAATAGGCTGATGCTGATCAAAATAGTGTCGACTTCAACCCTTTTTACTATCCCACAGTTGGGAACGGATCTTCTTTCAACTATCTTATGAGTTTAGAGAGTTTAGGCCTTAATCCACACACCCCAGCCATATGTGGGTTAGTAGAGGTCACATTTCCTCGAATTATTACTTCTAAGACATGCCGGTTTCCTCACGATGTTTTCATCGCTAGCATTGAGTTGCGACGATGAAATAATTCACACAAAAATATGTGTGTACGACTGAGGATCGAACCCCTAAACTTATATTTCAAAGGCGAGACTACTACCGCTGCGTCACTGCTGCCCAAAATACAACGGTATTTAACCTCTGCCTACACATTCACGTAATACAGGAGTGCCTAATGTTATGTTTTATCGAATTCTTACTTCAAACTCAGGTAAGTCTCAAATAAATTATTCGAAAACTTCGAAACGAAGCAAATGGGTCTCCATTTTGTAGAAAATGATTCTCAATATAAAATCAATGACTTTTTACAAAATCCAAAGAGAGTTCTTCCTTAAGTTTTGTTGGGTCCAAGTTGTAAGTAATAGCGATTATTTTACAGAGGAAATATCAGCTCAACCCATTATTGTCTTTTTTCAACTGAGAGAGTTAAGGCAATAACTTGAATACGCTATCCATTACACATGCATTACATCCACGCAAATGTTAGCAATTAACACAAAAATGAGAGTAAGCACGAACCCGAATCAAAACTTTTGCGCCACTTACCTTCAAACTTAATAAAAAAACCTTTAAATAAACTTTAGTAGTAATAATAAAAAATTACATCGTTCTCGCAAATTAAGACCGCGCAATTCTCATCTTTTAATCTTCCTTACTTACCTCTACAAATAATTTAAAAATAAAATCATCTAAATCAGTTTACCCTTTTTTTACAGACTTCGGGCGAGGCAAACAAATCCCGATTAATTTTCCATTTTCAAATTTAGAAACAAAATATAATAAAATAAAATAAAACTAATATTTTACCCGCTTTGGTCTTTTAACTTGTACCACATCTAAATGACAGCGGTAACCAAATGAGCATCATTCAGAGCCTTTTGGTTCTCAAATAAATCGCTTCATCGTATTTGTAACGACGACTCCATAATAGACGAGATGTGCTTACAAATCAGCTCTATAAGGGACTCACAGCATTATTAATGTATGAAAACAAGTATATTTTTTCAGAATAGCATAAAAATATTAAAACCTACATTTATGATAACTTTTCGCACACGTGACCTAAATTTTATATCACGCTCAGCAGTAGAGTACAAAGGATCTTATATCCTCCCTCAATGGGCTATCTAACAGTGCAAGAATTTTTCAAATCGGACCAGTAGTCCCTGGGATTAGCGCCTTCAACCTTCGCTCTTCAGCTTTATAATATTAATCTGCTTCAACGTTGCACGACCGTGTACTCGGTTATAAAAACTTTTCCGTGCATTTTTAAATACATATATTTTACAAAAATTTGAAATAAGAACTATCTTTTTCGTCGGTTGGAAACAAGCATGCATAAATTTATATTTTTTTTAGTATTTAGACTGAATGTTTTAATTAGATATGGTTAAAAAATGTCAGTGATAGTACTTATATTTATGTTTTACGACAGCGGCTTCGCCCGCGTGTATGTCGGTTATCGCGCCAAACATTACCTTCTTTTTGCGCAGTCGGATAAAAACTATCCTATGTCCTTTCTCGGGTCTCAAACTACCTCCATACCCAATTTCATCTAAATCGGTTCAGTAGTTTAGGCGTGAAAGCGTAACAGACAGACAGACAAGGAATTATGATGTTTCTCATTAAGGATTGAGATGCTGACATTCTTATAAACACAATTCTATAAATTTCTCTTTTAGAATAGGGTCAAAAGAACGTAACAGAACAAGTGCTGCAAAATTTTGTACGAAAATATTTTCTAAATACTATACTTATATGAATTTTGAACCAAATTTACTAACAAAATTAAACCTTTATGATCCTACCTTGTAAACATTCGAAGAATTTTGTGAAAAACTCTCTTCAACTTAATATTCCGAGCTAAAGTAAAATGATGTCCACACATCCAGTGTTACAAACCTCATCATTCAAACGAATACTATGACACGAGGGGTCATCTCAATTTGGTAACCTTACTCAGTCACTCGCAAAATCCTGTTACGAAATTGTTAAGAAAATTGCATGAGTATTATTTAAAATTGTTGCTGGGTAATATTCTTTTGAAATGCTTTATAAAAATTGTATAAAATGCTAATATAGAGCTTAGGTACTATAAAGTGAATGTGAAAAACGGAGTCTCATCCATAAAATGTGTAAATTTTTTGAACTCGTTTTACACTTGTAATAGCAGCATACTATTTGTATTAATAACAATAATATAATTAATTCCAATTCCATATCAATTGTTAGTTGTATTAGTGACAATATTGCTTACTTGCTTAGTAAAAGTGTTACTTGCTTTTCACGCCGCAGGTCGTGGGTTCGATTTCCACCCGAGACAAACATTTGTTTAAATATGTCTGTTTGTGGGTGTAATTATCTATATATATGTATATATTTACAAAAGAAAAGTATTATATGTAGTATATTACCAGTTTGGGGTCAGATGGCCGTGTGTGTTAATGTCCCACTATATTATATTATTATTATTATTCATAAAAAAGTTATAAGACACTTTAGTTAAAATGGCATTTGTCTCTTTCTTACTAGTATAAATGTCAAGATGACAGACAAACACAAACGAATATACGACTATTTTAGCTAAAATGCGGTTAAAATACGTTTACGAATACGGGGATTAATATTTAAATATAAATTAATAATTTATTAAAATGATAAAATATTAATATTTTCTTAGATTTACGCGAATATTTGAAATAAATTGAAATAAAACTACTTTTTAACGTATTTTATCGCGGTTTTTATTTTGAAACGTCGGGATCTAAAATCTAAAATAAACCGCGATAAAATCCGTTAAAAAGTAGTTTTATTTCAATGATGAAATATTAATATTAATCCTTTAATACTTTTATTATGTGTCTGTATTGATAAAAGTGTTTTTATTTTAGGACAAAATCCACCACTGTACATTCAGCGAGGTCGAAGCTGAGCTTTGCATTTGGATGAGGCATCACTACTGATCAGTGATAATTAGTATGAGTTGCGCCGCGCAAGGGACGCACCGCGCCGCAGGTCGATTATCAAAAAGCAGTATAAACCGGTTTTAACCAAGGACGGGACGAGTTGTACACTATCTATGTGCACTTACCTATGCAAAGCTCAGCTTAGGCCTCGCTGACTGTAAGCAAGGATCGATAAAGACGTGTGTGAAGACGCTTGGATTATGAAACCCGACAAATAATAGAAAGCTAAGAAATAGGAAAATCTGATTTGGTAGATGACAACGCACGAGTGATACCTCTGGTGTTGCAAGCCTCCATAGGCTAAAGTTAACACTTAGCATCAGATAGGACGTATACCTCCATTTTGCCCACTTAGTAGTAGGTAACTAAATGTCAAGTTTCCATTATTTACATATACGACTTTAATTAAAAGAGATATTTGGGGCGAAAAGAAAATTAAATTGTTTGAAATGAAAATTAATTAATTTTACAAAAAAGGGGCATTAAAATAAAGCGAAATAATTTATGAACTAAGACTTAATAAATGATAGTTTTAATTGTTACAATATTTCAAATGATATTTAAACGTATTTTAATTAAATCGTCTCCGATTTATGTAGTTGAATGGCAGGACTTTAATTAAAGTAATTAAGCACCTTTCGTGCCATTATGTAAATGTGCGGCACTTTAGTTAAATAACCTCATAGTAGCACGTTATAATATCATTATATTGTACGAGTACCTATGTAAAGATTATAAGGATATTCGGTGGTCATATTACAAGTTTTATGGCGGTTGTACACACTCGTCGAGATACCCCGAGACAGGCCGAGCGCGTGTGTGTACAGGGCGCTCTCGTCTCGTCTCGGTCTCTCGTTCTCGTTTCGGTCGCTTTCGGTGGCTTGTCGGTTTTTTGCGCCCGAGTCAAAGGGTCTCGTTGGCTAAACGAGAGCGAACATGTACACACTCGTTCATTTAGTTGTTCGCTGACATTGCTTATACAGCTGACTATCTGCAGTACCTACGAAACGAACTCGAAATGTTGTCTTTATTCACAAAACACCCTCAACTCGTAAGATAGTTATGGGAACACCCGTGCCCAACTGTGGGACACTAAAAAACGTTGAAATGTGGATGTTTATTACTCTCACGCTAAAACTACTCGACAGAATTGAATGAAATTTCGAATAGTTATAAAGTATAGGTACCTACTCTGGAACAGCACTTACGGTGCATCTACACCGCAGTTACTTTTTGTTGAGCAACATTTTCAAATGTTACTGAGCAACACTCGATAGCAATAAGTTATTGAATGTTACTAAATGTTGCCGCGTTAGTCAATGTTGCTCTAACAATCGACAACATTGTTAGATAATGTTACCTCAACAATGCGTCGATATATGTCGTGCTCGATTGTTGTCGAAAGTTATTCTTTGTTATCTTTTGTTGAGCACTCAACAATTAGTAACAACTAGTCTCAAAAGTTAGAAATTGTTATTTAATGTTACCGTGTTGCAAAATGTTGCTCAACAAAAAGTAACTGCGGTGTGGATGCACCGTTAGGCTGCTTTTTATCCTAATATTAAGCAGAAGAAGACTCAGATCAAATTGTAAAATCCTTGATACCGCTCTAGATATTTTTTTAATCAATAACATGTTCCGTCTACATAGGCATAAAGTGTTTTAGACGACCAAGAATTTGAAACAAAACATTAACACGAATTTTATGTAACCACTTCTCTATTTTACACAAAAACAGCATTCAAAATTACCGTTATTGTGACTTTATGCCACCTTTATACCTATTTACCCCATAACAGTTTGTCCCGAATCACCCCCGGTACACTGAACGTCCCATAAGGGTTGAATTTAAACCGTGTTAATTTTCTTGTTATATTGTACGGTTTAGGGTAATATATTACTACATAGTATAAAACAAAGTCGCTTTTTCTGTCTCTATGTCCCTATGTATGCTTAGATCTTTAAAACTACGCAATGAATTTTGATGCGGTTTTTTTTAATAGATAGAGTGATTCCAGAGGAAGGTTTATAAGTATAACACATTGTACCCGTGCGAAGATGGGGCGGGTCGCTAGTATATAATAAACTCGCCCTAGCTTAGCCATTTATTTCTTTAGATGGCAAGATAAAGTAGTGCAAGTAAGCAAGTAAAGCTATTGTTGCAAATATTGTAAAATATCTGCAACATATATATTTACAATATTTGCAACAATGTCGCATTGTGTCATCCTGTAATGTTAGTGTAGATAAATAAATAAATAAGTATTATTTTTTTGTATACCCTCAATAGCTGTTTAAGTCATGCATGATGTTATATAATAATTTGTATCTCATTTAAGTGAAACTAAAATTTCTTTTTGATATAATAAATTCGTTAATCCGCGAATTTAATTTTAAATATACAAAATCGCATCAAAATGGTCTATGTCACAAAATAGTACACAAATACACAGACATACAGATACCGCAAATGTATTCTTCTTTCTGATCAGGATTCTGTTAGAAAACAATAATATACGAAGTCAAAGGTCGTTTTTATTTTCCTTTAAAAATTCTAAGAAAACCATGAAAAAATGTTAATTATCATCTAATACCTTAAAAACCCTTAAAAATTACTTCAACGTTTATTCGAGAAAAAATATTTATCTTACACAATCCAATCAAAAATCCACCTTAAAGTTAATATAATAAGACTCATAATATCTTTCTCAAATTTTTTACATTTTAAGTTATTTACCTGGCATAATAAGCTCTAAAGGTAACTAAGATTAGGTTCAAATTTGTTTACCGAAAAAATATTGAGTTCGAGTTTTTCAGTCAATTAAGTAAAGTGGTTGGAAATGATGGTTTCTACATAATTATGTAAAATGATACTTTAGTACAACAATGATACCTGCAATCACGTTAATGGTGTAGGCAGAGGTGAATATTTCTTACATTTTCTTTAAATAAATATAAAGACCATCAAAATCATGGAGGCTGAGTCACCTTCGTCCGTGGGAGTGCAGTTTTTATCTGAATCTGAACGTGGTTTCCGGGTTGTGCAAATCAGGTGGCAATAAACTGGTAATTAAGTATTATGTTTACCGGTAATTAACTGATGGTAGCTGCAGACGTGGTTAGTGACCACCCCCCAGACCTGCACGGCCAAGCCGTCTTGCCGTTTTGCGGTGTCTGGTGACTCCATTTAAGAGGGTGGGTCGGAATTGTTGCTCCTTTATGGTTTCTAACCATATGGAGCCTCATTCTACTGCCACCTTCTCACCGAAAATCATTTGTTATCACGATTGAATCGGTATAGTGGGCAGGCGCGTCCCATCGTTGACTACAACTTTGCAAGTTGTAGTCAAGCGCTGAGCGAGCGATGGAGGCTACATCTTAAAACCTCTAAATTAAAACTTTAACAATCTTACGACATTTTTAGCTAAGTATCATCTCTAATACTTCAACTCTCAAATAAAATAAACCGCGTTTATGCGCTACTTAGCAAATACTTTACACACGAATACAGCAAGCTATACCTACATTTACAGTAAGCTGATCTTGCATTGAATAGGATTTCCGTACATCGAGAGGTCAGCTTATTCTGGATGTTAAGGCATCCCAATAGTAATACCCGCAATGAACAATAGATGGCAGGACTTTTAAATTCACAATGAAATAAATTAACTCGCGCGCTCTAATTGGTTGCAAAATGCTATCGCGTCATATTTGACCAATCGCAGGAGACGCCGCTCACGCCACTTACAATAGTATTAACTTACCTACACTACCGCTATTCTACTGATTTATTTTGTACTAGCTTCCGCCCGCGGCTTCGCCCGCGAAATTGATCTCACTAATCTTGTTACTCCATACAAACTTTGGAACCCCGTTTCACCCCCTTAAAGGGTGAGTTTTGAAAAATCCTTTCTTAGTGCACCCCTAGACCCCATAAGGAATCTATGTGCCAAATATGGAATCTCCAGACCCAGCAATTTGGGCTCTGCGTTGATATGTCCGTCAGTCAGTCAGTTTCTTCTTTTATATATTTAGATTTATTAAAATTAACTAAACAGTCTATCGAAGATAATTCCTGGATTTCTCATTTCTCAAGTCCAAGCTCAAGCACTGAAAATGTTTAGTTTAATGTGTACCCGTGTATACACAGATATATATCTACAGATACATGCGAGCGAAGTTGAGGCGAGCAGCTAGTGTTAAATAAAATACGTTTATTAATTAGACAAGTTAATTAGTAGCCTAGTACGGAAAACTGTTGAAAATACGTAAACTCAATTATGAAACGTAAATTTTTAATGCCTGACTAAGTAAACTGTGTTTCTGAGAATCTAAACAAAGGTGAACCCTTTTTATATATTTTTTTATTCTTCGATAGGCTGGCGCTTGACTACAACTTGCCTGATGTTAACCAATGTTGTAGTCTATGGAACGCGCCAGCCCAGTGTACCGATTCACTCGTGATTACGAATGATTTTATCGGTAACAAGGTGGCAGTAGAATGAGCCTCCATATGGTTAGAAACCTTAAAGGAGCAACAATTCCGACCCACCCTCTCTGCATGGTGTCAAAAGACATCGCACCGGAACACGGCACAAGGCCGCTTGGCGGTGTGGCTTTGTCTTGTGGGTTGTCACTAACCACGGCCGAAGCCTACCACCAGTTGATTATCACCACCCGGGCTACAATACTACGGACTCGTAAACCAACAGAAACACATCTCGAACAAATAAAACCCTTCTTTTTCGACGGAGGTAAAAAACTATTAAAGCTTGAACCTCTAGTATTATTAAAGAATAACGTGAGTCGATAAAAGTAAGGAAACAGAAAAATCCACACACAAACACATTTACTATGAAATATAACTGTTATTATGAACTACTATAAAACCGAATCTTGTAGAAACCACTACCATATGAACCAGTATAACTAGATCTTTTCACTCTAGCTGTTTACTAGAACTGAGAGTTCATTTTGAAATGGTATTATGACCATTATTTTTTGACGCGGAACACCAAATTCGCGGTATGGAGATAGTAAGTTTTAACTCCTGACAAAAATAGGGGTGTTATATGTTTAACACGTTTATCTGTGCACAAGTTTATTGCACAATGTTAATTTTCTTTTATTACCAACTAGCTGATCCAGCGAACTTCGTACCGCCTAACAGTCTATTAAAGTTCAAATAGACTTTTAAGTAATACATAAATTTAGAAATGTTTGTATGGGAGTAAAGAAAGGTGTTGTTTTTAAACCTTTTCAGGCAAATTTGTTTTTAAATTCTTTAAATTTTACTCTGCTTAAAAACCGTCCTCGTACTTTTGCAACGCAATTTCTTTTAGATAAAATAGATTTTTAACTGTAAATAATAATGAATTGTTATAATGTTGTAAATTATTATTATTATTTAATGAATTGTTTTCTAATTACCATTTTGATTTCGTTTAATTACCATTTTGCGTAAAAATGTAATATCTTTAAGTAACACACATGTTCGCAATAAATAATTTTGATTTGATTTGACTTCAAGGAATATTCTAAAATAAGTACCTACTAGTGAAATCGGTTAAGCTGTTCTCGAGTTTTGCGCTAGATAACTCATTGAGTGATTTATTTTTATCATTATAGCTGTTTAATTTTTTTACCAATGTTTTTATGATTTTACCAATGTTTGGCTTTCATTTGTTTTTAACGAAGTTCATTTATTTTTTACCAATGTTCATTTATTTTTACCGATGTTCATTACTGGTTACAATAAATACAGTGATGAAAAAGTATTTTATCATAACTGGTTATGGAAAATTACGAAAACGGCAAAATAAGTGTTTGTTAGTAGCCCGGTTAAAAATTGAGAAAATTGGTTTTATACTGGTTATTAAGCGGCTTACAAAAGTGGCTGTAGAGATATGAAATATATAAGATACACTCATACATACAACACAACCAAACTTTAACTAGTTACACATATCGGCCCACTTTTCATACCACTGAGTGACACGGTCCACAACAACAACCATATGATAATATTATTATTATTATTAAATAAATGTAACTTGCCGAATCACAGTCTCTTAAAATACAGGCACAGCCTAGCTTAAGAGACTGGGACATAATATTGCGCAGTATTGTTTTCGTTATGCTATGTAATATTAGGTTAATTACACTGTATAACTTGAGTCAATAAAACATTTTATTATTATTATTATTAAGATAGTGGATAGTATTATACTTAATATTCACCTCTGTCTTCCAGTAGCGAAGGGTGAACATTTTTAATAGGAAAACGGAGCAAATAAAATGACAAGTAATTCATGGTCACCTACGCTGACTATCAAACTTACTAAAAAGTAAGTACTGCATTTTTTTGTGCTATTTAAAATTTTTAGGCGTTACATAATATTTAATTCACTTCAGCCCTTTATAATGTCCCACAACTAGGCACAGGTCTTCTCTCAACTATCTTACGAGTTGAGAGAGTTTAGGCCTTAATCCACACACTCTGGTTAAGTTCGGGTTGATGGATGTCACATGTCCTCGAATGGTTAGTTCTTAGACATGCCGGTTTCCTCACCATGTTTTCCTTCACCTATATTGAGAATATTTAATTATGTACGATATATTGACGAATTCTTTAAGGGAAGCCGGTAGGAATCGTGTTATAAAGACTCTTCAACACTGCTGCCTACACCTTTGGGTAATACACCCGTAAGTGCTGTTCTATGTTATGTAAAACGCCTGTCTGAAACTGTGTGAAGGTATGTTCTTTGTCTAGTATAGCGTTAGGAGATGTGAGCTATCGAAAATGTTTTATATTTGCATTGAGTTCATTTTGTGATGTTGTTATCACATATTTTAAGGATGGTTACGCTTGTATTACACGAAAATGTTAGCAGAGGTATTCAGCTGCAATTCTGCACCCTGCATCGCACAGGTCCGTCGTCGAAGAGTCCCGAAAACCCACCCGTGTCTTTATGGATCCCGTGTCCCCGCCGAGCATGGTTTCAGTGGCAAAAAAGGTATTCAGTGGCAATCTTATATTCCAACTCCTCCTATTATCTTTCTGATTAAATGTGAATTAGCCTACAGAACATACGATAAGAAACTTCATTCCAAAAAAATAACTGTCTTGTTCATAGAAATCTTATAAGACTCTTTGGGATGGGCTCTTTAATGGCGTCTTAAAACGTCGCAGTTTTTTAGTTTTTTACTACTAATCTTTAAAAACTTATATACTTATTTAAACTTGACACTGGCAAAATTGCGGAATAATTTCTGCAGAGGCCATAATTAAAAGAAGAAGAAGAAGAAGACTCTTCGCTTAAAATTGACTTTTGACTCTTTCTAACTAGTATAAATGTCAAGATGACAGACAAAGACACACGAATTATAAACCTTCTAGCGGCCCGCCCCAGCTTCGCCCGGGTAGTTTCAGCCCACTCAACAATTTACAAAAAATGTGATAAATAAAGAACCGCTCAACCGATTTTGTGCAAACTTCACATAAACCATCTACTAAACAGTCCGAACAATTCCTAAACATTTGGTTTGAATAGGTAAACCCGTTTTTCAGTTATAAAATTACAACGAAAAGTGGCATTGATATTTATATAAATAGATTTTAGCTATAAGACGGTTATGAATACGGGAGTTTCTCTTTTGTACATACCTATCTACATAAATAATGCTTGACGGGCCGGTGGCGTGGTCGGTAAGATACTTGCTTTTCACGCCGCAGGTCGTGGGTTCGATTCCCACCCGAGACAAACATTAGTGATGAACATTTGTGTTTGTGTCGAGTCTGGGTGTAAATTATTATAAGTATATATTTACAAAAGAAAAGTATTATATGTATAGTATATACCAGTTATCTGGTTTCCATAACACAAGCTCTGCTTAGCTTGGGACCAGATGACCGTGTGTGTTAATGTCCCAGAATATTTATTTATTATTATTATTAATGCTAGCTCTAACGTTGCGCGACCTGTTTCACAAACAACAACTTTTTCTGTTGATACAATGTATTGTAAGTGAAACAAACATTCCCGAGTTCGATTCCCGTGCAAATATTTGTATAGCTTTACGCATATTGGTACAATGTTTGCAAACGTAATGGAGTAGTGAGTGTATGAAAAGAATGTTTTATACAATATTGAAAATATTTATACGTTTATACTAGTAATAATACCTAAATGCAAAAGTTTTTGTTGCTTTGTTATCATCATAGCCTATTTTAGTCCACTGCTGGACATAGGCCCCCCAAAACATGCTACTGAACATGACCCGCGACTACTCTCATCTCATCTCTCACCAGCCACCTCATTGATCGTTACTCCACCTACTCCGAGGGCATTCTACGCTTCTGTGTCATCTCATCACATACCTAACGCCACTCCAGAGTCATAACGTCATAGCAGTCCTGAATCGCACAAGCAAAGTTTCACCGACGATTAGCATATATACAACTTTCCGACAAGTTGGGGGGATCGCGGTTGCCGGGCATCACACCTCGCCCGGCTGGAAAATCTTCCTGGATACTGCCACCCGATCCTCCAGTCTTCACACTTCGTTTGCCAATCCGTGGTCTCCATTCATCACCATGTCTACCTCAAAACGGTTTTAGGTTCTGCGATAAATATGCCTATGGATAGTAGAAATGCTAGAAAAAGATACAGCGTCAAAAAACATTTATCCTGGTGCGGTAATTGAATCTGTGACTTCAACGGCTAGTGCCAATGTGGCAGAACCATGGGTTGTTACGAGATAATAATACAGCAACACAATAACAATACTCGTACCATATCTATTTACCGTTAATTGTAACCGATAACGTCTGTGATAACTATTTATTTTGATAACTAGTTATTGGTAACTGCTATCACAATCGCTCATAGACGAACTAAATACGTTTTTCTGTCTATAGAGTGCTAGTAAAATTGGTTTCGTTTTGATAACTTTATTACGCTACTAGGGGCCCGCCTCATTAGTTCTATTATTGCTGGTTCTCGCGCTACAAACGCGCTATTTGCTAATAAGTTTATAGTTATAAGAATAAGTAGTTATTGTGGGACCAAATACCAATATTGATTTTTGTTGTATAACTGCTATTGATAACTATTTATATGCGTAACGTCCTTTGCTAATGTAGCATGCTATTAACTGTGCTGATATAACGAGGCACGCAATTTAACAAACACCCACCTCTTGTTGCCGAGACGGGCTTGATTTTTTTTTTATACAAATGGCTTGTAGTTACCTAAATCTATTCTTTCAGTATAGTCACTTACCACGAAACCCAAATAAATAACAGTTCGATTAACACTTTGGCGTACATTGCGTTTTTTTATTACAACACTTTAGAGAGAGTCGTAAAAAATCTGCAATGGATAGCGAGAATAGATTTATTTTGGTGTCCGTGTGAGGGTTTGATAGCGTATATGGATGAAATAGTTTTGTTTAAGACTGCTACCGACGAGTCCAGACGGTTTTTACTTGCTCTAGTCGAGTAGGTAGGCAAGTTAGTTATAAATGGTACAATATCTTGTTTATGGGTTCGATTCTCAGCAAAACTCTTTTTGCTATGAATGAATATGTTTTGACTTTTAAATAAATAAAAAATTAGACAAACTGTGAATACAAAGTGATCCATAAAACTTATTTCTTCTTTTCAGGTACAGAATCCATACAACGTAGTTGAAGAGACACCAACTTTGGAACTATGTTTGTCAATCTCGCAGCCCCACACAGACCCAGTTATTATACGTTTACATGCTGTCCTATAAGCAGCTCAGTCAAGCAAATACTGAGATAATTCTAGCGTGGGATTAGATAAACTAGCACGAGCATATACTTTTTTCGAATTGGGCCAAAAATCTACATTTGCTCTATTTAATTGCAACCACATGCACAAGTAGCAAGCAGGCTTTTCATTAAATACATTTCTTGTATCCGTGGAAAGTTTAAAGTTTATAAAAAATAAAATGTGCGTGTGCTTATGTACGCGCGTGAGAAGTTATACTTCTTTAGCATTATTAAATAAGCAGACAGCTTCATACTGTTAATTTTGTGTCACAGATGCGCGCGCATCTTTAAATTTCACTCTCATCATTTTTTCATAACGCGTCTAAAGAAGTATAACTTCAGAAATCATTCAATACTCAATATATTTATTGCTCTTCCTTAAGTATCTTTATATGGTAACATTATAACATAGGTACACCATTTTAGACCCTGCTGGGCACAGCATAGTAGGGTAGGAGAGAGAAAGCTTTGTTTTAAAACGTTAATTTCACTAAGTAATGTCAGTTTTAGTAGTTTTAAAAAAAGATAAAAATTAAAAAATAAACTGAATAAATAATAAATTAAATAGAACTAAAACAATACTTAAAAATATTTAAAATATAAATATTAAAGACCAAAAACACATCTATAAATTCTATCAGGAATTTTGCACTGCCAAATTATATACCAACGCCTTAAAAGCTTACAATAGCTAAAATAGGTGTATAATTCATTTAAGTTGATATTTATACCTACTAGTAAAAAAGCCAGAAACCATTTTTTAACCAAAGTGGTTTATTAGATTGATATGAATATGACAGCTAAGGTTTAGGAAACACTCGTAGCGTGGACTTGCTTTATTACTATTGCCGTCTGCAACATTCTTAAAGAATGTATAAAACATTTGCGCAGAGGTTTATAAAGATTTTATGGTCAGAGTATAAAGTATTATCTAGTTGCCTACGATTCAGTGATTTTAAGGGTATTTTACGATTTTAAGGGTGTTATACACAATTTGATATTGGACTTCTTTATAGTAACATTTTGGGGTAAAATCAAAAGAACTGCTATAGAAACGTCATTGGGTAAAATTGAGGTAAAATATATCTTAATATATATATATTTCTTGTGTGCGTGTGTATGTGACTGAACTCCTCCTAAACGACTGGACCGATTTTGATGAAATTTTTTGTGTGTGTTCAAGGGGATCTGGGAATGGTTTAGATTCACAATTTTGCGCGGTACGAAGTTCGCTGGGGCAGCTAGTATTTTTATAATCCTATAAATAGACTTAACCACACCTAGCCTGTTGTTAAGCAATAATGTGGTTTATGATGGAACGCGCTTACTCAGTAAATACCGATTAACTAGACACTTGAAGATAGGCAGATTATAGCTATCGAGAAATAGAGATGCCGGTAGTGAATTCCACAACTTGGTAGTTCAAATTTCATCAAATCTAAAATACAAAATACAATTTAAATATGCTTAGATACACAAATTCAAAACTATTATAAAATATGTCTCTCAAACTAGACTCTCAACTAACTCTCAACTAAATCTTGAGATTCCTTATAAAGAATAAATTGATTCGGATTTTAATGTGACGTTATACTTACTTAAAATACTGGACTGTGTCGATCTTTTAGCGATTGCATTTGCGTTTTTATTTATTCTTAAATAGGCTTGTGCTTCACTACAACTTGCCTGATATTAAGCAATGATGTAGTATACGCTTGCGCTTGCCCAATAAACCGATTCACTCGTGATTACGACTGATTTTTGGCGAGCAGGTGTTAGTAGAATGTGGCTACATAATTATGGTTAGAAACCTTAAAGGAGCTACAATTTCGACCCACCCTCTTGAATGGTGTCAGCAGACATCGCACTAGAACACAGCAAAGCCGCTTGGCGGTGCGGCTTTGTCTGGTAAGTGATCACTAACCACGGCCGAAACCTACCATCAGTTATTTGCCAGTAACCATAATTACCAGTTTGTTGTCACCTGATTCACACCACTCAGGGACCACGTGTGAGGATTCACATAAACTAAGTTAGCCCCCGTTATTAAAAGCGTTCTACGAAGTCGTGTATCAAAATGCTATTAGAGTGCTATTAACTCGTTGCATGTCGTGCGTTGAGTGGTGGACTTATCTCTCTCGTGTCATTCTGAATATACGAATTTTTTTTTTAATTTTCTTTTCATTATATTATTATTATTTTATTCTGTGATAGCGATGTGTTGTCGACGATGGAACGCGAGCCTAGTATACCGATGCACTCGTGATTACTAATGATTATCGTTGAGTAGGTAGCAGTGGAATGAGCCTCCATATGGTTAGAAACCTTAAAGGAGCAACAAATCCCACCCACTCTCTCTAGGTGTCACCAGACGTCGCGTTTGAGATAAATGTCAAAAGCGCAAGACTCGGGACCCTGTGTGTCGTGACCCTAAGGACACGGGTTAGGAATGGGTTGTTAGTGGTAAAGCAATTTTGTGGTTTTAACTCAACGACACAATGTTTTGGTTTCCTGATTTTGAGTTAATTATTGTTAAATATGTTAATAATAATGTTAAACTTCATACTGTTACTTGCAGCGGTGGCGCAGCGGTACGGGGCTCGCTTTAGATTTATAAAGTCGCTAGTTCGATTCCCAGTCGTGCCCACACATCTTTGTGTGAATCATATCAGCCCCCTGCTCAATATTGTCGAGAACTACTCATTTGAGTATTTCTGACATCCACACACCCGCACTTGGCCAGAGTGTGTGGATTAAGGCCTAAACTCTCTCAACTCGTAAGATAGTTAAGAGAGTGCTGCTTGTGCCCAGCAGTGGGACACTTAAAAGGCTTGAATTGAAGTGTGACTGTTACTTAAGAATGAAATAATTTAATTCACTTTTAAGAAAATTAAAATCTCTCGTTACACCCAGACTCGACACAAACAAAAATGTTCATCACGAATGTTTGTCTCGGGTGGGAATCGAACCCACGACCTGCGGCGTGAAAAGCAAGTATCTTACCGACCACGTCACCGGCCCGTCAATAAACAATTAAGTATTGATTAAGATGCTACGGTAAATAAATATTAACTTAGTATTTCTTAAATCAAATCACATCAAACATTGAAATAAAACTATTTTATAACGGATTTTAACGCGGTTATTTTAGATTTTTTATATCCGACGTTTCAGTCTTTTCAGACTTATAGTCAGGGGTGGATTTAGGCGTGAAAGCGTAACAAACAGACAGAGTTACTTTCGCATTTATAATATTACGGGACGGGCCGGTGGCGTGGTCGGTAAGATACTTGCTTTTCACGCTGCAGGTCGTGGGTTCGATTCCCACCCAAGTCAGACATTTGTGTGATTAACACGTCTGTTTGACTTGAGTCTGGTTGTAATTATCCATATTTAAGTATGTATTTACAAAAGAAAAGTAGTTTAAGTAGTATATAACCAGCTATCTGGTGTCCATAGTACAAGCTCTGCTTAGTTTGGGATCAGATGACCGTGTGTTAATGTCCCACTATATTTTTATTATTATTATATTAGTACGAATCAGTAAGGTTCATAGCTGAAGAGTTTATTTGGTTCAACGCTTTAATCTTAGGGTCTATGTGCCCTCGTCCGGTTTGAAATATTCTTGCAATGTTAGATAGCCCATTTATTGAGGAAGGTTATAGGCTACATTTTATCCCACTGCTGGTTAAGATAAAAATATAGGTCAAATAGGTTATTTATAAGATATTAATAGTTGGAAATGGAAAAATTGATTATTAATTTTATTGATAAATTAATTTGAGCAATTGAATGTTGGGCCGGTGGCGTGGTAGGTGGTAAGATACTTGCTTTATCACCCAACTCCATTTGTGTGATGAACACGTCTGTTTGACTTGAGTCTGGGTGTAATTATCTATATTTAAGTATGTATTTACAAAAGAAAAGTATTTTAAGTAGTATATTACCAGCTATCTGGTTTCCATAGTACAAGCTCTGCTTCGTTGGGGATCAGATGGCCGTGTTAATAAAAAAAAAATCTAATACTCGTAGTTGTTTCTTACACACGGAGACAATATTTGGCAATATTGTCCTTCACTGTTGAACAGCAAAACACACATAGGTTCTCGAACCTGTGATCTATATTTCAAGCAGAGTCCGATACCACATTCGCGTAAATGTAATAAATAAAAAATAAAACACTAACTCGAACTACAGTGGAACCCAAATATGTAACATAAATAAACTTAGACATAATAAATAAAAAACTTCTGTGACAATACTAACATAAAATACCGAAAAACTTACGAACCCGGGACCAAACCTGGACTAATAAAGTTCAAGGGTAACGTTAAGGCTAGCGCATACATCAGGAGTCGGTGAGCCACAGAGCCAATAGAGCAACCAGTAGCAAAAATGTGTCCTTTTTTAAACCTTAGTTGCGGTCGTGGACAAGCTGTGCTGAGGAAGAATACCTGAGGCTTCATAGTAACAAGGGGAAGCACAAAAGATCCAGCTGGGTCGAAGTGCTTACTATGCGTTTCAAATAAGAATAGGATTGGAAATCCGCCATCTTTCACTGAAATGCGCAACAACTTCATATTTTTTAGTAAGTACAGTGAGCAAAAATGTTTGTTTGATATTATAATAACATTTAGATGATGAAAAAAATGCGTATATCTCATTGCCTTTTGCGTAAGATTGGACATTTGGAGTCAAATATTTAGATACGAACATATTTTATTAACTTCCGACGACAAAAATCGGAGTTATAAGTTAAACGTGTGTTTTTATCCGTGTATATGAATTCGTGTGCAAGTTTGTGGTAGCCGCATTGTCACTACATACTTGAGTAAAGTTTTCACCTAAATCACTTTTCCATACATTTTAAAATAATATGATTGTCTGTGGTTTGAAATTTTGTGCTGTCGCTACTTTTGCTTGGTTTTTGGTATGAAGTTAGCCGCGAGTCCAGTCCTATTTTTTATTTGAAACGCATAGTATAAGTTTGGCTCGTGTGTCTTTGCGTTAGTGTATCTATGTACAAGTTTGTTGCCACACGCTTACCACATGCACCTATTATGAACCTATTTTATTCGAAAGCTGCAATGTTTGATGGTTCTTAGCTAAAGCAATGCGTTTGGGGTAATTTAATTTTAGTTTTGAACTATCTTAATTTTCCTTCCACGTAATTTCATCGGAGGAGTAGATATGCGTCTATGCACCACCGGTATGTGGTGAAAATTCCATAGGTACAAAGCATTTTTCTTCCACTTGTATGCGAACGGCCATGTTGTGGAATTCGTTGTTGGCATCTCTGGTTTACTGATATGGACTGAACTATAATCTGTCATTCTTCAAGTCGCGGGTGAAATGGTATTTACTGGGTAACCGCGTTTCATCGTAGACTGCATTATTGCTTAACAATAAGCAAGTTGCAGTAAAGCGCAAGCCTATGTTAATATAAAAAAATTAAGATATTGTATTTCAAACTAAGTAAAAGTATTTTTTAAGATTTGTTTCATATTTATTTTCACTGATGTGAAGTTTATTTACCGCTGCTCCGCAGGTGAACTCTCCCCTTTATTCTCACGTTTTATGAGCCTAGAGAGTTACGAGCGAGCTCGAGAGCTCCGACGGTAAAATGCTGGAATTTGCTGAAATAACTTTTGTGTTCTGGAAAACTGAAGAATTTTGTTTGATTAGCTTTTGAAGTATTAGTTTTTTATTAAAGTAAATATTCTCACTTCTAAATTTAAAAATGTAGGCATAGGCAGTAATTTTGATGAGGCTGTGGCGTGTTCGATAGATATTTACTTTTCGCGAGACAGACATTTTTATGCAAGTCATGTCATTTGTCTTGAATCTTTTGCAGCACTTGCAAAGCACTTTACTTACTTTCATCTCCACGGCTCAATATCAGTGAAGGAAAACATCGTGAGAAAACCGGCATGTCTAACAACTAGTCTTTCAAGGACATGCGACATTCACCTACCCACACTAAGCCAGCATTTGTGGATTACAAACAAAATGTAATAGATATAAGTACTTCATTTAAAAAAAAACCGGTCAAGTGCGAGTCGGACTCGCGCACCGAGGGTTCCGTACAAACCTGCAAGGTTTACAAAGTTCGTTCATTACGACAATCGAGTCATAACTATGGTATTTTTATTGCAAAATGAAATTCATAACATTACAATGGGGAAAGATGGAGGAGCATTTTAAGACAAAGATCTCTTTATCGTTTAAGTAATCCTTTATTTTATATTAACACATATCATTTATCTATAATATAACTGAAACACTTATACTAGCCTTGCAGCAGACTTGCGAAAGTTCTTTTATTAAAGTTATTTATTTGCTAAGTTTTTAGTCACTATTAGGTTTTAATTCCCTTGCGTGTAGTTGCGAGTTTCAAAATATGCGGTATCAATGGTTGTACTTTTGCGTTTTGCGTTTTTGCGTTGACTTAGAATTTTTTTTTTTTTCAAGGGTTAAAGGCAATTAGATCTAAGTATTTGATATGAATTTCAACTTGATAGCTCTACGCGTTCATGAGGAAAAAAGTAATAAGTTTATATTTATTAAAAAATATATATTTTGTAATGTAACTAAAAATTTAAGGTTTTCGGAATTTTTCCTTTATGTGTGCTATAAAACGTTGCTTCATGCCAAATTTCAAGATTCTAGGTCGACTGGAAGTACCCTTTAGGTTTTGATTCCCTTGCGAGTACTTGCGAGTTTCAAAATATGCAGCTTAAATTGCTGTTTCTTTTGATTGCGTTGACATAAAAGTTTGATTTTGTTACAGCTTAAAGGTATTATAGACCTGAGTATTTGGTATGAATTTCAATTTATTACCTCTACGCGTTTATGAGGAAATGGGTAGTAAGTTTAAAATTATTAAAAAAGAAATATTATGTGATGTAACTAAACATTTATGGTTTTCGTAATTTTTCCTTTATCTATGCTATAAGACGTTGCTTCGTACCAAATTTCAAGATTCTGAGTTCACGGGAAGCACCCTGTAGGTTTTGATTCCCTTGCAAGTGTCGAAAATTTGCGGCATAAACGGCTGTATCTTTTAATTGCGTTGGCTTAGAAGTTTGATTTTTTCACAGGGACAGTAGACCTGAGTAATTGATATAAATTTCAGCTTCATACCTCCACGCGTTCCTGAGAAAAAGGGTCTTGACAGACGGACGGACAGACAGACGGACAACAAAGTGATCCTATAAGGGTTCCGTTTTTTCCTTTTGAGGTACGGAACCCTAAAAAGAAAAAGAGCCTACTGAGTTTTTTGGCAGTGTTTCTCAGTAGTTGCCAGTCATTCACTGCAAGGTACTGTAGGAAAAGAAATTGAACAAATTTTTATGTAGAATCGCGTCTTAAAAAAAATAAAGCATATTTTCATTTGAAACCTACCTACCTAAAAAGACCTATGCCCAGCAGTGAGACACTAAAATAGATTGAAGTGAACTGAAATTTTCTCTTGTAAACATAAAATGTCTGTCTGGTTATGAATGTGAATGATATGTTAAAAAATCAGTGCTGTGTGTCGCCTCTAGTAGGTACTCACAGCGTTTACTGAGCAATGTCCATGTTTGACACTGATGGGTCACACTCTCTTTGTTTTTTTTTCTTCTTTTTAACTATTTTCATTTGACTGTGTGTCCTGTCTCTGTCAAATAAATGCTTTTCTTTCTTCTTTAAATATAAAAATCAATGCCACTTTTCGTTTTAATTTTATAACTCAAAAACGGGCTTACCTATTCAAACCAAAAGTTTATGCATTGTTCGGACTATTTAGTAGATGGTTTATGTGAAGTTTCTTTTTATTTATTCTGTAATAGGTTTGCGCTTGACCACAACTTGCCTGATGTGAAGCAATGTTGCAGTCTACGATGGAACGCGCTTACCTATTAAATACCGATTCACTCGTGACTTGACAAAATCGGTTGAGCTGTTCTTTATTTATCACATTTTTTGTAAATAGTTGAGTGGGCTGAAGCTACCCGGGCGAAGCTGGGGCGGACCGCTGGTTCAACATAAAAAAATGATATCTTAACATACTTTGTGATTAAATGTTAAACCTTAGTAAACACAGCCAAAACAATGAAGAGACCTGTTCTGACCTCGCTGCTCGTCGTAAATTTGAATGAAGACATTGCCTCTCTAAATTCTAAGTAATGCTTGTCGAGAATTATTTCGTTTTCCTTCCTAAATGAAATATATTCGGTTTTATCTCATTTGTTAACCGCTTTTAGGGTTTAGGTCTGTAGGTTGAAGTACTCTTAAGTTGCGCAGTTTGATTACCGAGTCATGCAAGAAGTGCTGTGTGGTTTATTAAGACTCTCGCACCAAGGGTTGCAAGATAATTTGCCGTGGTAACAGAGACATACGTACAACCAAACATGCAACCATACAATAATATTCTGGGACAATAACACACACGGTCATCTGTTCCCATACTAAGCAGAACTTGTGTTATGGAAACCAGATAACTGGTATATAGTATATACTATACATATAATACCTATTTTTTGGAAATTTATGTATACATAAAACAGATAATTACACCCAGGCTCGAGATAAATAGACATGTTCATCACGAAAATGTCTGTCTGGGTGAGAATCGAAGCCAAGACCTGCGACGTGAAAAGAAAGTATCTTACCGACCACACCACCACCGGACTATATTTTGTGAAAGATTTTAGTAAATCCAATAAAAAAATATCTCATTATAATTGGTTTATTTGTTTAAGCGCTACGATGCCTCAATGTTGTACACTGATACACTGGATACAGAGGTACGGCTACTCACCACTGATATAATATGGTGGAAATTCCACGGGTACGCACACAGCGCTTTGCTCCTACTTTTATTGTGCGAACTGCTAAGTTGTGGAATTCGTTGCCGGCATCTCTATTTCCCGATAGTTATAATCTGTCTATCTTCAAGTCACGAGTGAATCGGTATTTACTGAGTAACCGCGTTCCATCGTAGACTACGTGTTCCGGTGCGATGACTGGTGACACCATGCGGAGGGGGTGGGTCGGAATCGTAGCTCCTTTAAGGTTTTTAACCATATGGAGACTCATTCTACTGCCACCTGCTCACCGATAAAATCATTCGTAATCACGAGTGAATCGGTATACTGGGCTGGCGCGTTCCATCGTAGACTACATGTTGTGGTCAAGCACAAGCATATTATAGGATTAAAAAAGACACGTGAACTTAAGGTACCTATTACATCCCTTTTCATTTAAAGTTGTAGTAGTCTAAATGTAAATGGCAGCCATTTTTCCTTTGTTGAAGTTTATTTATTACAACCAAACAGAATGACCAACATAAAGACTTTATAAACGTTAGAAAACACACAAGTTATCGTGTAGTAAGTTACGTCTAAGCACAAGTTACTGTCGAACAACTTAACTGAACAGTCGCGGTCGCAAGCTTGTTATGTGTGGTACAAGTTACGTGTGGATGACGTTTAAGCACCAATCAGCTGGGCCCTGACTCTCACACTTTAAACATTTATCTCTAATAGACAATTGTCGAACAAAAATGGCGATTTCTTTCGTTTTTTAATAACATCCGCAATTTTTTTGACATTTGCCTATTGTAGATGAATGTCTAAAGCGCGCAAATGTCGAAAAAAATGGCGGATCACATTGAAAAACAAAAGAAATGGTCAATTTTTTTGACAAATGTGTGTTAGAGATAAATGTCTAAAGGGCGAGAATCGGGGCCCTGGCCGACTAACCTGCAGACATTACATAGCTTAAATATATAGGTCTACCGATTCGCCAGCGGACGTCTAACTCGTACGGGTTCCAACGATATTATGTTAATACAAATAAGTAATAGTTAACACAGACAAAGAATGTTAGCATCGTCTTAAGTCTAAACGTCATTCAGTTGAACATTTTTGCGGCGTCAACTGTCAGACTTGACAGCTGACGTTGATTCGGTCTAAACTCCCTGTACGGGCAAACCTGTACAAATCAATAGTTTTCGTTGTATGTTGACGCGGCCGCGCAGTGACCGACTTATTTCTTAATGAAACGCATTAAAACATAATAACAGTCGGTTAGTAATTGCAGCAAATTAAATTATTAAATTCGCCGGGTACCTATCATTAGCAGTATCAAATCTATAGTGTAAATCTGTGTAGTTAATATATCATTCTTTATCATTATCATTTTGTCTTTTATTTAACAAATCAACCGTACACTCCCTATAACCATCAACAGATATACGTCGATATAAAATGACGATTAAAAACTAATTAAATCGACCTATGATGTCGATTGCTATAGACTACTCGTTGCATGTCGTGCGTTGTGTCTTAGCCTTATCTCTAACGTGAAATTCTGAGAATACTACAATTAGTTTTTAATCAGTATTCACCATTTTTTTTCGTTTTTGTGTCGAGTTCAGGATAAATATCTAAAGTGCGAGGATCGAATTCATGCATGATCAATCGCACGTTATCAGTGCTTGACTAGCGGTTTTTAATAGCAATAAATCGCTACCACTTATGTCTTGTAGTGTCCTCCGTCACCCATCAAAGTTACCTCTCTACCCACATTGTTACTGCAGTATTTCATTGCGCTGCAAGGAACACGATTGATCCCTTTATTGACTTTGTTAACTATTGTTGCTTTATAACTTACGTTTTATAGAAAACTTATTTGTTACGTTCTTTTAAACCTCTGACAAAATAGAGGGGTGTTAAATGACGTGTCTGTCGACGACTAGATACCTATATAACGGCCCGGTGGCATGGTTGGTAAGATACTTGCTTTTCACGCCGCAGATCGTGGGTTCGATTCCCACCCGAGACAAACATTAATGATGAATAGTAGTGTTTGTGTCGAGTCTGGATGTAAATATCTATTATAAGTATTATATTTACAAAAAGAAAAGTATTATATGTATAGTATATACCAGTTATCTGGTTTCCATAACACAAGCTCTGCTTAGCTTGGGACCAGATGACCGTGTGTGTTAATGTCCCAGAATATTTATTTATTTATATTTATAAAAGACACCGTATAGCTGGTTTCTCCACATATTAATTTTAATCTTTTTTTAAATTCTTTAATAGACTTACGTTTGACCACAACTTGCCCGTTGTTAAGTACTGATGCAGTCTAAGCTGAAACGTAATGAACTCTAAACAGCTATCTTTTTCAAAACAAACAACACATTTTATAGCGCCACGTCTCACACTGTGTAACAAACGAAATAAACTAACAACGTACAGAATTGACTTGATTTTATCGAATCAACTTCACCTTGTTACGAAATAGATTTGTTGTTAGGTTATAAAAGTTCTAGACATTTTGTGAAGAAGGTTTCAAAGGTATATTAAAACATTGTTGTCGTGTTGTTAGTTGTTATGCTCGGAAATGTTCGGGATACGAACACACACGAGTTTATTCATCTGAAGTTCTTCACCCCTCTCTTTTTATGGACTGGAATAAACTGGTATGAACCATGGTCTTATAATGACATTATTAATCTTGTGGGTGTAGGCAGAGACTATGGAGCTCTTACTAAGATCTAAATACACTTCCCTAGCCTCATTAATGTTCATAGTATGAACTTTATACTAATTTAATCTAATATTTCTCATTCAACTCTTTAATACACAATTTTCTGTAAAAAGCGAGCCAATAATAAATTTTATCTATCGAAGCCGTTAGGTACGAACCCTGGATCCAACAAATCCTCGAAGGCTTTCGAGGACTTAACACGTCGCACGCTTAATAATAAAAAGAAATAACTCAAAAATTAGGTATTTGCAGATTTAATCATAAAACGTAACAATTTATCGCTAAGAATGTACCCTCCAAACGCGGCGCGATTTGAATGAAAAGTGAAGGAGATAAAAGACTGTCCGTCTCTTTTTGATTAACGCGCCCGAACGAGTCGGTACCAGTAAACAGATATATTCAGTAATGTGCCAGTGGTGATGCAAGCAAGGTGATCGCAAAATTGTTCGAAAACTGAAACATTACTACATAAATCCTTGTATTATTAACAGGTAAGCAATATTTTTTAGTAAAGTTTATTCATAAAGTGATAATTTAAGACTTATTTCAGTTTATTACAAAAACAATGTTACTGCTTCGTGATATCATCTCGAATTAATGCAGTTTATTTAAAATTTCACTGACATTGGTAGAAAATTAACACTAGTTATTTCGTTTTCATTTTAAACATTGTTAAATATTTCTAGGACATTATGAGTTATTTTAGTTTCATTGTAAAAAGTCATCTCATTATAAAAAATAAAGGCACTTATTGCAGTTTGTGATTAAAGATACTAAAAATCCAGACAAGCATTTAAAATTATTTCCCTTTAAATATAAACAAAATCTAACTAATTTTCTTTTATTTCGGTGTGATTGCCTAGCAATTCAGTAAAAAATGATTAGGTATCTAGCGTTAATGCAATTAGTTTGGTTTGATCTGATATTATCTGAGGCTTTCATTTTAGTTTTACATGACTTTAGATCAAGATTTACTTATCTACAAGTTACACTTTAGTGAAAATATTCTTTAAACTATTTAATAACACCTGTATTATTATTGTTATAGAATGGCATCTTGGCGAGCTAGTCGTATTTTGAATATGGTCAGTCAAAAGTCGCTTGACATTGACGATACTATTAAACAAAATGCAGAAAATGTTTCTCCGAATAAAAATACTTTTCAAATATCACAGGAAAATGACAAATTAGACAAATCAATAAGTAGTTGTGATAAGATTTTATCAGATAATGAAGATAACCGCGTTGCTCACCAAATTGATACCCGATTTATTAGTACCCGCAAAACACAAAATAGCAGTAACTTGACTCACACGCCAATAATAAGACCATTACCACCAAGTCTAGTTCCGGATTATGACAGTGACGAGTCCTCTATTGGTAGTAACAGTAACGTAAATAATATTAGAATTTGTACTAATATTGGTCAAAAGTTACTGCCAAAATCTTTTTCAAGCTCGTCTACATCAAGCTCATCTTCATCGAGCTCATCGAGTTCTTCTTGTTCTAGCAGTTCGTCTACGTCTTCTAAGCAATCTGATCAACATATTGGAGAATGTGTCGATGGTGAAAAGCCACAGACTTCTACAAATTTTAATCGACTTGTTAATATTTCACCTATTATTACTGATGAAAGTGATATTAATATAGATTTAATTGATGATGATCCTACTTATAACTACGAATTGTCAACTAAACATAAAAAGAAGAACTATTTTTTTGAATTTGCTAACGGAACAGATTCATCCGACGATGTTAATGGATCTTCTGATAGTTGTGATAGGAGGAAGAAACCAGTAAATAAAAAAGGCCGTAAACGTTCTCGAAATCCTGCAAAATGGAAACAAAATATAGTTAAAAAGTTACGCAATACTGGTGAGTCGTATAAATCCATGTCAAAATCTCAAAAAGTCATTTAGAGCCGTTGCCTTAAATTACCTTGCTCTGATAAATGTAGAATAAAATGCACAAGTAAGATAACGACTGATGAAAGGTATAATATTTTTAAAGAATTTTGGGATTTAGGGGACCTGGTAATGCAAAGAGATTTTATACGGAGATGTATGACAGACATAACTCCCAAATACAAGTATACAAATGCCAGAAATCCCCGATGCCCGAATAAAGCGTATCATTTTACTGTCGACAATCAGAAAATAAGAGTTTGCAAGACGTTTTTTAAATCTACACTGGATATTACGGATCGCTTGATATTTACTATACAACATAAAATTAATGATAATGGTTTTATACTCGAAGATTTGAGAGGGAAGCATCATAGTCACAAAACACTTGATTCGGGGTTAATCGAGGACATAAGAAAGCATATTCAGTCTATTCCAAAAATAGATTCCCACTATGTGAGAGCTACTACTACAAGAGAATATATTGACGGCGGCGAAACTATAAAGGATTTATATACAGATTTTGCTAAGCAACAAGAAGAAAATACAAGAGAGATCGGAAATTTGAGCTTTTTCCAACCTAAAATAGACCAATGTGACTTATGTATGTCATACGTAAACAGTCCTGATGAGAAAAAGAAAGAACTAGAAGGTAAATACAATAAACACATAGAAGAAAAGTCGTTGAGTAAAGCTGAAAAACAAAAGTTACCAAAGATAATATAGTCACAATTTATGATTTAGAAGCAGTGCTGCAATGTCCAAGAGGTGATACCTCGGCATTTTATTACAAGTCGAAACTCAACAGTTACAATCTCACATTAACTGAATTGACTAAAACTAACTCTAAATCAGCTTATAATAATGTTCATTGTTATTTTTGGACGGAATCAGAAGCTAAACGAGCGGCAGTAGAAATAGGGACTTGTGTATGGCGGTATCTTGAACGGATGTGTGAATAAGATACAGAAGAGAAAAACGTTACATTCTATTCCGACAACTGTTGTGGACAGAACAAAAATAAATATATTGCGACGTTATATTTATTTGCTGTGAACACTTTAAATATAGGAAGTATCACACATAAGTATTTAATTACAGGCCATACATAGAATGAAGCAGATAGCGCACATAGTTTGATAGAGAAAGAAGTAAAGAAAAATCTAAAATCAGGACCGATTTACAGTCCTGATCAATACATAGCTTTAATAAAAAATGCTAAGAAAAGTAAACCATTTATTAATGTTCACGAATTAACCTTTGATTCTTTTGTGGATATTAAACTTTTACAGGAAGAATGGGGATATAATTATATAATTATAATATTAATACGGACGGACAAACAGTTAGTTGGAATAATATAAAGGTATTAGTGATGAAGAAAGAGAAACCGTTCAGTATTTTTTACAAAACCTCTTATAAACATAATTATTTTCAAGAAATAGACGTAAGAAATAAAAGAAAGAAGATGAAGCTAGCTGCAGAAGACTTTGTTAATTTTTCGAAGTTCGTTAATTTTTTGTTAAAAAAATGTTTTTTTAGAAGTATATAGAAAGTATTTTCATAATATTTCTAATATTTCATAGAATGGTGATTGTATATGTCATTTTAATTAAAAGAAATATTACAATGATGCGTCTTATTACTAAAATACTAATTATAATATGTTGCTGTAATTAAAAAAAAAGAAACATCTCAAATTATTTTAAGAAGAATACTACAATTATTAATCAAAAATTGAAATAACACTTAGAAGTGCAACAGGTCTGAATAACTTTAATAAATAAACAGGCTTATTAAGTTTTATGACTGGTAACATTTAATACATTTTATTCATAAAGTGAAATAAGTAGGAACTTTTTTTTAATTGGCTTATTTACTAAACAACTATATTAAAAATATTCTTCTATGTAACGCTCAACTAAAGTTAGGACTCCCTACTTTCCTATACAGTTATTAATTTCCATGAAATATTTTTATAATAATATTTATACGTAATCAAAGTTCAACTCAGAACAGTGCTGAACTTTGAACGCGTATTCCCAAAAAACGTGAATTTCGACTTATTTCTTTTTATTATTAAGCGTGCGACGTCATATTCTTTGCATTCGTTTTGTTTTGAGTGGAAAAACTTGGGAACGGACTGTCTATCACACCGTCAGATAAAATTATGTGTGTTAGGTAGTACATATAACTACAGCTCTTGTCGTTGCTCTAGTCTATAATGTCTATGTTCGTCCATTACGGCACCAAGCACTGTTTTCATTTATTTTATTGTAACTTGTAACTATACCTAATGTAATATTAACATGGAATAAACTAAAATGTGAGTTAAGACGTCTATTTGATTGCCGCCTACGAACCCAGTAATGTGTTCATTTTATTTATTCTTCGATAGGCTGGTGCTTGACTACAACTTGCCTGATGTTTAGCAATGAAGCAGTCTGCGATGGAACGCGCCAGCGCAGTATTCACTCGTGATTACGAATGATTATCGGTGAGAAAATGGCAGTAGAATGAGCCTCCAAATGGTTAGAAACCTTAAAGGAGCAACAATTCCGACCCACCCTCTCTGCATGGTGTCACCAGACATCGCACTGGAACACGGCAAGGCCGCTTGGCGGTGTGGCTTTGTCTGGTGGGTGGTCACTAACTACGGCCGAAGCCTAACTCCATTTGATTGTCACCCAATTTGCACCATCCGGGGATCACGTGTGGGGATTCAATTAAAAGTGTACACCCACGGTCGCAGGTGACTCAGTCCCCGAGTTACGATGTAACTTGTAACTTAAGACGCAAGTAAACGTGGTAAAATAAAAATTTTAATTTATATTTTACCATACAGTAAGCTAATTACTGTATGGTACTTGTCTAATGTATCTCAAGGGTTTATTTATATATATTTTGCCTTAATCCTTAATGAATGACACAACTGACGAATTTTTTTCTTCACAGTTATTTAGTAATAATAATGACTCTGTACACTTTTTAAAACCAATGAACCAATTTATGATTGACTTTGGTACGGAAATTGAGTTAAAACCAGAATTTATTAATACATTCTACTATCTACTGATTTACTTTGTACTAAATCACGAATAAGTACTGTAATATTTTTGTATAATACATAACTTCGGTCTCAGCCGGCTGAAAGTAAATTATTAATTATGGTGATAATAAATACTCTCATTATTATCCCGATAATAACACTTCATCTACGTTCTCTCCGCAAAAACGCGCGAAAGTTTTTACTTCACAATTATTTTATAATAAGTGTGTAATTCATGCTGCGGTGTGATAGACGGTCCGTTCCCCTTCCACTTAAAATAATACCTTCATTTGCGACAACGCATATGAAGTGCTTACGTGTAGCGAGTCGTATTGTGAAGAGATGGGTGCAATATATTTTTATTAATGTCTCTGCTAGTGTTATTAAACTTTTATTTTATGTTATGATAACTTTTAGTGTAGTAGTGGAAGCTTAATTGTAAAAGCTTTTGCATTGAAAACCAGCTGTTGTTCATCACTATCACTACAACATTTTTAGAGTCTCACTGTTGGGGCCTTCTCTCAACTTTAAATAATAAATAAATATTCTGGGACATTAACACACACGGTCATCTGGTCCCAAGCTAAGCAGAGCTTGTATTATGGAAACCAGATAATTGGTATATACTATACATATAATACTTTTCTTTAAATAGATATTTACACCCAGATTCGACACAAACACAAATGTTCATCAGTAATGTTTGTCTCGGGTGGGAATCGAGCCCACGACCTGCGGCGTGAAAAGCAAGTATCTTACCGACCACGCCACCGGCCCGTCCTATATCTTACGAGTCAACAGATGGCCGGGTCAGGTACCACAACAGTATAAAGCAGTAGTATTGTAGTTGCGATAGTGAGACGCCGCTGCCGCTATACAATGTGTAGAGCAACATCTCTTTCGTGCAGCTACAATACTAATATTTTACGGTTTCATAGTATGGTGTGGGTTGGTGGATGTCACAATATGTCCTTGAATGATTAGTTCAAATATAACGTTAGTGTGGACTCATCTTTTTTTTTGGAACTTCTGAATTGGCAAGCGTGATCCGATTATAGTGGGATGTCGGGTTTATTTGGTTCAATTTAGGCACGAGCGGAGTTTAGCAACTTGAAGTACTTATATCTATTACATTTTATTTACGCAACACAATAAACAAACAAAATGTAATAGATATAAGCACTTCATTTAAAAAAGAAATTGGACTATTTTTAAATAGACTCGCGTCTTAAAAAAATAAAGCATATTTTCATTTCATTTTTATTTCATTTCATTTCGAAGTTGAAATTGGTGCTTAAAAACAAGAACTAGCTGGCCAGCTCGCTTTTTAAAGATTTAAGCAAACATAGGGATGGACAGGCAGTGACAGCGACTTTGTTTTATACCTACTATGTATTGATGATACCTACTACAAGTGCGACGCCGCGCCGCGAGCTGTAACTAGTATGTCAGTTTAATTCATCCTGTGTTGGGTGAATAAATTAAATACACAATTCCCCTATTACAAGCTGTCACTATAATAATGCACTGAATTGAAAATGATTTCAGGGAATTTCGAATGTTTCAAATATCACATGTAACGTTCCTTGTCAGTTGCAACCTGATGTTGCTTCGCAAAGGTGCAACTAGATCAATATAATTCATTTCTTTCTGTGAACTTTATATGAATTACAACCTACTACCACAGTGTAAGGACGACCTCTGTAGTCGAGCGGAGTATGCCGCGCGATAGGTCGCGGGCTCGATACCCACCCCAGACAATTTATGTGGAACAACAGAAAGATTTGTTGATCAATTCGACTGTATATTTCGATTCAATCGTCACTTAACCCAATCTTTGTTGATATAAAACGTTTCTATTATAACGAAATAGAAAGGTATCCCGAACAATGGGGGGGGGGGGGGTTTGTGATTCATGGTTTTCCAATTTACAGAATAAATAAGGATACTCACGAAAATAGGTGTACTACACGTGCGCGATAAGTTGACACTCGCTTGGTATGGCTTGCTATTCTCTTGTCACAACAGACGCCAAAAGTCGTTAAAATTGCTTAAATTTGTATCGGTTTGACAAGTTTAACCTAAATTTTAGAGTCTCTTGTGTATTTATTTTGCCTCATTTCACTGCTACCTTCACCGAAAGTCATTTTTAATCACGAGTGAATCAGTACATCATTGCTTAACATCAGGTAAGTTGTAGTTAAGTAGCCTATTCAAGACAAAAATAAACTATATTTTCTCACATATACATACAGCGCCATCTAGTCCCAAAAGCAATTATATTCGCTTGTGTTATGGCTACTAGGAACGGATATAGTACTATTACTAACTTAAATGGGCACATATTTTTTTGTAAATATCTACATGTTATAGATAAATTACACCCAGACACACGACAAACAATCGTGCTAATAACACAAAGATTTGTCCTGGTTGGGAATCGAATCCACGACCTTTGGCTTAGCAGTCAGGGTCACTAACTACTACGCCACAAGGTCAGTATAGGATAGTTATATCACCTCTGCCTGTTTCTTTAAGTTAACCGTGATTTATATCTTAATAATTGTACTGAAGTACCTACTCTGTCCGCTCACTGATTTCCATATATAAAATCTACATAAAACAAAACATTATGACGTGTGTTCATCTTACAAATTGTTACGTAGACGTGAGTAACGATAGGGCGCTAAAATGTTGCTACTTTACTGTTCACTGTACAATATTTTTTTATGTTTATCTGTAACATTGTACAGAGCCACGGCAGAACTAGTCACGACATAACGTGGAAAACGCATTTTTTTATTCTTGAATAGGCTAGTTGATTCAACTTACCTGATGTCAAGCATGATGCAGTCTATGGTAGAACGTCCCAGGCTAATGTACTGATTCGCTCGTAATTACGAATGACTTTCGGTGAGAAGGTGTCATATGTCGAAGGAAACATGGCAAATGCTAAATAAATAAATAAATATTCTGGGACATTAACACACACGGTCTTTTGGTCCCAAGCTAAGCAGAGCTTGTGTTATGGAAACCCGATAACTGGTATATACTATACATATAATATTTTTCTTTTGTAAATATATACATTTAAATAAATGTAAATATACACAAACACAAATGTTCATCATTAATGTTTGTCTCGGGTGGGAATCGAACCCACGACCTGCGGCGTGAAAAGCAAGTATCTTACCGACCACGCCACCGGCCAGTTGAATATTTTGCAACATTTTATGTACCCGCGTCCTTACATTTAATATACAAGTTAAGCACATACATTAAAAGCCTCTCGTATGCAAATGCGTGGAGTTTTCATATTGTTTCCTTATTGTCTTTGTGAAAGCTCAGTGGGCCGATCAGTTTGCTTGTTACATTGTAAACAATGTTGGTATCATTAAAAAAATAGAAAAATAACCCTTAATGCTTTTAGGAAGAAAGATCATTTTCCAAATAATGTATTTTAAGACCTAAAACTTGCACATTAAGCTCAATAATCAAATAAGTAAAGTGTTTTATGTATTTTGATTATTTTACAAATTATTTTAACCGCCTATAAATCTAATATCAATTCCGACTACAACGTGTCGCGCGCTTTCTCAAAGAATGCATCAAAGAGCCATAAGAGTCAATCAATCACTCCTGAATGAATGAGCAAGTGTTAGTAGATCTCGCTCGTCATATTGGCAGCCGCTGCTCTCGCGCCGCTCACGTCATCCAATGTTGCCAACAGTCTGAAAAATCATTTGTTACTTTAACGGAGTTTTTTCCACCGACCAGTCACTGGGCACTCGCTCTCGCCTAACTTGAGCCATTTACACAAAACCAATGAAATGAAATTAATTATAAAATTATTTTTTTGCAGAGAAGTCTACATATAAATAGTCCAATTTCTTTTCCTACAGTACAGTGAACGACTGGCAACTACTGAGAAACACTGCCAAAAAAAACTCAGTAGGCTTTTTCTTTTTTAAATGAAGTACTTTTATCTATTACGTTTTGTTTAATGTGTTGTATTAGAGTGACTTACTTCCAAGGGTTTTTATCCGATATATGGTCTAAAATTTTAAATTAGCCAGGATAGTAAGACAGGATAACAAACCACTACAAACTGAGCTGCGTTGGATTCTACTCAAGACAATTGGCCCCATTTCACTTTAACCCTTTTTAGTGTCTCACTGCTGGGCCCTCTTCTCTCAACTATCTTATAAGTTGAGACAGTTTAGGTCTTAATCCACACACGCTGGCCAAGTGCTGGTCTTCGAATGATTAGTTCTTCGACATGCCGGTTTCCTCACGATGATTTCCTTCACCGATATTGAGCAGCGGAGATGAAACCATTCACACAAAGATGTGTAGGTACGACCAGGATTCGAAACCGCGACCTTATGTTTCAAAGGCGAGGCCCGTACCGCTGCGCCACCGCTGCTCTTGCGCCACGTTCTTGTGTATTATGTGTTCCCAATAAACTGTCGGACCACAAGCTAACTTTGATTGGTTTGTTCAAACACAAGAAATTAACCGTATCGGGAGGACTGCTAATTTTTATAC
This sequence comes from Meganola albula, assembly GCA_936450015.1. Lineage (NCBI taxonomy): Eukaryota > Metazoa > Arthropoda > Insecta > Lepidoptera > Nolidae > Meganola > Meganola albula. The sequence goes on from OW388168.1 coordinate 356,966, forward strand.
TGTGGTAGGTACATATCTATAGGCCGACCGTTTAACTCTCGTATCGCCTATCGCCAAGATTCTGACTCCTCAAGCTGCACAGACAGTGATGATGATTCAAGCGATATGTATATTAGTGACGAATAGTCTTACATTACTTTTATCTGTGGTTGAATAGTTCTTTATGAGATTTAATTAATGTTTTATGACTTTGTACCTCAGATGGCGATACGCGAGTTAAATAGTCGGCCTAAGTAGTTGTATACTAAAAAAGGGTTGAAGTTATTTAATTAAATGTACCTACTTTGATATCTTTATACCAAAATCAGAACTTTGACCATAATTATTATGACTATATCCTCGTGTTGTACTTTTAATTTAATGTAGCCCTATTACAGTAACTTTACACATTTGGCAAACATTTGAACAATTAACATTTAAAAATTGTTCTGTTTTGGCCTGAAAATGGGTTAATATAGGCTTGCCAACTTATTGTCAACTACAGTTCAAGCTATATTCAGCTCTAATGTAAAGGAATAGGGGTTATAATGCCTGAAAGTACAAATTTGTTATAATAAGCGCCATTTTCTTTGGTTGAAGTTATTTTGACAGTTAATTATGTTTTATTTTATCTTTGTACAAATATTTAATTGTTATTTCGTTGTCAGTTGAAAAAGGAATAATTTTGGATCATTTTAAGTCTATTTTGCTTATCTTTAGTATAAGGGTACTTGCCCACCAACTATGTTAACAAAAACAAAATCAAACATTTGATAATAATAATATGTAAAATATTGGTACATATGTAATATGTATTTATTAACAACAACAAGGAAAAAAATAAAAAAAAACATCAAAAACCCAACTGAGCCATCATCGGCTAACTAAATTGAATGAAGAATTGAATATCCTAAATATTGTTTTTTTACGTTACTCTAATGTAGGTACCACTCACTCAAGATTACGAGTGATTTATGGTGAGCAGGTGGAAACTGAATAAGGAATACTTTGATGAAACAATAAAGTAGCATTTATTAATGCTACACGGCAAGGCCGCTAAGAAGTGCGGCTTTATTGTAGGTGGTCACTAACCACGGCCAAAGCCTACTATCAGTTTATTGTTACCTGGTTAGCACCACCTGGGGTCTTGCGTGGGAGCGTAAAGTCGAAAAAATTGCTTAGGAGCGCGTTTTAATCTGGTGTGTGATCTGGTGAAATAATTATGCCTCTCCCAAAAAGAAAATTCACCTTTTATTTATTACTAGCGGACCCGGCAGTCGTCGTTCTGCCCGGTAAAGCAGTGCCATCTACCGGGTCTCAGACCTACCGAATATAACCAATAATAAATAATAGGTATCTAACCCTGGTTTCGGCACTTCTTCACTTTCTAAATTTTCTTTTTTTTTTAATTTTTCTCGGCGTAAGAACTATCCTCGTACTTAAAGGAATATTAAAAAAAAAGAATTAGCGAAATTGGCCCAGCCGTTCACGCGTGATGCCGTGACAACGGAAAACGGGTTTCATTGTTATAGGTATATATAGATAGATTCGGTAGGCTGGCGCTTGACTACAACTTGCAACCTGGTTGAAGATTTGTCGCATATAGCTACTACCAGCTTTTTTCACCTAGCTGAAGACTGAAGCCTAGCACCAGTTTATTGTCACCAGATATGCACAACCCGGGAACCATGCACGCGTATGGACGATGGTATTTAATCCAATAAATTAGATATTATGAAAATGGATTCTAGTTACAAATTACTATTGTAATTTAATGCGTTACCGCATCAAAGCGACCACAAATGAATGGTCATCAATTTGTTATGTATTTGCAATCAATGTAAGGACTGTTATACACCATACTATGACAACCGAACGATATGTGATACAATTTGACAGAGTCGAAAACAGTGGAATATGTCATTCAGTCACTTCATGTTTTGACAGTATATAATCGACTTTGAAACACAAGTTATTCTACATACTATTAGTTATAGTTTGACGGGCCGGTGGTGTGGTGGGTGAGATGCTTACTTGCCGCAGGTCGTGGGTTCGATTCCTCGATTCCCACACAAGTCAGACATTTGTGTGATGAACACGTCTGTTTGTCTTGAGTCTGGGTGTAATTATCTATATTTAAGTATGTATTTACAAAAGAGAAATATTATAAGTAGTATATTACCAGTTATCAGGTTTCCATAGTACAAGCTCTGCTTAGTTTGGGATCAGATGGCCGTGTGTGTTAATGTCAAACTATATTATTATTATTATTATTATATACCCCTGTATATAAATGCTAAGTTTATAATTCGTTTGTCTTTGTCTGTCATCTTAACAATTACACTAGTAAGAAAGAGATAAAAGTCCATTGTACCTAAGAGTTTTATAAGATTTTTATAAATATAACCGTTAAATTTTTTGTTTGTTATTTACGATATTATAATTTCATGATTACGTCATTAAGACCAGATTTGCGAAATTCTTAAATGTTCAGTCTCATTCAAATTTGAAAAATTGTTTTTTTTTAACAAAGTGTCTATTTAAGTTATATTATGTGATCTGTGAGATGAAGAGGATGCTTTTGACAAGAAGAAAATGCGATATAGAGCAGTGGCAGTAGAAATCTAACTTCTTAGCTTAGCGCTTAGCGTAAACAATTACACTTTTTTATATAGCTCCAAAACTACTGACCAGATCTTGATAACATTTAAATGGTACCACACGAAAAGCATCAGATTAAAAAAACACCGAAATCAAACATAAAACTTGGGACCCAGTGCTTAATTTACTTGTACCAAAACCCAAGCAAAATCAACTCGGAATTCAAGACACTGTGAGCTCAGTTTGCTTAAATCGGAACGCAACTTAAATAATAATGTTTGTAGGTAGTCAGTAATAATTGTGATTATTATTTTTGGTCGTCAAATACCTTAGTCCACCCGTGACCATCAAGTCTGAAAAGTCTTTGAAACGTTGGGATCTGAAATTTAAAATTTATAGGGATAAAATCTGTTACAAAGTAGTTTTATTTCAACACAACGTCTGTTGGAAATTCACACAAAAATTTGTGAACACTACCTGCGAATATACTGTAAAGCTGAGTCTGGCTCAGACTCAGCTGCCTCTATTACAGTGTAGTGTATAACCACTTTTACACAGAGACGCAATCAACAATTATTGCAACCGCAGTAACGTTCAGGTTTAATTTAATTTATTAGTATCATCCGATCATAACTCCTCAATGATTTACTACTTATAACACATTTATACATTGTACTACATTTGGACTGTAATGCTGCGTTCAGACGAGACATACAGTCCGCCAAATTTAAAGGCAAAATATCCAGTACTTGCCGGAGGAAGCAAAAGAAGTTGCTTGCAAGATCATATGTAATTAAAATTAGTGTAATTGCGAATATAGATACATGTTTAGTGTACGATGTTAATAAAGTAAATAGTACTCCATGAACTCCATATTTCACTCTCAGGCATGCTTTAAAAAACTTCACAACAAATATAATATCTTGAATTGAATTACACAGATTGAATTCATACTAATGAATGACAATACCAGATCTAAACCTTTAGATTCTACGAAGAAATACACGGCCTTTGAGAAACACTTTTGAGTTAATAGAGTAAAAAACAAGTAAGTAAAGTAACAACACTCTCACTCCTCGGCAGGGGTCTTCTCTAAACTTAAGAGTTGAGAGAGTTTAGCTGCGCACACTTGGCAAGTGCGGGTTAGTAAATAAATAAATATAAATATTCTGGGACATTAACACACACGGTCATCTGGTCCCAAGCTAAGCAGAGCTTGTGTTATGGAAACCGGATAACTGGTATATACTATACATATAATACTTTTCTTTAGTAAATATATACTTTTAATATGTTCATCACTAATGTTTGTCTCGGGTGGGAATCGAACCCACGACCTGCAGCGTGAAAAGCAAGTATCTTACCGACCACGCCACCGGCCCGTCAAGATGTCACATGTCCTCGTCTGGTTCTTAGATATGCCAATAATCTCATGATATTTTATTTCTATGTTAAGCAGGGGCGATTAAAAATTCACATTAAGATTAGTGGGTACGATAAGGGATCAATTAATTAATACTAATGAATGACCCTATCAGAAGTAAGCTTTTAGATTCTAAGAAGAAATACACGGCCTTTGACAAACATTTTTGAGTTATTTAGTGCCTTAATAAGCTAGTTCGATGAACGGATTTAGAAATTTATCATTTACTAGCTGCCCCAGCGAACTTCGTACCGAATTGTGAATCTAAACCATTCCCAGATCCCCTTGAACACACACAAAAAATTTCATCAAAATCGGTCCAGTCGTTTAGGAGGAGTTCAGTCACATACACACGCACACAAGAAATATATATATTAAGACTAGCTGCCCCAGCGAACTTCGTACCGCGCAAAATTGTGAATCTAAACCATTCCCAGATCCCCTTGAACACACATAAAAAATTTCATCAAAATCGGTCCAGTCGTTTAGGAGGAGTTCAGTCACATACACACGCACACAAGAAATATATATATTAAGATTACCAAAATAATTATTTGAAGTGTACCAAAAAATGTAGCCTCCTCCAGCAGCATGCGCGTGTAGAAACTACAAGGCAACTAGGCCCGCCACGTTTATCCTGGAAATAGTGTGAACCCAGCATTAATTATTCTAATTAAAGCTGATAAAATACCTATCTGAAATATCTAGGTACTCAGTTATGATTATTAATGCAGTATGATAATCGCCCTTTTTTTAAAACTTTTTGACTTTTTTTAAACTTTTAAAGTTGCGCATTTTTTTTTATTCTTCGATAGGCTGGCGCTTGACCACAACTTGCCTGATGTTAAGCATGATGCAGTCCACGATGGAATGCGCCAGCCCAGTATACCGATTCACTCGTGATTACTAATGATTATCGGTAAGAAGATGGCAGTGGAATGAGCCTCCTTAAGGTTAGAAACCTTAAAGGGGCAACAATTCTTACCCACCCTCTGCATGGTGTCACCAATGTCACCATACATCGTACCGGAACACGGCAAGCCCGCTTGGCGGTGCGACTTTGTCTGGTGGGTGGTCACTAACCACGGCCGAAGCCTACCACCAGTTAATTACCAGTCAACATGATTACCCGTTGATTGTCACCTTATTTGCACCACACGAGGACCACGTGTGGGGATTCAGATGAAAAGTGCACACCCACCAATTTTGAATTTTATTTTAATTTGAATAAATGATTTGGATCACCAACATTGGCACCGCGTACTATATTGCTAAAATTGTAAAAAACATTGCTTCATGTAAATTGTGTCCTTTGACAATATTTTTCTTATCATAAACCCAATACTAAATACGTAGGTATACGAAAAGGTTATTGTATACTAAAATTTTCTACTTTTGTTATACATCTCTTTCAAATTCAAACCTTATGCGTATTTAGATAGAGTCGAATTTCCTATACCGTTACCATTTAAAAGGTGAGGAAGGAATTCCAATTTTACTTGAATGTAATAAAGTTCAATTTTGATTGGATATTTAGTTAAAGATCGTTTATCAAGCTAGATTGAAGATGTCACTTGTGATATACTGTAATATATTAAAATGGGGTATTTCATGATACTTGTTTTATATGCAATAACAATAATACCAAAGATAATAACGGTATGTTTTCAACGCTTAAAAGAATTCCTATAACGTCTCAGGACCCCGATTCTCGCGCACAAAATGTCAAAAAGGCCAATGTCGATAGGAAACTAATTTTCGTAGTCTCAGAATGTCACGTTAGAGATAAATCTACCACGCAACGCACGACATCCATCGAGTAGTCTATAGCAATCAACATCTATGTCGTGTTTTTTCGACATAATAAGTCTGTTAAAGGTTTATAGCGCTTAAATTGGAGACTAAACCGCAGAGTAAGTTTTCACAGATAATCCCTATTAATATTATAAATGCGAAAGTAACTCTGTCTGTCTGTCTGTTACGCTTTCCCCCTTAAACTACTGAATCGATTTGGATCAAATTGGGTATGGAGGTAGTTTTAGATCCGAGAAAGGACATAGGATAGTTTTTATCCGACTGCGCAAAAAGCCGCTGTCGGAAAGCTAGTGTGTAATAAAAAGCCATTACTCCTTTAAAAAAACTGTTCAAATTATTTGTTCCTGAGTCCTGAGTCACATCTCATTCATTTCATTCATTTCGAAGTGGACTTTTAATCTGAATCCCCACATGCAGTCCTCAGGTGGTGTAAATCAGGTGACAATAAACTAGTAGTAGGCTTCAGCCGTGGCTAGTGACCACCCACCAGACAAAGCCGCACCGCCTAGTGAACTTGCCGTGTTCCGGTGTGATGTCTGTACCCGAAGTTGTCCGGTACAACTACGAGTTGTCAATACGAAGGAAATTTTGGAATACCTACTATTATGAACCTGTCAAGTTAATAAGTTAAGATGCAAAAATATAATTATTTTACATAAATAAATTATTTTTTTTATCCAACATTTATTTTCATTTTATCAAACGTTTTGAATTTAAAAAATGAATTCGAAAACGTATTTTGACAGGTTCAAGATAGTATTTATTTTTAGTTTAAAATAAATACTATTACTAATAAATAAAAGTGATACGCACTTCCAGGCGATACATTGCGGAAATAAAATGCGGAAAATTTCGTCAAACCTAATCTTGACACTATTCAACTTGAAATTCCCGCCATAACCACACACTTCAACCCTTTAGTGTCCCACTGCTGGGCACGGGTCTTCTCTCAACTATCTTATGAGTTCCACACACGCTGGATAAGTGCGCGTTGGTGGATGTCACATGTCGTCAAATAATCAGTGCTTAGACATGCCGGTTTCCTCACGATGTTTTCCGTCACCGATATTAAGCAACAGAGATCAAACAATTCTCACAAAGATGTGTGGGCACGACCAGGATTCGAACCCGCAACCTTATTTTTCTGGGGCGAGGCCCGTACCGCTGCGCCACCGCTGCCGTTTAACGATTGACAAAGCCATAACCACAATGTTATTAATTACTGTAACTTTTATATTGGAGTCCTTAGGTTACAGTAGTAAGGGTCATTTTAGATTGACAGGTAAAGTAGGTCAGTCTATAGAACATCCATTATAACTCTTACGTAGTAGGTATAAGGTCCATTTTGGATTGTAATATATTGAATAGGCTCGAAGGTTTTAATTGAATATTAGCGTGCGTGCAACCATTAGTAAATAGTTAATTGACCTGCGATAATGATTTACAAGCAAATTAAACATCAAAGAAATTTCGACCTTGACTACTTAACAATAGAACTCACTTTTAGTGATACTTCTTTTTCAAGTGACGTTGTAATTCTACAGATTTGATTTTCAGTTGTTTTTTGGTTGTAATTTTTTTGTGAACGATTTTGAAGCTTGTGCTTGATTGCTTTAAAGTTGAAAATTAATTGGCATATTTTTGTTTCAGGTACATGTTAATGATTTAGAACGATTTGCAGTTGTGTGTGAGTATTTAAAAAAATGCTGTTCATATTGGAATTTTAAATATGAAGTCTCAGCCGGGCTTCCATATTAAGCTAAATTAAATTGTTCTCTCTCTCTCTCTCTCTTAAACGCGAGGAATGTACTAAACTTAGCATTTGTAGGTATGAGATGCGTTACGAGAGACGCACCGTGCCTAAGGCCGATTGTCAGAAAGCAGTATAAACCGGTTTTAACCAAGCAAAGGTTGCGTCGCGCCTTAGGCAGACGTCGACACCTACACATGCAAAGCGACAAGACAAAGTGCGTAGTTAAAATCTTTGAGGTTTTTTCTAATAAAAACGGCGAAATCAAGTTAATATTTTCATACGATTATTTGATTATTTTCGTAGAAAAAGGGTATTTAAACAATGTTTCCTGTATAAATTCCCCATTTTCCTTATAGTCTGTACAAATAAATGTGTCGCGTGTATTATAAGGAAAATGACGGCAGAAATGGTTTACTCTAGGTATTTTTGTTATTGAATAATATTTATTTATATACCTACCTATGATAATCTAACACAGAAAAAGCAATATTTACACAATTTTTACAAATAGAGAAAGTGTATCTGTTAGGTGTATCAGTTAATTGCATCGTAGCGCCTAAACGGATGGACTGTTAATGCGAGTCTTTTTATTTGAAAGCCAAAGTAATAAAGATGGATGTCAGTTAAAAAAATTTCGTAGTTTTAATAGTGATTATTAATTTTATTGATTCTCTTATACTCTCGCCTCTTTGTATTAGGTAAATTAAAAAAAAATACTTTGTCAAACATTAACACATATTATTATTTCGACCCTGACCAGACGACCTCGGTAGTCGAGCGGTGTAAGCCGTCCGATTGGGTTATACAGTGCCCGGGAGGTCGCGGATTCTATTCCCGCCCCGGACAATATTTGTGTAACAACAAAGATTTGTTTCGGTGTCTGGTTGGTTGAGGGACTCCCTCCGTGCCTCGGAGAGCACGTTAAGCCGTCGGTCCCAGTTGTCATTTAACACATCTATGACAGTCGTTACATGTAGTCAGAAGCCAATATAATCTGACACCTGGTCTAACCATCTCTGCTACTGGTTCCCTACGGGTTTCGAGGTCAGATGGCAGTCGCTCGTATAATTCTGGTAGCTAGCCGCATCAGGTTAGACTGGGAGCCGACCTCAATAGAAATGGGAAAAAGGCAAGGGGACTGATGATGATGTTAAGTTTTTATTTCGATGCCAAGTACAGACAAAAATTTTCAGGTTAAAATTAATAAAAAGCAGGATTAATTGTGGTTTAAAAAACTGATCTACCTATAGCATACAAAAATAATGGATAAATAATAAATCACTATTCTTTTCCCGATGCAATACGAATACAAAATACTCGTCGAAAACTTCCCGCCAACTTGAACATTGTTTTACTTCTACAGCCGTATTCTGATACCTCAGAATCTGAAGACGAAACTCAGACTGAAATGTAAATTAATTATTTAGCGCTTAAGTATGTCTCTTGTTGTTGAGTGACGATCTTTGCAAGGTAAGAGCTGGATGAGAGTAGCCGCGGATCGTGCTCGTGATGTACATGTGACATCTATCAACCCGCACTTGCCCAGCGTGTGTGGGTTGAAGGCCATAACTTTTACAACTAGTAAAATAGTTGAGAGAAATTTCGTGCCCAGCAGTGGGACACTAAAACAGGGCTGAAATGATACTAGTTTTCTTTTGAAATACACCTAATTATAAAAATGAATGTAAATCTAAATGTGTTGCTAGGCGCAAAACTCAAGAACGGCTGAACCGATTTTAGGATTACTCCTTGAAGTATGTGGATGGTTCTAACGCAGAGAATAATTTTAAAAATTGCCTGAATCAGTCTAAAACAACACTTTTATATACTCCCATACAAACTATTAAATATAGATATCATTACTAATAGATCATATAAAAGAAAAAAAATACCTATTTCATTCTTAATGAAGTTTTATTCACTTCAACCCTTTTTAGTGTCCCACTGCTGGGCACGGGTCTTGTTCCACCTGTCTCACGATTTGAGAGAGTTAAGCACTTAATCCAAGATTGTTCTGATGTCTTCGAATGATTAGTTCTTCAATATTTATCGCTTCACCGATGTTGAGCAGCGGCTATGAAACAATTAACACAAAGATGTGTACGCACGACCGGGTGTCAAACCAGCGACCTTATATTCAAACGCGAGGACTGTGCCGCTGCGCCACCGCTATCCTTCTGTTCTATTATAAACACAGAACTAACAAAAAATTTGGGCACTGTGCAAAAAGTAGTTATATAAATAAATAAAATAAATAAATATTCTGGGACATTAACACACACGGTCATCTGGTCCCAAGCTAAGCAGAGCTTGTGTTATGGAAACCAGATAACTGGTATATACTATACATATAATACTTTTCTTTTGTAAATATATACTTATAATAGATATTTACACCCAGACTCGACACAAACACAAATGTTCATCACTAATGTTTGTCTCGGGTGGGAATCGTACCCACGACCTGCGGCGTGAAAAGCCCGTGCCTCTCAGTTCTTTATTAAATTACCAATACAAACAGAATTCTGAATAAGGAGCCATAATGTTAAGAAAAGTTAACAACATATAGTCAATAGGGAAACATAAATCATACAAAAATCACCAATAAATTCACAATGGCGTGCTCCTTTTGCAAGTTGGGTAACAATGTATGATAAATTACTTTAGTTCATTGGCAGGACGAAAAGCTGTGGAAAGCGTCGAGTTTTATCAAAAGCTTAATGTTATATACAAGGTTAAAATTTTCTACATCTTTCTAGAATTTTTTTTGACAACTGTCTAGTTATACTTAAACTTTGATTTATGATATATATTAAAATAATTTCTACAAGAATTTCCAAAGTTAGATAATATAAAAAAAAAATCAATTTCTCGACCGACTTCAAAAAGAAAAAAAACCGACCAAGTGCGAATCAGCCTCGTGCACCGAGGGTTCGAAGAAGTATGTTTTTTTCACAGCTTCAAGGGACACTAGACCTGAGTATTTGCTTCGAATTTCAACATACTCAACTCGTAAGATAGTTGTAATAATGAGTTACCTGTAGATCTGTTGTGCATAGAGATGGGCGGTGAGTAAATACTATTTTAGTATTTACTGAGTAAATAGTAAATACTGAGTATTTACTCATTTCTACTGAGTATTTACTCTAACGCATGAGTAAATACTTTTGACAATAGTGGAGTGTCTTTTTTGCGAACTGACTGCTATGCCGGAGGTCGGGGGTGCGTTTCCCGCCCCGAACAAATCTTTGTGTGATGAGCATGATGGTTTTTTTTAGGTCTGAGTTAAAATTTATCTATAAATAACGGACTCGGTTGACGTCGTCCTGCCCGGTAAAGCAGTGCCATCTACCGGGTCTCAGACCTACCTAATATAACCACCCAAATATAACCACGGCAGTTTAAGTCATGAATACTAATTGCTTTTCCTTCAGCTTTCCTTTTATAATATCTCGCCCAGTTTTCGGCCGTGACTTTTTCTTTCGGATAACTTCTGTCTTTCTAATTTTCCTTTCCCAATTTCTTATTTTTATCTTTTTTTCTTAAAAAACAATCTCGTACTTCAAGAAATATTCTAAAAACAGAATTAGCGAAAGCAGCCGTTCACGCGTGATGGCGTGACCAAGGGATATAGGGATTCATTTTTATATAAATAGATAGATTAGTAACCGACCAAAAGTTCGGTTTCGGTTGCGGCAAGTTTCGGCAGAAAAATGCAGCTGCTATGCCAGTTCCGTTTTCGGCAGAAAAAGTGCCGAAACTGAACGAAAAAGTAAGCAATTTTCTGAGTAGACTGCGTTTTGAAGAGCGTAGTATAGCATACCCTCCCGTTAAGTGGAGTGACGATCTGCGAAAGATAATCGGCAAGCCGATAACAGGGTGAAATGAATTGTATTGGTAGAGATCTATGTCCAACCGTGGACTGCAATAGGCCGATGATGATGATGAACCACCAAAACAACTTATACTATGTGTGACCTTCAGTTACTTTGACTTTCTTTTTATCCTAAAATAGGGTTGCCCTTAACCACAACTTGCCTGATGTGAAACAATGATGCAGTCTACGATGAAACGCGCTTACCCAGTAAATACCGGTTCACTCGTGACTTGAAAACCGGAAGATTATAGCTATTGGAACACATAGATGCCGGCAGTGGATTCCACAATTTGGCAGTTCGCATAATGTGCGTACCCATGGAATTTCCACCCTATAACGATGGCGCATAGCCTCTACTTGAACGATGGAAGAACGGGGATTGGGGAATAAGATTGTGTAATTCCAACGCACACTCTCCGAAGTGTATCCGGTAAAAGACCGAAAGACTAGGAACTATGCGGCGATGCTCGAGACTTTTCAATTTAGCCTTGACGAGGGATTCGTTGCCAATAAGCTTCTTGGCTCGCCTTACTATAGACTCTAACGCCTCGTGTTGGTATTTGGCTGACACAACCCAAAAGAGGCGAGCAGTACATGCATGAACGAACTTGTGCTTCGTATAGCTCGAGCATCTGTTTCGGCCTGAAGTACTGATGCAGCTTCGCGAGGACACCTAGCTTTTTGGCAGCTAGTTAGGCCATGGACTCAATGTAGGGGCCAAATGAGGGTCGAAGTCATATTGACGCCAAGAAGCTCAAGGTGGTCTGTAATAGGCACGTGTACACCTTGAAAAGTAGGAGCCAATTGAATGGCCTTTTTTTAGCAGAGAATAGACACGCCTGGGTTTTAGCAGCATTAAACTTGACTAGATTGGCGTCACCCCAGTCGAAAACAGCATTAAGAGACAAGTTTAAGCGCTCAACCATGGCCTCTCTAAGGGACTAGATCTCAGCCGTACTGGCAAGTGGCCTAGACATATAGCTCTCTACAACTGTGCTATGTTAAAACGTAGTTCATTCCATTTCCTAGCCAGCTTCAGCCACTTCTTTTATTAAAGGGAAATGTCTCTAGCATCTCCTCGCCCTGGACAGACACGGGGGGAGTGGTACTCCTGTTTGTAGCAAGGGTAAGCAAGACCCAGCAGGGTTTCCAGCTCTAAGCAGCTAAGCCCGGTTCACCCCCTAAAATCTTTGGCGGTGGACTAACCCGCCGGCCAGCATCTGGAGCTGCGGAGCGGGACGATGTTTGCCACCCTCTCTTCTTTCCCAGCCATCGCGACCAGTCTATGACGGCCACATCGGGTACTTGGTCAGCGTATGCAGCGCCATGCTCTTCAGCCCCGAACTGGTGGCACTCGGGTGACTTCTTCCGTCCGAGGCGATTTAGGTATCTAATTGCAAAAACTCCCATGCATAGCCTGTAAGTGCCTGCGTCGTTTATAAGTCGAGGGTCACTTGGAGAGGATGGACCTTGCTCTGCCTCAGCTACCTCGCCTCGCCCTTTTCCGCATACTGCGTAAGGTCTATCTAATTATTTCGGAAAGGTAGCTTTCTAGTTCTTAGTATACCTACTATTAGAAAAAGAAAATAATATATTTGTTGCATACCTTAATTATTGTTACTTTGTCATTTTAAAATATTTGCGCGCGTGTGTATGTGTTAAAATTAGATTTACCTACTTTTTCGAATCGGTTAATCAGTTGGTCTAATTCAGGATTCTATGATAGTTCAATTAAAATTATTTGCTCTATTCCTTTAAGTAAGTACCTATGCCTACAGAATCAATAAATCAGAATAGGATCCGTAAGAATAAGCCAAATTCAAAATGGATTTACAACGTAAACACACACGAGCGCACTCAACGACTGAGGAACACGAATAAGCATGTCCTTGATGTTTGTTTGATTTTGCCTCTCATTCTATTATTTTCTAACTTCATTCAAAAAAGTGACAGAGAAACTAATAGCAAGTCGCATACCTTCTTTTGTTTTATGCAAAACATTATATCCCTTCAATGTAAAACAAAGAAACCTTACCTAAGTAGCCCCTTAGTGTGGTTGGTGATATGGACTTTAGTGTGTTATAATTATTTCATATTTTTGGGTGCGAAATTATCAAATTTAAGCAATACCTAGCTAACTTATCTATTTTCAAGCACATTTCCAACTAGGTATTAAGAAAAATTACAAGGAAAAGTTACATTGGTTCGGCATTTGTATGAATTAGCTAAAAAAATTAAATCCTTAGCGGGTCCTATCCTCAATGGGTCGTATTTTCTATGTCAAGCTCCTGGAAAGAACCAATTAATGTGATAAAAAATGAAAAAAAGTATTTACTGTCGATTTTTAGTAAATACTCAGTATAAAAGAGTATTTACACAGTATTTACTCACGTGACAGTATTTACTGAGTCTTTACCCATCTCTAGTTGTGCAACATCACATCTAAAAACCAATTTAAAAGGGTTTTAAAAAAACATTACCTTTCTCTGTGTCCATAGAAGTTCTTTATTTGCATGATACTTATTTGTTTACCTAAACTTAATTAATAGTAATAAGTAGTATTAGAAATCAGTAAGTATATTAAGAATTAAATCTGTATTATATAATTAGTTAAAAACGAGAACTGCTGCCAACAAACTTCAAAGTTCAAGTTCTTAGCCAGTTTCCTCACGATGTTTTCCTTCACCGATGTTGAGCAGCGGAGATGAAACAATTCACACAAACATGTGTGGGTACGACCAGGATTCGAACGTGCGGCCTTATTTTTGCTGCGCCACCATTATATGGTGAAACTTCCATGGGTACTGCCTATCTCCGTTTCCCTATAGCTATAATCTGCCTGTCTTCAAGTCACAAGTGAATAGGTATTTACTGTGTAAGCCTGTTTCATTGTAGCCCACATCATTGCTTCACAATAGACAAGTTGTGGTCAAGCGCAAGCCTGTGATAGAAAAAATAGTGAATCGAACCTGAGACTTTGTTAAAAACAGTCTTCCAATGAACCGATGTGGCAGTATATTAGTAGCAAATCATGATCATCTCATTTATCTTGCGAATATTTGAGATGTAACACAACGACTTATCACTTGACGAGGGTAGACAGTGGTACCGAACTGATCAATACGTCGAATAACCTTGATTTACACTCAGCAGATATAAAGGTCGACCTTCAATAATAACATAATATAATAATATAGTGGGACATTAACACACACGGCCATCTGATCCCAAACTAAGCAGAGCTTGTACTATGGAAACTAGATAACTGGTAATATACTACACTAGCTTCCGCCCGCAGCTTCACCCGCGTTGTTTTAGGATAAAAATTTGCCAAGTGACAGATCTTTAAGAACCCTTTATATTTAGTAGAGGGAAGTTCAGTTTTTAATGTGTGTGAAACGAAATAGGTACCACATTTCTACCCTTTAAGGGTTAAATTTTGAAAAATCCTGAAACACGTGTTTACTTATTTAAGGCCAGGAGTACTCCTGCGAAGTTTTGAATAAATTGGTCAAAGCAATCTTATATCTTCATATAAACTTTGGAAACCTGTTTCGCCCCTTTACAGGGTGAGTTTTCAAAAATCCTTTTTTAGTGCACCCCTAGACTCTATAAGGAACCTATGTGCCAAATTGGGAGTCTCCAGACACAGCGGTATGGGCTCTGCGTTGATATGTCAGTCAGTCAGTTTGTTCTTTTATATATTTAGAAAGAAGGAAGAATAAAGAAGAAAGAAGAAGAAGATATAATACTTTTTTTGTAAATACATACATAAATATAGATAACTGACTTTAAACCTATCTGCTGACTGCCTAGGTGGCTTAGAGAATAGCGTGTTTATCTACCCTCTGGGGTCGCGGGTTCAGATCTCGTGCTACCAAAAAGAGCGTCTTTTCTAACTTATATATTTGGAAATTCAACAGCTTTTTTATATAAATGTTTCTTAAAATAAGCATGTACATTATACTAAAGCAATAATAGGTCAGAGGTTAGAGCAGCGGGGGCGTAGCGGTAATGGCCTCGCCGTTTAAAATAGTATTTTTTTTAAGGTCGCGGGTTCGATTCTCGGTCGTGGGTTTGATTCCCGGTCGTGCCCGCACATCTTTGTGTGAATTGATTCATCTCAATATATTACACATGTCAAATTTTTGACACCCCTCTTAAGCGTTGAGTGTTTATAAACAAATGTTAAGTATAGCGATATCCACCTCTACCTACCCTTAAGTAAATACAGACACGATTTAAAAGAGTTTCTCTGTTTACCCTGAAAGGTAAATAGAAGCGTAAAGCGTAAAATTTCAATCAGTTTTAATGTTTTATCAGTTCATTGACGTGAAATAGCTGATAAATTGTAAATTACACTGCTGACCAAATAAAGTACTCACTAGAAATATTCAGATTATGTGGTACACACGACTACACATCAAGCTACATTCCCAGTATAACCTGACCTCTAGTTGTACGGAAATCGTATACAATGCGAGATCAGGTTATACTAGAAATGTATAGTTTGATGTGTAGCCGTGTGTATTAGCTTCCGCTCGAGGCTTCACGCGCGTGGTTTTAGAATAAAAAGTAACCTATATGCTATTCCAGACTGTTATCTATCTATGACAAATTTTATCCATATCCATCCAGTAGTTTTTGCGTGAAGAGATCCACACATCCGTACAAACTTTCATTGTATTGTAGGAAGTGTAGGAAGAAGTCCCTTCTTCTTCTTTTTTTAATTTAAGGTTAACCCCTGTCGGCGCATCTGATGAAATTCTCTCCATTTGGCTCAATCTAGAGCAGTTTTTAAAATCCCATAGAGTCCCATATAGTATTTTCATAGATTTACACGAATATATCACACATTGAAATAAAACTACTGTACGGATTTTATCACGGTGTAGGATTTATTAATATTATTTTTCCTATTTTATATTTTAGATCTGGACGTTTCAAAGTCCACCCGTGACCATGAAGTCTGAAAAGAGTTTGAAACGTCTGGATCTTAAATCTAAAATATACCGCGATAGAATCCGTTATAAAGCCGGTTTTTTTTTCAAAGTCTCATACATTTTGGCGGTCATAGTGAGTTTCGATCAGATCAACGTCGGCTGTCAAGAATGACAGGTGACACCACAGAGCTGTTCTAGTGAATGAAGTCTATGTATAGCTTTATGATTACTTATAATGTTCTTTGTGTTAACTGTTACCTATTTTAAATAAATAAATAAATAAATAAATAATAATAATAAATATTCTGGGACATTAACACACACGGTCATCTGGTCCCAAGCTAAGCAGAGCTTGTGTTATGGAAACCAGATAACTGGTATATACTATACATATAATACTTTTCTTTTGTAAATGTATACTTATAATAGAAATATACACCCAGACTCGACACAAACACAAATGTTTTTCATCACTAATGTTTGTCTCGGGTGGGAATCGAACCCACGACCTGTGGCGTGAAAAGCAAGTATCTTACCGACCACGCCACCGCGGCACCGGCCCGTCTAGTTAACTATTGGACCCCGAGCTAGACGTCTGCTCGAATCAAGAGAACATCTTATGAGACGCCAAGTAGAGCGGTCGTGTGCGCGGCTAATCCACCTTTTATCTTAGTTTTACTTACTGAATCCCCTAGGACCAGGACATTAACAGTTTAACTGGAGTAGGTAGGGTAATCTGTGAGTTACTGTTTCAGTTATCAGTGTAACTACTTACCGATTTACATATCTAAGTTAATTTATAAAAGACCACCCTGACACATTTTATATAAGTTTCTTCGTTCACCGAACCTACTTCTGCCTACCTACTAGGTTGGGAGGGCCTTTCATTTGCACCCCCTCTTATAAACAGTACCCTTAGTACAGGTTCCTCAATACGAAAATAGTCTCAGACTACTATCTTGACTTTGTCAAAATCAGTTTTTACATATTTTTTATTCATTTAAAACGTTTTTATAGAGGAAATGTAATGCTTGACATTAATTATGATGGATTGTAAACAGAATAGATAAATAAATTTGTAGATTTGTCTGCATTTTAACCACAGATAATATAATACTATACTAGATTTTAACTTATTATCTTCACAGGTTCGTGACAGTATTTGAAAACTTTTTTCGTATTGATAACTCGTACTAAGGGTACAGGTATCAAATATACCTGTGTGTGACGATTTAAAATACACGAGGCTTACAATCAGACGTAAAATAATTCAATGAGTAATTAAAAACACGAATTAGTGAACATTTAACATTTAATTGGTCAGTATTGTGTTAAAAGTTAAAACGTGAGAGAAGAATTAATTTGTACATAATTAAAGACCTCTGGTATGAAAATGGTTTTACTGCCACTTTCTCACCGAAAATCATTCGTAATCACAAGTGAATCGGTATATTGGGCAGGCGCGTTTCATCGTAGACTTCATCATTGTTTGACATCAGGCAAATTGTAGTCAAGCGCAAGATGATATAACACATTTCAATTGTATAAAAGTAACTTAAACTAACATTGTAACTTGGGCAATAACCCGGCAAAATTTAGTGGCACCCCATCAATTTTGAGGCTGGTACTTAGCCACGTCATTGTACGTGGTCGGGTAATATATTGGTGTTTGCAAGTTTTGGTTAGTAACAGGTGTTTTTAACCGTTATACAGGGGGAGTACAATCGGTGCTATACATGATGTGTCAAAATTTGCTCTTAAGTAATTTATGTTTTTCTTACACTACCCATTTATTTCTAAGCAGTCACCGTAATGGACGCTGTTAACACCAGAAGTAACGCACGTTGCCGACCCTTTAGATGTCGACGCGTCTGTCTACTGTACACATAGGAACAGTCAGGAAACGCTTTGGTTTGCTTAAATAATACCCGAGAGTCTAGACAGAGATGTCCCATACGTAATGGTGAGCGGGCTTCATGCCATTCATCAAGCAACATTGTCAACTTCAAGCAACTGCATCGCCCATCGTAGGTATGCTAACTCCTTTTGAGCGCCCTGATATGGCACAAGGCGGCTACGTGCAGAAAGTTGATACCAAGAAAAATGCAAAAAGGTGGGTGGGTCACCTTAAAAATGTGCATTTAGCCGCTAAATAGCTTGATAGCTTAATAGAAATCGGCCTGTCTAAGAACGAATTATTCGAGGACATATGACATCCACCGACCCGCACTTGGCCAGTGCGTGCGGATTAAGGCCTAAACTCTCTTAACTCATAAGATAGTTGAGAGAAGACCGGTGCTCAGCAGTGGGACACTAAAAAGGGTTGAAGTGATATAAAAATCGATTCCGATAAATTTCCAGTGCGTTCAGGCTTTGTTTTATACTATGTAGTGATTCTGGGACATTAACACACACGGTCATCTGGTCCCAAACTAAGCAGAGCTTGTGTTATGGAAACCAGATATATACCAGGTTTAAATTATACATTTATTACTTTTCTTTTGTAAATATATACTTATAATAGATATTTACACCCAGACTCGACACAAACACTAATGTTCATCATAAATGTTTGTCTCGGGTGAGAATCGAACCCACGACCTGCTGCGTGAAAAGCGAGTATCTTACCGAACAGGCCACCGGCAAGTCGAAAAGAAAAGTCTCAAACGGGAGTGACGTTTTTAGTGTTACAACTTTATAACAAAAATTAAAGTTGCCAATTAATTACATACAATTTTATGTGTAGTTGTACTAAACCAAGGGTAATTAAATTCAGTTCAAAATTATTTATTTATTGTTTAGGTTTATCAAAAGTTGTTACAATATTAATAGCTTATGGTACATCCAAAGTATGTATAAATTCTAATTGCACAACTAATTACAGATAAACACAGCATGCATTAGGTCTAGTCGTACTTATAAACTATATAGGTTAAAAGAAAAGAATAAAAACGACACTAAAATTAAAGACATGCATTTAAAACAAAATTTAAAAAAAAATGCAACAGTTTCATCGCAATCAAAAGGCATCCGTAACAGTATCAATCAGATATCTACGGAAAGTACCAAGCTTCATTAAATAGATGAATATCCATTGACCCACTACAATCGTTTAGATCTCTACAAAGTCTTGGGATTGGTGAATTATGGCCCAGTACCGTGCGGCGTATCGCAGGATCCAGTGGTGTTATTGGAGTACGGGGAGTACGACGCGGCACTCGAAACATTAGCTTCGATATTAATTGAGGACCACCGACTTGATCATGAAATAGTTTATACAATAAAGTTAGGTCGATAAGGATCAGTTTATTAGTAGAACATTATACTTCACCCGTGCAAAGCCAAGACGGGTCACCACTGACAAAAAGCAAAGTAACTAACTTTCCTGTCATTACAAAAAAGTTCATATATCACAAAGAAAAAAAAGGTTTTCCCAAGAGCCTCACTAATCCAGGTGTTCTAAACTTTGATGTATAGTACAGGGGTGCTACAAATCACGGCGGTATAGACAGGGGTGTCGCGGATGTGATTAAAACGGGTCAGGTGTGACAAACACAAAGGGCTTTTGATTTTCGTGTTAGTTTGTACATGGAAAGCAGAATAGATGTTGGATAAAGAGCAATATTGCGAATTTCAATGTCTTCTATTCTTATACGTAGGTATATATTTTAAAATAGTCTGACATATATTATAATAGTTAATAATAACTATTATCATTTAATTCTGATACGAAATATACCATTTCATAGGTTCCTGTCACATTCTTTAAAATGAAGTAAATAGAAGTTTTACAAATTTTGCGTTTTGATTAACAATTAAATTTTGTATTGTCTTAGATTTACGCGAATATCACACATTGAAATAAAACTACTTTTTAACGGATTTTATCGCGGTTTATTTTAGATTTTAGATCCTGACGTTTCAAAGTCTTTTCAGACTTCATGTTCACGGGTGGACTGAGGTATTTGACGTTCAAAAAAATTAATCACGATTATTACTGAAAAAAAATCGTTAAATAGTAGTTTTATTTCAATTTTTTTTTTTTTTTTTAATATTTTGAACTTTTTATTATGATTACCATTTAGACCAAAGTCCTAATCAAGACAAACGAGATTGTGTCGTTTTGTTTGAATCGGGTCGAGTTCCTAGTGCCACCTTCCAGTTCTTCTATTTCCACACACGTTTTGGTCCGGCAAGATGTGAACCCACGACCTCTTAAAGACGACCATACTATACTCTACGCCACCGAGGCAGTCAAAATACGTATAGTTTAGTAACAAAACATTACCCTTCACGCCTCGTGCAAACGATCAGTCAAGTACGGTTTGCATAAAAACCGATTGACTAATAGCACTAGTTCGGGTACCGTCCGCAAAATAAATCAACGTGACGTCAGCTAGGATATTAGTTTTAACTATATTTTCGGCTTGGAACAGTTTGGCTCACATACAAAACTTACTTTAACCCGCAGCTTCACCAGCGGGTCCAGTCGCTAGTATTTTTAACCAACTTAAAAAAGATCATGTTCTCAATTAGGGTATTTATATATTATATGTATAGTACAATATATGTATGTTTTTAAAGTATTATATGTATAGTATCTACCAGTTATCTGGTTTCCATAACACAAGCTCAGGTGACCGTGTGTGTAAATGTCCTTATTTATTTATTTATTTATTTTATTTAAATAATAGTATTTTCTTAGATTTACGCGAATATATCACACATTGAAATAAAACTACTTTAAAATTGATTTTATCGCGGTTTATTTTAGATTTTAGATCCAGACGCTTCAAAGTCTTTTGAGACTTCATGGTCGCGGGTGGACTGAGGTATTTGATGTCCGAAATTATGACGTATTAAAAATATATATAACAATTTTGGACATCAAATACCTCACTTTACCCGTGACCATGAAGTCTGAAAAGACTGAAACGTCGGGATCTAAAATCTAAAATAAACCGCGATAGAATCCGTTAAAAAGTAGTTTTATTTCAATGTATAACGCGCGCGTAAATACAAATATCCCGGCATCGGCCGGCGCACCGCGCATGCGTGAACGTAGCGTCCCTCACGTGGCGCATGCGCGATCGGTAGCGTCCTTCGCGCAGCGGCGCTCCCGCCTGAAGAGGCAGTCGCGCGCAGGCGCTAACGCTGAGCGTCCACAAACAGTAGTGATACCGCGGCTCTCGCTCTTTCCCGCCATTTCGTACCTTGTGCCTAGACATATGTAAATTTAAACTCTGTAAAACCATATTATATGTACCGCATTTCACTGTTAAAGAAATAAATACTTTTGAACCACCACAGTGACGCCCAACTAGTGGCCACGTTTGAACAACGACGGCAAAACGAACCCATTGAGTGAAGTTTGGTTAATACGGTTATTCAGTGAATATAACATACATTAACATGCCACGGACGACGCGGGCTTCTCGAGCTCGCGCCGAGGCAGAGGAGCAAGGGAACGACGCATACTCCGACGCGGACTGTGACTCGGTGGTGGAGCCGCGCGCCTGTGCTGGCGCCGCTCCCACTCACACACGAGGCGCATCCGACGCGGCCGAGGTGTTGCGCGCCCAGAGGGGCGCCGCCCTCGACCATGCACTCGGCGGGGCCCACAGGGAAGTACCCGCCGCAGCGTTCAGCGGGGCCCACATCGGCGCACCCGCCGCAATGTACAGCGGGGCCCACACAGGCGCACCCGCCGCCACAGCGTTCAGCGGGGCCCAGGCAGGCGCACCCACCGCCGCCGCAATGTCCAGCGGGGCCCACACAGGTGCACCAGCTGCAGCACTCGACACCGAGAGGCTGCTTTTCACCATGATGGAATCATTCGCTAGGATGCAGGCGGAGACCAACCGCACACTAGTGGAAACCCTACGTTCGTCACCTTACGGCGACCAGTGGAACCCAGTCGCGTCGACATCGGCGGCATCGCCCACAGCGAACACGCCCGCAACCTTCGGCGGTAACTTTTCAAAGTGCACCGCAAGGTTCGACGGTCAGTCACGCGACACCGAGGTCCTGGAGGCCTTCATCGATGCAGTCGAGGTTTATAAGGAGTGCACCGTCGTAACCGACGAGCGTGCCCTACGCGGTCTTCCCATGTTGCTGAGCGGCGACGCGGCGGTATGGTGGCGCGGCGCGCGAGCCAGCGTCAGCTCGTGGTCAGACGCGCTCGTACGCCTGCGCGCCACCTACGGCGTGCAGAAGCCCGCGTACAGAATACTGCGTGAGGTATTCGCGTGTGAGCAGAGTGAGTGTGAACGTGCCGAAGTTTTCATTTCGAAGGTACGATCTTTATTAGTTCAATTACCATATAGTGTACCAGGTGCGATGATAGTGGACATTGTGTACGGTTTACTACATCGTAGGTTGCGAAAACGTTTGCCGCGAGATGCTATCAAGAACATAGATAACTTGTTAGAAAAAGCGAGAGTCGTAGAGGATTCCATTACGGAATTAAATAGTCCTACAATCGTATCCGCGAATAATTCGAACGTACCTACCGCTCACGAGGGCGCTACTACGGGTCCGAGCGCTACTATAAGCACCAAACTCACCTCTAACTCGAACGAATCCTATAAACGCGTTCGCACTAAATGTGCACACTGCAAAAGTTACGGCCACACGGCTGATGTATGTCGCAAGGCTAACAAAGTCGTTACGACTAATAAAGTAGGGAAGGATAGTAATCCGATACGATGCTATGGGTGCGGCCAACCAGGGGTAGTCAAGTCGAAGTGCGAAACTTGTTCGAATAATCCCGCGCCCGCGAAGTCTACCGATTTTAATGTCATAAAGGGTGACGTCTTAGCGACAACGTCGGCGCACCCTCTGATTTCCATAAGCGTGGTAGGTAAAGAAGGTGTAGCGATAGTCGACACCGGGGCATCGCATAGTGTTGCTAGCCCGTTATTGTACTCATTGTTAATCGATAACGGTGTTCAATTCCATGACACGGAACGTCTTATCGGACTCGCCGATGGCTCGTGTCATAGGAAGATGGCGAAGACTGCTACTGTACCTGTCATCCTAAATAGTCGAAGAGTCGACACCGAGTTCATGGTATTTCCTGGAGACGACACCAGGACACTTTTAGGTAGAGATTTCATTGCTAACGCGGCTATCGTTTTAAACGTAGCCCAGGAGTCATGGCATTTCGCAGATAGTCCAGGAGACCGGTTCCCGTTTTTGAAAACTTATGTATTGAACACCGCGTCTGTGATGCACGCGGAGGTTCGTGGTGTAGCACTGCGCCAAGACGAAGGTACCAGCTTGTCGCCGGAGCACAGGGCCGCACTCAACGAGTTCTTGCAAGACAGAGTCGCCCAGTTCGCTGCGACGGGACCTCCTGCAGATTTCGCCGTTCATAAGATTAAGGTAAGTGAGACGCAGGAACCTTTGGCTTCTCCTCCCTATAGATTATCGCCGCCGAAAAGAGAAGCGCTCGAGAAGGAGCTGCATAACCTAATTAACTCAGATGTGATCGAGGAATGCGAGTCACCGTGGGCGTCGAATGTCGTACTTGTCAAGAAGAAGGATGGCAACTTCAGGTTATGTGTTGACTATCGTAAGCTCAACGCTGTCACCGAGCCTGACAGGTACCCTCTCCCTAGGATCGAGGACATTCTCCACGACGCTAAAACGGCTAAGTACATGACTACACTCGATCTCCGAGCTGGCTACTTTCAGGTAAACGTCGACCCCGACGATAGAGACAAGACAGCATTTACTACGCCACTCGGCACTTACAGATTTAAACGCATGCCAATGGGTTTGCGCAATTCAGGCGCCACATTCCAAAGGCTGATCGACAGATTTAAGTCAAACTTGCCAAATACGACTTTACTGGCGTATTTAGATGATCTGCTGGTGATGTCCGATGACAGCTTCGAAAAGCACCTTGCCGATCTCGCCTCCGTGTTTGACCGACTCGCTATGTTCAACCTGCGAGTAAATCGCGAAAAGAGCCACTTCGCTAGGGAATCGGTAAAGTTTCTAGGGCATGTTATCCTACCAGGTGGTATTCACGTCGATCCGGCAAAGACCGCAGCGATAGCGGACATGCCAACGCCTCGGAACGTAAAACATCTGAAATGTTTCCTGCAGACCTCCAGCTGGTTCAGGCGCTTCGTACCTAATTATGCAGAGGTCGCCAAACCGTTGACAATGCTGCTAAAAAAGGTAAGTATATGGAAATGGGGCCCGGAGCAGCAAGCGGCTTTCGAGACGATCAAGCAGCTGCTGGTGTCGGCGCCAATTCTACGTCAGGCTGATGCGACGTTGCCTTTCGTCCTCAGAACTGACAGCAGCGGCTATGCTCTCGGGGCTGTTCTCCTCCAGGGGGAGGGGACTGACGAGCGCCCAATAGAATACGCCAGCCGCCTTCTAACTGCAGCTGAAAGAAACTACAGCACGACGGAGAGGGAAGCGCTGGCCGTCGTCTGGGCAGTCTCCAAGTTCAGGGGATATATCGATGGCGCTGAAGTCGTGATTAAATCAGACCATCAGCCGCTTAGGTGGCTGATGAGTATGAAGTCTCCGAGCGGCCGCTTAGCAAGGTGGGCTCTGAGCCTTCAGGAGTATAACCTGAGAATAGAATACACACCAGGTAAGGGCAATGTTATAGCGGACACACTTTCACGTCCAGCGTGCGCTGAGGACGCCGATTGTGACCTGTGCTGCGCTGCAGTCGACGTGCCCTCTCGTGGTCTGAAGGACCTACGCGAGAATCAGCGAAAAGATCCGGAGGTCAGTAAGATCATCGAAGCTATGGAATCCAGCGACCCATCTAGGGGGAGGGTATGGGCCAGCAAAGGGTATGTACTTACAGAAGGTGTATTATACAGGTATTGTCCGGAGAATGAAGAGCACGACGATGCCAGTCTGGTGGTCCCAGAACAAGAACGTGCCAAGGTGTTGGCCGAATTCCATGATGCACCCACCGCTGGTCACATGGGTGCGGAACGTACGCTGCAGCGTTTAATCGGTAAGTACTATTGGCCAGGAATGCGTACGTACGTTGCTCAGTACGTTAAAAACTGTGTACCTTGTCAGCGTTACAAAGCTGACAATAGGAAACCGGCTGGGTTATTGCAGACGCCCGCTTCTACGCGTCGGTTTGAAGTAGTAGCCGTAGACCTGTTCGGTCCTCTGCCCGAAACAGCCAAAGGACATAAATGGATCCTGATAGTGGAGGACACATGCACGCGCTGGGTGGAGCTGTTCGCCCTTACTTCAGCTACTAGTGAGGAATGCGCAAAGGTACTTGTGTCTGAGGTATACTTACGGTTCGGTGTTCCCAGGCGCCTCGTTAGTGACAACGGTGTTCAATTCATAAGTGAGGTAATGCAGCAGACCTGTCACGCGATGGGGATCACACAATCTCTTACCTCGTTTTACCATCCCGAAGCGAACCCTGTTGAACGTAAAAACCGGGACCTCAAGCCACAGCTGGCGATTCTGTTAGGTAAAGATCATAACATGTGGGATATACACTTACCCGCGGTCCGCTTTGCTATGAACTCGGCGGTCACGTCAGGAACTGGTTACTCACCCGCTTATTTGAACTTCGCGCGAGACATGCGCGCACCTGCGGATGTCACGTCAGACATGCGCACCATCATTGAGAACGATAATTATGTAGGTGACATCACAAACTATCTTAAGAGGATTTCATCTGTGCTCTTAGATGCTCGCGACGTCTATGAGGGTGCCCAGGCAGCACAAAAGAAATACACCGACGAACATCGTCGGCCTGCCCCTGATTATAAGCTTGGTGATCTTGTACTGTTGAAAACTCAAGGGGCTAATGACACCGGTAGAGGGCAGACGTCAAAGTTTATTCCTCGTCGCGACGGGCCGTACAAAATCCAGGCTGTAGTAAGTCCCACCACGTATATTCTCGAGCGCCTTAGTGACGGCACAGTGTTAGGCAAGTATCATGCCTCCGTGCTGACTCCCTTCGTTGGTCGCATCCAAGCTCCAGTGCAGGAGAAACGTAAGAGAGGTAGGCCGCGTAGAAACTAACCCAAACGCGAGGACGTTCGTTAGGGTTAGAGGGGGAGACTATAACGCGCGCGTAAATACAAATATCCCGGCATCGGCCGGCGCACCGCGCATGCGTGAACGTAGCGTCCCTCACGTAGCGCATGCGCGATCGGTAGCGTCCTTCGCGCAGCGGCGCTCCCGCCTGAAGAGGCAGTCGCGCGCAGGCGCTAACGCTGAGCGTCCACAAACAGTAGTGATACCGCGGCTCTCGCTCTTTCCCGCCATTTCGTACCTTGTGCCTAGACATATGTAAATTTAAACTCTGTAAAACCATATTATATGTACCGCATTTCACTGTTAAAGAAATAAATACTTTTGAACCACCACAAATGTTAATATAATTTTTTTAAGGTTCTAGGTATCTCTGTCATTAATCAATGACTGCGCAAATATCTATAAAATATCTATTTCCCACTGCTGGGCACGGTTCTTCTCTCAACTATCTTACGAATTGAGAGAGTTTATGCCTTAATCCACACACGTTAGCCAAGTGCGGGTTGGTGGATGTCACATGTCCTCGAATGATTAGTTCTTAGATATGCCAGTTTGCTCTCTATTAACTTATACTAGCTTTCCGACAGCGGCTTCGCCCGCGTGTATGTCGGTTATCGCGCCAAAACATTACCTTCTTTTGGCGCAGTCGGATAAAATCTATCCTATGTCCTTTCTCGGTTCTCAAACTACCTCCATACCCAATTTCATCCAAATCGGTTCAGTAGTTTAAGCGGGAAAGCGTAACAGACGTACAGACAGAGTTACTTTCGCATTCGTAATATTAGTAGGGATAACACCCCTTTTTTTTCGGTAGGTTTTATGATCGTGTAAAGTCTTTTCACATTGATTTTGCGTGAATGTGAATTGTCCCTTAATGTTCATTCTTTTCAAGACGGCCATTTGTAATTCAATTAGTGAGTTAAGGAAAAACTCAAATTTAATTACCGTTACAATAATGTAATGCAATTAGGTAGAAGACATTTTCCTTTGCTCACAATTAGGAGCCACAATGGACTGAATTCCTTGAAACTTAATATTTTTATCCACTGATAAAAAGGAGGAGTAGAGAAAGCAAGTTTGACATGCCGTTTTCTTCTAGTATTTAATATTTGTAATTTTTTTTAAACTACGATAAAATCCTACTCATCTAGTCTGGTCTGAATCTAAATCATATTATTATTATTAATGTGAAAATGTGTTTCTAAAAATGTATACATGTTTGTTACTCTTTCACCCAAAAACTATTGGATAGAATTGGATAAAACTTGGCGCAGAGATAGATTATAGTCTGGATTCACACATAGGCTACTTTTTATCCCAACAAGTACCGCACAGGCGAAGCCGTGGGCGGATGCTAATATTACAAACGCGGATGTTTGTAAGAAAGTATGGATGTGTTTGTTACTTTTTCACGCAGAAACTACTGGACGAAATTAGATCAAATTCAGCACAGAGATAGATTATAAACATATAAGTTACTTTTTACTCCAAAAAGTACCACGCGGGCGAAGATTTCGCCGGAGCTGGTTCGATAAACAGTAGTTTTATTTCAACGTATTTTTCTTAATGCTGGTAGCCTCACAATGTTTTCGTTTACCGAACTAGGTAGTAACATTGGTAAACGTTCACACAAAGATGTGTAGACACAACCTACGACCTATATTTCAAAGCCGAGGCCGACACCGCTGCGCCACGCTGTTCACCATCCTTACTTCCTTACGTTGTAAATGCGATAGTGACTGTCTGTCGCCCGTTTATGCCAAAACTATTCCAACGATTTAGATGAAATTTGGTATGGATATAGTTTGACACCCGGGGAAGGATATAAGGTAGTTTTTATCTGACTACACAAAAAGTATAGTGGTTTAGTTAGCACGATAACAGAAATACGCGCGGGTAAAACCGCAATCGGAAAGTGTTTTCTTAGATTTGGTAATAATTGTGATTAATATTTTTGGATGTCAAATACTCAGTCCACCCGTCAACATGAAGTCTTAAAAGACTTTGAAACGTCGGGATCTAAAATCTAATATAAACCGGGATAAAATCCGTTAAAAGTAGTTTTATTTCAACGCAGTCGGAAAGCTAGTGTTGTTTACATATAGATAATAATATTGAAATAAGATAAATTATTTTTAACATGCAAAACAACAATATTTTCTTGACATTTGTGTAAACATTTTAAAAATCGGTCCAGCAGTTTTCGATTTTATTTATCACAAACTTAAATTAAAATTTTTACTACATTATCATATATAGATATAGACAAAATTTCTAGAACTAGGACACTGAAAATGTATAACGATATTAACTACGACGAACAAATTTTCTACAATCAAAACTGAACCTAATTTCAAGTACAACAAAGTACAAAATCTTGTAGCAAATCTAAAATTCAAATCGAAATTACACTTTAGATCTACAGAAGTAAAATTCAATTTTCTGTAAAAGGATTTCCGTGTTATGAAGCAGTTGTTTTTGGAATTCGAGTCTTATTAGTGAGTATATAAGTTTCAAAATTGAAAAGTTTAAAGGAAAGTCGTCGGGCACACGTTTTGTATGGAAGCTAAATATTGTTAAATTTCATTGTTTTAAGCGGATTACTTACAAAATAATATAGATTTAACTGTTTTGTACGACTTGTGGTAGCATTTGATAGTTTAATGCTTCAAATGTGGTTTAAATGTAGGAAATGTAGCTTAAAATACCCTCAGACTGGGTTTCCTATGACGTTCTTTGGGGACTGGGTCACCTTCGTTCATGGGTCTTCGAGTGTGTTAGTTATTTATAGGCCGACCGAGGTACAATATCATAAAACATTAATTAAATCTCTTAAAGAACTATTTAACCACAGATAAAAGTAATGTAAGACTATTCGTCACTAATATCCATATCGCTTGAATCATCATCACTGTCTGTGCAGCTTGAGGAATCAGAATCTTGGCGATAGGTGATACGCGAGTTAAACGGTCGGCCTATAGTGAGTAGTATTTCTCTAAACTCGTAAGATAGTTGAGAGAAGACCCGTGCCCAGCAGTGGGACACTAAAAAGGGTTGAATTGAAACTGGTGGTAGGCTTCGGCCGTGGCCGACCACCCATCACACAAAGCCGCACTGCAAGCGACCTTACCGTGTTGTGGTGTGACGTCTGGAGACACTATTTAAGAGGGTGGGTTGAAATTGTTACTCCTAGGTTTCTAACCATATAGAAGCTCATTCTACTGCCATCTTCTCACCGAAAGTCATTTATCATCACGAGTGTATACTGGGCTGGCGCGTTCCAACGTTCCATCGTCGACCTGTTAAGATTGTTGAGAGAACTAAAAGGTTGCTTAACTTAAATCGGAATAGAACCAGGAACTAAACAATTAAGTTTTAATTAAAATTTCCTATTATAGTACCTATAATAATTAATTCAAACAAAACGATTCCCACAAGGTGGAGGTCGTCAGCGAAGCGCGACGCATACGTAAGCTCCGTGAAAGCTCCCGTGGGAACTTATACTAACAACTTAACTGACAACTCGAATCTCTTGACATTTAACTATGATTATAACTAGGTTTGGTGTTAAAATGTTTATAGTGTCCTGTCAATATCTAAAAGGTGATAACGCGAGTGATTCCTCTGGTGTTGCAAGCGTCCACAAGTTCCGGTGATATACCATTTGGCTGTATGTTTGTCTTCCAACTTATTATTAAACCATTTTTACAAACATCTCTACTTCAGTAAAAAATAAAAATCATAATGTGGTCATCCATTTAGGCACTACGAGGCAACAACACTTGTACATTCATATGTATGTCCATCTAATAAATACAGTTTAAAAATAGTGTCATCTGTACGCAGTCGACTAACCTTTATCGATAGCACTTTTACTTGGTCTGGAAATTGAACTCTGGACTTTAATAATCCGATTTTACCACTAGCCACCGCAACATATTGTCGGTTATAAAGGATATTCTTAAAAAAACGTGCAAAAAATAACATCCCACCCACAGAACAAACTATAATACGGCTTCATATCAAATAACGACCATTTTAAAGTACCCTTACACAAGTAATTTTGAACCTTAATACTAGCCCATAAGGTATAAAGTTTAAAAACTAGAGGTCAGGGTAAAATGGTCTACAATGACGACAGTTGACGTATAGGATGAGATTCTTGAGAGAAAAAATAAAAGCAATTATTTTGTAATCAACACTGTTTGTCAGGTAGTCCGGTCAGTTCGGGTCACACACATTTTATAACTCACAAAGAATTTGATTTTTACTTAAATTACCAGGTGACATAGTTGTATTAGGCTTGATATAAGGCTAAACATTTTAACAGCGCCATGTCTTTATATTTTGGTTCTCCTTACTCATTTACACAAAAACCTCAATAAGTATGAAACCGAAAAAGACAGGAAACGCAGAGTAGAAACTCGGAGGAAAGATTTACCGATTTTCTTACATGCGAAACTTAATATTGTCAAACACTCTTCACACGTGCAGTCTGTCAATCTTTTTAATAAATTACCTGTAGAATTCAAAACTATACAAAGTGTAGATATATTTAAAAATAAACTATAGAGATTTTTACTTGAAAAGGCTTATTATAGCAAAGACGAATTTTGTGAGGATAAAAAATTGTGATTTAACATTCTTGACATTCTTGTAATTTAATTTGTATTGACATTAGTATAGGAAATAATATGTAAAACATAAATTGACATTATTAATTGTGGGTGCTGGGCGCGGGTCTTCTCTCAACTGTCTTACGAGTTCCGAGAGTTTAGGCATAAATCCATACATGCGAATTACGGTTGGATGATGTAATATGTGTCATATGATAAAGACTTAATTTAAACAAATGTTAAGCGCATTGATGGCTTTAAATTTTACGTACCCTATATTGTAATGTTTAGGTTTAAGATATACCACTTTATTCACAATGTTTTTCTGTATCTAAATGAGCAGCGTCTGATATAATGCTTTGGTAGTAGATACGACCAGGGATCAAACCTGCAATCTTTTCAGCGCATTTAAAAATACTGCAAAAGTACTATCATAACAAACAACAGAGATTTCAATAAAATCTCATTCTTTGTAGCCGGATTAAATATTTAATTTAAAACACAACAACGCAACACTACAAAGCAATTTACTACAAAACAGAGTGGGTTTCAAATAAAACCTGTACTGGTTTACTTTGCATGCATGGTTCACCGATCTGGACCCATACTTCTGCAGTAGCATCGGGTAACTGGTATTGGAGGGTAGCGGGATCCGAGGCACGGTGCACCGCTGGCCGACCGCAGGTAGTAGGGGACCCAAGTAACGAGTTAGCCACTCGTAAAAGGCTGTCCCGCCAACTCGCGAAAAATCCCGGGATGCGCCATCGTGCCGGTTGGCGACCGGATGAAAGGGCCCGATGGACATCCCCGGGGGGGCTCGGGCGTCCCCGCAGTCTCCATACCAGTTCCCCACTGATGTTGCCGTGGAGGGTGTGTCTGGTGGTGAACCATATGAAGCCTCATTCCACTTCCACCCTCAACTGATAATCACTCCACAATGGCAAAGAACAAGAGGAATGTAGGTAAACAGCGGCTGCACTCCCTTTCCTTAAAAGTGCACCTCAGTAACATACGAGGGTTGCACTCCAATCTCGTGCCGGTTCACTATCACCTGGAAACCGATAAGCCGTCACTCTTGTTCTTGACGGAGACGCAGATAGGTAGCCCGTCTGACGTGGGATACTTGTCGTACCCGGGATACACACTTGAGCATAATTTTAAACCTCATGCAGGAGTGTGTGTGTACGTTCGGGACGACATATGCTGTCGGCGTCTTCGGAACCTTGAAGACCGCAGATACTCTACGCTTTGGGTGCTGGTGGACACAGGCATAGAGAAAATTCTTTATGCGTGTGTCTACCGCTCGCACACCGGAGATCAGGAGACAACTAGGCTCACCGAATACCTCAGTGAGGCGGCTGAAGCGGCTCAACAGAGGTACCCGTCGGCCCAATTGGTGCTGCTGGGAGACTTCAATGCTCACCATCAAGAGTGGCTCTTCCCCAACCTGGATACTGACCATGCCGGGCGAGAAACGAGGAAGCTGGCCTTAGCATTGAATCTCACCCAGTTGGTGCGGGGTGCCACGCGGGTGCCAGATGTTGACTCGCACACACCCTACTGCTTGGACCTTCTGCTGACGACTGATCCAGACCGTTACTCAGTGTCGGTTTCTTCACCTCTGGGTAAATCAGACCACTGTCTGGTGAAATCTGTATCCGTCTACTCCCCGCCCGATTCCAGCCCTAGGGGCTACCGGCGAATATGGCGGTACAAGTCAGCAGACTGGGATGAGATGCGGTCCTTCTTTGCATCTTATCCATGGCAGCCCTTATGCTTCTCTTCTGGAGATCCCTCTACCTGTGCGGAAGCCGTGACCGATGCGCTGCGTCAGGCTATGGAGTATTTCATCCCATACTCTGACGTGCCGCAGTCCGGCAAAGCTCGCCCATGGTTTGGGCCACAATGTAGACGCGCGGAGACGCAGAAACATATGGCCTATCTAGCCTGGGTTGATGCTCGACAACGCAAGGCCAGGGATATAAGCCAAAAGAAGAGAGCCTTTAACAGGGCTGCCAAGTCCTGCAAGAAAGTGATGCAGAGGGCTCGCTTTGACCATATTAGCCGTATAGGGAACAAACTGGCTTCGTATCCAGCGGGTAGTAAAGCGTTTTGGTCCCTAGCTAAATCGGTCGAGGCGAACTTCTGCCGCCCCTCACTGCCTCCACTACAAAAACCTGACGGAACACTGGCTCACACTGCTGAGGATAAAGCAAATTTGTTTGCTTCTCTGTTTGCAGAGTCTTCACGTCTTGATGCTGGTGGCGCAATACCTCCTGTGTCGCCTGGCAGTCCGACTCACATGTCGGAAATTCGTATACGCCAAACAGAGGTTCGTGATGCGCTACGCAATCTTGACGTGAACAAAGTCAGTGGACCTGATGGTATTCCAGCCATAGTGTTGAAAACATGTGCGCCGGAGTTGTCTCCTGTACTGACACGCCTATTTAGGCTATCTCTAAGGACAGGTCAAGTGCCGAGATCATGGAAGCTTGCTAACGTGCAGCCCGTGCCCAAAAAAGGCAGTCGTGCCGATCCTGCTAACTATAGACCTATATCTGTTACCTCCATACTCTGTAAGAGCATGGAGCGTGTTCTAAATCGCAGGCTCCTGGCGTACCTAGAAGCCAATGATCTCCTCAGCGACCGACAGTATGGATTCCGAAGGAATCGGTCGACTGGGGATCTTTTAGCGTACGCCACATACATTTGGAATGAGGCCTTGGAGAGGTACGGTGAAGCGCTAGCAGTTTCACTTGATGTCTCCAAGGCCTTCGACAGGGTTTGGCATGACGGCCTTATTAGTAAGCTTCCATCTTACGGCTTGCCCACTGGATTCTGTGATTGGATATCTGATTTCCTGAGGAACAGATCAATCCGAGTGGTCATTGATGGCTGCTCTTCCGATCAAATGGATATTAATGCCGGTGTTCCTCAGGGTTCGGTACTCTCTGCAACACTCTTTCTGCTGCACATTAATGATCTGCTTAAGCCCGGGACCTTTGGGTATGCAGATGACAGCACAGTTGTAGAGAGCTATATGTCTAGTCCACGTGCCAGTGCGGCTGAGATCCAGTCCCTTAGGGAGGCCATGGTTGAGCGCTTAAACTTATCTCTCAAAGCTGTTTCCGACTGGGGTGACGCCAATCTAGTCAAGTTTAATGCTGCTAAAACCCAGGCGTGTCTATTCTCTGCTAAAAAAAGGCCATTCCAATTGGCTCTTACTTTTCAAGGTGTATCCGTGCCTATTACAGACCACCTTGAGCTTCTTGGCGTCAATATGACTTCAACCCTCAATTTTGGCCCGTACATTGAGTCTAAGGCTCAACTAGCCGCCAAAAAGCTAGGTGTCCTCGCGAAGGTGCGTCAGTACTTCACGCCAAAACAGATGCTTCAGCTATACCAAGCTCAAGTTCGCTCATGCATGGAGTACTGCTCGCATCTTTGGGATGGGTCGGCTAAATACCAACTCGAAGCGTTGGAGTCTATTGAAAGGCGAGCCAAGAGGCTTATTAGCAACGAATCCCTCGTCAAGGCTAAGTTGCAAAGCCTCGAGCATCGCCGCATAGTTGCTAGTCTTTCGGTCTTTTACCGGATACACTTCGGAGAGTGTGCGTTGGAATTACACAATCTTATTCCCCCATCCCCGTTCTTCCATCGGACAAGTAGAGGTACGGCTATGCGACACCGTTATATGGTGGAAATTCCACGGGTACGCACAAAGCGCTTTGCTTCGACTTTTATTGTGCGAACTGCCAAATTGTGGAATTCGCTGCCGGCATCTGTGTTTCCCGATAGCTATAATCTAGTGGTCTTCAAGTCAAGAGTGAATCGGTATATACTGGGTAAGCGCGTTCCATCGTAGACTGCATCATTGCTTCACATCAGGCAAGTTGTGGTCAAGCGCAAGCCTATTTTAGATTAAAAAAAAAAAAAAAAAAAATGCTCCTCCCCTCATTTAGTTTCAACAAAAAAAATTATGTTTTTCATTTTCTTTGTACTAATTATTGTCGTAATAAACACAATTAGTGTATTAGTAAGAAATTTTATCATCCATAAGCAACATTAAGGATTGAAATAAAACTATATTCCTACGGATTATTTCGCGGTTATTCTAGTTTTTAAAGCCAACGTTTTGTTCCCCGTGACCATGATGGCTGCGAAACGTCCAAAACGTCGGGATAGAAATAAAATCAATAATTAGAATGCTAATTCTTTTATTATTACAAAAGCTTGTTGGTCCATTGGTAAGAGTGTTCGCTAAGTTACCCAATTACGTATGGGACCCAAACATAGCCGGCCAAAAGGTGGGTTATTTCACTTCTGTCAATGTCAATAAATCCAATCCCAAAGGTCAAAGATGAATAAAAACTTACTGACCTATATAAAAACCAGTCTAGACAGACAGATCTTGACATCTCAAGAGAAAATTTTGTGTCTTGTAACTTTGATAAATGCTTAAATGAATATTGAATTAATTAATTACTTAATTGCACCCTTTCACTTGATATTTACTAATTAGAACAATTAGATTTACGCGAATATACCTAAAATAAAATAAATAAAATTACTTAAAACTATCGGAACGCAACTTAAATAATAATGTTTTTAAGTAGTCAGTAATAATTGTGATTAATATTTTTGGATGTCAAATACCTCAGTCCACCCGTGAACATGAAGTCTGAAAAGTCTTAAAAACGTCGGGATCTAAAATCTAATATAAACCGCGATAAAATCCGTTAAAAGTAGTTTTATTATAATTAGTAGGTACTCCAGGTTTTCAATATAAAAAATAATAAATTTAATTAATATTATAAATGCGAAAGTAACTCTCACTGTCTGTCGCGTTTCAACGCTAAAACCACTAAACTGATTTAGACGAAATTTGATAAGGAGATAGTTTGAGGAAAGGACATAGGATACTTTTTATCCGACTGAGTAAAAAGAGGTTAGCGTTTAGCGCGACAATTGAAATACGCGCGGGCGGAGTCGCGGTCAGAAAGTTTCTTGAAATTTAGAGAGCTGCTGCGGCGCAGCGGTACAGGCCTCGCCTTAGAAACATAACGTCGCGGGTTCGATTCCCAGTCGTGCCCGTGTCGTCTTTGTGTGAATTGTTACATCGCCGCTGCATAATATCAGCGAATGAAAACATAGTGAGGAAAACGGCATGTCTAAAGAACTATTCGGGGACACGTGAAATCCACCAAAGCACCCGGCCAGGATGTGAGGATTAAGTCCTGAACTCTCTCAACTCGTAAGATCATTATGAGAAGACCCTATAGTTAAAATTAGCGGTCAGTGACCTTAGCGAGTAGACAGCTGATGCGGTTGCGCACGGGTGACAGTACAATCGGTATCAATAGTAAACATCTTTTGTTGGAGATTATCATCTTTATTTAGGTACTTATTTAGAAATAAGAAATGCGTGCGTGTAATTTTTTTTTCGTTTTTTTAGAGGGTGGATCATAATTGTTGCTCCTTTATAGTTTCAACCTTAAGGAGCCTCATTTCACTACCACCTCACCGAAAGTCATTCGTAATCACGAGCGAATTGGTACATTGGGCTGGCGTGTCCCATCGTAGACTACATCATTGTTTAACATCAGGTAAGTTGCAGTCAAGCGCCAGCCTATTCAAGAATAAAAAAATTAAAAAAAATGGAAAAGTTAATTTCTCAGTTTGGAACACTTACATATTGACATGCTGTTACGAAATGTCTCTATGTCAAGGACATAATACAAACATAGTTTAACAAACTCTCTTTCAATAGGTAATAATAAAATACAAGTTTTACCCATTCGACCGCACGGTTATCCGGTGCTGTGGGTACAATTGACTACAATCCATTTATACACTACGATTTTTGGGTAAACAATGCTTTATTTTGAAGCTGACATGTTATACTTAGGATTTGGTTTGTTGATCCGCACACTTATAAACTATTTCCAAATCATTCATAACAAACTCTAAACAAATACAATTCGAGAAACGAGTAACAAGACAATTCGGGGCAAAGTGACCAATTTGACTAGAAGGCTGGTTTGTATCCCAGGCAAGTATCAGTATTGCCATCCAACGTAGCAATGCTGCTAGCGTTCTGGGTACTTAAATAATGAACTAAACTAGCCTACTAGTTAGTTTACTTCTTTATTAATGTTAGTGCTGTAATTGTTATTCAGTTAGATCAGATTTCTTGTCTCATTGTATCTTTAAGTTGTAAATAATTGTGTAATTTAGTAATAAATATTATGGTATATCTTCCTATTATTTGTTCTCTACACTAATATTGTTGTACTAATTTAAAAGACTATAGCTAGGCTAGGCATTTTTTTAGGCTTTTTATATTTTTTAAAAGAAAGATTCCAGCAGGACTCAAGGTCATGTAAAATTTCTTGAAATAGGTATTTAATTTTTTTTAAGTAGTAGTGTTGATAGTAGACACAGCTAAAAGCTAGAATAAATAAAGATAATAGTGTTCGTCTTAAATCGTGTCGGTATCGTATCGGTATCGTATCGTGAGGTGTAAAGGGTACAAGGAGTGCTCATCGGACCGAGAATCCGTCTCCTCAAGGCCACGACACCCTCGTGACGCCATTTTATACAATATTATAACGTATTTGTGGGAATTACATCTAAATATAACTTGTTTTGGTAAAATTGAGGTTATTGCTTCTGAAGTTCGTACATTACCATTATTTCACGTAGTTTGATATACATAGCAGGTTATAGCATAAATGTTCAACTTTTTTTCTTTTTTTTATTCCTGACAATTAAATGTAGGAATGTGGCAAACAAAAAAAGTGTGAGATTTATGACAACTCATTTCACTTCAACCCTTTTTAGTGTCCCACTGCTGGGCACGGGTCTTGTCTCAACTATCTTACGAGTTGAGAGAGTTTAGGCATTAATTGACACGTTGCCCAAGTGCGGGCTGGTTGATGTCACATGCGAATGATTAGTTCTTAGTTTCGTCACGATGTTTTCTTTCACCGATGCAGCAGCAGCGGTGATGAAACAGTTAACACAAAAGTGTGTAACCACGACTGGGAATCGAACCCGCGGCCTTATATTTCTCAAGCGAGGCCCGTACCGCTGCGCCACCCCTGCTTAGTAGGTATAGTACAATTTTCCTAAAAATATCTATTTTGAGAAATATCTCAAAGTTGAATACGGGACTTAGCTGTTATAAATCAGCTTTCACGAAAACTGAATATTTAACAGTTTTAAGTTGATCTAGGATTTGGACCTGGGAACTTAAAACTTCGTAGGTACATTATCTGTGGTAGGTACTTACCTCCACTAAACCTTTTATGAAGTTGTGGAGGTGACTTGAAGGTCGGGTGTGTTAAAGGGAAGATCTTCCAACCGGGCGAGGTGTGATACACAGCGACCGCGGTACTCCCTCCGACTGTTCTTGTCGGGAAGTTGTATATATGCTAATCGTCGGTGAAACTTTGCTTGTGCGATTCAGGATTGCTATGACGTCATGTCTCTTGAGTGGCGTGAGGTATGTGACGCCACAAAGAAGAATAGGATGCCACTTTTTAGGAAGGATCATACCTTCAATTTATTCTTATTTAACCTCACTGTTAAAGTTTTTGTTTAGTTTCACTTGAGTGGTTACAACCGTCTTGTGGAACCCTAAGGAACCACGGTTCGGTAAGCACAAGGGTTCCGGATGACGAGCCGGTGGCGTCGTTGATAATATACTTGCTCTTCACGCCGCAGATCGTGGGTTCGATTTCGAGACAGACATTTGTGTGATGAAAATGTCTGTTTTCGAGTTTGGGTGTAATTATCTATTAAAAGTATATATACAAAAGAAAAAAAAAGTGTAATATACCAGTTATCTGGTTTCCATAGTACAAGCTCTGCTTAGCTTGGGATCAGATGACCGTGTGTGTTGATATCCCAAAATATTATTATTACTATTGTGGTAAGAATGTTCTAAATGAAATTCTATGGTTTAGATGTTATTGTAAATGGGGGTTTACACTGCACAACAAAACGTGATACAAGCCTAGTCTTATCTCTTTCTACTCATCTTTAAACGATAGAGATAGGTAATGCTTGCAACATGTTTTCTTGTGCAGTGGAAACTACAGGTAACAAGGATATCTCAGGTTCGAATAGATATCATTTTAATGTGCTAGGTTTAACAGCCTAGCTCCCAGGCCAACCATTTTTATATTATTATCATGCGGCTTACGATAGTTTACTGTCACCTATTGCTGTCTGTAGCTGACGCTTGCAACACCAGAGGCATCACACGCTAATTACCGACGCTTTAGATGCCAACAGGCACTGCGTGTATGCTGTAAGGTAGGCGGTACCTCCACAGTCACTGTCTACCTTACTCACACACAGGAACACAACCAACCGTTATTTTACACTTAAAATAACTAATGAGATATTACAAAGTACCTAATTGTAATTGGATATAAACTGCACTTCCACGGACGAAGGTGATTCTCCCTAATTTTGTTTTAATTATCTTTATCTTCTATCTAAATACATAAAAGAAGAAACTGACTGACTGACTGACATATCAACGCAGAGCCCAAACCGCTGGGTCTGGAGATTCCAAATTTGGCACATAGGTTCCTTAAAGGGTCTAGGGGTGTACTAAGAAAGGATTTTCCAAAACTCCCCCTTTAAGGGGGTGAAACGGGGTTCCAAAGTTTGTATGGAGAAACAAGATTAGTGAGATCAATTTCGCGGGCGAAGCCGCGGACGGAAGCTAGTTATTGAATAAGGCCACAGATCGCCGGGGTTAAATCTAAACCTCGATTACCCGTGGTATTCGAACAGGTTAACCATTATACCTCGTGTAATATCCTTAATACGTACAATGTTTCAATTTGCTAACCGGGTCACCGGGTCCGTTCAAGCGGATGGGATGGAATTGAATCCATACAGCTTCTATCAGCGGCACGGAGGATGTCTTCGGATTAATCGAAATTGTTATACAAATGGGGAATGTAATGGATTAATAAAACAATGAATTTAAAACAAATAAGGTACCCAACATAATTAAATGGAGAAACAATTCAATAGAAAATTTTAATTACTTAAAGTAAAATATTTAGTATAGCGGCCACCCGCGACTTCGTCCGCGTGGATTTCGGTTTATAGCCTATGTTCTTTCTTTCTTTTTTTTATTTTCTTTGTTAAGCGTTAATATGGTATTATGTTATGCATGTGTGCGTTATGTAATACAAATTCGCTCGTGACTTGACGACAGACAAATTAGGTATAAGCATCGAGACAACTTGTCAGTTCGTATAAGAAAAATGGAAGCAAACCGCTTTGTGGATTATAGCTTTGCCTCTATGCTACTCTACTATTTTGCCTTAGAAGGAGTAGACAATATTACTTTAAAACCCCTCCTATTATAGTTCTGATTACATTCGTGTGGGATCTAAGACAGTTTAGGTGTCCGGGGATTTTGGCGGGGTTCAAATACCGAGTCTCTTCACGGCGCCGCTGCTGATCCTGGCTTGCAGGAGTAGTAGACGCACTACCTAGGTATAATCAATCCTGTCGTATTTAAAACATTTCAGTCTTTCCATTGAAAAGATCCAACTTTTATATTATGTCTTATAAGTTGACAACGAAAATCTTTTTCGATTCCTTCATTCCGATTAATTGCAAGAGTTAAATAAGAATGAATGAATGCTAAACTTCGATCAAACTCATTCAAAAGTTTCATTCGGTCTTATAGTTTTTAACATCTCAATGAACTGATTTAATTTAAGTTTTTGTATAAATTATTTATTCATATTGAAATAAAACTACTTTTTAACGGATTTTATCGCGGTTTATTTTAGATTTTAGATCCCGACGTTTCAAAGTCTTTTCAGACTTCATATTCACGGGTGGACTGAGATATTTGACGTCCAAAAATATTAATCACAATTATTACTGACTACCTTCAAACATTAATATTTAAGTTATATTTTAATTATTTATTCATTTTAAATATTAAATCAAATGTATCTTCCTAACTGTACATATACATACATACTTACATACAAATAGTGGGACATTAACACACACGGTCATCTGATCCCAAACTAAGCAGAGCTTTTACTATGGAAACCAGATACTGGTAATATACTACATATAATACTTTTCTTTTGTAAATATATACTTAAAGATAGATAATTACACCCAGACACAAGACAAACAGACATATTTAGACAAATGTTTGTCTTGCGTGGGAATCGAACCCACGACCTGCGGCGTGAAAAGAAATTATCTTACCGACCACGCCACCGGCCCGTATGATTTACATTACCTACAATCACGTCTTTTTCGCATGGGGTAGGCAGAGATTATAAAGCGCCACTAGCTACGATCTAAACATACTCCTTTGCCTGTCCCTTTTGAAGGACATCACCGATGAGATCAGTCAATGTCCTTCTAAAACGTCCTCTCCTAGTGTTTCCACTCACCTCCGGTATATAAATTTCGTCCATCGTCTATCATCCATCCTCTCCTCATGACCAAACCACCTAAACTTACTTTTTTCGCCTTTGTCACTACATCTTCTTGCAGACCACAGCGTTCTATAATTACTTCATTCCTCAATCTATCATTCAGAGTTACACCAAACATATTTCGTAGAGACCGCATTACCACAGCATTTATTCTACTTTCATGCTTCTTCTGCCATACCCAACATATAATTTAGTTTTAAAATATAAATAGCTGATCTAGCAAAGGTATATTGACGGGCCGGTGGCGTGGTCAGTAAGATGCTTGCTTCTCACGCCGCAGGTCGTGGGTTCGATTCCCACCCGAGACAAACATTTGTGATGAACATTTGTTTGTGCCGAGTCTGGGTGTAAATATCTATTATAAATATATTTTTACAAAAGAAAAGTATTATATGTATAGTATATACCAGTTATCTGGTTTCCACAACACAAGCTCTGCTTAGCTTGGGACCAGATGACCATGTGTGTTAATGTCCCAGAATATTTATTTATTTATTTTATTTATTCAAATTGTTTGCCTTTTTAAATATTATAAACTATATTCCGCCCAAAACTTTGCCCGCGTGTTATTTATTTGGATAAAAACTAGCCTCTTTTCTGACGGTGGTTAAAAACGTATAAGGAAAAACAGTAACAAAAACTTACGCAATAACAAACTTACATTTCTGTGAAGGCGAGAATTAAATTAAGATGTACATACATTACAAAAGCATCTCAGTACAATAAGTGCCTTATCTGTCACAACTTTGTTCTGTAATACAATTAGCCGAGCAATCTGTACTCGTCCTAACTTTTCTGTTACTGAATTGAAACAACTTGTACCAAGTACAACTTGAATCTAATTTTGCATTTGCAACTTAAGTTGAAAGAATATGTTTTGTGTACTATGTTTTTGTTATTTTAAACATCGTTTGTGTGAACTTAACATCTGTTATGACCTAAAACCTGCACATTAAACCCAACAATCAATAAGTATCTTTAAGATTGTTCTATAAATTATTTCAACCGCCTATAAATCCAATATCAATTCCGACTACAATGTGTCGCGCGCTTTCTCCAAAAAATGCATCAAAGAAACCATAAGAGCCAATCAATCACTCCGTTCTGAATGAATGAGCAAGTGTTCGTAGATCTCGCTCGCCATATTGGCAGCCGCTACTCTCGCGCCGCTTACGTCATCCAATGTTGCCAACATTTGTGAACCCCCGATGACAATACAAGTGTATCTATAGTGTATATTAGTGTCGCTTCAACCCATTTTCAGTATCCCACAGTTGGGCAAGGATCTTCTCTCAACTATCTTACGAGTTGAAAGAACCTTCATCCACTCGCGTACCCAAGTGCGGGTTGGTTGATGTCACATGTCCTCGAATGATTCGTTTTTATACATGCCGGTTTCCTTGCGATGTTTTGTTCACCGATATTTAGCAGCGGTGATGAAACAATTCACACAGAGATTAAGGTCATGGGTTCGAGCTCCGGTCGAGCACACGCATCTTTGTGTGAATTGCCTACAGCTGCTGTTCAATATAGGTGAAGGAAAACATCACGAAGAAACCAGCATGTGTATGTATTTTGTTAAACCCGAGATTTGAACCTGGAACCTTTGGTAAATATAGGCATGGGTGCTATAATATATCACAAGAGAAGAAAATATTAGTATCCGATCATTATTATTGTGCCTGACTCCAGAATCGAACTTAGGCTGTTAGCAATGAATTTATATTAACACTCTATTTTAATAGCACGACCCTACCTACTTTCTCCCCCGTTTTGAAAACATCCAACTACATCCATAATTAACCTGCAAAAATTGAGTTGAAAA
This sequence comes from Meganola albula, assembly GCA_936450015.1. Lineage (NCBI taxonomy): Eukaryota > Metazoa > Arthropoda > Insecta > Lepidoptera > Nolidae > Meganola > Meganola albula. Next base: position 400,350 of record OW388168.1, read on the forward strand.
ATGAAGGTAGAATTTTATTCTCTATTTTTCTTAAGGATTGTAAAAAGCCCTTGTTTTATAATGGAGGGTGAGCAGAGTGCTCTTGGGTTGCTACTGAATAGCAAGTGCTCTCAGGAACCAGACATTTGCGCAAGGCAGGTAGCTAACTTTTATTTTTCGACATAATTTGTTCGACACTTGGTGAAAATTGACTGGCCAATTTTCTATTTCTGACGACAACTTGCCAACTGAATGAAATTAAATAATTTATTACCAGATTTCCATTCAATTAAAAATATAAACAAATTAATTAACTAAAATGATTTAAACATACATTAACTTATCATAACATTTTTTAATTTGGGCGCTGAGTCACCTTCGTCCGTGGGTGTACACCTTTAATTGAATCTCCACACGTGGTCCCCGGGTGGTTCTAACCTTACGGGGGCTCATTCCACTGCCACCTTCTCACCGATAATAATTCGTAATTACGATTGAATCGGTATACTGGGCCGGCGCGTTCCATTGTGGACTACATCATTGCTTAACGTCAGGCATGTTGTAGTCAAGCGTCAGCATATCGCAGAAAAAATAAAAAAATAAAAATTATTTTTTCAACAATTTCAGGCGATTTTTAATTATAATTAAATAAATAAAGTGGGCAAGTTATGGGCAAGTGGTGCGAGTGCCATGTCTGGTGTAGGGGGCTCTCAAGCCGCGGTTATCAACGAGCTAATCAATGGTGTGGTCTACGATGGAACACGTTCACCCAGTAAATACTGATTCACTTGTGACTAGAAGACTGAAAGATTATAGCTATCGGGAAACAGAGATGCCGGTAACGTATTCCACAACTAGGTAGTTCGCACAAGAAAAGTGCACACAAAGGGATACGTACCCGTGGGATTTCCACCATATATCGGTGGTGCATAGCTGTGCCTCTACTTGTCCCATGAACTCTCTGTCTATCCTCCAGTATAAACAGGCGTGTATAAGGCTCCTTTGAAAGTTCGATGAAACTCTAAAACTGTGATTAAATATTTTTTCATAGAATACACAACATTGTTATTCAAAGCAGGCTTAGCGATATTTTATAACTTAAAATAATATTTATAGTTTATTTAAAGTTATATTTCACTCACGAATTTATAATAAATTGTGATATTAATATTTATTCAGGGTTTAAGATAAATATGCAAATTGTGAAGTTAATTTTAATTTTTAACCGACTTCAAAAAGTAGGGCCTTATCGTTTGGACGTTAATTTTTTATGCGGGTATAACTTTGTCATACTTACGACCCATCTAATGGTGAGCTGTTACTATAGCTACAGCAACATTTGAGTGATTAGTCACTCGATGTCGACACACCCTAGAATATAGCCTAAAGTTACGTTATTGTAGTAAGTACCTCCCCAGTCGGGTTGCCTATAATAGAAGAAAGAGAATCGCTGTGTTTTTGTTAAAAATAAATTAATGAAATCCAACTACATAGTACATAAGCGACTTAATTGCAGAGATTAGAGCGTTTAGACAAGCTAACTCTATTTTAAAAATGAATCACTAAATGTGTTGTTAAGCGCAAATCTCGAGAACGGCTGAACCAATTTCTTGAAGTACGAGTATGGTTCTTACGCAGAGAAAATTTTAAAATAAGAATAAACTTCACCGAAACTGCTTGACCGATTATTATGAAAACTTATATCTACATTCAATAGGACTGACAATCGGTCGTAATCTATTTTCGGACCCGGTAGGTGGCACTGCTTTACCGGGCAGGACTACGTCTGTGGGGTCCGCCAGTGTTAAATAAAACTTAACCTTTATAACCCTCTAGCTTTCATCATTGCTTCACAATAGACAAGTTGTTGTCAAGCGCAAGCTTATTATAGAATAAAAAATGTTACCTGCAAACTATAAAGAATATTATAGGTAGATATTACTCCATAAAAGAATTATGAACGGGGGAAAAAAATGAGCTCATTTTTCTCCCCCTAGGGAGTGAAGGCTTGTTCAATTTAAAGGCTCTTCACCATGGAAAGGGTAGTTAGCGGTGGTATTCATTCGATTTCCATTTTCAACAATAGTACGCAAGTAGTTATTCGATTTTTTCATCGATTTTTATTGTTTATTCGAGTTCGTTGCAATCGAGTTGATGGATGTGGGTATTGTTTAGATCACTGCACTACTTGTTTACTTTTAAACTATCGCGTTGCATTATAATATCTATTAAATAAAATTGTTGTGTCACAGTGTTGCCAAACTCCTCCGAAACGGCTTGACTGATAATTATCTATATTCGGTAGGTCTGAGAATCGGTCGTTATCTATTTGTCATATCGCTAATAAAGGTAGTCCAACCCCCATTTTCTTATGTTTAAAACCAAAATAGAATATTTTTTCTACACGTGGTCTGTGAGACAATCCATCCACTATAAGGTATCCTTATAATAACGGAACCCTAAAAATAAAATTTAATAAAACGCACGTTCTTGTCAAAGAAAACCGGTTCCTACCAAGTATGATCCGCGAAGATATTGAAATTAAAACACATCCTAATTTTAACTGAGAAAATGGTTAGAATATACCACCAACTTGGGACCTAGTGCTTAATTTACTTGTACCAAAACCCAAGCAAAATCAACTCAGAATTCAAGACACTGTGAGCTCAGTTTGCTTAAATCGGAACGCAACTTAAATATTAATGTTTGTAGGTAGTCAGTAATAATTATGATTAATATTTTTGGACGTCAAATACCTCAGTCCACCCGTGACCATGAAGGCTAAAACGTCGAGATCTAAAATCTAAAATATACCACGATAAAATCCGTTATAAACTGGTTTTATTTCAACTTCCTGCTTTTTAAAATCGGTTAAATACAAATAAAATATATCAAAGCCGTAGTATAAATAAATCGTTTCACTGCCGATGCCGAAACAAAACAAAATAATATTTTTAAAATGCCATTGATAGCGCTCCCATACAGTTTTCAATTAAATCCATGAATCTTGGACGTCGGACGTGCGTGGGGCTGCCACAGTAAATCTTACACTCAGAGAGTAAAAAGTATACAAAAATGCTACGTTTTTTGTGCCAAAATTTGTTTGGGTTTGGTCGGTTACGATCTGCAATAAACATTTATATTTTTTAATATCCTGGGTATGAAAATCAAAATTCTATTAAATTCGTATTGTCGATCAATACAAGTTATTGTATGATGTAAACGGTTGTTGTAGAATTTAGTTATTTAAATTGATAACTCAAAAGATTAAAGTTGTATAATAAACGTTTTATATTATCATGCCCAGCTGTAGTACAATAGTAGGCCATAATTATAATTGATATAAAAATGATTAAAATTCATAAAAATAATTAGTAGGCTATTTAACAGTACAAGAATCTATTAAATTAGATCAGTAGTCCCTGTGATTAGCGCGTTCAACCAAAAAAATTTATTAGCTTTATAATATTAGTTATCTAGTTTTCATAGCACAAGCTCTGCTTAGTTTGGAATCAGATGACCGTGTGTGTAGATGTCCCACGATATTATTATTATAACCTGATAAATAAAAAACTGAAACGGATTACCAAATTAAAATAGAGATTTAGAAACCAGTTAAGGCTTCATAGTATTTCTACAAAATAACATGTGGGACAGGACGAAAAAATGTTTTTTAAATATACCAACGGCTGTTACTTCTCATATAATTATTTTTACAAACCGGAGTTGCTTCTCTGTATTCTATTTACTGTGTACAACTGTCCTTGCTATTAAATATTATATAGGCACCATTCATCGTCCATTCGGACAGTCAGTTACTTTTTCCCTTTATTTCAATCCCTATTGAGGGTTAATGAGTTACGTATTATACGATTTTCGCTTTATATTGAGAATAATAGCATCCCCTTACTGTAAGCAACTATTTATAAACATTTTTCTTAAGACTTTTAAAAATAAAATACGCCTTAATGTTTTCACGTTTAGGCATATTTTAGTTTGAAAAGAAAAATCGTGCTTTTTGCCTAAGTTCTCTGCTAATCCTGATTTTTTGTCGAAAGCCTCCTAATCTATAAATATTTCAGTCACGGGTCTTCTATCTTAAGAGTTGAGAGAGGTGGACTTAATCCAATCACGCTAGCCAAGTGCGGGTTGGTGGATGTCACATGTCTTCGAATAATTAGCTCAACATAGATGAAGAAAAGATCGTGAGGCAACCGGCACGTCCAAAAACTAATCAGTCGAGGACATGTGACTTCCACTAACCAACACTTGACCAGCTTGTGTGGATTAAGGCCTAAACTCTCTTAACTCTTTAGATAGTTGAGAGAAGACCCGTGCCCAGCCGTGGGACACTAAAAAGGGTTGAAGTGAAGTGACATAATACGTTAACGCATTAACTTCTAGTGCACAGTTTTGCGCATGTCTATGCAGCATTAAACTCACATACGAAGCGTATCCTTAACTCTTTGAATATCATTCAAAGGGACTCTTAAAGCTGTTGAAATTAAAATATTTAAATAAACTCGAGAGCTCTGAGATCTTGAGAATATTTCTAGAGCTCTAGGTAAAGTAGCGTGATGTTATTAAGCTTTGTAGATTTAGTTCAAATAAACTTACCTAGCTTTCATCACGGCTGTTCAACCAAAAGGTGTAGGCAGAGGTGAACATAAATCTATTCTATAGAAGACGTGATTATCACCCAATTTTTGCCCGCTATGTTCAGATCCTATACGTAATAGAGGCCGAGCCTATTGCTGTATTATTATTATTAATATCGAATTATTATGTATTATCTGTACTAATTATGCACGTTAAATTTTTTTTTAATTGTTGATATGCAAGGGATAAAAAAGGTTTTACTATTATTATGTTTTTAATTTTTTTTCTCGGAGCTATGAAGCTCCGGACTTTAGGAAGGCGTGCGTAGGGCCAAAGCCAACACGTAGAGGCCCGTTGGACAATTTTGCTCTAAATGTAATATGGCACCTGTGACTTTGAAACGTAGGGATCTAATATCTAAAATATATACCGCGATACAATCCGTTATAAAGTAATTTTATTTCAATACTTAATAATTCCTACCTACTTAATAAAATCATAAATTTGTGTTAAGTCTAACAAATTTTTTGTCTAAAATAAACGAATGAAAAACAGTGAGTGGTTCATTCAGATGCAAATCACTTGCATTTACATTCAAATGACCGAGTTGAGAATTATTACTGTCTACAGGCCCACATTATAGGACGTGCTATACTTAGTGGCGCTTGAGATCGTAGACTGGTTATTCATTACTGTTGCAAGTGGTTTAGCTTAACATCATATTTTAACTCAAATATATTTTAATTAGAAAAAAAATTAAGACATATATTTAAGGTTTTATTATTGACATGAAACAATATTTAGATAAAACGCAGTAAAGTTATGGAGTGCGATTACAACACAACGGTATACAGAGGTATTTAACTAACTTTACCGTGACGTCATACAAATGACTTCTTTTTTAAAAATCGCATCAAAACTGCCTTATGTCCTTTCATCCAAAACGGTTCAGTGATTTTGGCGTGTAAGCGCAACTGATAAACAGACTTCTTCAACTAAATATATAAAAGAAGAAACTGACTGACTGACATATCAACGCAGAGCCCAAACCGTTGGGTCTGGAGACTCCAAATTTGGCACATAGGTTCCTTATGGGGTCTAGGGGTGCACTAAGAAAGGATTTTTCAAAACTCACCCTTTAAGGGGGTGAAACGAGGTTCCTAAGTTTGTATGGAGAAACAAGATTAGTGAGATCAATTTCGCGAGCGAAGCCGCGGGCGGAAGCTAATTTCTAATATACGGCTCACTTTTTTTTGACTTTCTGATGGACTAAATATTTCGTACGTTGTCCATATTTTAATTTAAATCCTTACAGTTGCTACGTTGTAGCTACTACGCCGTAGCGATGTCGTAGCTGCTACGCCGTAGCGATGTCGTAGCTGCTACGCCGTAGCGTTACAGAATATTAAAATAAAAATAAATAATCTGGGACATTAACACACACGGTCATCTGTTCCCAAGCTAAGCAGAGCTTGTGTTGTGGAAACCAGATAACTGGTATATATTATACATATAATACTTTTCTTTTGTAAATATGAACTTAAAATAGATATTTACACCCAGACTCGACACAAACACAAATGTTCTTCACTAATGTTTGTCTCGGGTGGGAGTCGAACCCACGACCTGCGGCGTGAAAAGCAAGTATCTTACCGACCACGCCACCGGCCCGTCGAACAAACTATGTTTCGTATTACCATTTAGGATTTTACTACTTAACTAGGAAACTGCTAGAGCGGTTGTGGCACAGCGGTCGACCTCGCCTTTGTAATATACGGCCGAGGATTTGATCCCAATCGTGCCCACACATATGTTCGAATTGTTTCATCGCCGCAATATGGTGTAGGAAAACATCGTGAGGAAACCGGCATTTCTAAGAACTAAGCATTTGAGGACATGTGACATGCACCACCCCGCACTCGTAAGATTAAAAGAAGACCCGTGCCCAGTAGTGAACAGTGACATTTAGCAAAAACAAAAAAAGCTGTTAAGTTGTTTGTGGTATAACCACATAGAGAGGAATTATAAAAGCTTTTTCATGGAATTATGTTGGATTTATAAGTCCCATATTTTCACAATATATTTTGTAGGCTAGCAACCCCATTTGAATGTTGATAGCAACATTCAAATTTATTGTCCTCCCGTTAATTGTTCTGTATCCAGTTGTTAATTCTATTTTTATTGTTTTTATGTTACACAACCTGATAAATTGTTTGTTTTGACACGATTTATGAGAATAATTATAATAATAATAATATTTTGAACCACTAACACACACGGTCATCTGATCCCGAAGCAGATAACTGGTATATACTATACCTATCACTATTCTAAACCTTTTTAGTGTCCCACTGCTGGGCACAGGTCTCCTTTCAACTATTAAAGTTAAGAGAGTTTAGGCATTAAACACAAACGCTGGCCAAGTGAATGTTGGTGGATCTTACATGTAGAATGATTAGTTAGACATGCTGGTTTCTTCAGGATGTTTTCCTTCACGGATATTGAGCAGGGGTTATGTAACGATTAACTAAACGTATACCTAACACTTTTTTGTAATAGATAATCACACCCAGACTCAAGATAAACTCAAGATTGATGGTGGCGTGGTCGGTAATATACTTGCTTTTCACGCCGCAGGTCGTGGGTTCGATTCCCACCCGAAACAAACATTAGTGTGATGAACATTTGTATTCGTGTCGAGTCTGGGTGTAAATATCTATTATAAGTATAAATTTACAAAAGAAAAGTATTATATGTATAGTATATACCAGTTATCTGGTTTCTATAACACAAGCTCTGCTTAGCTTGGGACCAGATGACCGTGTGTGTTAATGTCCCAGAATATTTATTATTTTACTTATTTATTATATTCATCTCACAAATGTCCGTCTCGGATGGGAGTCGAACTCACAACCTGCGGCATGAAAACCAATTATCTTACTGACCACGCCACCGGCCCTTATAATAAATAACTGAAACATTAACACACACGGTCATGTGATCCCATACTAAGCAGAACTTGTGTCATGGAAACCAGATAACTGGTAAATGTAATAATTTCTCATGCCTTTCTCCAATATGTATTAGAGTCGGCTTCTAATTAAACCTGATAGGGCTACTGCCATCAGACCACGAAACCCGTAGGGAACCAGTAGCCGAGATGGTTAGTTAAGACAAAATCGAGAGAAACACACAAATATCTGTCTTGGGTGGGAATCGAACCCTCGACTAGGGGCGTGAAAATCAGGAGCTATATAGAAATTTTCGCCAATAATTAGGGTGAGCCCATATGCTTTAGTTGTTGCGCACAATTCAATATTCCGTGTATTTAAAAAACTACTAAATGGGTAACCAAGCATTTAGCTTAACCAAGCCTAGAACACTCGCAACACCATATTGCTCATCTATTTAAGGGACCCTTTCTGTAGTTTCTTGAACGGTTTCATAGTGACATTATCATCATATGTCAATTTTAGACTACAGCTGGACATAAGCCTCTCAAGCACGCCACTGAGCACTTGCCACGGCTACTTTCATCCAGCTCTCACTAGCCACCTTACAGAAATCGTCACTCCACCTACTCTGAAGAGGTCCTGCGCTAAATTTGCTCCGAGGTCTCCACTCAAGAACTCGTGTACCCCAACGATTGTCGGTTCTATAGCAGATATGTCCAACCTAGTTCCGTCGTGTAACTGAAGCTTAAAATATGCAAATACAACTCTAGTACATTGCTGTGAAAAAATTGACAATCGAGCATATTTCCATACAATGTTGAACATGGAACGTCATTGCTAGTGAAAAAAATTGCTTGCACGTACAATATTTTTGAACTTAAAAACGAGAATAAAAAATAACCAGACAAGTCCGAGTCGACTTCTGAAAAGGGTTCCGTAACAGCAACGGAGCTGGTAGATATTTTTGAGTAACTGGTAGATAGTCACTCTTGTGATTATCTGTCCTTCTGCTAATTCTTGACTGAGTGAATTAATTATTAATTAATTAGGTACGTTAATTTAAATTGGTTACTTAAAAACGGACGTGGTATGTAAATCATTTATTTTTAAACATGGGGACCAACTTTGGTATTGAGTTAGAAATTTACAGACCAGGCAACGAAGTGAACTGAGCTCCGTTTTTACCGTTCTAGTACGGAACCCTAGAAATATAGTGACGCTCTACAGTATTTTAAATTTAGAATAGGGGTGTAAAAGTTTAAACTTTTTCAAATTTAGAACAAAGGTGAAAAAAATTATGGAACGTTTTTGATTTGAATTCGGAACACTAGTGTTTCGAGTCTGCCACCTTCAGTAATATAGAGGCATAATTAAAAAAAAATGTATTATGAATATTCGCGTATTTTAAATCTTAATTTATCTTATAAATATACAATTTTTTTATTTATAATTTGGTAACCACACTAGTAAAAAAGAAAGAAAATATGGGACTGGCATCCGCTGCGCGTTAAAATCCCTTTAATTAAATAAACAGAAAAAAAATAAAAAGAAATAAATTTCATTGCAAAACCAATTTCAAATTAGTTCCGTATTTGTATTAAAATTTGGACCACCCTAAAATGATATTAAAAAAATCTGGAACTCGCTTTATCAGCAATATTATAAACGTATCTGTCACATTTTAGCATTTAAAATATCTTTTTTCAAGAATTTTGACTTGTGCCCCAATACTATCAAGGTGAACATTGTCGTGACAAACTGCTATTTGTTATTGGAAATACTTTTAAAATTGGAACTTCATCAAAATGGCGTCGTTTGAAATAATTATTTCCTTGTACAGGAGGCTAATGGAAGAACTCTTTGTATTTTATTGTGCTATTAAATGTTATTTTGTACGTTGTATACAAAGCCTTATTGCCTTTATTAAAAAGACTTAACAACCTCTATCAAGTGAAATTCTAACGTTTTTGGGAGCAGCAGCAACCCAGTGGTTTAAGTGGCTTTACAAATATAAGTCACGAGTTTGATCCTGCCCTGTGGGTATGGATACCAGGCTTACGCATGTATGAAGGTGTACGTAGAGGTGATATCCATTATTCACCGAATATTTTTAGGTTCCTTACATAATTGGGGACGAACCTATTACCGTTCGACGGCTACAATTCTAAACTTCGAACTGTAAGTAAGATTTTCTAATTACAGTTAGTATAGTCTTTGTTCGACCCGGGAATCGAATCCAAGGCCTTGTAGTTACCAAGCGAACATGCTTACCACTGGAACGTTGAGGCATGGTTTATGATAATTAGATTATTATTAATTGCTATTGTACTTATAAAAATTAGGTAAGATTACTTTTATAGTAATATTATAAAAATAAAATAAGTTTATTTAACTTTAAGACATACTAGCTTTCCGACAGCGGCTTCGCCCGCGTGTATGTCGGTTACCAGGCCAAAACATTACCTTCTTTTTGCGCAGTCGGATAAAAACTATCCTATGTCCTTTCACAGGTCTCAGACTAACTCCATACCCAATTTCATCCAAATCGGTTCAGTAGTTTAAGCGGGAAAGCGTAACAAACAGACAGAGTTACTTTCGCATTTATAATATTAAGTAGGGATACATGAGCTTGTTGGCACATCTACCTCTTAATGCATCAGCTGTCATTTTATACTGTCATCGCGTCCCTCTTTGAAGTCATCTGTCACTCGAAAATGTCATTATTAACGAACGAATGAACACCGAGCACGGGTGAAGCGGCCATATTAGAATGGCTGACACTGTGTTGAACCGTTGTGGCGTCCGGTAGTGCAGATGCAATAACGTGCTCGGTGAACTTTACTATTTAATCCAACGTAATCTTAACGATCTGTAATTAACTGGTAGAATTCATGATTGTGCTATAGAGAGATGGGAGTTAAGTGATATTTGCTGTAGTTATTTTATTGAAAAACCGTCTTCTTACCCGATTATTCACGCCTACCTAAAGTTGTCTGCTAATCCTGATAATTTTTAGTCTAAAAAAACCTTCAAAAGCCTTCAAGCTAGTTACAATATTAAGCTAAATATAATTACTTTTTCCTATTTATTATCTTTAAAATCTATCTATAATCTACGAGTATATGACTATGTTCTGTGTATATAAGACCAATAACTACTTACTTCTAAAGAAGGGACTAGCCTGAACTAGATTATTATATAACCTGTGTTTCAGACCAGCTCTCTAACTATTCTAAACTAGCGGACGAAAGCAGCAGCGAAAAAAGCAGTGCCATCTACCAGGTCTCAGACCTACCGAATATAACCAATAATAAATAATAGGTATCTAACCTGGTTTTCGGTACTTCTTCGCTTTCTAAATTTTCTTTTATTTTAATTTTACTCTACGTAAGAACCATCCTCATACTTAAAGGAATATTTTAAAAAAAGAATTAGCGAAATCGGTCCAGCCGTTCACGCGTGATGTCGTGACAACGGAAAACGGGTTTCATTTTTATTTATTTATTTATTTATTTATTTATTTATGTTAACACGGTTCTATTAAACCAATTACATTAACACAAGTTCCAAAAATGTAAATTACCGACAAAATAAAATTTTATACATAAATCAAATAAAATTAAGAATAAAACATAACAAAACAATTTAAAGAAAAAAAAAGGAATAGACAATAAATCATAAAGTAAATTATTATATTACCTAACTAAAGTAAATCAAATTATAAATTGTTCGCAGAATCTGACACAAACACGCATGACAATTTTAAATTCGTCTGCAAACAAATCACAGTCCGGGTAGGCTTCAATGAGGCTATTGAGTGCAGTTAAGGCACGCGGAATAGGTGACGCGGCGCGCGACACTGTGCGACTCTGAGGTACGGCTAGTAGCCTGTGTCTTCTGTTTCGAAGATAATTGTCAGGGACATTCAGACGAATAAGTTCATTGTGTAGGTCTGGAGCATCTAATATACCTTTAAATACCTTTATCATCATGTTTAATAGCTCGTAAGATCTTCTAGTTTCTAGTGTGTGATATCCTAGGCATCCAACAAGAAATTTTGTGGGGTAAAGGTATGGATAGTAACCAAGAGACGATTTGTATAGAAAACGTAAAAAAGCTTTTTGGATTTTTTCTAACTGTAGCGCATAAGTAGATTCATGAGGATTCCACACACTAGAACTAGCCTCCAACTTACTTCTAACAAGCGTGTTATACAAAAGTCTAACAACATGTGCGCTTTTAAATTCTCTCGCATTCCTCAGCACGAAACCTAACCTTTTAAAGGACTCCTTAGCAACAGATGCTATGTGATCATGGAATGTCAATTTTTGGTCAAACACGACTCCGAGATCTTTTATTGACGTGCGCCTTGTAATTACAACGCCATTTAATTTGTAATCGTATTTAATTGGCTGTCTCATACGACCAAAAGACATCACAAAACACTTAGACAGATTAAATTCCATCTTATTTTCGATGCCCCAATTACAAACAGCGTCAATATCTTCCTGAAGAGCTACGCAATCTGCTTGAGACTTAATACCTGTATATATGTTAGGAATTGGTTGTTTCCTACATTTAAACACTTTTTGATTATCACTGGTTTTATTGTAAAATGTTACAAGAGCAAGTACACAAAGCATGACTACAATACTAAACACAAAGAAAGTAAGTGGTGGCGGGAACCATAGAGCTAGAGAGGTGAACAATTGATAGAGATGTAATCTAATCAGTAACACATTCGATACTGAACATTCTGGCCCGCCTTTTAGTGGTTGCTTTTGAATAAACAAAATTAAACGAGTTAGGTACACACCTAAGCTAAACTAAGTAGACAAATTAGTTTCAAAGTTACATGAATTTGTATTAACAGTGAAAATAAAAGGATTCTAATATCCTATCTATATTAGACAAGAAGCAATTTTCATCCTTAATGATTACAAAGTAAGTACATATTAGATAATAGGTACAACTTAAATGTAACAATTAATTCTAAATTATAAAATTTTGCAGTTAAATGGATATTTAGCTAATCTAAATGACTACAAAACGTTTCATTATACTAGTAGTGGAAAGTTAACAATTATAAACATTCATAACTACCTATCACCTTAACATTTAGTAATTATGAGGAGGTAATAGAATCAATTTATGAATAGGCCTAGTGTATTCTCCTTTAGAGGTTCGAATACTTGCAGACCTGATTAAACCATCAGTCTTATTTAAATTAACACTTACAATTCTGCCCAAAGGCCAAAAGGTGGGAGGAGTAGCCTCATCTTTAATTAGAACTAAATCACCAATGTTTACATTGTTTTGTATTTTTAACCATTTATTTCTAGTCTGTAACTCAGACAAATAGCTATGATAAAACTGTTTCCAAAATCTTTGCTTAATCTGAATAATATTCTTATACATATTTAATCTATTTTGTTGTAAATCTAACACATTAGGTTCAGGTAAGTCAGTTAATGCATTTCCTATGATAAAATGTGCAGGAGTAAGACAAGTTACATCATCAGGCAAATTAGTAATAGGGTACAATGGTCGTGAGTTCAATATTCCTTCTATTTGAACTAGCACAGTATACAAAAACTCATAAGTAAGTTTAGTATTCAAAAGATGCTTTTTTAGTAGAGATTTTACAGATTTTATTCCTGCTTCATAAATACCACCCATATGGCTAGCTAAAGGTACAGTAAACTTATGTTCTATACAGTTAACATTACAAAAATCCAATATTTCAGAATAACAAGTTTGATCCTTAAACATTTTATACAGATCATGTAATTCATTTTGTGAACCTCTAAAATTAGTAGCATTATCAGAGTACAAACAAGTAGGTATACCTCTTCTGGATATAAACCTTTTAAGAGCACATATAAAAGATTGAGATGTCATATCTGTTACCAACTCTAAGTGTATTGCGCGAGTAGGCATACAAATGAATAAACATATATAGCCTTTGAAATATTTGCAATTTCTAGTCATAGAATTCCTGATAGCAATGGCACCGCTAAAGTCCATTCCTACATGAGTAAAGGCACGTGTTAATGTTACTCTAGGTGCTGGAAGCGCTGCCATCTGTTGACCACAGACTTGACCACGATATCTGGTACATCTTACACATGAGTAAATGCATCTCTTTACTTCTCGTCTACCATTAGTAGGCCAGTACTTAAGTCTTATGTTGTATAATGTGTTTTGTATGCCCGAGTGGAGTAGTTTATGATGGTAGTGGCGTATAATGAGTGTGGTAACGTGATCTTTGCACGGTAAAATGATTGGATGTGCTTGTGTAAATGGAATGTTAGAATGTTGTATGCGACCTCCTACTCTTAACATACTATTTTCGTCTAAGAAGGGGGTGAGCCTTTTGAGAGGACTGGATGTGAATGTATATGAGTTATGCTGTTTTAAAACTAATGTACTGTTAATTTCACTAGTGTTTGAATTTTCCTGAGATTGAGTTTGAGTATGCTCAGATTGAGCTTGTTGTTTAATGGACTGTAAATCATTAATTTCTTTTGAAAAATGTTGATATTGAATTACTTTTATTACAAAGTTGTGAGCAAATGTGAGTTCTGAAACTGAAATATATGATGTCTTGTGTTGAATATTCTTTTTCAGAATATTTATAAATCTAAATACATATGCATATATCCTAATTAAGCTTGAAAAACTAGAACAATTCAGCATGTTGTCATAAAATGAAGTATAATCTATGTGGGAATCAGTGCAAACGTTAACAATTTTGATTTGTTTAGAAGGTTTGCTTGAACATTCCTGAACATGCAGTGGTAGTTCTGAAATAGGCCAGTCTGATTGAGGTTGTGTTAACCAAACCGGACCATGCCACCATAGATCACATGACACAAGGGCTTTAGGCATAATACCTCGAGTAATTAAATCCGCAGGATTTTCTTTAGTATTTATATAATGCCAGTCACCTGATTTTGTAAGGTCAATGACCTGCATTACTCTATGACTAACAAAGGTTTCTTGTTTATGTTTATATGGATTTTTAATCCAACTTAGGACGATTGATGAGTCACTAAAAAGGTAAATTTGATATATTTTAATTTTAGTAGCATCTAAAAATTTTTTTGTTAATTGAGATAATAGAAGTGCACCACAGAGTTCTAAGCGAGGAATAGATTGTTTTCTTTTGATGGGTGCGACTTTAGATTTAGAGGTAACTAAAACACAAGTAGTAGGTTGATTTGGATATGTTGCTCTCAAGTAGAGGCAAACTCCAAACACATTAAGCGAGGAATCACAGAAGCCTATTAATGTAATGTGGATGGGTATATTAGAAAAGTAATATCTGGGAATATTGATAGACATTAAACTAGGCAACTGTTCAATAAATTTAGTCCAAACAGCTGTTAGTTCATCTGGAATTAAAGTATCCCAATCAATCTTTTGTTTCCATATTTCTTGCATTAGCAATTTACCAATAATAGTAGTAGGACTTAGAACACCTATCGGATCAAACACCTGTGCTATTTGTGATAGTATTTTCCTCTTTGTATTAGGAGTAGTTGTGTTAATGTCAGGTAAACATACTTTAAGAGTATCTAGTTCAGGGTACCACATCAGTCCTAGTGTTTTAACTGAATCGGGTGGTGTAAAGTCATAGGTGGGAAAGTCATTAAGAGACGTTTGATCTGTGTTCAGATAAGAGTAAATTTGAGAGTGGGATGCTGACCACTTGTGAAGTGAAAAACCTGCTTTGTTTAATACTTCAATTAGTTCAGTGATCAGCTGTTTACATGCTGTTAGAGATTGAGCTCCACATAAATAGTCATCCATGTATCTACTGTTGATAATACAATCTGCTGCAAGAGGATGGGAGTTTGAATGTCTATTTGCTAAGTCAGACATAGTGCGACAGGCAAGGTAATGTGCACATTTAGTGCCATATGTAACTGTGTCTAATTCTAAGCATTTAACTGGTTGAGAATTAGAATCTCTCCACAATACTCTCTGTAAAGAACTTTGGGAGGGATTAATTCGAATGCATCTAAACATTTTGACAATGTCACACACGAAGGCATATTTATATAATCTGAACCTAAGTATGATGTCAAAAAGATCATTGTAAATGTTTGGGCCTTCATACAATATATCATTGAGTGATATACCTGAAGAGGTCTTAGCACTAGCATTAAAGACAGTACGTAGCTTAGTTGACACACTACTTGGTCTAATAATGGGAAAATGTGGCAAGTAATATGCATGTTTATCATTTGGTGAAAAATTATCTATGTAGTGTGCATGTCCCAGTTTAATGAACTCATGTATAAATGCTTTGTATTGATCATGTAAAATAGGATTCTTAGACATTCTAGACTCTAGTTGCATGAGACAACGATAAGCCCTATTAAATGAGTTTCCTAGATCATCAAGTTTGTCTAGCTGTAGCGGTAAGTCAACTATGTATCGACCTATATTATCTTGTGTCGTTGTGGTTTTATAGAGTTCTTCACAATATAAGTCTGAGGGAGAAAGTACCTTTTTCTGAGGCAATTCCTCTTGCTCCCAAAATGATTGTAAAATTTTATCAGTACTTGTTAAGTGCATAGATATGGCGTGCTTAGTGGCATCATGAGTTGTGACACAATCTTGATTGGAAAAGGGTCCAGAAACAACCCAACCAAATGTTGTCTCGATAAGGTATGGTAGTGTGGGACTAAGTTTGATACGTTCAGATAGCAATATAGAGTAAAACAGTTCAGCACCAATGAGAAGATCTATATCACCCGGTATAAAAAAGGCAGGATCTGCTAATGCTCGGGCTTGTTTGACTGGTATTTGCCATGTATGTGTAGAAATGTGTGTGTGTGGAATAGGCACAGTAATGTGATCCATTACAATGAATGTCAAGTGTTTTTGGTAGTTATTGAGACGTGAAGAGATTAATGCATTTACACTTACACGACTTTGGTTTTGGCTGTTGCCGATGCCTTGAATAGTGCAGGCATTGTGAATTTTGTTAAGTTGAAGCGTGGTTGCAAGTCTGTGGCACATGATGTTGACTTCACTTCCAGCATCTAAGAGAGCACGAGCATTCATCCATTTTCCTGAGGTATCTTGAATTTGAATTATAGCTGTAGAAAGCAATATTGATGGTTTATTAATATTTGTTACTAATACGGTAGATGTACTAGGTAGATTGTTATCATTAGAATGAGAAAAGTTAACATTGTGGTTCGGTAAACTCATTGCCATTTGCATATCGGAATTGACTGTAGTGTGCGCTTGTGGCTGAACGTTTGACATATCAACAGAGGCATAACTAACCTGTGACTGTGGCACATTTTTATCCATATGTATGCTTGTATGGTGTCTACCTCGACAAGTCAAGCAATTGTATTTAGAACATTTATGTTTGATTTTATATGGCTGTAAACAGTTAAAACAAAGTTGTTTAGTTTTTATAAATTGAATGCGATCAGGTACAGGCATCTCAAGATAATTGGGACATTTATGCAAAATATGATTGCCTTGACATAGAGAACATGTTTTGACATTAATTAAATCAGTTAAAGCATGATAGGACACTTTCACAATATTATTCTTTTCATTATGTTTATCATTCAATAATTCAAAGGCAGTTCTGCGTAGGTTTAGAAACTCTAATAGCTCTGATAAAGTGGCAATAGTATTATCCTTACGGTTGATTTCCCATGCTGCCCGCAACGAGTTGTCTAATTTTTGTGTTATTAAAAATACTAGTAGTGCATCCCAGCCTTCAACAGGCAGGTTGATTGCCTTTAGAGAGTCTAAACTTTGCTGTAATATAACTAAGTAATCTTTAAGGTTGTGTCTATTAATAACATTAAAATTGGTTATAGCTTTTAAATGATAGTTGACAATTAGGGTTTTGTTTTCGTACCTCTTCGTAAGAATGTCCAATGCCTTTTGGTAATTGCCGTCTGTGATCAGAAGTGACGCTATGAGACCTGCCGCTTCACCAGTCAGTGCTGTTTTTAAGTATTGCAGCTTGTTCACTAGTGGCAAATCCGTGTTGTCGACAGAAGCGTAGAAAATATTTTTGAATGCTGGCCATTGCCTGATGTCGCCATCGAATCGAGGCAATTCTAGTTGCGGTAGCTTCACACGTGGCTTTCTTGAGATGGTCGAGTCCATTATGTTTGCAGTGTGGTCTGCTGGGTATTGTGGCTGTGGAGAACCGTTAAGGAGCCTATCCATTATCGCTTGCACTGTATAGAATTTTGATTCGAATGTATTGCGTTCCTCGTCGTAAGCTGCTGCTCGCTGTGGGTCATCATCCATCAATTCTATATTCAATTGAATGTCCTCAAACTGTTGTAGAATTGGTCGTATGTCTGCGCGCCGCACTGTTATCTCACTCAGTTTACTTGTATCTTCAGGGTCATAGGCGACAATGAAGTTATATATGCGAGTTAGTTTTGATTTTAGGTTTTTCTTCTGCACTTTAAGCGTTTCGATATCCATTGTAAGTTGTAGGTAGTAGAAAGTACTCTTGAATGTATGATATCCAGATATCCTTGTAATCCGGATTTCTTAAGTTTTTATTCAGATGTCCTTGTAATCCGAATAATTAATCACTTTATTTTTTATGTATTTAGACGTAGTTAAAACTTGTAACACGTATTTTTTGTATTTTGGTTATGAACGCACGCAGCCATGTGGCGAAGTGGGCGATACCATTGTTTTTGATTGTCGAATGCCGAAAGTAATGTTCTTCAATATCTGTTTGTGCGGCTCGATGGGCCATTAATGTTAGGAATTGGTTGTTTCCTACATTTAAACACTTTTTGATTATCACTGGTTTTATTGTAAAATGTTACAAGAGCAAGTACACAAAGCATGACTACAATACTAAACACAAAGAAAGTAAGTGGTGGCGGGAACCATAGAGCTAGAGAGGTGAACAATTGATAGAGATGTAATCTAATCAGTAACACATTCGATACTGAACAATATAGTTTTACATCATCAGCATAAAGAAGGCAATTTGCATGTATACAAGCTCTAGGAAGGTCATTAATCATTAAGAGAAACAGTAAAGGCCCAAGGATCGACCCTTGACTCACACCAGAACGTGTGTGATATGGACTTGACTCGTAGATTCCAAGCCTTACGTACTGCTGCCGATCTCGAAGATAGTCCGCCAAGAGCTGAAGAATTTTAGGACAAAAGCCAATAGCGCTAAGCTTTGAGAGAAGAATATCATTATTAACCCGATCAAAAGCCTTCCGGAAATCAAAATAGACTACGTCAACTTGGCTTCTACTGTCAATGTGTCTCGAAATGTATTCTGTCAATGTCAACAAATTTGTGTTTACAGATCTCTTACGTCTAAAACCATGTTGAGCATTATTAAGGTATTTATCAACTTGGGCGTAAACTAATTTATGTAAAATGTTTTCGAATATTTTAGCTGGTGATGATAGAATTGCTATAGGCCTGTATTCCTCAACAGCTGTTTTATTAGATGATTAAGGTATAGGCGTGACTCTTGAAATTTTCCATTGTTGAGGATAATAACCCGTTTTAAGAGATAAATTGAATATGTGACATAACGGAGAAGTGAAAGATCGTTTAAGATGTTTTAGAAGGGATGGTGGTATGCCGTCCGGTCCTGTAGAACTATTAGGTTTTAGCTTGTTTATTCCATCTATGATGTCATTGCATGTAAATTGAAAAAAATTCACATAGTTACTGTTACAGCTGATATCAGAGCTGTTAGCACTTGTCACATCTAGTTGCGGTATATCTCTTAGAAAAACACTAGAGAAAAACTTAGCAAAAGCCTCAGCAGCTGCAGCTCCCGAGTAACTATCACCTTGATAAGTAACATTAGGTTCGAATCCGCCCTTTGAACGTAAGTTACAAATGTGCCGCCAGAATTCACGTGGATTAAGTTTAATATTGTTTTCAACTCGTGTAATGTATTGTTTGTAAGCAATGGTAACACGAGTTTTTAAAGAATTTCTAAGATCTGAAAAGTTTTTATAATCGACTTTGCAATTAGACTTTTTCCAGATAGCATGCAGTCTAAGTTTCCGTTTGGTATCTTTGATTATGTCGTGAGTAAACCATACAGGATAACGCTTGCAGGTAGTATTTGCTCTGTGTTTTTTGGCATACAATCATCAAAAATATTATAAATAATGTCATAAAAAGTATTTACCGCACTAGAAACGTCATTAGCCTTTAATACTGCATCCCAAGACAGCCCAGACAACAATGAAAAAAGAAGTTTATAGTTACATTTGTTAAAATTCCAGTCTTTAGTTGGTTTTATGTTACTCGATTCTAATTTGTCTGAACAATGAACTGATTCGACTGTAATTCCTACTTCCAGAGGAGGGTGGTATGGATCCGGATTAACAATACCGTCCGTACAGGTAACAGTAACACTCACCTCATAGTAGCTTTCCCTAACAAGTACGACATCTAACATTCCTCCGTGAAGATTAATAATAACATTTTTGTCTACCAATGAGCAATAAGATAAAAAATAACAATAATAGTTGGTTATGTTTGTTGACGCACTATTCAAATTAATATCACCTAGTATAATAATAAAACCTTTAAGATTGTTCACAAAACTTTCAATTTTAGTAAACCAACGCATATATTCTTCGTCTTTTGCACTGGGTTTTATATAAACAACACACACAAAGAATAAACGTCCATGCAATGTGAAAGACGCCCATAAATCTTCTCCACAGTCAGTCTCGAACTCACGCCTCCTCTGTAGAACAATAGGAGCTCGCGCTGCCAATAGAACTCCCCCACATGGCGTGTTTCTGTCGCGACGTAGAACGTTCCAGTTACAGATTTCGAGCTCAGAGTCGGCCACAGACGAGTCAAGAAAGGATTCCGCAACTGCTACTATATCATATTCTAGTAATGCCAGGTTGTTGCGCCACACTGGTAGTTTCGTCTTTAAACCACGTACATTTTGATAAAATGCATTGAAAGTAACGTTAATTGTTTCCTGAGGTATTGGATCTTCGAAAGGACTGGGGTTGAACTAGCGTTATATTAGCAGTATCGTTAGATTTACTCACGCGACCGGGTCTCCTGTAGTTTATCCATGGTTTAATTTTTGCATTTATCGGCCAAATATCAGCACTATAACATTGATCATACATCGCAGCATCAATACTAATTTTGTAAGACTTATAATCCCCTCTAGCATTAAGTTCTTCCACAGAACAGTTGGCAGAAGGATACAAGTGATAAAGATAAAGACGAACTTCTTCAACATTGGAGGCCATGTTCCACAAATGAATATGTTTGCGCGCTTCTACAGCTTTTAAGTTTATTATAACTGGGTCTGCAGCTCCGCTAAGCGGTGATGAACGTTGCTTGTACTTACGCTTTTGTACAGTAACCCAATTACCATCACAGTCATTATTATCTATATCTGATGTTGTTTTAGGGTCAATGGTGTTCTTGTGACAGTCAATTATTCCATGATCTACAAGTGCAACATCAGATTTTCCAGTGTTTAGTTGTGGTGGTACATTCGGCTGAGCGTTTTTAATAGTTGGTGGTTGGAGCTGATGTTCTTTCCTTGGATATGCTGTGTGACCACTAGCTTTAGTTGTTACCTTCGGTTGCAACTGGGAAACATTAAGTTGTAGGTCACGTTTTTCATACATACCAAGTTTTTTATTGAGCTGTGCCACTTCAAATGCATATTTTTCTAGTTTCTCCTCATGGCTACTTATTAACGATAGCGCTTTAGTAAGCAAATCTTTTAAGTCAGACATCTCTGAGCGTAAGGCCTTCACATCAGAGTCTGTGTAGGTGGGGCAGTGTTTGACTCCACATTCAGCAAATGTGATGGGACTTACAGAGGTCGTAGATTTCATATTCTTTCTAAGCGTTACATTCTGGTCGCGTTTTGTACCCACAGGAGTTTGGGAATTATCTCCCCCCTTTTTCATAGAGCAGCAACACTCAGGGCATGCCCACGACTGCATATTAATATTCGTAAGGTCCTTCTTTGTACCCGTACATAAGGCATGATACATTTTTTTGCAATCATCATGCGAACAACAAAGGCTATCTTCACTAACATCAATTAAATTGCAACATGCAGAACAAATCATGATTGACTTTTTAATACAACGTTAATCGGCAAAAAAAACGCGCGAATTGCATGCAAGAGCGAGCGAGTATGTGTGCGAGCGAGTTAGTAGTAGGTGGTCGCGGAATCAGTGCGGGAGCAGGCGAGTGTGCGCGAGCGAATAAGCAGTTGATGGACACGCGGAGTGCGTGCGGGAGCAGGCGAGTATGTGTAAGAGCGAGTAGGCAATTGAAGGTCGTGACCCCACCGACGCGCCGACAACGCTGCGCGCTCGTACTATGCGATGGTATTATGGCCGATGACAAATTATTTAAAAATGTTTTTGTTTATAACTTCAACTACACTGCACATATTTAGGTTCAGCAACTTTAATTACTTAAAATATTCACAGAATACAATATTGAGAACAGTTTCGTGCTCATTTGACAACTTAAAACCGGAAAATACAAAAATCAAACCGAGGGCTAACGAACAAGATGTCGCCTGTAACAGCGCAGCGCGCGAACGATATATATATATAGATATTTATATTATATATATATATATATATAGAGAGATTAATCCAAAATGTACTAAACATAACTTAATTGCTAGCCTCTACAACAATATATAAAAATGCCTAACTAATTATATTAAAAGATATAATATTTTTATTATATTAATGTTACTTTATGTAAGATTTTCAAAGCAAAACAAATTGAAAAGTTTTCCTTTACGAGGTAGTATAGAGGTATCCTTTGAAACTGAATCTCATACAAACATACTTGAACTAACCGATAAACAGCTTATCGATTCAAAAGTGCTTTAACTTTAACACCTAATTTAGTAAATTACCTTCCATAGCAAGCGTTCCAGCGGTCAGACAAGCCGACGTTCTCGAACTGAAGAAAGAGTCCTCTGTAATAAATAAATAAATATTTTAAGCAGAGCTTGTATTATGGTAATCAGATAACTGGTTTATACTGTACGTATAGTACTTTTTTGTTGTAAAGATATACTTATAGTAGAAAATTACACCCAAAACGAGACAAACAGACATGCTCACCGCAGAAGTATCTGTCTCGGATGGGAATCGAACCCACGACCTGCGGCGTGAAAAGCAAGAACCTTAACGACAATGTCACCGGCGTCAATGTATCATTACAATATTTCATTACCCCACAAAACTGTTTTCACAGTTTCTGTGGGTACATACATTCAGGTTAACAATGGTTTTAACAGTGCGAAATATTTTTTAGTCTACATGTAAATTCAAGATGGTCTTAAAAATTGCTGTGACGATTACGATCCGTGCAAGGTGCTGTTGAGAGCTGAATGAGACGAGCATGAATGTTTAAGCTAGCGTCCAGAAATTGACTGTAGTCTGATTCAAAGCATCATGTAACTAGAAGTAGACTTTGTCAGAACTCTAGAACGCGTGACCGCTGTCCTTATAAAAGATATCCAAGACTGTTCAAAACTTTGTTGGGTATTTTCTGCTTTGTATAGAAATGTTCGTAATGGACACGGATTGGGGATAAGATGTTCTTGATACTTGCAAATTAGTTTGTAAGCTACCTTATTATGTGTTAGATCAGTAGCAGCTCACACTTCGCTTAAGGTGCTAAATGATGCTTCACTGATATTTAATGTATGTATGTGTCTACTTTTTTCTCCTTCGTTCTTGAGGTACAGTCAGCTATAAAAGTTGATCAACAGATTCAATATTACAAAACGGTACATAAAAATATGTCGAAAAAAAATTGCGAATGCTTAATGGAAACTCATTTTCATATTATCAGAATGTCACGTTAGAGATAAGTCTACTATTCAACGCACTACATGCAACGATTAGTCTATTGCATTCGACATTAATCGATTTCATTAGTATTTCATCGACATTTGCCTGATTTTTCGACAGAGTTTATTAGAGACAATGTTTGAAGCACGGGAATCGATCCTGTGTTGTAATTAAAACTGCACATGTATTGTATTTGTAGTGGACTGTATTGTACGAAAATTAGTTATAAAATAATTATAAATGTGAACATGACCAACGTGTTTCGCAAAAGTTAAAACACTGACTGGTGTCAAATATATATATTTATCATAACGGGCAATTAACGCGCTCACCTGTAATTTAACTTTACGTTTCGACACGGGTTGCGCCTGTCGTGGTCGCAAGTAGACTGATGTAGCGAAAGAGCTCATTTGATGACGGCGGCCGTAGAACAACATTTTCTCTAACTACCGTCACTTGTAATATAATTTAACTATTGTTAGGGAACATACACACTACACTCACTATGTCCGACTTTTCGATCTTCAAACAGCGAGGTCGAGTTAACTCTAAATAATAATAATAATAAGTAAATAAATAAACTGGATTCGTTAATTGCCCGTTTTGATATATATAACGCGACGCGAAAGTTTAAAAGTATATACTGGCTGGTGTCACTGGCACACGCCTTCTTACATTCACGAATGTATTAAGCCAACACTATAAATACTCTTTAGTTTGCTAGGAGCAAAAAAAACAACTTTACACAAAACGATACCATAAATAAGTGTCGTGTGACTCTTCATTGTCAACTTATAATTAAAATATATTTTCTTCTCTCATCTTTTAGTTATAAAATGGTTTGAAATATTAAATCTGTTAATCAATTTTTGTAGATGACTGTACTATCCCGTAATCATTTTGGTGTATTTTTCTGTACTTTTGTTGTGTCATATACCTACATATTTACTGAGCTTAGCTGAACCCAAGCAAAATCAACTCAGAATTCAAGACACTGTGAGCTCAGTTTGCTTAAAACGGAACGCGACTTAAATAATATAATGTTTCTAGGTAGTCAGTAATAATTGTGATTAATATTTTTGAACGCCAAATACCTCAGTCCACCCGTGACCATGAAGTCTGAAAAGACTTTGAAACGTAAATCCGTTATAAAGTAATGTTATTTCAATACTTTCATTATACTTCAAGATGACTTACACAAATCAAGGCATACTAAAAATCTTTAAGATTGGGATATAAATCGAACCTATGACCTATCAAAACTCCACGCCATTAGACATTAAACAAAATAAATTCTCGCTGTCTTACAACCTAACATCAAAACGGAACGCAACGAAATAAAAACCGCCATTAAGGATCAGTCTCACAATTTTCTAATCAACTGTATATAACTAAACACCTGATTTACTTCAACATTTATAGCGCTCCGCCTGTTTTACCCAAAGGTAATATTTCAGTCACATACGTAAGATTTTCCAAGTATTTAAGACAAGTATCTTTGCTCGATCCAGAAATCGAACGCTCACCTCTACTACACCACCGAATAAGTCACTTTACTGTTACATAAACATAATTCTCCATAAAAATATAGAACATCTTCCATCGCCTAATTATCTTGGAACTCAACTAACATAATGTCAAATTTCCGTGGATAGTGAACACCACCAGACAAAGCCACACCGCCAAGCGGCCTTGCCGTGTTTGGGTGCGATGTCTGGTGACACCATGCAGAGGGATGGGTCGGAAATGTTGCTCCTTTGAGGTTTCTAACCATATGGAGGCTCATTCCACTGCTACCTTCTCACCGATAATCATTCGTAATCACAAGTTCGGTATACTAGGCTGGTGCGTTCCATCGTAGACTACATCAGGCAAGATGTAGTCAAGCGCCAGCCTATCGCATAATAAAAAAAAACACTTCAACTTTCAAATATAAAACGTATCAAAATCGTTTCAGCTGTTTAAGTGCTCTACGGCAGCAAATTGTACACAGATACACATGCCGATCTTATAAACGCCCGACGGGGTATTAAGAACTGCGTTTAAATAATAAACCGTTAATTCTGAACTTCGTGAGAGTTGAGGAGCGTAAACGGAATGCCAAGTACTAAACACATTTGTAACAAATTAAATTGACTCCTAAGTCTCTAATAATAAGGTCTAATTTCAAATGAAGATATTTTTAGAGTGGTGTTCGAAATTTCGGCGGTTTATTTTCAAATGAAGTCGCCATTTTGGATTTAATGTCAAACTATAAAACATGTATTTATGATCTTTTATGTTTTTTGTGTATTTTATCGTAAAAATTCTGGAAAGCACTCAATCCTGTGTTTGAAAGAGATCACTGTATTAATAAAATGCATATATCTCTGTAACTTGTGACAGCATTCATCTTCTGTCTTGTTCTTTCTAGAATATAAAAGAAGAAACTGAATGACTAACACAACAATGCACAACACAAACCGCTGCGTCTAGAGACTCTAAATTTACCACATAGGTTTCGTTTAAGGGGTGTATTAAAAAAAAATATTTTTCTGAACTAACCCCCTATAGGATTGAAATGGGGTCCACCCTGGCAAAGCCGCGGGCGAAAGCTGTTAACACATAATTAACCCATTTTTTAACAAGAAATTTTTTAATTTAACAATAGGCTTGAGCTTGACCTCAACTTGCATGTTGTTGAGCAATCATATGGTCTACGGTGAAATATGCTTAACTAGTAAATACCGATTCACTCGTGACTTGACACACGCATACAGGCATATTATAGCTATCATGGAACAGAGATGCCGGCAGTGCATTTATGTTTGACATGAGAAACGAACCCTGGTTATTAGTTTGTAGGAAACAAATCGAAGAGTAACAAAAGAATCATTTAGACAAGTAAAAGAAAAATAAATGTTTGAAAAGCTTATCGCTAACTAAAAAACTTAATAGAACCTTCTCAATACAGCTCTTAATAAAAGCTCGTTGGTTTATTTCTTCTGCAACTTATGGCTTAGGTACTTAATGACGCGTAAACTTACACGTAAGCTTACAAACTAAAACCAACCATAATACAATAAGCTAAAGTTCATTTTCTATCAAGTGAAATATTAGGGATGTGTTGATTTCGGATAATTTCGGATATCCGTTGATCCTAGGATCAAAATCCGCATTTCGTATTTGGAATTTGGAATGTTTTGTATTCGAATTATGTCTATCTGGAGAATTTCAATTTGGTATGCTATAAATTTAGATGTTTTGTTAATCCTTAACCAAAAAGGGAGGTGTTATTATTGTAAACATTTTTGTATTCATTTCTTAAACCCTTTTTAGTGCCCCACTTCTGGGTACGGGTCCTTTCTCAACCATCTTTATGAGTTGGCTAAGTACCTAGTCGTCTAGTGGCCTATAACAGCTATTTTAAATCTTTACCAAAATACTATCCCGGTCCAGAGGTAGGCGTGATCGCAATACTCGTCACGGGTTCGATACCGAGTCTAGCAAAAGACTTTTCTAATATCTATATACCTTGAGAATCTTAGTTACAGCTCGATGTTTGGACTTGTGCCCGATGAACGGCAATACACTTCTACTCTTTTTAGTGTTCAACAACTGGGCACGGGTCTTCCCTCAATTATCTTATGAGTTGAGAGAGTATAGGCATTAATCCACACACGCAGGCCAAGTGCGGGTTGGTGGATGTCACATGTCCTCAAATGCTTACTTCTTAGACATGCCGGTTTTCTTACAATGTTTTCTTTCACCGATATTGACATGAATGAAACATTCACACAAAGATGTGTGGACAAGCCAGGGAAACGAAGCCGCGACCTTACATTTCTAAGGCGAGGCCCGCAGCGCCACCGCTGTTCGAACGGCGATAGGCTCGCCCCCTATTACTTAAGGGACCTAAACATAGCCGGCGAAAAGTAGGTGATATTCACCTCTGCTTACACCTTCGGGTAATACGGTCTACTACACAGGTAATATAAATTATTACAGTGTTAAAAAATTAAATACAAAATTCTCACACACATTTTTATATCCGAAATTCGCGATAACCGCATAAAATGACATCACTACCCGATATTAAGGTTGCGGTATATTTCGGATACAGCCTATGTACGATATTTTTTATGAGTAGATAGCTTTTATTAAATCGAGCGAGAATTTTGTTACCAGTCAGTCTGGTGGAAGTATGTCATGGCCCTAATTTTAGACATCACTCTATGTGTAAACATCAATTCAGTCCATATTTTTAACCGCTGATGAAAATGCTCCGTTAACACAATATTTAGAATAATCTAATGTAGATATCTATTATCATTGTATCTATCTATCAGTGGCATTGCAGTGCTTTAATTGAATACCCACACGTGATCCCCGGGTGTGCACCACCCGGTGGTCAGGTGACAATCAACTGGTGGTAGGTACCCACCAGACAAAGCCACACCGCCAAGCGGCCTTGCCGTGTTCCGGTGCGATGTCTGGTGACACCATGCAGAGAGGGTGGGTCATTCCACTGCTACTTTCTCACCGATAATCATTCGTAATCACGAGTGAATCGGTATACTAGGCTGGCGCGTTCCATCGTGAACTACATAATTTCTAGTCTACAAGTTGTAGTCAAGCGCCAGCCTGTCGCAGAATAAAAAAGAAAAAGATTAATTATTAATGCGATTGCCTTTAATGAAAGATGAAGTATTTTTTTACTTATCATAGTACCTACCTACTTACGCTTGTATTACCCGAAGGTGTATTACCCGAAGGTGTATTACCCGAAGGTGTACACAGAGGTGAATATCAACTACATTTCGCCAGATATAATTAGTCCCATACGTAATTGGGGGTAAGCCTTCATCATCATCATCATCGGCCTATTCTAGTCCACAGCTGGACATAGGCCTCTCCTAAAGTGCGCCATTGAGCATTAAGCAAGAGGTAAGCCTATTGCCGTTCAATACTTTTCTGTAGGCATAATAGAAACGTATTTTTTCCTCGATCTAAGTAGTATTCGAACCCAGGACGACTTTTTGGTTAGTCCATCTGTAAACTTCTGACTAGCTTAACGACTCTCCGGGACTAACAGCTTAACGTGTTCACTGAAACATGAGAAAATACTGAGAAAGAAATGCTATTCGGTAACCCATCCAAAAGCTGGCCGCAGCAAATATCGCTTGACTTCTTCGATTATGTAAGAATGACAGAAACCAACGAGTTATGAGACCATGTAAAATCATATAGAAACCCTCTAAAGACCTCTAATACGTGAAAGTCAGTGATTGTCAAAGGTCAAAGTTAGAAAACAATACAGACCGCACTTACATTAGAAACGCAATCTCGAAATGCAAATTTAATTTATGTATTTCAATAATTCAATTATAGTTGGAAAATTAAATTTATGTTCATTCATATTTATTTGCACAAGAAAATATTTGGTAGAAAAAAATGTTTGATATTTTGAAAGTTGACATTTTAATTTAAAAAGTTTTTTTAAAATTCAATACAAGACATGATTACACAATAGATATAAAAAAAAATTAACAAAATGTCTTATAATAACCTCGCCTTTTTAAGTTTGTTAAAAGTTGGTAAGCAGCGGTGGCGCAGCGGTATTATCCTCGCCTTTGAAATATAACGTCGCGGGTTCGATTCCCAGTCGCGCCCACACATTTTTGTGTGAATTATTTCAACTCCACTGCTCAATATCGGTGTAGGAAAACTTGCGAGGAAACCGGCATGACTAAGAACTAAAAATTCAAGAACATGAACTCGCACTTGGCCAACGTGTGGGGTCAACTCGTAAGATAGATGAGAGATGACCAGTGCCCAGCTGTGGGAAGTTAAAAAGGGTGTATGTGAAGATATAACAAAAACACAACCTGATTCTAAAAAATTGTTCAAAATTAAATAATGTTACTCAAAATTAAACATTATAAAATACCAAAAATAAATAATATTTTTTTCGAACCGACGACGATTTAATTATTTAGCAAGAACTCAACTCAAAGACCAAAAGAGCATAGATATGTTAATATTTTTTTATAATTATTTATTCTAACATTTATAAATTATGCATGAATTTAGAAAATTATTTTTGTTTTGAAAGAATTAGGAAAATAAATTTTGATTTCGTTTTTGTTTTATTAAATTTATATTGTTCTTCTTTTAAATTTTGTTTATAGATTAACGAATTAAATTATTTTAGTGTTGAGACTCTGAGTTGTATAGAACTCATTAGACAACACACGTGGCCTAAAGGTTTGTGTCTCGGGCAAAGGATCAACCCTAATTCACGTAATTTCTTGACGCACCGATGGAACGCGCTTACCCAGTAAATACCGATTCACTCGTAACTTGAAGACCACCAGATTATAGTTAGAAACATAGATGCCGGCAGTGAATTCCACAATTTGGCTGTTCGCAATATGAAAGTCGAAGCAAAGCGCTTTGTGCGTACCCGTGGTATTAGTAGCTTAAGTTCATAATTTAGCTGGTTCAGTTAGGTCATTTTTTTTTTATATCCAATATACAATTAATGTTGTAAATAAAAATAATGAAATTAACAAGTAATACATTACAATTCTTCAAACATTTCGCAAACCAGTGAGCTAAGTTACAAGATTATAAATTGTTGCTTTTAGCCAAATTAAATTTGGAACGCAGTAGGTGAGACGGATATATGCTAATTCAAATGAGTGAAAGGGAGAGGCATAGATACGTTATTACGTACGAGAACCTTTTAATCTACATATAACGTACATAATGTCTTGTACTAATAAAATTAAAGGGGAAAGTTTGTTTGTTTGTCCGTAAAAATCTCTAAAACTAACAATTCAATTTTAAATACTGCATTAAAAAGCTTTTAAAAGAATATTTTTATAGAAAACATTGTGAGGAAACAGGCATATCCTATAAAAGGTCTTAACCACAACTTGCCTGTTGTTGAGAAATGATGCCATCTACGATGAAACGCGCCTACCCAGTAGATATTGATTCACTCGTGACTTGAATACAGGCAGATTATAGCTATCGGGAAACAGCGATGCCAGCAGCGAATTTCACAACTTGGCAATTCGTAAAATAAAAATGGAAACAAAGCGCTTTGTGCGTACCTATAGATTTTTCATTAATACCACGTGACACCGCACCCGAGCGAAGCAACAGCATTTTACTAGCTTGTCGTAAATGCGATGTTTATTATAGGCTACGGAATGTCTTTTAATAATATCGTTTAGTGGCGATAAAATGGGGTTTTATCGCTAAAATGCTGATATGAGTCGCATGTGTCACGATATTATCGCGAACGAGGGTAATGGGAAAGTTATGGTAAGTTACTAACCGATTTAGAAAGAAGGGGGTGAAAATGTTGTATAGCACCTTTGTATCGAAGGTCATACTAAACTATAGTACAGACGGGTATGGAGTAGCGGTGGCGCAGCGGCAGCCTTGCCTTTGAAATATAAGGTCTCTGGTTCGATTCCTAGTCGTGCCTACACATCTTTGTGTGAATTGTTTCATCGCCGCTGCTCAATATCGGTGAACGAAAACGTACACCAACCTACACTTGGCCAGCGTGTGTGGATTTAGGCCTAAATTCTCACAAATCGTAAGATAGTTGAGAGGAGACCTGTGCCCAGTAGTGGAACACTAACAAGGGTTATTATTTTGAAATGGACTTGCCCTTGTCTACAACTTGCCTGATAAAGAACTTGCAATGATGTAGGCTACGATGGGACGCGCCTGTCCAATATACCGATTCACTAGTGATTACGAATGCTTTTTGGTGCTCAGGTTGTAGTAAAATGAGCCTCCATAAGGTTAGTAACCATAAAGGAGCAACCATTCTAAACCACGTTCCTATATGGTGTTATAAGACATCACACTAGAAAACAGCAAGACCGCTTGGTGGTTACTAACCACGGCCAAAACTTACTACTAGTTTATTGTCACCTAGTTCCAGATAAAAAAGTTCTTCTGCGTTTCTTACTCTTTTGCGTTTTTGCTCTTTCAAGAGTTGCAGGAGGGTAAAAAAAACTTGCACTTTTCCCGGGCTGAGACGGGTATCTCTCCTATACAACACCACTTATCAAGCCAAGCAATACTCTCAACCATTAATCAAGTTTTTTTATTTATTTCACAATTCAACAGCAACTCAAATAAATTGACCACTCTATATCTTGTCAAAATAACAAATTCCTACCGCTTAATAAAAGATGAAATAGAGACATATATCTCTCCCTTTTTTATCTTCCCTTTTATCTGCTAGAAATTTTCTTTCTCTGTCTAAAGTTATTTTATTTGTAATGGGTTATTTTAGGTCGTTTGTCAATCTTTGTTATTGTCAAGTGGTTTTAACCCCTGATGAAAAAGAAGGGTGTTAAAAGTTAGGCGGGTGTATCTATGAGTGCATAGTATTTTCTTAGATTTACGCGAATATCACACATTGAAATAAAACTACTTTATAACAAATTTTATCGCTGTTTATTTTATACTTTAGATTCCGACGTTTCAGTCTCTTCAGACTTCATGGTCACGGATGAACTGAGGTATTTGACGTCCAAAAAAATTAATCACAATTATTACTGACTACCTACAAACATTAATATTTAAGTTACGTTCCTAATTAATTGTGATTAATATTTTTGGGCGTCAAATACCTCAGTCCACAGTCCAATAAAGTTTGTATATATAACTTTGTAAATATTAGAACCAAGATTATAATTACCCCAATAGCAAAGGGTGAGTAGCGCTGACAGAGAGGTACGGGCCTCGCCTAAGAAATATAATGTTCGATTCCCAGACCTGCACACATGTCTTTGTTCTTTGACTATATATGTGACATCCACCAAGCCCCACTTAGCCAGAGTGTGTGGTTTAAGGCCTAACTTCTTCCAACTCCTAAGATAGTTGAGGGAAGACCCGTGCCCAGCTGTGAACATTAAAGGTTTGACAAGAATAACAAAGGGTAAGAAAACACATTTTACCCGAATCACCCCATCTCAAGTTACCCTAACTTATAGTTACCATCTTTTTAATAAAACGCGTAATTACACGGGGTTGAATGTCAGGGAGTGGCAATATTTTAGAGCTCATTGAAGTGGAGTGTCGTAAACCATAAGAAAAGACATTGATCATGGTAAAATATGAAGCAAATTTAAGAGGAAGACACGTATATAACTTAACACCTGACGAAAAAGTTAGGTGTAATTTTGCAATGCTTATTCTACAAGTTTGTGGTTTAGTAAGGCCTAAATGGATGGAATGAAGAGCAGCGGTGGTGCCACTGTACGGGTCTTGCTTTAGAAAAATAAGGTCGCGGGTTCGAATCCTGGTCGTGCCCACACATCTTTGTGTGAATTGTTTTATCTGCGCTGCTCAATATCGGTGAAGGAAAACATCGTGGGAAAACCGTCATGTCTAAGAACTAATCATTCGAGGACATGTGACATCCACCAAGCCGCACTTGGCGGGTGTGGATTAAGACCTAAACTCTCTCAAATCTGATGATAGTTGAGACGAGACCCGTGCCCAGCTGTGGGGCACTAAAATGGTTAATGGATTCCCTTACTTTGTAAAATCACGTCATAGTTACGTTTTTACGATTTCGCTTAAAATACTAAAACAAACTTTGTATCTGACTGTACTTTGTAAACTGCTGGCAACAGATTCATTAGAAATTCTCTCTTATTACTAATGCAATAAAGTTTATTTTACAAGCTTGTTGCGTCCACCCGATTTGTGAACAAAATATTTTATTACTGAGATTAAGCTGTTTGTAATTACCTATTTAGTTCTAAAAGTCAAAGGTAACTATACTAAATATTTAAAATGTGCACTATTTTATTTATAAAACTGGTTTATGCATGCTATTGTAAAAGTTTTTTATTTATTTTTTATTCTGCTATGGACTGGCGCTTGACTACAACTTGCCAGATGTTATGCAATGATGTAGTCTACGATAGAACGCGCAAGCCTAGTATACCGATTCACTCGTGATTACGAATGATTATCGGTGAGAAGGTGGCAATGCAATGAGTCTGAATTAAGCTTAAAACGAACTTATGTTTCTCAGTACGCTCCCAGAAGATAACGATGCAGATGATTTTTTTGACGAATTAATTTAGGTTAGGCGTAAGTTAGTTAAGTTCTTAATTTAGGTCAATATTTAGGTAGGTTTTCAGTTAGATCGATTTTCTTGTCAGTGTGTTATAAATAAATTAAATAAATAAATAAATAAATATTCTGGGATATTAACACACACGGTCATCTGGTCCCAAGCTAAGCAGAGCTTGTGTTATGGAAACCAGATAACTGGTATATACTATACATATAATACTTTTCTTTTGTAAATATAGGTATACTTATAATAGATATTAACACCGATTCCGAACTCATAGCGTTGCGATCATTAAATACACAAAATAGCACCACAGAAGCTAATCAATAGCTTTGTTGATTACAGCACCTCTAATTACAAATATTCACAAAATGTTTGGATGGAAATGGATTCCTTTTTGTGAGATCAAATTTGGTTTGCACACACCGCGTGCTCACCCAACCGACCTCATAGACATTGTTAGCGTAACAATGACAATGAAAGGCAAGCAACTTGAGCGACATTAATATCTTGTCAGTTTAACGACTGACAGATTGAATACTATCGTAAGTGACTGGAGTGACACCTCACCGTCTGTTTAAGTAACAGCTTGCTACGTTTTTAGTTATGCGCTGCGACATCTAATTTCGATTCATCGTGTAATATTTTATTCTGGTGCCGAAACCTGGTCGTAATTCGCGTTTACCTAAACCAAATCTACCTTACCCTAGATGTTGGTTGGTTTGGGTACAATAATTGAGTCTAAACATTGTTTCGAGCGACTGCCATCAGACCTCGAAACCCATAGGGAACCAGCAGCCGAGATGGTTAGACCAGGTGTCAGATTATATTGGCTTCTGACTACATGAC
Organism: Meganola albula; assembly: GCA_936450015.1. Classification (NCBI taxonomy): domain Eukaryota; kingdom Metazoa; phylum Arthropoda; class Insecta; order Lepidoptera; family Nolidae; genus Meganola; species Meganola albula. Next base: position 434,717 of record OW388168.1, read on the forward strand.
TGTCATAGATGTCTTAAATGACAACCGGGATCGACGGCTTAACGTGCTCTCCGAGGCACGGAGGGTAGTCCTTCAACCAACCAGACACCGCAACAATTTTTTGTTGTTACTCAAATATTGTCCGGGGCGGGAATCGAACCCGCGACCTCCCGGGCACAGTATAACCCGATCGAACGGCTTACACCGCTCGACTACTGAGGTCGTCAAACTACTTTAAGTCTTTATCGTCGGAATTTAAAATCTAAAATTAACCGCGATAAAATAGTTTTAGACCAAACATCCATCAATTCTCTTACTGTTAAGTTACAGTTAGAAGTAACTTCAATTTAATTGAATCGGAGTGTACCACCTGCAATATAGATGTGGTGATGAAACAAATCCTTATGTCTAGTAAGAGCGACAGACGGAGCTCGTGAAGGCTATAAATGTTCCACGTTGGTTTATGACCGACTTAGGTTTACGAGTTGTGGTGTGTAAGATAGGTATACAGGGTGCTTTGAGTTGTGAGATTGATTGAACTTTTTCTCACTGATTAATTGTAAATGGTCTTTTATTTAGTACTAGCTTTCTGATAGCGGCTTCGCCCGCGTGTATGTCGGTTATCGTGCCAAAACATTACCTTCTTTTTGCGCAGTCGGATAAAAACTATTCCTTGTCCTTTCTCCGGTCTCAAACTACCTCCATACCCAATTTCATCCAAATCGGTTCAGTAGTTTAAGCGGGAAAGCGTAACAGACAGACAGACAGAGTTACTTTCGCATTTATAATATTATTATTAGGGATAAATCTAATAGTACTGTACAACCCATTTAGTGTACACGTTAGCTATGCTTGAGAGGGTTGGCGCTTGGAAATACAGGCATTGCTTAGTTTGCTGCAGATGCTAAATTCATAAGTTTTTTTTGCTAAATAAATCTAATAAATTCATTCAAATCAGTCCAGCCGTTAAATTGGAGTTCGGTGGTTCTTCAAACAGTTGAAATCTATTATATAAAATTTCCATGTCACAATGTTAGTTAACGTACTCCTCCGAAATGGCCGAGACCGATTCTAATGAAATTTTTTATGCATATTCAGTAGGTCCGAAAATTGTCTACTATCTATTTTTCATACCCCTAAGTTAAAAGGATTGTTCAACCTTAAATTTTTTTTTTAATTTTTGGACGAAATTTTTCGTTTTTATTTTTGTATAATGTGGCATTAAAAATACATACGTATTACATTAGTAATACGCGGAACGAAGCTCGCTAGGACAGCTAGTAAATATATAAAATACACACCTCTAACTAATAATATCCCTTTATTTCATCGGAGGTTGAAAAAGTGCCTTATAATATACCTTTATAGTCATAATATCCAACGAACTCAGAATGAAACGTTTCGATATGAACACACTCAGAACTAAAATTGAAAAGTAACTTTTGCATGAGAATAAGTCTCATAATTTTTGCAAGTTTTTCAGAAGCTTGCCACTTGTAACGAAACTTAGGTACGTCACTTAAACTGGTTGCAACTGTAGCTAGGGTTGCCACTCAGCAAAAATATTAAATGAAAAAGTTTGATTACAGTTTTTAGTTGTTTTTAAGTGGTTAGTTTAAAATAGTTTTTTATGAAGTTATGAGTGCTTTTTATTTATTGAAATAAAATACTTTTTAACGGATTTTATCGCGGCTTATTTTAGATTTTTAGATAACGACGTTTCAGTCATTTCAGACAAAATATAAAAAAAAAATAAACAACCGTAAAAAATTAGTTTTATTTCAATGTGTGATATTCGCGTAAATCTAAGACTATGCTTTTCATTTAGTTAAAATATAAGAAATTTTCTTTTCTGTCTGACAGATTTATTGAAAATAAGGTTGTCATTTCTTAGACTCTGCAGTTGGTTATTTTACAGAGTCCTACCCGAATAACACACCTGCATAATGTAGATTGTTTAGTTCTAACCAGAAGTATTAAGGTTTCTCACAATGTTTTACAGTTGAGGTTCGTAAACCTATCAGGTGAAATTGATTGAATATTTTATATTTCAATAATTAAATTGAACACCATGGTGTTTCTATTAGTGAACTGTTTCTATAATATAGGGCTGGATTTAACGCCACACAAATAAAACTAACAGCTTGATGTTAAACGTGTAATCCTGTGTGAACAAGCATAGATGGAGTTGCCAACATTATAAAATATTTAATCTAGTGTTGCTACCTTGCAACATTAATTTTTTAATAATAATTATATTTAATACTTTTGTGTACGTGGTAACCCTGAATAAAGAGTTTAATAGTAGAACAAGTTGCGTCTGACAAAGTTTGTCGTACAAATCTTATATTTATGCCTTCCTCTTTTCTGATAGTCGGGGAAGTTGTTTGAATTACGTCTCTACGTATGCATACAGGATGTTGTGAAACAAGATTTCAAGTTGTTCCGTTTTTATTTGATTTTTTTAGTCCACTAGACAAACGCAAATTGTCTGTCTGTTACGTTATCACGCCAAAACTACTATTTGACTGTCAACCGATTTGAATAATAATATAATATAGTGGAACATTAACACACACGGTCATCTGATCCCAAACTAAGCAGAGCGTGTACTATGGAAACCAGATAACTGTTAATATACTACATAAAATACTTTTCTTTTGTAAATATATACTTAAATATAGATAATTACACCCAGATACAAGACAAACAGACATATTTAAACAAATGTTTGTCTCGGGTGGGAATCGAACCCACGACCTGCGGCGTGAAAAGCAAGTATCTTACCGACCACACCACCGGCCCGTCAAACGTTTGGTCTTCAGATAGTCTAGAAAAGCCTGACAAAGGATTCTTTATAAAATTCTCAATTATAAAATAGATTCTTCAATATTACTTTTCAAAATTAATTTCATGACACATGCTGGTCTTCCTATCCGTACGTCACGAACTTTAAACACCTTTCTAACCCCTCTGCTACATTTTTTTTTCAGTTATAGGCTTGCGCTTGACCAAAACTTGCCTGTTGTTAAGCAATGACGCAGTCTACGATGAAACGCGCTTACCCAATAAATACCGATTCACTCGTGAATTGAATACCGGCAGATTACACTTAACAGCTTTATTACTCGCTCGCTTAAGTTATTTAATAATGAATTTCATGACTTAGATCTCTTTAATAACTCTTTGAACGCTCTCGAATCTGAACTTTTGCTGCAACTAAAGACATGTCCATAGTAGCATCAATTTATTTACGTGTTTTCTTTTTTAATGCAACATTTTGGTACGAAATTCCTTACGGCAGGCTTGGAGGGGATAGGGATTTTTCTGCGCGATCGAACTGAAAAAAATGTGATAGTAAAACCGTAAGAAAGAATGCGTGGAATAAAGCCGTTAAATGAGACGTGCGCAGGCGCGACAGTCGCATACACAAGCGAGTAGTGTATAATACCTTTCTCTTTCTCCCTGTTTCTTTGTTAGCCGAAGGAACTTCGTTCCTACCTGGTGTCCCACGACACCACATCATTTTTATTTTTTTTAAGTACATTTACCTAGTATTGTCTTAGATTTACGCGAATATCACACCGCAAAAAAAAATCCGTTAAAAAGTAGTTTTATTTCAATACATTTATATGATTAGTATAATTTATACGATTTCTTCTGCGTACTCGGTACTGGGCACGGGGTTTCTCGCAACTATCTCATGAGTTGAGAAAGTTTAGGTCTTCATTCACACTCGCTGGCCATTTGCGGGTTGGTGGATGTCACATGTCCTCGAATGATTAGATCTTTGACATGCCGATGCGATTCACCGATAGCGGAGATGAAACAGTTCACACAAATATGTGTGTGGGCACGACCAGGATTTGGAAACGCCACCTTATTTTTTAAAGGCGAGGCCCGCACCGCTGCGCCATCGCTGCGCTGCTCAGATGATTCAGACGATTGTTTGTACCAAAAAAAAGTATAATAATATAGACTATGAACATTGTTGAGAAGAGTTGAAATAGGGGGTTTTGTTATAGAAATATACCATGTAAGTTTCACGTTCACGCGAGCTGAGCTGCGGGTGGATAGTTAAGGAGTATAAGAGAATTTGGTTGTGGAGTTTTCCGTCAATATTTTATTTATTCTGAAATAGGCTGGCGTTTGACTACAACTTGTCTGATATTAGGCAATGATGTAGTCTACGATGGGCCGCGCCTGCCCAATATACAGATTCACTCATGATAACGAATGATTTTCAGTGAGAAGGTGGCAATGGAATGAGACTCTTTAAAGTTAAAAACCATAAAGGAGACTTCTCCCCTCTTAAATGGCCACCAGACAACGCACAGGAACTCGGCAAGGTCGCTTGGCGGTGGGTCGTTACTAACCACGGCCGAAACCTACCAGTATTGCCACCGTACTTGCACTACCTTCCACTGCCACCTTCTCATCATTCGTAATCACAAGTGAATCGGTATACTAGGCTGGCGCGTTCCATCGTGGACTACATCATTGCTTAGCATAAGGCAAGTTGTAGCCAGCCTATCGCAGAATAAAAAAATACCTGAGGACCACTCGAAGGGATTCAAATAAAAGGTGCACTCCTACGGACGAATATGACTCGGCCTCCCATGTATATGGATTTTCATTTGAAATTTATGGAATTTGCTAGCATTCTTGTACCCGGGAGAAGCCAAGGCAGGTCGTCATAATAATTAGGTACATACAGATCTCATCATCATCATCATCAGCCTATCCTAGTCCACAGCTGGACATAGGCCTCTCCCAAAGCACGCCACTGATCACGATCCGCGGCTACTCTCATTCAGCTTTAACCAGCCACCTTGCAGAGATCGTCACTCCACCTAGTCTGAGGACGTCCTACGATACGTTTGCCAATCCGTGGTATCCCCTCAAGAACACCAAACCTTAGCATAAGTTATTACTATTTAGATAAACACAATCTCTAAGCAAACACCTATCTCTGCCTATCCTAATATACAGCTATACCAAGATTTACGGCCCTCGGTGCCACTTATCACCTAACCGCGATTAAATAAGGGTGACAACCCCCGTGTAGGCGGAGGCTGATTTACTGCCTACCTTACAATAATTATAGGTGTGATGTTAGTTTGTCTGCTTATACAGGGAGAGTTGTAAGTTACTCACCCCCAGTTACTGTTGTCTATGGACTCTTGCAACACCAGAGCCACAACACTCTAACTGCAAATGTAGCGATGAAAATGGCTGTCTCATACCTCTCTTAGCTTAGTACATGGGTTACTTAATTGTCTCTGTAGGCGATAGCGTGTACGCCTTATCACCAAGGTCGTTGGTTCAAATCCCGGGCTGAACCAAAAAGTGTTGTGACTTTTCTAAATCCTCAACACCAGTCAGGAAGTACCCCCCGTGTCTCGGAGAGTACTTAAAGGCGTCGATCCTGCGCCCGATTCACCGGTCGTGTCGGTCAATGCGTGCCACTTTACTTTCTCACTTTTCCGTTCCACTGTTTATTTTTTCTTCTTTACCTAACTAGTCAGCTAAGACTGGCCGCCGTAGCCGGGAAACGGCTAGGAGAGTATATTGCTATATGTGGTAGTCTAGATTATTTCCAAGTATGAACTTTCATTACGAACTAATATAGTTTAGTAAAGTATCAAGTAAGTTTACAGTAAACACCAGGATTATAGCAAAATATTGTTTAACTTTGTAACTCAGCAGCAGTGATATTAATATCTTAAACTTAAAGGATCAAGATGGTGGGATCTAGTGTAAATTGTTACGTTTAAGGAGATTTCTTGAGTATGTTGGGTTCGGGAAGTTTTTAGTGAGGTCATAGTTGAACTAGGATCAAGATTGTTTAAACTTTAAGTGTTATGATGACAAATGAAAGTCCCGTTTTGAACAACGTCCCTGATGTTAAAAAATAATTCAATTTAAGTTGGAAGTGCCTTATTAGTAATTTATTATTTATTTAATAATTTAGGGGCTGAGTCACCTTCGTCCGTGGGTGTACACTTTTAATTGAATCCCCACACGTGGTCCCCGGGTGGTGCAAATCAGGTGACAATCAATTGGCGGTAGGTACCCACCAGACTAAGCCACACCGCCAAGCGGCCTTGCCGTGTTCCGGTGCGATGTCTGGTGACACCATGCAGAGAGGGTGGGTCGGAATTGTTGCTTCTTTTAGGTTTCTAACCATATAGAGGCTCATTCTACTGCCACTTCTCACCAATAATCATTCGTAATCACGAATGAATCGGTATACTGGTCTGGCGCGTTCCATCGGCCATTACATCATTGTTTAAAACCAGGCAAGTAGCCTATCGAACAATAAAAAAAAAAGTAAGACTTCAGTCTCGACCCGCCCCGGATTCGCACGGGTAGGTACATATCGGTATTAGACAAAAAAATTTAGTCATCATAAATTTTATTAGGTAGGTACTCTCTTGGCAGACTTTCCATGCTTGGAAGACTCGATCAAGCTTTCTTTGTTTGAACAAACAATCAAAACCATTCGTTTTAAGCTATGACGTCACAATAACCCACAGATAAATATAATAAAAATTAATCACTAATTGCGTTCCTAAGCAAAACTCGAGAACGGCTGAACCGATTTCTCTAATTTTTTTTAAGAATATCAAGGAATATTCTGTACAAGTGTCCCGTTAGTGTAAAATCATCACTTCTCTATACTTCCATTCAAATGATTCTTAATAGGTAGTATTTAAAAGTCAATAAGAACTTAATATGCTGTTCGGAGGTACGAAGTTCGCGGGGTGAGCTAGTGTAACATAATTTTACACATATTTTTAAAAACAATAAACACCCAGTATCATTTATGAGACCTACCTCGTGCCGTGCCTCGGAGAGCACGTTAAGCCGTCGGACCCGGTTGTCATTTAACACATCTATGACACTCGTTAAATGTAGTCAGAAGCCAAAATAATCTGACACCTGGTCTAACCATCTCTGCTACTAGTACCCTACGGGTTTCGAGGTCTGATGGCAGTCGCTCGTATAATTCTGGTAGCTAGCCGCATCAGGTTAGACTGGGAACCGACCATAATAGAAATGGGAAAAAGGCAAGGGGAATGATGATGATGATCATTTATGAGACCTACATAACCTGAGAAGTGTATACATGTGATATTAATTGTATCTCATACATAAAAAAAACATTGAGTTAACCTGTCACATGAAATAAATTATTATGCTCTGAAGAAAAACTCAACGATCTGACGAAAAAAATACAACCACAGATCAAAGTAATGTAAGACTGTTCGTCACTAATATCCATATCGCTTGAATCATCATCACTGTCTGTGCAGCTTGAGGAGTCAGAATATTGGCGATAGGCGATACGCGAGTTAAACGGTCGGTCTGTAAAGATCTAGCCAGTCGTCAAAATATTTTAATTATAATTTTATAACATCGAGAATGGTCTCAAGTTCGATCCAAGGCGGATTCTTTCATCGATTAGCTCAATATTACTATGATCTACGTCTACATATTCAAATTTGATGTCCAAAAACCAAAAAAGTTTCCATCCAGACTAAAAATTAAGATTAAAATATTTCTATTCTACAGTTCCCATTCACAATTTTCTTCTTTCCGCTAAAAGGTATAACTATTTATTTATCCCGATGTTTTCGAAATGGCGGCTTAGCTCTCGACCTCTTTAGGATTCCTGCAAACAAACCACTTTAGCTACTAGCCACTTGTAAAAGTGGTTTAACATCGTCAGTTTCTAATAATAATAAATTCGATAAATTTGTAATAATCTTTGTTAATATTTTACGAAAAAATGGCTTAAAAATTTAAATGAAAATCTACACACATTTAGTTTACTACTACATTTATTTACTAACCACCGTATTCATACCCAGTAGAACTTTACTTGACCTGGAAATAGAACCTAGAACCTGGAATAAAACCTAGAGCCTAGAGAGGCACAGATGTATATATCCATAAACGTCTTATGAGCTCATGATAGCTAAAATAGGTTTGTAATTCGTTTGCCTTTGTCTGTCATCTTGACATTTATACTAGTAAGAAACGGACAAAGTCCATTTTAACTAAAGAGTCTTAAAATATATTTAAGAATAAAACCGTATGTCTTTAAATTTAACCATCGATGACATGTGACATCAACCAATCAGCACTAGACCAGCGTATGTGTATAGAGACCTAAAGTCTCTCAAATATTAATATAGTAGACCCATGCTTAGCAGAGGGACACTAAAGGTTTGCTACATATAAAACTGAAAAGTTTTACGCCACCAGTGTCAGATGGTTTGTAGCTCGTCTGCAGAAGTCTAGACTTCGCAACTCTTGATACTTGCTATGAAGGAGTGTGCTTTTACGTCTGAAGGGTTAAAATGGCAACGTTTCTTTTATTTGATGTTAAGAATCGTTCAAGTATCAAAGTGGGTTGGCTGTAGTATTTTAAAGCGTATGTTCGGTAGGAACGTAGTTGATACTAATTTAAAAACGAATAAATAAATATTCTGGGACATTAACACACACGGCCATCTGATCCCAAACTAAGCAGACTTTGTACTATGGAAACCAGATAACTGGTAATATACTTTCCTTTATAAATACATGCTTAAATATGATAAATACACCCAGACTCAAGACAAACAGACATGTTCATCACACAAATATCTGTTTTGGGTGGGAATCGAACTCACGACCTGCGACGTGAAAAGTAAGTTACTGACTACGCCACTCTCACGCAGCAAACATAAAACACCCCTATTTTTTGTCGAAGGTTCGAACACTAATACTTTCTGACTTTGGTCTAGTGCTGAGTTTAAAAAGTTGTAACACTATTTTTGGCCCGACGCAGGATTTGAACCCGTCCACAGCTGGAAGCAAACACGCAAACAAAGCAGTCTATCAGGTTATAATAATGAACAGATTTAATTACGTAGCGTGTCAACAATACTAATTGTATCGCGGTAATTAACCAGAATTGCGTTGATCACTAGTGATGGGATTCACAAAATGACAAACATATCGATAAATCAGTATAAAATTAAATGAAAATATGCTTTATTTTTTTTTGAGACGCGAGTCTGCATAAAAATGGTCCAATTTCTTTTCCTACCGTGCAGTGAATGACTGGCAACTACTGAGAAACACTGCCAAAAAACTCGTATTTCGACCACATCGTACTGATATTATCTATACTAACATTATAAAGCTGAAGAGTTTGTTTGTTTAAACGCTCTAATCTCAGAAACTACGAGACCGATTTGAAACATTTTTGCACTGTTAGATAGCCTATTTGTTGAGGAAGGCTATAGGCTACTTTTTATTCCACAGCTGATCAGATATGTAGTTCACGCGGGTGTAGCCGCGGCGAAAGCATGTTAAAAATATGTTGGTAGAGTAAAAAAAATATGACTGTATTAACATTTTTTAGAGCAGCGGTGGTTCAGCGGTATCAGCCTCGCCTTTGAAATATTTCGTAGTGGGTTCGATTCCCATTCGTGCACACACATCTTTGTGCGGATTGTTTCATCGTCGTTGCTCAATATTGGTGAAGGACAACTTATCATTCGAGGACATGTGCTATCCACCAACCCGCACCTGACCTGCATACCCTAGCACGGTATTACCACACACGGTCATCTGATCCCAAACTAAGCAGAGCTTGTACTATGGAAACCAGATAACTGGTAATATACTACATATAATACTTTTCTTTTGTAAATATATACTTAAATATAAATAATTACACCCAGACACAAGACAAACAAGAATAAAGGGTTGTCATTTAATATATTATCAATGCAACTAAATGTTTGTTTAAAGTTGTGTGTGCATATATAATATGTTCCATTTAAAAAATATATTTCACGCACTTAATACTAAACCCACGCCAAAATGGTCAATCATGATGAGTTCAATATTATCGATAGCTGCGTTATAAATGACATCCCCGCCCTAACATAAGCTCAATGACGTAAAGCTCGAACAAAATGAAGCCAGTCGGCTGTCGGCAGCAGGACACTTGAAAAAACGAGCCAAATATCACGCCCTTCGTGTATGGCCACGAAAACGGCGTTCTACTGTTTTATCATTAAATTTAAAAGCGAATTACGAAATACATTAGTTCTTTTAGACTGTACTAGTTTTCGCCTGCGGGTTCACTCAGGCGGGTTTAGGTTAAAAATAGCCTTTGTGCTTTGTCCAGGCTTAAAATCTATCTTGGTGTTAAATTTCATCGAAATCCGTCGAATAGTTTTTGCGTGAAAGAGTAACAAAAATCCACATATCACTCATAATCTATACAAACTTTCGCCTTTTACGAAAGAAGATAGTCCATCCACACAAACTTGTTAATTTTAATTATGTAAAAATTGCATATAATTTAAGTTCAAAATATATTCAAATAACTGATACACACATATGTACTGACTAATTCACTCGAAGCAAATTTATTTTATAGAAAAAACAATAATAATAATAATAATTTGTTTTAATAATTTTGTTGAAATAAAACTACTTTTTAACGGATTTTAAATATTATTAATGTTTGGAGGTAGTCAGTAATAATTGTTATTAATATTTGTGTCCTTCAAATACCTCAGTCCACCCGTGAATATGAAGTCTGAAAAGACTTTGAAACATCGGGATCTAAAATCTGAAATGAACCGCGATAAAATCCGTAAAAAAATAGTTTCATTTCAATGTGTGATATTCGCGTAAATCTAAGACAATACTAAATAATTTTGTTGGTGATAATTTCCATGAACTTTACAAAGACTTTTATGGTCACAGTATTCAGGTTTTAGATACACGGTCAGCTCTGTAATAATTTATGTATTCTAATCAAATAAATAATATATTGATTATTCGCTAATACTTAGTAACAGAGATAAAACTAGCTAACTTAATGGCCCCACAACACCATGTATACGGGTAATTTTCGCAAAGAAATCAAAGAGCTCTTTATTTTCTTTACCACAGTTTCGTGTTTACTCCTAACTGAATTGGCACAGTTTTACCAATATTTTAATTAACTGTTTCATTTTTGATTAATAATAAAATTAATTAGTTCTAGTCGACTTAAGAATTAAGCCCTGTATATATTTTTATGTAATAAACCAACTAAAAACTAAGAAGCGTCTAAGAAAGGCATAGAAAAATCTCAAAAATATATTCTATGCTTAGTAAAACTTAAAGTTGAAGTTGAAAACTAAAATAAGGACGCGTTGCGCGCTATGCCGACGTCACTCCTACACTATCTAGCTCAGCTTAGGCCCCACTTGCTGTAAATTTATTACCTAACCGAGTACCGACAGCATCACAACAGATGATAAAAAATCCAAACAATATCAAATTTTTAACTAAGTAATATTTTTCACATATTATAAGTACTTTTAAAATTTTACCTAAATGTGATCTTTTTATCTAAATTGGTTCAGCAAAAATCCTTTCAAGACAAGTAGTAGTTTAGTGGCAAAATGAAAAAAATACGTTGCTGCGATGGTTATCTAATAATCAGCTGTTTAAGAAATAGGTGAACTCAGACCTGAAGTGTGTTAGAATCCATTTGACACGTTGTATTGTGTAGAAATGTGTGGTTAATACTTACGGAAACTTTCCATTGATACTTACTTTTAAGTTTGGTTATACCGACTCCTTAATCGATTGTTTATTGATTCAGTTTGTTGTAAAGTAATTGACAACCGCTAGGGTAAAAGAGTTCTTGAGTGGAGACTACGGATTGGCGAACGTAGCGTTGGATGCCCTCAGACTAGGTGGAGTGACGATCTTAGCAGGGCAACCGGCAAGGACTGTACGAGAAAAGCCGCGGGTCGTGCTCAGTGGCTTGCTTTAGGAGAAGCCTACGTCCAGCAGTGGACTAGAATAGGCTGATGACTAGACTTTAATTTTAAATCTAATATGCTACGCATCCGCTACTGCCTGGCGTAAGCAGAGGTACTGTGAATACTGTGAAAACTAGAGCTTAACAATTTTTGTGCGTTTTTCAAAGTTCATCTCACCACAGATCCTTAGAAGCCTTAACAAACTTATGAACGGGCTTGCAACAACGTTTCAACTTTAAGCTTTTGTTTAAAGGATTAAGTTCAAGTTAAGTAGCTTTATGTATTCAGAAGCTTAGACAAGTTAACACAAGATCTATACAAACAAATTTCTATACGTAAATAACACATTGAAATTGGCAACATTCAAATTTTTAAGATGTTTGTATTATTATTTAAAACGAAAAAGATTCAAGGTCACCCATAATTTTCTTGTTGCGATTTTACAAAGTCTTTTTAGATTTCATGGTCTTTTATGGTCTATTCAGTCCACCCGTGACCGTGAAGTCTGAAAAGACTGAAAACGAAAATGAAAATATGCTCAATTTTTTTGAGACGCGAGTCTACGTAAAAATAGTCTAATATCTTTTCCTACCGTGCAGTGAATGACTGGCAACTACTGAGAAACACTGACAAAAAACTCAGTAAGTTTTTTTTTTCTTTTTTAAATGAAGTACCTTAGATCTATTAAGTACATTTTGTTTGTTTAGTGTGTTAAAACGTCGGGATATAAAATCTAAAATAAACCGCGATAAAATCCATAATTAGGTTATTTTTTATTTAAGTTTTATGATTTTCATTTATAATTTTACCTTTTAATTTCGTTTATTTGGTATTTACTGGGTAAACGCGTTCTATCGTAGACTACATTCTCGCTTCACATCAAGCAAATTGTGGTCAAGTGCAAACCTATTATAGGATAAAAAATATTAAACAGACGTAATCGCCTTGGTTTTACTACAATCTAGAAAATAAAACTGACAAACAAAAAGGAAACTGAGATTTTTATTAATATTTATCACTAGCTGACCCAGCGAACTTTGTACCTTCTATCAGCCTATTCTAGTTAATTTTTTTTTATTCTTCGATAGGCTGGCGCTTGACTACAACTTGCCTGATGGAACGCGCCAGCCTAGTGTACCGATTCACTCGTGACTACGAATGATAAAAAAAGGATAAATTATAAATAAAAAAATATAGACATATATAAATAATAATCCTAACTAATATTATAAATGCGAAAGTAACTCTGTCTCTCTGTCTGTGTTGTTTTCACGCCTAAACTACTGAACCGATTTGGATGAAATTGGGTATGGAGGTAGTTTGAGACCCTAGAAAGGAGATAAGATAGTTTTTATCCGACTGTGCAAAAAGAAAGTGATGTTTTAGCGCGATAACCGACATACACGCGGGCGAAGCCGCTGTCGGAAAGCTAATAAATATATAAATTAATAATAATAATAATATAGTGGGACATTAACACACACGGTCATCTGATCCCAAACTAAGCAGAGCTTGTACTATGTAAACCAGGTAACTGGTAATATACTACATATACTTAATACTTTTTTTTTTGTAAATAATATATACTTAAATATAGATAATTACACCCAGACACAAGACAAACAGACATTTTTAAACAAATGTTTGTCTCGGGTGGGAATCGAACCCACGACCTGTGGCGTGAAAAGCAAGTATATTTCCGACCACGCCATCGGCCCGTCTTATTAAAGTCTAAAAAAAATTGTCTTATGAAAGTATAGAAAAGTGTTATTTTTTAGACTTTATCAGGCAGTCTATAAATTTTTTCTCTGCATAAGAACCATCCTTCGTCCTTCTAGAAGTATTATAAAAACAGAATTAAAGAAATCAGTGTTGATGGGATATATGTTGACGGGACGGTGGCGTGGTCGGTAAGATACTTGCTTTTCATGCCGCAGGTCGTGGGTTCGATTCCCACCCGAGACAAACATTTGTTTAAATATGTCTGTTTATCTTGTGTCTGGGTGTAATTTAAGTATATATTTACGTTTAAATTTACAAAAGAAAATATTTTAAGTAGTATATTACCAGTTATCTGCTTAGTTTGGGATCAGATGACCGTGTGTGTTAATGTCCCACTAAATTATTATTATTATAACAAAAACCCAACTGTAAGTAATATTCACTTCTGCCTACACCAGTAATTTGAGCTCTTGTTACAGGATCTTAAACCCATGTAGGCACGAGAATGTTTATGTAACAAACTTATCAAACCTTGCATGTTTCTGCATGCTCTGTCAGCTTTATTAAATTTCAGTTGTACGAGATTGTTCCAAAGTTTGCGCAAGATTATGTTCTGTATAACTTAGTTTTGGTAATATACATGACTTAAGTTACTGTTTAAGCCGCGCGATCTACAGTGGCGCAGCGGTATCGATCTCACCTTTGATACAACCTGAACCGGAAAGGTGGCTAATGATACCAGAGATTCTTCGGGTCGTGACTATCACTTCAACCCTTTACAGCGTCCCACTGCTAAGCACGGGTCTTCTCTCAACTATCTTATGAGTTGAGAGAGTTTAGGCCATAATCCACACACGCTGGCCAAGTGCGGGTTGATGGATGTAACATGTCTAGGTGTCATTATTTTAAACGTCACAATATATGCTCAAATAATGTAGAATACAAGACATTCAAGACATGACAAGATATAACGTAACCCTCACATTATTGTGTGATTTAATCGCTGTTGCTCAATATCGGCGAAAGGAAAACATCGTGAAGAAACAGGCATGTCTAAGAACTAATAATTTGTGGAATTCGTTGCCGGCATCTCTGTTTCCCGATAGCTATAATATACCTGTCTTCAAATTATGAGTGAATAAGTGTTTATTGGGTAAGCGCGTTCCATTGTTGACTGCGACATTGCTTTACATCAGGCAAGTTGTGGTCAAGCGCAAACCTATTAAAGGATAAAAAAAAAATATCATTCACCTACTCGCACTTGGCCAGCGTGTGTGGATTAAGCTCTAAATTCTGTCAATTCGTAAGATAGTTGAGAAAAGACCCGTGCCCAGAAGTGGGACACTGAAAAGGTTCGAAATGAAGATTCTTGATCAAAGTCGCCCTGAGAAAAGAAACAGTGAAAATGAGTAGTATATTAAAAAAAAAATCCTAATTATCACTACATAGTATAAAACAAAGTCGCATTCCTGTCCCTTATATCCCTATGTGCGCTTAAATCTCTAAAACTACGCAACCGATTTTCATGCAGTTTTTATCATATTCAAGAGAAAGGTTTATATATTTCGGTACAGGGGGCCGATCAGAGGGATAGTCCTCGTCAGAAAACTTATTGAGTGGGTGTGGTTACGAGCAGCAAAGTTATCTTAATCACACTATTAATTTGTTACGAAATGTAAAACTAATACAACGAGTGGTAAGACAGTTCCTAGACCGATGTTGGTCGCACGGACGTCTGTAGAGAACTGGGGCACACAGTTCGTGTAGCGACAATCCCCACTCGTCGCCCGTGCGGACCTCAGGCTAGACTCTGTCGAGCGTGACGACCCGACGCGCTGCCGCCTCGCTGTCAAGTATGCTACCGTACTAATGACTTCTCCGACACGGCCATCCTGCGAGACACACGTCTCTGTGTGTTATTCTGAAACAATATTCAACACACAGTATCACATAGTTCAGTCACGCCTGGCCTACTAAACTAGAAGGAACAAGTTCCTAGCTTTAGACTTTATCAAGTTTCCAGAAATCCCCAAATTTAACAGAACTCTAAAGTTTATTTTTATTAGATTAAGGAAACCTGATTACCAAAAATCAATGAACAATCAATAGCACTTATTCAGTTAAATCACTTCAATATCAAAATCAGAAACTCAAAGCACAACTGACTACTAAAACTTACACTCTCACACAAGAGACAATCACTTACAATAAGCAAACTAATTTAAGCTCTGCATATGACCATTGGCTACACATAGCCCAGTAACCTCCAGTTACTCAACTTTATGCGAACCCCCACGGGAACGCCGAGTCTCTCCTGGACTCACGGTTTCCCAAGAAACCCGACCTCTGCCGGAGTTGACTGCACTACCGCGTACTCACGGACTACTACAATGTAGTAGATGCCGATTTCTACTGAGCTACGGCTACACGACAACCTCCGGTACGGTCCAATCATTATGCAAGCTTAAACAATCTTGTCGTCATCATCACGACTACTTTACTCTACCTCAATTTCGTCAGTTATACTTTGATTCACCGGATTTCTTTTTTTTTTTTGCAAGCTTTCATGTGCGTATTTGTAGGTACGGTTACAATGTAGTGCTTTTAAATTATAACGGTCACTGTCAAAAACTTCTATGACCTCGGACGGTCCTTTAAATTTGGGATCTAACTTTGTATGATCACACTACTTGTTCATAATCAAAACAAACTCTCCCATTGAAAAATTATTGACCTTTACCTTTATCTTGTCGAATTTACTTTGTTTTCATAGAATGCGGCCCTATCTATATTGCGTAAATCGTCATGAATTACTTCTTTCCTAATGTACTCGTGGCGCTGTTGGTCCAAAATTAGGCACTTACTTTTTTTTTATTATCTTAAAATAGGCTTGCGCTTGACCACAACCTGCCTGATGTGAAGCAATGAAGCAGTCTACGAAGGAACCCGCATACCCAGTAAATACCAACTCGCTCGTGACTTGAAGACCGGCAGATTATAGCTATCGAGAAACATAGATGCCGGCAGCGAACCCCACAACCCGGCAGTTCGCACAGTGAAAGTGGAAACAAAGCGCTTTGTGCGTACCCCCGGAATCTTCACCATATAACGGCGGCGCACAGCCGCACCTCCACTTGCCCAGTGGAAGAACGGGGTTGGGGGAATAAGATTGTTTAATCCTAACGCACACTTTCTGATGTGTGTCCGGTAAAAAACCGAAAGACCAGCAGCTATGCGGCTATGCTCGAGAATTTGCAATTTAGCCTTGACGAGGGATTCGTTGCTAATAAGCCTCTTGGCTCGCCTTTCTATAGACTCCAATGCCTTGAGTTGGTATTTAGCTGACCCAACCTAAAGATGCGAGCAGTACTCTATGCATGAGCGAACTTGTGCTTGATATAGCTTTAGCATCTGTTTTGGCGTGAAGTACTGATGTATTCGCGAGGTACCTAGCTTTTTGGCAGCAAGTTGAGCCATGGGCTCAATGTACGGGCCAATTAAAGATCGAAATCATATTAACGCCAGGAAGCTCAAGGTGGACTGTAATAGGCACGGATACACCTTGAAAAGTAAGAGCCAATTGAAATAGCATTATTTTTTTTTTTAGCAGAGAATAGACACGCCTGGGTTTTAGCAGCACTACACTTGACTAGATTGGCGTTACCCCAGTTGGAAACAGCTTTGAGAGATAAGTTGAAGCGCTCAACCTTGGCCTCCCTAAGAGACTGGATCTCAGCAGTCTTAACTGTCTGAAGTATGCGACTAAGCCTATATACTGTCTTAGCTTAACTATTGTGAAAAGTTAAATTACCTAGTGAAATAATATTTGCACGCAATAACTCATCTACACGCTCACGATCGTTTTTCTTTCTTCCGCACTAAAACGATACGGTCATTTTTGAGCAACCAAATAAGGTTCAACTAAGCGAAAAAAAAACAAGCTCACCTGTAGTTACGCATGTTCGCGACATACCAGTTATTAAATAATCTAAATAACGAGACAACACATAGACAATAGCCGATTTATGTTCTCGCGAAACGTGATTGTCAACAACGGTAAAACAATTTATCGAGGGTAAATCATTATTATTAAACAGTTCGGTGGTACTCACTGATAATTGTAAATTACAATCGTTATATCAAGAACTTTTCAAATTTTAAAATGAGTCGCGGTCATACTAACAATAGAACCTTGCAACAATACTTCGCGGCCTAGTAGGCACTCACAGCGTTTACTGAGCTATGTCCATGTTTGACACTGATAGGTCACACTTACTCTTGTTTTTAATTGTTTCTATGTTTTTTTTTTTTCTTTCTCTTTCTGTGTTTCTTTTTTTTATCATTTAATTTTGTGTGTACTGTCGTTGTCAAATAAATGTTTTTCTTTCTCTCTTTCTTTTTAATATCATATCACTTCATAAAAATATCACTACATCAGGAATAACGTACAATAAAATCTCGATTAAATTATCGATTTCAACAAAACAAATAATTTAAACAATGCCAAGTATGCTTGACTGACCCTTTAAGGTTACAACATTTGTACTCTTTTACCACTACGTTTACTCTCTTTAACGAGTGAACACTCGGCACCGGAATCTTAATAGAAAAAGAACGACTGACCTTGATGTTTAAGAGTTCGTCCCGGTGGATCAACCACGCACACGTCGACCCTCACGTGTCGCTTGCTGCGTGAAACCTCGACACTTCCACTTCCATTAGGGCACCGGGTAGAGATGTGAGATCCTTTTATTCACGTCGCCAGCTGTCACCACTCGCGTCATTTTATTTTTCATGGCGTTGCGTAGTTTTAGTTAGGTGATGGTTTGTCTGCTCCTTTATCCCACTTCTGATTTCGGTACAGGGGGCCGATCAGAGGGATAGTCCTCGTCAGAAAACTTATTGAGTGGGTGTGGTTACGAGCAGCAAAGTTATCTTAATCACACTATTAATTTGTTACGAAATGTAAAACTAATACAACGAGTGGTAAGACAGTTCCTAGACCGATGTTGGTCGCACGGACGTCTGTAGAGAACTGGGGCACACAGTTCGTGTAGCGACAATCCCCACTCGTCGCCCGTGCGGACCTCAGGCTAGACTCTGTCGAGCGTGACGACCCGACGCGCTGCCGCCTCGCTGTCAAGTATGCTACCGTACTAATGACTTCTCCGACATATATATAACTAGCGGACCCGGTAGACGTCGTTCTGCCCGGTAAAGCAGTGCCATCTACCGGGTCTCAGACTTACCGAATATAACCAATAATAGGTATCTAACCCGGTATTCGGCACTTCTTCGCTTTCTAAATTTTCTTTTTTTTTTAATTTTTCTCTGCGTAAAAACCATCCTCGTACTTAAAGGAATATTTTAAAAAAAGAATTTGCGAAATCGGTCCAGCCGTTCACGCGTAATGTCGTGACAACAGAAAACGGGTTCAATTTTTATATATATATAGATACATGCATAATATAGTAGAGAAACACTGATAATTTTAGAGCTTTCTGATGCGATGACGTAAATTAACGCATTTTTTGCGCTTATATTGCAAACGCTGGCTAAACCCTACGAGATATATCAAAATAATGTACTACAGTATTGCACACCTTAAAAAGGTCAACAAAAAAGTCCGCGATGGTATATGTCTATCTCTTAGGGATAACCCACAATAACCATTTTTTTATCTTTTACTTTCAACCAAAAGTAATAGATTATTTACGAAGTGATTTTAAGGAATTTTGCATTAATCCGTATCTAATTAAGTACCTTAAATACATTGTCTATTTAATATAGAACAATATGGCACATTACAGCATATAATTTCAATGAATATTTCCGAAGATATTACAGATTTAAAATAGAGGTGCGGCGGTACCGGCCCGGCGCGTGCTGTTTCTTTTGTCTAATGGCAAAAAAGCAACCTCAATATATTTAGTTAGTATCAGCATTGCACCCGTGCGAAGCCGGGGCGGGTCACTAGTTTATTATATATCAGGACTTGAACCTATAACCCAGGTGTTTACTGCGGTTCCTCTGTGCCCTACGCCAACTGCACTAGAACTTGTAACTTCACTGACGAGCAACTTAAAACAAAACCTCTACCTTACTTTATAAGCTCTACATAAAGCTCTACAAAGCGTCGAATAGTTTGCATATGCGCATATCGATCCACTTAATGTATGTAAACTGCTCTACACAAAGAAAATACTGTTACAGCCTTAAGGCTTATATTGTCTTTGAAAAAGCTTTCATTAAGGAGAGCTTTTTAAAACACTTTTCTTTAAAGTTTTATTGCATATTTCCTTTAGTGCCCTGATAAATGAACTCGTATGCCTACTTAAAAAAATCCTTTATTCTCTCATCCTCGTTCTATCATCGGACAAGTGGAAGTAAGGCTGTGCTGTGAGAGGGTGGGTCGGAATTGTTGCTCCTTTAAGGTTTTTAACCTTAAGGAGGCTCATTCCACTGCCACCTTCTCGCCGATAATCATTCGTAATCACGAGTGAATCGGTATATTTGGCTGGCGCGTTCGATTGACTACATCATTGCTTAACATCAGACAAATTGTAGTCAAGGGCCAGCCTATCGAAGAATAAAAAAAACTACTTATAATGAAATAAAACTACTTTTTAACGGATTTTATCGCGGTTTATTTTAGATTTTAGATCCCGACGTTTCAAAGTCTTTTCAGACTTCATGTTCACGGGTGGACTGAGATATTTGACGTCCAAAAATATTAATCACAATTATTACTGACTACCTCCAAACATTAATATTTAAGTTGCGTTTCGATTTAAGCAAACTGAGCTCACAGTGTCTTGAATTCTGAGTTGATTTTGCTTGGGTTTTGGTACAAGTAAATTAAGCACTGGGTCCCAAGCTGGTGGT
Source organism: Meganola albula (assembly GCA_936450015.1). Taxonomy (NCBI): domain Eukaryota; kingdom Metazoa; phylum Arthropoda; class Insecta; order Lepidoptera; family Nolidae; genus Meganola; species Meganola albula. The sequence goes on from OW388168.1 coordinate 455,137, forward strand.
ATATTAGGATGTTTTTTAATTTAAATAGCGTCGCGGATCATTCTTGGTAGGAACCGGTTTTCTTTGACAAGAACCACTTATAATGTTGCGAAAATTCCACGGGTATCCATAAAACGCTTTGCTGTCATTTTTATTGTGCGAACTTCCAATTTGTGGAATTAGCTCCCGACGTCTTGTTTCTCGGTAGTTATATAGCCTGTTTTCAAGTCACCAGTAAATCGATATGTACTGGGTAAGCGCGTTTCGTCGTAGACTACATCTACTGCTTGACAACCGACGAGTCAAGTGTCAAGTGACGTCAACTAATCATCTAAGGACATCCAATGCGTACTTGGCCAGCGTGTGTGGATTAAGACCTAAACTCTCTCAACTCGTAAGATAGTTGAGAGAAGACCTGTGCCCCGTTGTGGGACACTAAAAAGGGTTGAAGTGAAGTGAGTTGAAACGAACTCACGACCTGTGGCGTATTTAACTAACCAAACCAAGAGTTATTTTGCAATAAATTTATTTTTATTTTATACATATTGTTCTGGAACCAATCGGCTTGGCGCGCGACGATGGCAAGAGGCCGGATGGTATGTCTTTGCTGCCATGGAAGGTTGGCAGGCCCTTGGTGTGGGACGCCACTTGTGTCGACACCTTGGCCCTGTCTCACCTTCCTAGTACTAGCATGTCTGCGGGCGCTGCTGCTGCTAATGCAGAGACCGCTAAACGGCGCAAATATAGCCAATTATGTACAAATTATATATTTGAGCCGTTTGGGGTTGAAACGCTTGGTCCGTGGGGCCCGAGCGCCCGAGCACTTTTTAAAGATATTTCTAGGCGGTTAATAGACTCTTCACGTGACCAGAGGGCTGGCTTACATCTTGGTCAAAGAATTAGCATTGCCATACAACGTGGCAATGCTGCCAGCCTTCTGGGCACATTTCCCCAAGGCCTCGATTCGGAGGAATTTTATGACGCCTTATCTAGTTTTTAAGATAGAAATTTATAATTAGTCTATTGTTTCTTTTTCTTGTATTTTATGTAAAAACTTCCTTTTATTTATTTATTCAGATGACCTCGGTAGGGCTATACTGTGCCTGGGAGGTCGCGGGTTCGGTTCCCGCCGCGGACAATATTAAAATTTGTGTAACAACAAAGATTTGTTTCGGTGTCTGGTTGTTTGAGGGACTACCCTCAGTGTCTCGGCGAGCACGTCAACCTGTCGGTCCCGGTTGTTATTTAAAATCACCTATGACAATCATTATATGTATCTAGTCAGAAGCCAATATAATCTGACACCTGGTCTAACCGTCTCGGCTACGGGTTCCCTACGGGTTTCGAGGTCTGATGGCAGTCGCTCGTATAATTCTGGTAGCTAGCCGCATCAGGTTAGACTGGGAGCCGACCCCAATAGAAATGGGAAAAAGGCAACGGGAATTACGATGATTTATTTACTTATTCAAAATGAAAAGTGACACGACTTTAAGATGCTTTCTGATCCACTCGAGCAAATCCGCGAGTGGGACCTTGTGTTTATTTTAATTTGACAAACTTCACGAACTCAATTTATCATTTTCAATTAGTCACTTAAACAAACAAACTTACAAAACAACAATATTTACTGAAACCACCCTTTGTTTCGTATAAATAATTATGAGAATGTTTGTCTTCCATTCCCCGTCTAACTGAAATATGTAGTTTTCATTTTGACAGCTGTCAAAACAATTCTACAACGGAGTAATATAGTTTGAGCGTTTGTTGCGGCTACGCATCAGGCTATATAAAGCCAGTATAAGCTGACCTCTCTTTGAACGGAAATCCTACACAATATGAAGTCAGGTTATACTGGGAATGTATTACTTGACGTGTGGCCATGTGTACCATGGTTGAATAATTCGCACCAATGAAGAAACGAATCCAAAATGGTGTCTAATACTTGTAATAACAGTTTGTACCGTCAGCAAAACAAGGTAGTTAGATAGATAATATTTTTTTTGTTTTCACCTTGGTTGTTTTAAAATAAATAAGCAAGATATAAACTAACGGTGTTATTCATAATAATAATAATAATAATAATTTTTTTTTTTGGATTCCTTTTTTTACATCCATATTATTTGTTAGTGTTTTAGTAACCATTGAGCTTGAAGGCTTTTGAAGGTTTTCGACTAAAAATATCAGGATAAGCAGACAACTTTAGGTATAATCGGGTAAGAAGACGGTATTTCAATAAAATAACTATGGCAAATATCACTTCACCCCAATCTCTCGATAGCACAATCATTAATTCTACTAGGTAATTCCAAATCGGTAAGATCACATTGGATTAAAGCGTAACGTCCACCGAACACGTGGTTGCATGCGCACCTACCGACGATGCAACCGTCCAACACAAAGTGTCAGGCCTTCTCAAATGGCCGCTTCACCCGTGCTCGGTGTTCATTCGTTCGTTCATATTGTCATTTTAGAGTGACTGACTTCATAGACGGACGCGATGACAGTATAAAATGACAGCTGATGCATTAACCATCTACTTAATTATGGTAAAGCAATAAAGTTATTGAGTATTGAGTATTTTAGAATAAAAATATATTAACCTTTATTACCGCCTTAAAACGAATCCTATATCTTGTACCGCAATCAACAGAATTAACAAAACATAGTAATTTTATTATGAATTATTTAAATATAAATACATCGCGTTCAAAGCGTGTTACGTGTACAAGTAAAATGCGTGACTTGAGTTACAAATACTCGTACAAGCATAAACTTTAATGGATCAAGTTTAAACTTTGCTCAAATTTGTAATTAGATTACGGTTTTTGATTATACAATTATAGAAATATCTAATTCGGTACCATCATCATCACTTCAACCCTCAGTGTCCCACAGCTGGGCACGGGTCTTCTTGCAACTATCTTATGAGTTGAGTGAGTTTTAACCTTAATCCACACACGCTGGCCAACTGCGGGTACGGATGTCACATGTGCCCGAATAATTATTTCTTAGAAATGCGGGTTTCCTCACAATGTTTTCCTTCACCGATATTGAGCAGTAGCGATGAAACAATTCTCACAAAGATGTGTGGGCACGTCTAGGATTCGATCCCGCGACCTTATTTTTCTAAGGCGAGGCCCGTACCGCTGCGCCACCGCTGCTTTACATCAGTGATGCATCCTATTATACAACGTTGAATATGTATAGTATTTTTCGGAGCTCCAACATCGATGTATGTGTTATAAGAATTGTAGCTATCTAGAACATTTTGTACAATATTTGAATCTTCAGTTTTCGTTATTGCATTTACGAGCTATTCAGCGCTTGTAATATTGATAGGTACGGGACCTCGCCTTAGAAAAATAAGGTCGCGGGTTCGAATCTTGGTCTTGCCCATACATCTTTGTGTGAATTGTTTCATCTCCGCTGCTCAACATCGATGAAGGAAAACATCGTGAGGAAACCAGCATGTCTAAGAACTAATCACTCGAGGACATGTGACATCCACCAACCCGCACTTGGCCAGCGTGTGTGGATTAAGGCCTAAACTCTCTAAACTCATAAGTTAGTTGAGAGAAGACCAGTGCCCAACAGTGGGACACTAAAAAGGGTTGAAGTGATTGGTTGCAGTTAAAATTAGATTGGCTGGACACACTCCAGTTTTAAGGTAAATATTTTTGGTTGACTCGGGATCAGAATAGAATACATTTGGCCACTGAACTAAGGAGGTAAATACTAGCTATTGTACTAGGATATCATAAACCACAAATCGTGGTTACATTACCGTACTCCATATCATACAGAAAGGCAATCTCAGTGAAATATCACCCACTCAAGGGAAAAGTCGCACAGAGTGGCGATTTGTCGACTTTTTGTAGTGGAGACGTATAATAAATTATGTCGAACTACTAAATGCGTTTTTTAGTCAAATAATATTCTAGGGGAGTGTGTGTATGAAATACGCAGTCTTTGAAAGAGCTGGTATGAGTTTTCTAAGTTTTTTAAATACTAATATCTAGATGAACGAACTTTGCTCGGTATTTTTTTTTAAATGACATTTTCTGTAAATGATTCCTAGCTAGATCGATTTATCGCCCCCGAAACCCCCTATATACTAAATTTTATGAAAATCGTTGGAGCCGATTCCGAGATTCCAATTATATATATGTGTTGTTGTATATTGGTTGTGGTTGTTGTATGGTTGTTTATTAATTGTTAAGAGAGTTTAAGTCTCAATCCACACACATGTCCAAGTGCGGGTTTGTGATTAGTACTGAGACATGCCGGTTTACTTACGATGTTTTACTTTACCGATATTGAGCAGTGATAAAACAATTCACACAAAGATGTGTGGGCACGACCGGGAATCGAACCCGTGACTTTATATTTCCAAGTCGAGGCCGGCACCGCTCCGCCACCGTTGCTCACGGTCTGCTGCTCTGCTCTCACAAGAAAAAACTTTTGAAGTAGAATATTATTTGACTAAAAAACGACAAACCGACATATTCATCAAACAAATGTTTATTTCATGAATGGGACATACACAGGGTGTCTGTCCCATAAAAAGTTAGCTCTATTTTTTTTTACTTTATTCTTTTTTCTTGAATAGGCTGGCGCTTGACTACAACTTACCTGATATTAAGCAATGGTTTAATCAGCGATGGGACGCGCCAGCTCAATGAAATGAGATGGCAGTGAAATGAGGCTCCTTAAGGTTGAAACTATAAAGGAGCAACAATTTCGGCCCACCCTCTTAAACTGTGTCACCAGACATCGCACCGGAACACGGCAAGGCTGCTTGTCGGTGCGGCTTTGTCTGATGGGTAGCCACTAACCACGGCCGAAGCCTACCACCAGTTAATTTCCAGTAAACATAATTACCAGTTGATGGTCACCTGATTTGCACCACCCGGGGACCACGTGTGGGGATTCAGATAAAAGGTGCACTCCCACGGTTGAAGGTGACTGAGCCCTATGATGTCCCTGAATCTCCAGAATTAGGTGTAGTGAAAATCAAAAACAGCACCGGTTTGGCCGTCTGCTCTTTTGCACGTCCGCTCGCCTCGACCTCCAATATGATTATGCGGGCACTCGGCGAGCGGTACATATATATTCATTTATATCAATACACCACAAGCTCGACAACAGGTCGTTAGTTGATCATTAATGTACAGCAAAAATGATAGCCTTCATTTTACTAACAGTTAAAATAAACTAAAACTACAAAATAACTGTAGATTAACAAACTCCCGCCATTCTGTAAACTTTCCCGCCATGTCACAATATTTCGATATGTCAAACCTTTCCAACATCAGTTCAAACATTGGTCTGTGTGTTGGCAGTTTTCTACAAACTATTTAGTGAATACGTAACTAAATTGTTAATGGTTTAAATGTAAGAGTTAGTTGAAATAACTCATCTATTTCTGTGTTGGTTTTAGTTTTGTAAATAAAAACAAGTTTTATTAAACAGAATTCAGAATTTGTTCGTATAGAACGATCATAGTTTGATAGTCCTGTATGAACAAATTCAGAATTCTGATTAGAGCTATGAAAGCCAGATAAATGATTTTTCATATCTGACTAGTAGTACATGAGATTAACTAAACAAACAAATTTCAGGTTTATAATCTAAATATATAAAAGAAGAAACTGACTGACTGACATATCAACGCAGAGCCCAAACCGCTTCGTCTGGAGACTCTAAGTTTGCCACATAGGTTCCTTATGGGGTCTAGGGGTGCACTAAGAAAGGATTTTTCAAAACTCACTCTTTAAGGGGGTGAAACGGGGTTCCAAAGTTTGTATGGAGAAACAAGATTAATGAGATCAATTTCGCGGGCGAAGCCGCGGGCGGAAGCTAGTAATAGTATAGATCATTATACTAAAACTCAAGATTAACAGCTCATCCGCCTAAATATTATTCCTGACGGGAATCAAACTCCTACCTGTAATAAACTGGTGATAGGTTTATTTTATTTATTTTTTTATTTTATTTATTTGGTTCACCAACAACTTAACATTCTTAAAACTAATACATTTCAATAATTATTTAGCTATATCATAATGTTAAGTCTCATTTAGGTAAACACAACATTCGTAGGTATAATGAGCAAAACTTACATAATAATTTGATTAATTACTGAACTACACACTATGGATTACACATTAGTTACATTAGTGTTGTTTTTCCAAAATGATCCTAATGTATCGGAGTATATATTTGCCTTATCCCAGCATTCGTTATATAATCTAGTCATTCGGCAAAAAGGTGAGTTGGAGCCAAGCAATGTTCTACACAGTGGACGGGCGAAAGGTACTTGGTTTTCGCGGGATACGCGCCGGGACTTTAAACCGTAACTTTTGCAATAACTCAGGACAATCTATGGTTTTTCTTAATAGTTTAAACAAAAATATTAAGTGTATTATATCCCTCCGTTTACTACGTCTAATTAAAAATCCAAAGGCAAAGGCCGTAGTTAGTGACTACCCACCAGACAAAGCCGCACCGCCAAGCGGTCTTACTGTGTACCGGTGCGATGTCTGGTGACACTATGCAGAGAAAATTGATTCTCCTTTACTGTTTTTAAATTTAAGGAGCCTTATTCCACTGCCACCATCTCACCGAAAATCATTCGTAATCACGAGTGAATCAGTATACTACGCAGGCGTGTTCTATTGTAGACTACATCATTACTTTACATCAGGCAAGCTGTAGTCAAGCGCAAGCCTTTTTCAGAATAGAAAAAATACCTCCGGAAAACGCTATTACAACATGTCAATTTACCAATCAGTAGAAGTTCAAATGTTATCTTTGGGCGCCACAAACTTTGAATCGTCTTAAACTAAACTGTTGACTTAACACGACCTTAACATAATCGAATCACGACACAACCATTAACCGGTTGGGACTTGTTCTGGCCTTTAGAAGGGACAGGCCTCAGGAGGATTGGAACTATGAAGGGACAACATTTTATTGTACTCTCGCTTTGACCGACTTCGAATGATATACTAAAAGTATTGAAATAAAACTACTTTATAACGGATTTTATCGCGGTATACTTTCAAAGTCGTTTCAGACTTCGTGGTCACGGGTGGACTGAGGTATTTGACGTCCAAAATTATTAGTCACAATTATTACTGACTACCTACAAACATTATTATTTAAGTTGCGTTCCGATTTAAGCAAACTGAGCACACAGTGTCTTGAATTCTGAGTTGATTTTGCTTGGGTTTTGGTACAAGTAAATTAAGCACTGGGTCCCAAGCTGGTGGTATATTTCAACCATTTTCTCTATTTTTTTATTTCAATGTGTGATATTCACGTCAATCTAAGCAAATACTAAAAGTATTACAAGAAACGTATTGCTGTATTACCTTGGTGATCCAGTGGTAAGCGTGTTCGCTTAATAACCACGAAGTTACAGGTTAGATTCCCTGGTCAAGTAAACATACTTATAGTCGTAATACACTTTATAATAATAATAATAATATTTACACGCATACAGCGCCATCTAGTCTCCAATTAAGCAATTATATTTGCTTGTGTTATGGGTACTAGGAATGGATATTATACTTAAATACATTTTTTTTTTTGTAAATACATACATATTATAGATAAATTACACCCAGACACAGAACAAACACTCGTGCTCATCACACAAAGATTTATCCTGGGTGGGAATCGAACCCACGACCTTCAGCATAGCAGTCAAGGTCTATAACCACTACGCAACCAGGCCAGTTAGGCTTAGAGAATCTTAGTTGTAACTTGAAGTTTTGGAATTGTGCTGTATGAACTTCAATAGGCTCAGCCCCTATTACGCATAGGACGTAAATATGGGAGGCGATATGCGGGTAATGTGCTCTGCCTACTCCTTCAGATAACACAGCCGTAAGATCTCAAGCTGCCACAAGAAACACCTTTAAACTATAGTCCAAGAACAAGCTATTAATTCAAGCTAAACTCGCTAAGCTAAACCCATGTATTCTCAACATATGACAGTGTTTAGAGCCCATAACTTGGGCCCATAACTTACCTAACATAAGCACACGACTTGCCAAGCGGTAACTTAAAATGAACCGCTTAACATTTGCATAAAGTAACGTAATTAATACTAACTAGTTTAAGTGTTAGGGATTTTGGGAATTCATGTGCGTTTAGTTGAGAAATTTTGATGTTGAATACTATAAAATACTAGCTTTCCGTTCACGTGCCTTACATTTTATATCATGCCCAGCTGTGGGATTAAGAAAGCAGAAGAAAGGAGAAAGAAAAACTTTTATTTGACAACGACAGGACACACAAAATTAAATGATAAAAAAGAAACACATAGAAAGAGAGAAAAAACAAACGTAAAAGAATAAAATAAAAAACAAGAGTAAGTGTGACCTATCAGTGTCAAACACGGACATTGCTCAGTAAACGCTGTGAGTGCCTACTAGAGGCGACCCACAACACTGATTTTCAGCAATGTCCATATTCCCACATATATTCAAAGTAGCTTATAGCCTTTGTCAATAAAAGGCCTATCTAACAGAGTAAACATTTTTCAAATCGGACCAATAATACTTGAGATAAGTGCGTTCAAAGAAACAGACTCTATAGCTTTGTAACATTAGAATAAATTCCTAAAAAAAATGACTCATAACTGAAAATTGACTGAAATCCCCGACGCGCGACGTCGATCACCTCATATTTCAAATAATATTGAATAAGTATATATTTTAGGTTAAACAGAAAATTATTCTGTTTAACCTCTTCATGAATTACCTACCAATACCTACCTACTTTATTGAGTCAGCGTTTGGCCCACACCGTACAACTTTTTTTCTTTTTGCACTGTCTCTTTCAACTTGACGTTGGCAGAATCACTGTCAAAGACGGTGGACGCCAATTTTTTTTTAAAAAAGTGAAGTGAAGTGAATAAGTATGTCAGTTTAGGTGCTACAACGCAATAAACTTATACACAGATCCACTTGTCAAACTGAACTACTTAATCAACTCTTTTTCGAGGGTTATAGAGAGAAATATTCTATTTAAAATATTGCTACCTAACCTCATTCAAAATGTCTCATGTTACATCATAGGAATCCTGAATCGCACAAGCAAAGTTTCACCGTTGATAAGCATATATACAAGTCCCCGACAAAAATAGTTAGGTTGACGATGAGATCACTCTTGCGATCGCCCGCGACTGCGAACTCCGAACCGCTGCTAGAGTAGGCAGGGACAACCAAAATAGTAGCACACAACACATGCCGAGATATCGCCCACGCCGTCATGGGCCGCGCCGCGCCTCTCCAAGATAAGCCTCCAGTCGAAGCGATTCCCCAGTCAATTCCCCCAGCGCGAACGCGAAATGCCTCCCGATCCCCTAAAACTAGAGTGTCCGGCAACGTCCTGAGCCGAGGTTCGTCCCCACATGGGGAGCCCTCATGGCAGTTGCTACAGTACTTGATCGGTGCGACCGTCCTCGGACGACTCACCGAAAAAGTCCTGTGAACCAATAGAGGCCCTTCCGGCTAATTGGGATAGGTCATCCAGCAAAAAAAAATAGTTGGGGTACCGCGGTCGCCGGGTATCACACTTCACTCTCCCAGAAGTTCTTTCTTTTACACTGGAGGGTAACTACCTCTCGATCCTCCAGTCTCCAAAATACCAACACACAAAATACATAACTAAGTTAAGCGATCCCTATTTGGGTAAAATAAATAAATACTTAGAAACACCCAAAAGTTTTTCACTTGGAGTTGCGAGGAAGTTTTTAATTCGCTGCTAATCTGGATACATAAATCCCCTGTTTGCATCTTTCCGTGTAGGGCCATTAAAGCAACGGTTTACTTAATAAGCGGAATCTTGACAAGATCAGTTTTACCAGTCGGTCACTCGCATAGCGCAGTCAGTTGACGGAGAAGTCTTTTCTCTGGCTAATGTGTGAGATTGCGCCATCTTTATTTTTTTTTATTATTCTTTGATAGACCTGCGCTTGACTACAACTTGCCTGATGTTTAACAATGATGTAGTCTAAGATGGGACGCGCCTGCCCAGTATACCGAAAAATGCATTTGTTTTAACCATCGACGCAAAAACAACAGGGTGTTACAAGTTTTGTGTCGGTGTGTGTAGCTGTATGTGGTATCGTAGCTCTTAAGGATGAAACAATTTTGATATGTTCTTTGCTAGAACGGTAAATGAGTCGAGTCTTAAAAAAATTACGATCAACACAATTTTTCACAACAATTTTTAATTAAGAAGTATTGAATCTCAAGGAACAATATACACAAACATGTGTTGGCTCGACTGGGAATCAAACCCGCGACGCTGCACTACTACTGCTCACCGGAGCTTAATTTAAGTGAAGGAAAACATCGTGACGGAACCGGCATACGGGTAGTACGGCAGGCGGTACGGGTCTCGTCTTAGATTTATAAGGTCGCGGGTTCGATTACCAGTCGTGCCCACACACTTTATGTGAATTGTATCATCGCCGCCCGACATGACATCCACCAACCCGCACTTGGCCAGCGTGTGGATTAAGGCCTAAACTCTCTCAACTCGTAAGAGAGAAGACCACTGCGCAGTGGGACACTATAAGGATTGACGTGACTTGATTATCTCAAGCTCACGAGTTTGTAGATGCTAGCTGTCAAAGCGTGTACCGCGGTTTTAGTGGCCCGACAAAATTGTAAGAATTTAATGATTAATAACTGTTTGTAACGAGTGATGGAACTCAGTTAAATGTTAACTCGTACTTGCGTTTGATTTATTGTTTTCTATTTCGTCATATACTAATTAACAATCTCACTAATTACTTTATATATACTAGCTGCCCCAGCGAACTTCGTACCGCGCATTACTAATGAAATACGTATGTATTTTTTAATGCCACATAATCCCTACTAATATTATAAATGCGAAAGTAACTCTGTCTGTCTGTCTGTTACGCTTTCCCGCTTAAACCTCTCAACCGATTTAGATGAAACTTGGCACAGACAATCTTAAGACCCTGAGAAAGAACATAGGCTACCTTTTATTGCGAAAAAAAACGAAATCCACGCGGACGAAGTCGCGGGCGGTCGCTAGTAAAAAAATAAAAACAAATAATTCGTCCAATATAAAAAAAAATAAGCGTGAACAACCCTTATCACTTAGGGGTATGAAAAATAGATAGTAGCCGATTCTCAGACCTACTGAATACGCATATAAAATTTGCCAAAAATCGGTAAAGCCGTTTCGGAGGAGTACGGTAACAAACATTGTGACTTCGAAATTTTGTACATTAGATATAGTGCTCACGTCTGTATTACCCAAAGGTGTAGGTAGAGGAGCGACGAGCTTAGTAATATAAGATCGTGGGGTCGATTTCCAGTCCTGCCCACACATCTTTGTGTAAATAGTTTCATACCCGCTGCCCAATACCGAAGGAAAACATTCTGAGAAATCCAGCATGTCTAAGATTAATCATTCGAGGACATTGGATATCCACCAACCCGCAGTTGGCCAGCGTGTGTGGATTAAAGCCCAAACTCTCTCAACTCGTAAGATAGTTGAAAGAAGACCGGTGCTCAGCTGTGGAACACTAAAGAGGGGTTGAAGTGAAGTGAAGCATGTAGAATAGAATGTCACCCATTTTTCGTAGGCTATTGTCTTTCATTGGGCACATTTCTAAATTTCAAGCTGCAACTAAGATTATGTAAGTATATTACAAAAATCCTCGCGGTTACTAAGCGAATAATGATAATAATATAGTGGGACATTAACACACACGGTCATCTGATCCCAAACTAAGCTGAGCTTGTACTATGGAAACCAGATAACTGGTAATATACTACATATAATACTTTTCTTTTGTAAATAAATACTTAAATATAGATAATTACACCCACACAAGACAAACAGACATATTTAACGAATGTTTGTCTCGGGTGGGAATCGAACCCACGACCTGCGGCGTGAAAAGCAAGAATCTTACCGACCACGCCACCGGCACTTAGTATCGCTGAACCATTGAGGTAGTTAAAATCAGAGTTCGCAAAATCAAAGCTTTAAAATTCATTAAATACATCAAATATAGGTAGTATACAGGTGGTTGTAAATAATGATAATTTCAATAATTAACTAGAGTTTGAATTAAACGTTTTGTTCGCAACTAAACCGATATATGTTTAGTTATTCAAGCGAATAGTTATGCATTATTATCGTTTGGTACACTAGTGTTTGTAATTAATAATTAATTTCAGTTCATTCATTATTTACGGCTTACAGTAAAATAGTTAAACGTGTGACTGATTATTCAAAGGATGAGGGAAAATACTGATTGAGCTTGGGCTTGAAAAATGATCTTTGATAGACTGTTTAATTAATTTTATGTATAAAACAGATCGATAGAATAGTGATAGCTTAAGTAAGTTTATTCTATTGTTAATGGCGTAACGAACTAACTAACTTCCTCATTCCACTACGACCTTCTGACCGATAATCATTTGTAATCACGAGTGAATCGGTATACTAGGCTGACGCGTTCGTAGACTACATGATCACTTAACATCAGGCAAGTTGTAGTCAAGCTCCAGCCTATCGAAGAATAAAAAAAGAACATAAAATTGCTGTAAAACTAAAATAAAATAAAAAATTGAAATAAAACTACTTTTTAAGGTATTTTATCGCGGTTTATTTTACATTTTAGATCCGGACGTTTCAAAGTCTTTTCAGACTGAATGTTCACGAGTGGACTGAGGTATTTGACGTCCAAAAACATTAATCACAATTATCACTGACTACCTCCAAACATTAATATTTAAGTTGCGTTCCGATTTAAGCAAACTGAGCTCACAGTGTCTTGAATTCTGAGTGGATTTTGCTTCGGTTTTCTTTTATGTGGCATATAAAAGAAATTTCTTATATCAATGATAATGTTACTTTGATAATAAACAATATATCAATCAGTAAATAAAACTAACTTATAATTATAAATCTTTACTAACATTATAAATGCAAAAGTAACTCTCTCTGTAAGCTTGTCAGTCGCGCTTTCACGCCAACACTACCAACCGATTTACTGACACCTGTTCTAACATCTCGGCTACTGGTTCCCTACAGGTTTCGAGGTCTCATGGCAGTCACTCCTATAATTCAGGTAGCTAGCCGCATCAGGTTAGACTGGGAGCCGACCTCAATAGAAATGGGAAAAAAGCAAGGGGAATGAATGAGGAAGTAAGTAAGAACTTATGAACATCATAAACATCAACACACAACAAGTTATGAAAACATTATCACAACATCCTGTTGTTCCACAAACCAGACATTTACAGAAACTTCGGAACACGTACATTACACGCAACATTAAAAGTTTCACTGCGACATAAATATTTTGACTAATACGCTAAGTTGCTAGAGATTTGGCAGACGACCCTCGCTGATATTTATGGTTTGGAAAATTATGACACTGATGTTTCTTTGGTTCAGTGGTAATTGTTTTCGATTAACCACCACAAGGTCTTAAGTTCGAATCGTCTGAAAATTTAATGGAAAAATGCCGTGTCATCAGCCAGAGACCAGACATCGTACCGGATTACGGCAATGCCGCTTGGCGGTGCGGCTTTGTCTGGTGTGTGGTCATTAACCACGGCCGAAGCCTACCACTAGTTTATTGTCACATGATTTGCGCCACCCGGGGACCATGTGTCCCACGGACGAAGGTGACTCAGCTCCCTATAATTAGTAGTAATTTAATTGTGATTTTTCGCTAAATATGGGGAGTTAAGATTCCGTACATAGAAGCAACGGTGGCCTTGCCTTAGAAATATAAGGTCGCGGGTTCGATTCCCAGTCGTACCTACACATCTTTGTGTGAATTGTTTCATTTCCGCTGCTCAATATCGGCGAAGGAAAACATCGTGAGGAAACCGGCATGTCTAAAAACTAAACGTTCGAGGTCATGTGATATCCACAAACCCGCACTTGGCCAGCGTATGAGGATTAAGGCCTAAACTCTCTCAACTCTTAGGATAGTTGAGAGAGAACCCGTGCTTAGCAGTGGGACACTAAAAAGGGTTGAAGTGAAGTGTAGATTACGTATCATATACCAGTTATCTGGTTTCCATAGTACAAGCTCTGCTTGGTTTGGGATCAGATGACCGTGTGTGTTAATGTCCCAGAATATTATATTATATTTCTAGCGGACCGCGCAGACGTCGTCCTGCCCGGTAAAGCAGTGCCACCTGCCGGGTCCGAAAACAGAATACGACCTATAAGATTTCATAATAATCGGTCAAGCTGTTCGGAGGAGAATTTTTAATTTTTCTCTGCTTAAAAACCATCCTCGTACTTCAATAATATTCTAAAAAAGAATTAGCGAAATCGGTTCAGCCGTTCTCGAGTTATGCGCTCACCAACACATTTTGCGATTCGTTTTTATATTATAGATTATTATATATGAGACGCAAAAGGTTATCCTTCTAAGGTACAATCTCATAATAATATCGTTGAAAGTTCGAATCATACGTGTAAAGGTTTTTTATTAGAAAACTTTTCTCATTTGTCCCCGTTGTAAGCTTTGTGGGGCTTCAAAGAGTTATGTAAGCTAAATTACATGCATTAAAAAAAAGAAAAAGTTTAAGTATAGGCCGCGAGATATATTACATTGTGTTAAACTGTGCGTTTGAAATAAGAATAGGACTGGAAATCCGCCATCTTTAACCGGAATGCGCGACAACTTCACATTATTCAGTACAGTGGGCAAAAATTTTTGTTCGATATAATAATCTCTTACAATTGAACAAATCACTGACATTTTGACGTTTCACTGTTTTCTATAAAATTAGCTTTATAGAGGCGTAATTCACACTATTTTTACTAGTTTTCCTGTAAGATAATTGAATTATGAAGCTATTTTTATTTTAACATAACATAAACAATTTTCGTACAAAAAATAAAATTCTAAATGTACTACGTTTAGAACTGTCAAACGGTACTTCTTAAATTTGATGGACTGTATAAAGATAAATTAAATTGAAATGCCTATATGCTATTGCCGTTCTAGTGAGATTGGAAATTCGGAGTCGAATATTTAGGGATGAACATATTTTATTAACTTCAGACGAAAAAAGCGATGTTATAAGTGAAAATGTATGTTTAAATCCGTGTTAATGTATTTATATACAAGTTTGTGGCATCCTAGCGCGTAGTTACTTAGGTAGGTAGCTGTATGTAGCTACAAACTTAGTTAATTTTTCTACATAAATCACTTTTCCATACATTTTAAAATAATATTATTTTCTGTGGTTTGATATTTTATGCTGGCGCTACTTTTACTTGGTTTTTGGTATGAAATAAGCCGCGAGTCCAGTCCTATTCTTATTTGGAACGCATAGTACTTGTTTCTTCTTTTTCTTTCTGTCGAAGAACTAATAGTCGCAAAATAATAGAAGCGAGTTCTCAAGTGGAGACACGTCTTGGCAAGCGTAGTGTAGGACACCCTCCAGCTAAGTGGAGTGCGAAAGATAGCCGGCAGTAGCTGGATGCGACAAGCCGAGTGGTGCAATTGCGCTTATTGGGAAAGGCCTATTTCCAGCAGTGGAATGCTATAGGCTAACTGCGCAATAAAGACTACGATAATGGAGTGTAGAGTAAAGGGTGGGGGTAGGGGTCAAGCTGCAGCGGAGTGTGTAGTACACTTCTCGTTCACATGGTAATAGCGCGACTTAATATTAAATAGCAAATTTTGTTTAAATAAAAGCTACTGACCTCTTTGGGAAAGTTGTTTGTAATTAAGATCAAAATGTAAAGTATTTGACACTAATTACCAGTCACCCTATAATGAAATGTTTTAATAGCCCAGCTAGAAACAACAATGCCGAGTTTGCATGGACTAATATTGCAACAGTTTGCGTTACAAGTTTGAGTTACAATGTTGTGACAAGCAGCCAGAGTAATTACTATGCGTCTAACTGCAAACATAACGTTTAGAGCTAAACTAACTGGTAGCCGTGACGTTGTTTATGTTAACTTCAAACCTTTTTAGTGTCCCACTAATAGGCACGGGTCTTCTCTCTACTATCTTATGAGTTGAGAGGGTTTAGCCCTTAACCACACGCCAGCCAAGTGCGGGTTGGTGGATGTCATATGTCCTCGAATGATTAGTTCTTAGACATGCCGGTGTCCTCACGATGTTTTCCTTCACCGATATTGAGAAGCGGAGATGAAACAATTCACTCAAAGATGTGTGGGCACGACCAGGATTCGAACCAGCGACCTTATTTTTCTAAGGCGAGGCCCGTACCGCTGCGTCACCACTGCTTTCACCCTTACGTGTACATAATAGGATAGATAGAGGTGGATAATGTCATCAATATTTGATTTTCAATATGACTTTTTTTACAAGTTGTATTCAACATAATCTTCGTTTCCTTTGATTTTTTCCTATTTCTATTGGGCTCGGCTCCCAGTCTAACCTGATGCGGCTAGCTACTAGAATTATACGATCGACTGCTATCAGACCTCGAAACCCGTAGGGAACCAGTTGCCGAGATGGTTAGACCAGTGTCGGATTATATTAGCCATTGTCTATCTATTACAATTGAAGATGTTTTATGTTACCACCGAGACCAACGGCTTAATGTGCTTAGGCATGGAGGGTAATCCCTCAACCAGCCAGACACCGAAACAAATCATTATTGTTACATAAAGATTGTCCGGGTGGGAATCGAATCGCGATCTCTTGGCCAAGTAGTCAAAAAATACTTACACTATACTAATGTGACTTGCCCTTGTTCAAGCCTCAAGCCTTGGAGAGCAAGTTAGTCTATCAATTTTGTCTACGATTATTCAAGCCGGTCCCACCGAGAACTCTAGAGAGTACCTTTGTATACGGAGACAGTTATGTACTGCAATATCTCCTGATTAAATAAATAAATAATATAGTGGGACACTAACACACACGGCCATCTGATCCCAAACTAAGCAGAGCTTGTACTACGGAAACCAGATAACTGGTAATATACTACATATAATACTTTTCTTTTGTAAATATATACTTAAATATAGATAATTACACCCAGACACAAGACAAACAGACATATTTAAACAAATGTTTGTCTCGGGTGGGAATCGAATCCACCTGCGGCGTGAAAAGCAAGTATCTTACCAACCACGGCACCGGCCCGTCAAATCAGCTTTGACTCGCCCCTGTTGCTTGAATAGGTTAGAGGCTGATTCCATCCCACAGCAGGACACAAGATTTTTCAAAGCGAATCTCTATTCACTTTGAGAGGCCAGTGGGTGTGTATTAAGAGCTCTGTCTTAATACACACACTGGCCTCTCTTTTTGGTGCTAAGACTTGAGTTTAAATTTGAAACTGAAATATTTAATACAAGCTGCAATATTTCTAAATATTTCAGCAACACTTCAATTCCACTTGGTTTCAATAAACTGAATGAAATATATTAAAGTCTGTACCGATGTTACAAGAAATTAAATTTTTAAATGTTTTTGAAAACTGTATCTCGGTTTATATTTTTATTTATTTACTTTACATTTTTAAAAGCCGCACCGCCAAGCGGCCTGGCCGTGTCCCGGCGAGATGTCTACTGACACCATGCAGTGAGGGTGCGTCGGAATTGTTGCTCCTTTAAGGTTTCTAACCATATGGACGCTCTGCACTGCCACCTTCTAATAATCATTTGTAATCACGAGTGAATCGGTATACTAGACTGGCGCGTTCCATTGTAGACTACATCCCACTGCTGGGCATTATATAGTTCACGCGGGCGTGAATAACGGTACAGAACTCGTTATTTTTTGAGGTAAACAGACGAAATAGAAAAGGCGATAAATATCTTTTTGCCTAATGAGTAGCATTTTGGAAATATTTATATATTTATTTTCAAATAAAATAAAAACCTTTATAACACAACCCGTTACTCGAATCCGAGACCTCTAAGTTTGTAGAGACCAACTTACCAGTGAAGTGTAAGGTTTACAACAAACGCCTCTTCATTTAAAGTCGGCTTAATAAACAATTCAAGTAACAACCACTCTCAGATAACTCAACACAAAATTAATAAGTTCCTCACTAATTGTATTTTGGCAAATTGAAGCAGTTACCAAAGATGACAAATTTGAATGAATTGTTTCAGAGTTTTATAATTATCAAACTTCACAGAGCTTACAGAAAGCTCGTTTCCTAAGCTCTCACGCAGAATAATGATTTAAGTTTACGGTTCAAAGAGGTTATAACTACATTAAATAATATGTAGGTATTAACTCAATTCCACCCGCGACTTCGTCTGCGCGTTTTACTGATTAAAAAACTTGTAGGTATATTGATTTGAGAGTAAAGGTGAAAACGTGAGAGGCTCAATATCAACAGCTAATTTTTTTTTTGAGGGCTGAGTCACCTTCTTTCGTGGGTCACCTTTAATTGTATCCACACACGTGGTCCTCAGGTGGTGCGAATTAGGTGACAATAAAAATTAGGTAAAAATAAAAGAATTAGGTGGCATTTGGCCAGCGTGTTTGGATTAAGGCCTAAACTCTCTCAACTCATAAGTTAGTTGAGAGAAAACCTGTACCCAGCAGTGGGTTACTAAAAATAGTTGAAGCTAAGCTAAACTAGTAGGCTTCAGCCGTGGATAGTGATCACCCACCAGACAAAGACGCACCGCCAAGCGGCCTTGCCGTGTTCCTGTGCGATGTCTGGTGACACCATGCAGAGAGGGTGGCGAGGAATTGTTACTCCTTTATTGTTTCTAACCATATTGAAGCTCATTCTACTGCCACCTTCTCACCGAAAATCATTCGGAATTACAAGAGAATCTATATATTGGGCAGGCGCGTTCCATCCTAGACTTTATCATTGCTTAACATCAGGCAAGTTGTAGTCAAGCGCCAGCCTATCGCAGAATAAAAAAAAATACTAATACTAGTATTATATTATCTGTGCGTTACGTTATGACCATAAATTCTCAAGGAAAACATCTAGAAAAACAGATTAATACGGCTGCCAAGTTGCTAAGGGACCCCATCCATAATAAAAACATTGAACCTCTTAAAAACTATGACAATAAAAAAAGATATATTTGAGTGCCAAGTTTTAAGGCGTTAACACACTGGAAGCGGTCGGCGGGAGTTCCGCATCCGGATCTCGCCTGTTCATGCTTTGTATTTAATTAAGTGTAATCACAAAAACCATCTCGATAGAATAAAATTAATACTGTTTTTAACCGACTTCAAGAGGAGGTTCTCAATTCGATTGGTATAATTTTTTTTTTATGTATGTAAACCAATTAAACTCAAATTTATCATCTGATTAACGTGAATAGAATAGAATAGAATATAAAAAAAAATATTCTTTGTCAAACATAGGTGGATAATACTTAATATTGTCTTAGATTTACGCGAATATGACACATTGAAATAAAACTACTTTTTAACGTCGGGATTTAAAAATCTAAAATAAACCGCGATAACATCCGAAAGTAGTTTTATTTCAATGGATAATACATTTCAAGTTCATAAGATTAAAACTGATTCTTCATAAGTTTGGTGCGGAATGGTTGACATTTGATTCCATAAAAAAAATATTATTTGAAATTAAATTTGACTCAACAACTACAACAAAAAAATCTGAATAATATGGTTTAAAATGTCTGTAATGTTTGTTAATCTGTTTTTAAAAGTATCAAGTTATACCGTCAACTTCAAGTTGTTAATCTCAGGTCAATCAGGAGAGGCTTCAGGTTTTTGTAGTATAAAAATACTTAGTAGCATCTCAAATTTGGGAATTGTGTCTCAAAATCATCATCATCATTCCCCTTGCCTTTTTCCCATTTCTATTGAGGTCGGCTCCCAGTCTAACCTGATGCGGCTAGCTACCAGAATTATACGAGCGACTGCCATCAGACCTCGAAACCTGTAGTGAACCAGTAGCCGAGATGGTTAGACCAGGTGTCAGATTATATTGGCTTCTGACTACATGTAACGATTGTTATAGATGTGTTAAATAACAACCGAGACCGACGGCTCAACGTGATCTTCTGAATTGTGTCTCAACATAGCTGATAATTATTAATATCCACCTCTACAGGAAGATGTTAGTGTGATTTTGTAAGACATAGTAGAGTTTTTGTTTTATTTTTATGAATTAGTTAACATAATGTTTGAACTGTTAACTGTTCCATCTAACAGCAAGTACCATGCCTTTGGCGCTTGACCCTAAAATTTTACGAATCTATTGAAATAAATATTAAAAGACGGGTGCAATATATAAAAATGGAACAAAAGTAATGCATATTTTTTGTTGCATGCTAGATGATAGATGGGATTGTGCACTGCTCAGTAACGTGAACTTCGTGTTATTTGGAGTCTGTGTGGCTGTTGAGCGGTGCTATATCAATCTCAATCTCTTGTTTTATTAAATAAATAAATTTATTTTACTAAAATAGTTCTGTAAGGCATTTTTACGAACAAATATGGAATTGTCTTAGATTTATGCAAATATTACACATTGAAAAAAAAAAATCTAAAATCTAAAATAAACCGCGATAAAATCCGTTAAAAAGTAGTAAAAAATATGGACTTAAGCTGTCTGTAAATAAACAATTTAAATAATTTTTTTATTTTAATTTTTTTATTTATTATAAATGAAACATAGACGGTGGGGAGCAAACACATTTTTCGCATATATACCACGGTTAAAAGGTTATATATAAATAGTAGTCTGTTTGTGACGGTCAAAACAAAAGAACGATACCTACTGCGGAACTAGCTGACCGCCCGCAGTGTGTACAACACTTTAGGGTAAGTGGCTGAATATTTATGTGGCGTTCGGACCACTTCGGAATTGTTCGGGCGAGATCGGAAAACTTCGGAATGAGATTATGTAAAAAAGTTTAACTGTGATTTATTTGGGAATACTGGAAGACGTATTTCCTATTAGCGAGGTTAAGCAGCCACTGATGAGGTCGATTTTTAGATGGGTGACTGCTTAGTGACATCTTTTTCACCATCTTTCACTTCGTTTAGCCTCTAGTTCGAATCTAGTTTGAGAAAGCGCAGTCTGTAAGGGGAGTGACTTCCACCTTACAGAATACATGCCGTAGGTAGGAGCATAGGTGACGCACAGCAGCGCTGGCGCAGCGATACGGGAGTTGCCTTTGAAATATAAGGTCGACATAAAATGCCTTTGGTGATGCAATCGTCCAAAGGCTAGGTGATCGTTTACCAAGTTTAACACCTTCATTAATCTCATATCTGGCAAGTATCTCGTATCTCTGTCATCGGGCAAGTTGTAGTCAAGCGCCAGCATATAGCAGAATAAAAAAATATATATCCATTTACCGTATTTATAATGTAGATCTAGTTAACCTTTAAGTAACATCTCCTCCAAGGTATAAAAAACCTTGAAAAAAGAACAAGAATAATTCCACCAAAAGCAACTTCAATTAAATAAAGAAGTTTAATAAAAACCGTAAAATACGCTTTGTTAACAAATATTTTGGAGAGTTTAAAAAGTTTTCTTTTTAAAATATATTTTTTTATTATTTCGTGAGCGTCGAGTAGTTGCATAATCCGGATTTTACGGAACGTGTGTGTTCTAAGGATGTGTTTTCAGAGTAGGCGGAAGCGGATCATAAACGTTACAATGTGAAGTATGATTTTTTGACTAAACAAAATCCCAAAACAGCTGCTTCTGTGAGCCAGGATCGACGACGAGTGTGAAGAGACTCGAGATTTGAACCAGACTGACTTGGATCCCGCACGAATTTAATTAAAAAGATAATAGTAAGAATTGAAAAGTTAAATTGTCCATTATCCTCCAAGATAAAAGTACTGTTGAACTATGCTGAATGAATTAAAATTTTTACTCTTAAATCCGTAAGACATACGGCATC
Source organism: Meganola albula (assembly GCA_936450015.1). NCBI lineage: Eukaryota > Metazoa > Arthropoda > Insecta > Lepidoptera > Nolidae > Meganola > Meganola albula. The sequence continues at coordinate 477,010 of OW388168.1, forward strand.
CTTTTTTTAACAAAACAACTCATCATCATCATCAGCCTCTCCTGAAGCACGACAATCAGCACGATCCGCGGCTACTCTCATCCAGTTCTTGCCGGCTGCCCTGCTGAGATCATCACTTCACCTAATCTGAGGATGTCCAACGCTACGTTTGCTAATTCATGGTCTCCAGCCAAGATTAAGACAAATATAAATTAGAAATTTAGTTAAGGACCATTCAAATCATTTCTAAATAAATAGAACCTTATAAACGAGAAAAAAAAAACAGCATCAAAAGTAGTTAAGAAATACTTTTCTCACATAAACTTGTCAGAAACACAACTACACAGACATACCTGCGTCAAATTTACAACACGATTTTTTTTTCGGGGGCTAAAAACAAAAACAGACATCGCTACCTCCTCTCTCTAAGACCACAGCTTAAGCTTAAGCTTGCTAAAACTTGTAAGGAAACAACGACTAATTTTGTTGCTAGAAAAATGTGCCATAATCCCACAATCCGGCTCGCTCACCAGCTAAGCGTTGTGAAACGTGTTACACTGTGACGTCATAAGAATTCGCGCTATAAATGAAAACTTTTTAGACCAGCTAGAAAATAAACTTAAATAAATTTTAATTAACATATTTTTTTATGTAAAATTAAATAAAAGATTGATACTGAAATTTTTGTTACTAATACGCCGCTGATGTGTCAGCTGTGCGCTCGCTAGGGTCACTGACCGCTAATTTTACGCTGCGCGCTTTCGTCGATATTATTACGAACACGTGAACGATCAAATGGAAATGTGTTATATTACTCCAGAACCACCAACAAACTTGCGCACTGGTTAAAAACTTTTCCAGGTGACTAATGGTACCAATGCGAAGCTGGGACTGGTTAACGTGTGTCAAAATTATCAAAGGGTGAGGCGAATGTATGCTGAGAAAAACTAAAATAGAACTGAAGTAGACAGTTTTCTTTGTGAATACCATATTTCCCTTTGTACTGTGATTACAGGAAAAACGTAGGAATCCGTAGCAGGTGTTCAGGTCTCAGGAATAAATAGATACCTGTCATATTGTATGGAAACTGATCAGTTATTGAAGTTAATTGCTAAGTATTAAGTTGTTAGTTGAATGAAGTAACTTAACGTCGATATGATTGCAGTGCTTGTATTTCCTTAATATCTTTCGGTTGACTAACGCTGCGACACTTACACTTACCGGATATAGTATATTTGTCACTCGTATGTCATAGAAATATGAAGTTTGCCGAGAGATATTAAGAAAATAAAAAAATAGTAGATACTATCTTTATACTACTAAGTTGGTTGTATTGACATAGCTCACCGGATTAGTAAGCTAAAGTGGCAGTAGGCTGTCATATCTGCCGCAGAACTGACAACTGTTGGGGTAAACGAGTTCTCGAGTGGAGACCACGAATTGGCAAACGTAGCGTAGGACGCCCTCAGACCAGGTGTGGAGTGTGGATCTCAGCAGGGCGGCCGGCAAAAATTGGATGAGAAAAGCCGCGGATCCTGCTGAGTGGTGTACTTTAGGAAAGGCCTATGTCCAGCAGTGGTCTAGAATAGGCTGATGATTAAGTTGGTATACATGCATAAGGCCCACCTGATAGCAAGCGGGTACCGTAGTCTATTGACGCTTGCAATACCAAATGAATAACTCGCGCGTTGTCTGTTTATAATATATCGACGGACACCTTACTCACCAAAAAAAATTACCAAAAAAACTGTTGAGACAGCACTAGTCCAGAATCAAGAAGTTATTGGTGTGATTCCCTAATACTGAATGCATCATTACCGAATGCTTTTTAGTGTCTTGCTGTTTCGTCTTACTGTCCTGTCCCGGGCATTGTTTTCGTGTAAATAACTCATCACTTACTCGAGTGACGACTGCGACAGTAGTGTGTGCGCGCTGATAAATTAATTAATTTATAAATATATCCTACCACGGATTGGCGCGGACAATTAACTATCCGCTCTTAATTATTTTTATTTTATTTAAAATTACATTCTGACACAATGTAAATCGTTTATGAATAAATGAAATAATCCCGGTCACGGTCGCCAAAATTGACGATGACTACATCACTAAAAAGAGTTTACTGCAGTCTAATAATGACCCATTCTTTTTTTGCAGGCGAATCGTCCGCTATCGTGGGCACTAACACCCGCCTCCAATGCCGCATCGACAGCCGCTCCTGCGGGACCATGCACAGTATCAAGTGGTACAAATCTGATGCGAGGCTGTACGTGTACTCCATCACCGCAACATCTACTATTGATAGGCCGGAGCCTGGGCCTATGAGAGAACGGTAAGACCAGAGAATAACAATATCTTGGTGACTAATTTTCGTTCGATGTTCTAATGTAAAAATCCTTAAAATACAATTAAAACAACGCAAAAGTAAAATTAAACGCAAAAATTAAATTAACTACTTTATATTATTATAGATTCAAACCAGAAACTTGTTGGTGTAAAGGCAACAATTAATAACAATATAATAATATTTTCACACATACACACAGCGCCATCTAGTCCCAAATTAAACAATTATATTTAATAACTAGCGAACCCGGCAGACGTCGTTCTGCCCGTTTAAGCAGTGCCATCTACCGGGTCTCAGACCTACCGAATATAACCAGTAATAAATAATAGGTATCTATCACTTCTTCGCTTTCTAAATTTTCTTTTTTTTTAATTTTTCTCTGCGTAATAACCATCCTCGTACTTAAAGGAATATTTAAAAAAAAGAATTAGCGAAATCGGTCCAGCCGTTCACGCGTGATGTCGTGACAACGGAAAACGGGTTTCATTTTTATATATATAGATAATAATAATATAGTGGGACATTAACACACACGACCATTTGATCCAAAACCAAGCAGAACTTGTACTATGGAAACCAGATAACTGATAATATACTACATATAGAGCAGCGGTAGCGCAGCGGTACGGGCCCCGCCTTAGAAAAATAAGGTCGCGGGTTCGAATCCTGGTCGTGCCCACACATCTTTGTGTAAATTGTTCCATCTCCGCTGCTCAATATCGGTGAAGGAAAACATTGTGAGGAAACCGGCATGTCTAAGAACTAATCATTCGAGGACATGTGACATCTACCAACCCGCACTTGGCCAGCGTGTGTGGGTTAAGGCCTAAACTCTCTCAACTCATAAGATAATTGAGACAAGACCGGTGCCCAGCAGTGGGACACTATAAACGGTTGAGTGATACATATATATTTGCTTGTGTTATGGGTACTAGTAACGGATCATACATATTATATTTTAAAATAGATAAATTACTCGTACACTCAGACACAGAACAAACACTCGTGCTCATCACAAAAAGATTAGTCCTGGATTAGATTTGTCCTGGGTGGGAATCGAACATGGTCATGGTCAAAAACCTTTAAAGGTTATGAAAACAATTAACAAAAGGTTCAAAATATTTTTATACACATAATTACACTGACATTTCAATCCCATTATAAATTCAATTAATTTCAAATTGGATCGCTTTAAACCAACTTAAGCCATTACAAATGTGCTTTATGTATATAGCAATAAAGCTTAAATCCCTTTGTACATAAGATTAATCACCTGTCACACGCTACTCTTTATTACACTAGTGACCCGTCTTGGTTTTGCTCGGATGCAATATTTAGGAAAGATAATAATAATATGTAGGACGTGCGCAGACTAGGTGGAGTGATGATCTCTGCGAGGTGGCTGGTGAGAGCTGGATGAGAGTACACTGGAAATGGTGCTGGAGGGTCCCCAGATGTTGCCGTGGAGAGGATTGATGATAAATATAGGCATCTTCACTCACTTCTCACTTCAACTCCTTTTATTGTTCCACTGTTGGGCACGGCTCTTCTCTCAACTATCTTATGAGTTGAGAGAGTTTAGGCCTTAATCCACACACGCTGGCGAAGTGCGGGTTGGTAGATGTCACATGTCCTTGAATGATTAGTTCTTAGACATGCCGGTTTCCTCACGATGTTTTCCTTAACCGATGTTGAGCAGCGAAGATGAAAGAATTCACACAAAGATGTGTGGGCACGACCAGGATTCGAACCCGTGACCTTATTTTTCTAAGGCGATGCCCGTACCGCTGCGCCACCGCTGTTCATCTTCACAATTAGGCTGATATAATACAAAGTCTATTGCTTAGTTCTACAGTTTACCGAATTTGATAGAGCATTAAATTTTGCGGTGAATAGAGGTGGCACTTTTTTTTACTACCTTTCAGACCGCGCGTATGTCGGTTAAAAACATTTTGCGCAGTCAGATAAAAACTATCAGTTGTTCAAATAAAACTATTATAACGGATTTTATCGTGGTTCTCAATCCACGCGTCAACATGGGGTCTGAAAATACTTTAAAATGTCGGCATAGAAAATCAAATCCTGATAAAGTAATTTTATTTCAATGTGTGATATTCGCGTAAATTTAGGAAATACTATACTATCTTATGTCCTTCCCCGGGTTTTAAACTATCTGCATATTAAATATCATTCATATCGGGTCAGTAGTTTTGGGATAAAAGCGCGACAGACAGACAGATCGAGTTACTTTCGCATTTATAATATATTAAGAATTAAGTTTCCCTTTAATTACGATATGAATAGATGCCAACGATTAAACACTTACTGTAGTAACATCATTGACTGAATAAAACATATAATTAACTTACTTTTCCAGTTTAAAAGATTTAAAAAAAATATTGTGTTAAAACTTTCTTGAGCCTCAACATCCAGGACCTCTAAGCATGCCCTGGCAGTAGTGGTATTGCAGTGATGAATTTAAAGGCTTTTGAAAGGTTTTAGACTAAAAATATCAGGATTAGCAGACAACTTTAGGTAGGCGTGAATAATCTGGTAAGAAGACGGTATTTCAATAAAATAACTACGGCAAATATCACTTCACTCCAATCTCTCGATAGCACAATCATTAATTCTACCAGTTAATTACAGATCGTTAAGATTACGTTAGATTAAATCGTAACGTTCACCGAGCACGTTATTGCATCTGCACTTCCCGACGACACAACGGTCCAACACGCAGTGTCAACCATTCTAAGATGGCCGCTTCACCCTGTTCGGTGTTCATTCGTTCGTTCGTAAAGACATTTTCGAGTGACAGGTGACTTCAAAGACGGACGCGATGACAGTATAAAATGACAGCTGATGCATTGAGAAATAGATGTGCCAACAAATTTATATATCAAGGTTACACATAAAAATAAAATGTTTAGGTTTTTATTGATTTTAGTCTCATTAATATTACAAGTTACAAGTAGTAAGAACTCACAAGATTTAGACTAAAATGATCAAAATTACACCTCTAGTAGCATGGTTATTTAGTGGTCTGCATTCAAACAAACAACATTTAGACAAAATCATATATATCTTATACTCTTAATTAAAACAAAACAAGATTTATAACGATATGTCAAATTAAATACGTAACTAAAAATGTTTTGAAACAAAATCGATGGTGCGTTATTAAAATCCTTATGTTAATGTCATTATGGTCTAAAATTGGGTGTCTCAGTGAATTTTGATATACTGGTCCAGACTTGTATGATCAAAAATTAATGCTAGGTATCAGGTGTTCATTTAAACTGAATATATTACTTTGAAAAGGGTTTATAATTTATATAAATATGTTTGAAAGTAGATTAATGTTATTTTTTGGTTCTTCTGTATTAGTAATAGAACACATTTCCATTAATTGTTCAATTGGTTTTTTATTCTACATAAAACCATAAAAGCAGCGGTGGTGCAGCGGTACGGGTACGCGTAAGACGAGAGCCTTAGAAAAATAAGGTCACAGGTTCGAATCCTGGACGTGCCTTCACATCTTTGTGTGAATAGTTCCATAGCCGCTGCTCAATATCGGTGAAGGAAAACATCGTGAGAAAACCGGCATGTCTAAGAACTAATCATTAGAAGACGTGTGACATAAACCAACACGCACTTGGCCAGCGTGTGTGGATTAAGGCTTAAACTCTCTCAACTCATAACATAGTTATGTTAAGAGAAGACCCGTTCCAAGCAGTGGAATACTAAAAAGGGTTGAGGTCATTAGTGATAAAACCACAAAATTATAGATATATTTGTAATAAAATTGATGAAAACGCGCGACGTAAATTTAGCGGTCAGTGACCCTGTCGGGCGTACAGCTGACCAGCTACCATTAGTATCAATTAATATTAAATATATATTATCTTTTGCTAGAGATAAATTTTTTGTTTTTTGTACTAAAACATATCATAATTAAAATTACGTATTTTCTAAAATTAGTTCATAACTAACTTTTCCTGTGTACGCTGAGGAATGAGCTGCCCTGCTACAGTTTTCTCAAGAGACTACCGCATGGGGTTCTTCAAAAATGAGTAATTTGGTGTCTAAAGTTAAAGAAAATTTCAAACGGAATAACAAAGTTAAAATAATACGAAAAAAATTCAAATAAAAAATAATAATAATAACTAAATTAATTAATTAAAAAACATATTTAATACGAACCATTTTTATAACTTCAGCTTTCATGTAAAGCTTCAAAATCAGTCCATCCATTTGAGCGCTAAAATGCCACAAACTTGTAGACAGAGACGCATGTCAAACTTATAACACCTCTATTTTTGTCGACGGTTAGAAAAGTCTAAATAAGGTATCTCGGTCGGTTCGAATGTCGGTTATTACGCTAGCCACTTTTTGTTTAGTCATATAAAAACTATCCTATGTCCTTCCACGGGTCTTAAACTATATCCATACCAAATTAAATCCAAATCGATCCAGTGGTTTTGGCGTGAAAGCTCGACAAACAGACAGTGTTAGGTACTTTCGCATCTGTAATATTATTACGTGCTTCATTATAGACTACTTCGTAGCTACTATGCCGTAGCTACTACGTCGTAGTTACTACGTCGTAGCTGCTACGCCGTAGCAATGTTGGTTGAATTAAATTCTACTCTATATTTTCTGGTCACGTATTTGACACTACGGAAACTAGATATTGGAATTTGTATTCAAACTTACATCTTGAGGTAAGCAGAGGTGTTCAGTCTTAATTTTATATGTAACTAGCAAACCCGGCGAACTCCGTTTCGCCACCAGATGGCTTCGTTTTATGTAACATTTGCCCGCTTTTCTGTCGAAAATTTTCCTGAATTTTCTTTGCTATAAACCTCACGGGGCCCGAGACCTTTCCAACGAATGCAAAACCTTGGAAATCGGTTCGTGCGTTCTGGAGTTATAGCGTCAGGAAGGAAAACCCGACTTATTTTTATTTTATATGTAATGTCTTTTTAAAAACATGTTGTAAAAATTTAAAATAACTAAGTTAAACATATATTATTATGTAAAGAAAAAAGGAATTGATGTATGTTTCTATTGCTAAAACTCGAGAACGGCTGAACCGATTTGGCTGATTCTGGATTTAAAATTTTGTACAGGTCCAAGGAAGGTTTAAAAGAGAAATATGCGGTACAAAGTTGGGGGATTCAACTAGTTTTTTAAAATGATTCTCCTACAATTTTTTCATCCTGCAACAGGCACTTGACTACAATTTGCCTGAGGCTCCATAAGGTTAGAAACAATAAATGAACAATAATCTACGACCACCCTCTTAAATGATGTCACCAGAAATCGCATTCGCAATCGCCATTTAGGCCTTAATCCATGTGCGGGATGGTGGATGTCACATGCCCTCAAAAGATAAATTTTTAGACATGCCGGTTTCGTCGCGCTGGTTTCCTTCACCCATATTGAGCAGCGGCGATGAAACAATTCACAGAAAGATGTGTGGGCACGACTGAGTATCGAACCCGTGAACTTATATTTCCAACTGTTAACTAGTGCTGGTTTTTACCAAATATACCAAATTGAAGCTATACAATTAGCTTAATTGTTCACAGTTTTGTGGTAATTACTGAAGTTAAGCAGTTTTAACCTTAATTACCTGCAGTTAAAACACAAATTGGAACAATGTTGCATAAGTATGCAACATTGTGGGTAAGCGAGGTATTTGGTTCGACATTCGAGTCAAGTAAAATAGGTAGGTACCCATTATAATAATACAATAATAATAATAATAATATAGTGGGACATTAACACACTCGGTTAGCTGATCCCAAACTAAGCAAAGCTTGTACTATAGAGACTTTTGTAAATATATACTTAAATATTGATAATTACTAACCACGACCAAAACCAACCACCAATTGATTGTCACCTGATTTACACCATCGTAGATTGCATCAGTGTTTAAGAACAGGCAAGCTGTGGTCAAGCGCAAGCTGTTTGAAAGATAAAAAATATGTCTATGCTGAAATTGAAACATACAATTTACATTGAGCAATTTAACTATCTTGAATAGCTGTCCAGACCATTTAATGCCTCCAGCTACGGTCCGTAGCGCACATTACCATTTGCCTTTTGAATATTTATGAACGAAGGAAGCTGAAAAGTATTTGAAAATTGGATGAAGTCTTGTTACGAGACTTGTTACAGTTGCCCAATGTTGAGCGTGGTTATAATCTTGAATTACTTTAGTTATTTTCAACCACCAAAATAGGGGTGGTATAGGTTTGACGTGTGAGCTCTGTACGAGTTTATTGCCTTGTAACTCCTAAGCTAATTAACCGATTTTAAGGCAATTTTCTTTACCACTAAACTGTGAAAGATTAAGATGTTTTAGCTCTGTCATGGCCCGTAATTATAAAAATCTTGTAATCTACTATAGTTAAATGGATTTTCTCTCTTTCTTACTAGTATAAATGTCATGAAGATAGACAAAGACAAACTTACAAATCTATTTTAGCTTTTATTAGTTTATAAAACATTTATGAATTAAGGGATAAGTTATTTTGTATCGATTTTATTGAACAATGAGAATCTGGGGGCTCAGAAGCACGGTTACTTTTCAAGGAGTTGTCAAAACGTATAATGACAACACACGTGACCAAAAGGCTGGTTTGTATTTGGGGGAAATTAGGCTAATTCACGTCATTTCTTGACACACCGATCAAGTTGCGGTGCAGTTGCAATTAAGTTTAAGTCATAGTGCAAAACGTTATTCTTGTACCTGTGTAAGCATAAGTCGGTAAGATACTTGCTTTTCACGCCGCAAATGGTAGGTTCGATTCCCACCCGAGAAAGACATTTGTGTTATTTACATGTCTGCTTGAAATTAAACTACTTTATGACGGATTTTATCGCGGTTTATTTTAGATTTTAGATCCCGACGTTTCAAAGTCTTTTCAGACTTCATGATCACGTGTGGATTGAGGTATTTGACGTCCAAGATAATTAATCACAATTATTAATTAAATTATTCGTTATTGTAAGTATTTGTATTGTAATATTGTAATGACGGGCCCGTGGCGTGGTCGGTAAGATACTTGCTTTTCACGCCGCAGGTCGTGGGTTCGATTCCCACCCGAGACAATCATTTGTCTAAATATGTCTGTTTGTCTTGTGTCTGGGTGTAATTATCTATATTTAAGTATATATTTACAAAAGAAAAGTATTATATGTAGTGTATTACCAGTTATCTGGTTTCCATAGTACACACTCTGCTTAGTTTGGAATCAGATGACCGTGTGTGTTAATGTCCAACTATATTATTATATTATATTATTATTATAATAATTTTTAATGAATTTTTATTGAAAAAATTAATAAATTTTAATGACAATGTTGTGCTTATCTATAATTGGCATTTATATTCACCCTTCTAAATCGACGGTTGATGTCGCTCCTCTGAGTCGCCGCTGCCATCTGAACTTACGAATACTTGCCAATGATTTTATTGTAATGTTGGTGCTTTATACTGTTGACATGCCTTATAAATAAATAAATATTTCTGACTACCTACAAACATTATTATTTAAGTTGCGTTCCGATTTAAGCAAACTGAGCTCGCAGTGTCTTGAATTCTGAGTTGATTTAAGGTACAAGTAAATTAAGCACTGGGACCCAAGCGAAATCAACTCGCAAATAACCGCTTAGATATAGTTAGTTGGAGCGGGCTATTTTCCGCAACTCGACGTCCTGTAGGTGCGCCTATTTTGCGTGGTTGGGCTGGCAGCGCTATTGCCAGCCCAGCTCCAGGAGGAAACCTAGCAGACCCTTTATGTTGCCGACGGCTTCCTGGAGTGACCTTGGCGATCCAAGGTGTTCCGCTCTGTATCTCGCCACTACTGGACAACAGATGACCACGTGAGTGGCTGTTTCTTCCTCCTCCATACATGCCCTGCACAAAGGGCTGTCTGTGACACCTATGGTGAAGAGATGTTTGTTTAGTGAGGCATGACCAGTTATAATGCCGGTGATTAGGCGAAGCTGCGGCCTTGTGAGCCGTTTCAGCCTGCGCGCCAGACCTGCATTAATGCTGGGCAGTACGTCTTTAGTTTGCCTACATGTGTTAAGTTCCTGCCAATATTGTTGATGCGACATTTTAGTGATTTGTCGTAGTTTGTTGCGTGTCCAATTGAACGGCAAGGGTAATATGGGTTCCGGGCCCACTGCAGTACATGCGGAGCCTCTTCTTGCCAGTTCGTCAGCGGCATCGTTGCCTCTCGAGCCACTATGTCCCTTAATCCACTGCAATGTGATGGTGTTTAGAGTGGATGCTTCTGTCAGGGCCAGGTGACACTCGTGTATTAAACCTGAGGTTGTAGTGCAACTAGTTAGTGCATGTAGTACCGATTTACTGTCAGAGAGGATACGTACCTTTTGGTCCTTTACCTCTCTAGCCGTAATTGCCTTAATCGCCATAATGATTCCTGTGCATTCCGCTTGATAGACGGAGCTGTGGGAGCCAAGTGGTGCTGTTATGTGGATGTTTAGCTCATCTGAGAAGACTCCATAACCCGTACCGTTTTCAGTCTTAGAGCCGTCGGTATAAATTCTCAGTTCTGAGCAGTCATCCTTTGCTTCTTCATACAACTGGATCTTGTATTTCTTGTCGAACATAAATTGCTTTGCTATTCTGTCAGGCACTGCTTCTATGAGTGGTTCCTTGTTTACCATTGCTTTATAGACGTCAGTGTGTTTTGTTCTCGTGTTTACCCAGAGTTTGCAAGTCTTTAACCTAGCGAGTGCCGCTGCCGCCTCTTGTTTTATGTATATGTGTAGTGGCGGCAGATCCAGCAGCACTTCAATGGCTGCTGTTGGTGTGGTTCCCATGCAGCCTGTAGTTGCTAGACAGGCCATTCTCTGGAGTCGTTGCAGTTGCGCTTCAGCAGTGGTCAGCATGGTGCGTGACCACCAGACCACTGCACCATAACAGATCATTGGTCTGATTACCGCTGTATACAGCCAAAGTGTTATTTTAGGGGTTAGACCCCATCTTTTGCCGACCATCCTTCGGCACTGCCAGAACACTATAGTGGCCTTGTCTATTTTGGTGTTTAGGTGTCTGCTCCAGTTTAATTTGCTGTCAAGTATAACCCCCAGATATTTGACTTCCGGTTTAAATTGGAGCTCCGTGCCGAAGAGTTTTGGTAATCGGTAACTACCTAAGTTACGTTTGTTAGTGAACATTACAAGTTCCGTTTTATTGGGGTTTACTGATAATTGGTTAAGTTCACACCAGCGTTCCACTATATGTAGGGCCGACTGTGTGATTTGGCACACTGTGCTTGTGACTTTACCACTTGTTAGTATCACTAGATCATCTGCGTAGCCTACTGTGTAGTCTTTGTTGTCATTAAGCGCGGTGATCAAGTCGTTTATGGTCATGTTCCATAACAGAGGCGAGATGACTCCCCCTTGCGGGCATCCTTTTGCCACTACGGCGCAGCGAGTTTCAGCTGTCTCGAACAGTATTCGCCTCTTGCGGAGCATGTTGTCAATCCATTCTATTAAGACTGTGTTTACTCCGTGCCTCTTCAACGCTGCGGTGATGCAATTGAAGTTAGTTTTGTCAAAAGCTCCCTCTATATCAATGAAGGTGCCTAGGCACATTGATTTGCTTTCTAATGCTTCCTCCACTTTACTCACAACCGCATGGAGTGCAGATTCTGTTGATTTACCGTGGCTATATGCGTGTTGCTGCTTGTGCAACGGTTTGTTTTGCAGCGCCTTTTCCCTTATATCCCTGTCACACAGCCTTTCCAGCGTTTTGAGCAGGAAAGAAGTTAGACTGATCGGTCTATAAGATTTTGGGTCTGTGTAGTCTCCCTTACCTGGTTTCGGTATGAATACCACCTTAACCTTTCTCCACAGCTTTGGGATGTGTCTGTGGGCTAGGCATGCTACCAGGATAGACGTTATAACTATTACCAGTTTCGGTCCCCCCCATTTTAGGAGTCCTGGGAAGATCCCATCCGGTCCTGGTGACTTATATGGCTGGAAGCTGTCAATAGCCCACTGTGTTTTGTTTACGTCGATGACCTCCGAAGCTAACGCCCAGTGTTCTTCTGACGTGTTGATTTCTTCTTCCACCTCCCCATCAGTCATCAATTGGACTTGGCAGTCTGGGAAGTGTGTTTGTATGAGAAGTTGTTCGGTTTCGTCTGGTGAATTCGTGTAGGTGCCGTCTGGTCTACGAAGGGACCCTAGGCTCAGGTCTCTGCTCTGCGATAGGACCTTCCTCACTCTGTTTGCTTTTTCGTTGCTTTCAATATGGGTACAGAAGTTTTTCCAAGAGTTGCCACTTCTGTACCTTATTCGTTTCTTGTATCTGGCTTTGGCTGCTTTATAGTTATCCCAGTCCAGATCATTGTAAGTGTTCATTGCTCTGTTTAGAAGTCTCCTTACCTTGGCTCTTAGTCTTTCTAGTTCCGGACCCCACCATTTCGCACTAACTGCCGCGGCGTTAGTTTCTGGTGAAGTAGGTAAGGGACATGCTTCTTGGTAGCTTTCTGTCATCATGTTTGTGACATCGATTACCTGTTTCTCTATGTCCTCCACCGTCTCTAACCTCCCTTGTGTTATTCGGGAGAGTTTTTGGTTGAGGTGCTTGGAGTATTGTGCTCGGTCCGTTTTTCGCGGATTGCGCTTCGGCATCGAGATTGTTGTGTCGAGTTGGAGGTCAAACCTGATCCACCTGTGATCGGAGCAGGATGCCTCCGTCGACACGTGCCAATTTGCTATGTGAGGAGTTGCCCCCTCCGTCGCTAGCGTTAGATCAATTATAGTTTTCGCTCTTCTTGTGACGAAGGTGGGTTCTGATCCTTTGTTCACTATATTTATATTAGTTGTTAGTAGGTATTCTAGGAGTACCTTACCTCGTTCATTCGAGCTTGGCATGCCCCACACGGTGTGGTGAGCGTTGGAGTCCGTGCCTATTATGAGTTCCAGCTTGGCCTCCTCGCAGTATCTCACAAGTAGGGACAGCTCGTGTGGTGGTGGCATCACCGCCTCAGGCATGTATGCAGAGGCGATGACCATGTCTGGGAGGTTTCCCATTGCACTGTACACCTTAATGGCGCACAGATCCCTGGAACAGAACCTCGTTAGTGTCTGTGCCTTTATATTACTTGATGTATATATACAGGCACGTGGGCTTTCTTGCCCTGTGTATGTAAAGAGATTACCTCCTATGTTGCGTAGGCCGCATATGCTGCCTCGCCTGATCCACGGCTCCTGAATCAGGACGATGGCGGCCTCCCTCTCCTCCAGCCATTTGCGGGTTTGAGCCGTGGCAGCTTGACTATGGTGGAGGTTCGCTTGCAGGACGTTACAAGTGGAGGCCGTGGGAGCCATCTTTAGTTGATGAGTCTCCCCCCCCACCCGCAATGTCCAGTTTGCCGAGCCCCTGGGCACATCCCTCGTCATCTCCGGAGAGTCCGAGAAGGGTTTCCTCCTCTTCCGTCTCCGGGGACGTCTCAGGACGCGCTTCCGCCAGCGGAGCAGCCGATGTGACCGTTGTGGTCTGTTCAGCCTCCACTGCGTCCATGGGCTCTTCCGGCACTGTTGCTGCTGCTTTCCCGGTACTCCTAGGCGGCGGCGGCTCCGGCTGGAACCTCCCCTTGCCCCAATCGAATTTGGCGTACACAGACCCTATCAGGAAACAGAGTCTGCGACCCCGTTCGAGTAGGGGTTCAAGGAGATCCTCCGGTATGTCCGCCACGAGGAACGTACCCTCCCGCTGCTGTTCCATGCGAAGGATTTGCCATCTCGTTACGCCAGCCCAGGGGTTCTGGTTCCTCAGCATCTTTCCTATCTTCTGCTCGTCGTTCCAGGCCCCTGGTAGCAAGATGCCGCACCTGATTCGGCGTCCCATCTCGCTCTGGCGTTTGAGCGTCAGCTCCTCCCCCGGTTTTAGTGCAACGGAGATCCTGCGGAGTGCGCTTCTCAACCACTCCACCGTGTCTTCGTTACAGCACCAGATGTTTATTGCTCCATCCTTGTAGGCCGGTTTGCCTTGGAAGACAGGCCCAACCTCTTCTTCTACTTGCTCGAACAGTAACCCTGTGAGCTGGAGCTGTATATCTTCCACTTGCTCTGGAGTCAGGACCTCATTGTTAGTCGTCGTGATGGCGACCATGAGGTCCGAAGTCACCACTTCGGAATAGAGAGGGGGTCGCCGGTCCCCCGGCCCCTCCAGGCGCAGCTTTTTTGTTTGCCCTCGAGGCGAAATTGTGTCATCCAGACGCGCTCTCTTTGCTGATCCTGCTGGGGCCGGGCCACCGGCTCCCACTCCCGACTCCGTTTGTCTAACAGCTGACTCCGTGTTTACAGAGGTGCTTGGTTGTGGTGTGTCGGTGGACGACTCACTCACTGCATCTCTTGCTCTCGCCGCCCGTTTAGCGTCGCGCGACTTCTTGCTGTCCTTCCGCTTCTTTCTCCTCCTGCTTTTGGCAGTTGAAGTCGAGGCGGTTTCTGGTCTTGTGCTTACGTTGGGAGCCAGAATCGGGGCCACGGGAGGTAAGTGACTCCGTCTCCGATGCTCCACATTGCGCCATGAAGCGTTTTGCCGTGGCAACGTCCCGCTAGAGGCCGCCGCAACACAGCTAGCGCTGTTTATATATTTGTTGAAAGCAGGAGTCGATAACAATGGAGCCGGTCTTCCAGGCACCCTACGACTCCCGCCTTCTTGGTTTTGAGTGTGTATATGTGTATCTGTTTGTGTGTAATGGGTGATTGTCTGTGTTTGTGTGTTGTTGTGTGCCTCTCTACCTGTCATGTTTGGGATGCTTGTGTCACGTATGTGTCTGTCTGCAAGTTCTTGTGTAGTTTGTGTGGTGTGTGATGTGTGTGGTGTCTGCGAAGGAGCAGTCCGCTTTGGGACCTCCTCACGCCTAGTGTATGGTGCTGTGCTAGTGAAATTTGTATCTCTTGTGTGTTTGTTTGTGGCTTCTTGTGTAGTTTGTGTGGTGTGTGGTGTGTGTGGTGTGTGTGGTGTTAGCGAAGGAGCAGTCCGCTTTGGGACCTCCTCACGCCTGGTGGGTGGTGCCGCGCGAGCGGTTCTCACCCAAGGGTTTTTATTTTTACTTTTATTTTTATTTGATCTGTTATTATACATGTTGAGATTGCTTTAATTTCGTCCCCCGGATTCCCACCCGCCATGGAGCCCGCACCTTTGGGGATGCCCTGTTCAGGGCACCAGGATTGTCCAGAGGGATATAGACGAGATGAGTTAGTGTTCATGCGCGACATCGGGAGCTGCAGACACGCGGCTGGTTGGATCGATCAATCCTCCCAGGTGTTCCGCGTGCCCTTGCCCCGTCAGCATGGCCGAACACCAGCCCTCCCAGAGAGCCCCCACCTCGTCTCGCCTGTGGCTCGTGACACCCCGACCTCACGATGGACGCGTGTCCATTTCCCTGCAGTGGCTAGCTGCAGGGCTACCGTTTTGCGGGAAATCCGGACCAAAGGGGGCGTGTTGTCCGCTTTCGACTCAGCCCCCCAGGATTCCATCTTCCCCGCTCACGGCGCTCGACTGCGCAGGACAAACGCAGGTAGGTAAGTAGTCCGCCGAGCCCCTACTATCTCGGCAGATCCGTGTTCCTGACCGAAAACGCCGCCACCATAACCTCCAGTGCGGAAGCGAGGATCCAGGCAGGAAAAAGTGGGGGGAAGGGACTGGGGAGGAAGGGATATAGGGAGGGGAGACAGGAGTGGACTGGGGAGGGAGGGTGAAGGGAGGGGGGGGGGGGCGACCAACCGTTTCAGTTATGTCCGATTCTGAAGGAATCGGACCAATAACAGGCGACAACCACGGGAAGGATGACGGTGTGGACTTGCTCCTGGGGTAATATCGCAACCTGTGCTCGCCCAGAGGCCATTTGTCAGACCACCCTCCGGACAGGAGAGTGGAATAAGTGTGCGTCCACCTCAGAGCCGAATATGGTGTTATTATGAGGTGGACCCACCCTCGCCCTCCGCTTAGATATAAAAAAAACTTGAAATAGGGCCACTAAATAACAAATCGTAGCAAGCATTTCGTTTGGGTGTATTATGTCCGTCATTTATCTAGAACCATCTGGTGTGTTCATTACGGATACACCATATTCCGGATTTAAGAGCCGGTAAATAAATCCAGCTTAAATCCGGACGGATCTCGCTTTCGAGTTGATTTGTAATAGTCGGTAAATAACCTGTAATAGTGTTCGCAGTGATTTCAAAGGTATGCTGTTTTTACTATTAACTGTGAGCGGCAGTGGCGACGCGGTATAGACCTCGCCTTTGAAATGTAAGGTCGCAGGTTCGATCTCCAGTTATGTCCACCCATCTTTGTGTGAATTGCATCACTGCTTAATACCGGTGATGGAAAAGATTGTGAAGAAACCAGCATGACTAACACTCGTTCGAGATTATTGACGCTTACCTAATAAATATCGATTCACTCGTGACTTGAAGACAGGTAGATTATAGCTATCGGGAAACAGAGATGCCAGCAACGAATTCCACAACTTGCCAGTTCGCACAATAAAAGTGGAAACAAAACGCTTTGTGCGTGCCCGTGGAATTTCAACCATATAACGGTGGCACATAGCCGTACCTCTACTTGTCCAATGGAAGAACGGGGGATGGGGGAAAAAGATTGTGTAATTCCAACGCACACTCTCCGAAGTATATCCGGTAAAAGACCGAAAGAGTAGCAACTATGCAACTTTCCTTGACGAGGGATTCGTTGCCAATAAGCCTCTTGGCTCGCCTTTCAATAGACTCCATTTCGATTCCTTTCTTCTCACCCGATAATTCACGCCTACTTAAAGCAGTATGTTAATCCTAATTTTTAGTCTAAAGCCTTTAAATCTGTTAAACAAATACAACTTTTAAAGTGATAAATTCCTACTTTGAAAACATAACCGAACTAATTACTCAGAACAACACATAAACGTGCGCGATTTGTTTTATTGCCCATTTCTCGGAAACATAAAACATGAAAAGTATGTAAGCCACGTTATATCGGAGGGAAAGGTAATTTAAATTGGTACTCTTGACTGCTTGAAGAGAAAATTTTAAACTTAGATATGTACCTACATAACGCTTACGACTGTAGGTATATTTAGATATTTAGAGATGAATATCTTTATAAAGTAAATAATAATAATAATAAAAAATAATAAAAATAATAATACTATTCAACGTACATATAGATAAGGTAGTAGCTAAAGCGGCTAGGGCACTCGGATTCATTATGAGAATTTCAAAGGGCTTCAAACTAGCCAAAACATTAAAAGTTTTATACTGCACTTTTGTCAGAAGCCACTTAGAGTATGCGTCACAAATATGGAACCCACACTATGGGACATATGTAGACCGTATTGAAAATATTCAAAAGCGTTTTATAAAATTTCTATGTTATCGACTACATATTCCCTATCAGTCTCATAACTACATCAATAGTTGTTGAAAGTTTCACATTATGCCGCTTTCAAATCGTAGGCGCATAGCGGATTGCACATTGCTACTAAAAATAATTAATAATGAAATCGACTGCCCTGACCTACTGCGTCAATTAAACTTTAACGTTCCCTCTAGATCCTTACGCTATAATGCACCCTTGTTGGCACCTTCTTCATCAACTAACTACAGGCAGAACTCATACCTAGTGCGGGCGAGCAAGGATTATAACAACATTTGTAAAGAGTTTCTATTTGATCCTTATACTACTAAAAGCAGTACTGCAAGGAACAGGCTAAACCTTAATTTTTATAAATAATTTGGTTTTTTCTTTTGTTATTTTAGACTTTAACAGGGTTTTCGTATTTGCTTGCTAGTGTTCTGAAAAATTTATATTGTTACATTACTACTATTCGTGAAAACCTATTATTGGCTTACTGTTGATTTTTAGCTACTTTTTCAGTTTGTTATATAGCTGTTGGTTTTCCTTATCAAATAAATCTATATATATAAAAGAAAGTCGGGTTTGTTACAACACTTATAACTCGAGATCTGCTGAACCAATTTTAATGGTTATTGATTAGTTGGATTTGCCTCCGCCCAGAATAGCATAATACATATTAATGAATACTTAATCATTTCAATTTAATTTTTATTTCCGAAAATAATATATATGATTTATTCTACAGGTTAACAAAAGTGTAAATGTCTTTTTATAGGTTGTCTATGATTTTTATAGATAAGCTATTCATACGTAGTGGTTATATACTCTTTGAGCTATTGTCTATGTCGATTGTCAATGTCTATTTGGTGGTTTTATGCGAGTGCACATTCAGTATTAATATTAATAACAATGCCGCGTACTAGAAGATCTATTTTTTCCCAGCGGAGCCGTAATGCCATTAGGCAACGGAATATCGCGGGTCAATTATCTGATGAAGAACGAGAAATTGCACGAGAAGAGCGCCGCGTTAGTATGGAGCAAAGAAGGGAATTAATTCGTGCTTCTCAAACAGAAGCGCAAAGAGAGGCAGCCCGTGAAACAGCTAGGTTAGAAACGAGAAATCGTCGAGCTTATCGTACAGATGAACAGAGTGCAAGAAGAAATGGTTCAAGTACTGATTTGAACTGAGCAGCGTTTGTATATGACCATCGACCACCATCGACTACAGCTTGCATCGTTTAGTTTGCATTGGTCCAATGGACGTAGTTTGCCAGTATTGTGGAGCATTGAAGTTTGCTGGTGAAACGCCTGGTTTGTGCTGCCTTAGTGGTAAAGTGAAATTGCCATTATTGGTCCCGTCACCAGAGCCATTGTGCTCCCTGCTTTATGGCGAAACGTTATTATTTGAAAAAAAAAGTGTTTGTAAAAAAAGTGTTTGTAAATATAACTAACTATGGCTTTGACTTGACAGATTCAAGGCCAGATTTGCCATCGCATTGGATCATTGCAACCTATAGAAGATGCACAGCATAAATTCTTGCAAATATACTTCATGGGCAATATGGAAGAACAACTTGACCGGCGTCAAGGGGTCAACACAGCTACGAAAAGAGTAATTCTCCAAGATCTGCAGCTAATGCTTCATGAACATCATGAATTGGTCAGGCTGTTCAAGACTGCTTTAGAGCGCATGCCAAGTGATGACTATAAAGTTGTGATCAGAGCAGATAAAAGACCAGCTGGAACACATGAACGCACATTTAATGCTCCAACAATAGATGAAGTGGCAATCCTGATTGTTGGTGAAAACTTGGAAACACGTCATATTGTACTTACACGACTAATGAATTAAAATTTTTAAAACTAATATTATTATTATTTTGTTTGTCTTTTTTTATCTCGGAGCTATGGAGCTCCGGACTTTTGGAAGGGGTGCGTGAGGCCGAAGCCAACACGTAGAGGCCTGTTAGACAATTTTGCTCTAAATGTAATGTGGCACCAACCGACGATTGTCCCTGTTCGAACCATATAGGTACAACAAAAGACAATCCCCGGTTAGACCAGGACTATTGCAGAATATAGGAACTAAAATCTAGGTTATGGTGGTGGGTGCTAATGGATTAGGTAACTAGGACTATGGATGGACTATGGCCCATGCCTGACCAATGCAAATTAACACGGATAAAATGGCAGGGGGTGACTCGCCCAGTCAATAAATGGGCCCCGTATGGCCACTAAAAGAAGTGACAAGGGATAACATATTCTGTGGGGCTAGAGGAGTAGAGCGGTGTCCCACGGCATTCTACCCAATCATTGGCTCCCTAAGGGTCCATCCTCACGTGCCCACTAGCCACTTACGGGACACTTCCTCCTCCGAGCATCTCTGCTCTCACGACTCAACTCAAGCCGGCCAATGAAGGCAAGCAAGAGGTGGGAGATCTGTCCCCCGTCAGGGTTCACTCCAGCCAGCCAGTAAAGACAAGCCAAGGAGGTGAGGGACAGGATCTTCTTCCTGGAGCACTCGGGTCCGTATGGTCGCTACGCCATAACAGTTCGCCACAAGCTGCCCTACGGCCTTATTATTATTATTGTTATTATTATACATATTATTATTATTCGTAAATTCGGTCACTAATGAATTACATTGTTAAGCAACACGTCTTTGGGAATACTCGATGCTGGATATATTCAATCGAATGGCAAAAACGAGGCCTACCGCATGCTCACATTCTACTTAATTTGGTTAGTCGAAAGAATTCGGCCAGATCAAATAGATGACATCATATGTGCAGAGATTCCTGCTCCTGAAACCGATTCAGACCTACATGATGTTGTAATCACGAATATGATTCATGGACCGTGTGGCACTATCAACCGCCAATCACTGTGCATGGTCGACGGCAAGTGTTCCAAACGGTATCCACGAAAATTGACGGCAGAGACCATTACAGGCAACGATGGTTATCCATTGTATCGGCGTCGATTTGTCAAAGCGATACGTTCGCACGAACTTAGCTTTACTCAGAAATGCCACGTTATTATACACTTGGAACGCTAAATCGAAGAAATTTAAACGTCGGAAGCAAGGCGATGCAGTTCCTGGTCATCCAGATATGCGTTCTACTGATGCTATTGGTCGTATTTACACAGTTCATCCAAAGAATGATAAATGTTTCTATTTGCGGTTGTTGCTGGTACATGTTCGAGGGCCAACATCATTTGAATCACTACGAACTGTTAATGGTATAGTGTGCCCCACATTTCGTGCAGCATGTCAAGAGCTGAATTTGCTTGAAAACGATAATCATTGGGACACGACAATCGCTATAGAAATTATTTCTGCATCTCCAAGTCAGATACGCACATAATTTGCTATAATCATTTCGACATGCTTCCCATCGAACCCACGTGACCTATGGAACAAATACAAAGATAACATGTCTGAAGATATTTTACATAGAATTTGCGTTATCTCAAGAAATTCTGATCTTCCGATTTTTTTCTGACATGAGTTTGAAGTACTTATTATTATTATTTTTTTAATTTTTATTATCATTGTGTATGTTTTCATAATCATTGATTAAGGTATAACTAATACTTTTATGTTTCTATCTATAATAATGTTATTTTGTATCATTGTATTACGTTCATCAAAGCCTAAATTAGTTCAACTAAAAGGTAAACGAAATTCATAGACTGTTAGGCGGTAAGAAATTCGCCGGGTCAGCTAGTAAATAAATAAATAAATAAATAAATATTCTGGGACATTAACACACATTGTCATCTGGTCCCAAGCTAAGCAGAGCTTGTGTTATGGAAGCCAGATAACTGGTATAATACTATTAATACTATACATACTGTACATATTATACTTTCAGTTTGTAAATATATACTTATAATAGATATTTACACCCAGACTCGACACAAACACAAATGTTCATCATTAATGTTTGTCTCGGGTGGGAATCGAACCCACGACCTGCGGCGTGAAAAGCAAGTATCTTACCGACCACGCCACCGGCCCGTCTAAAGTAAAAGTAAAGTAAAGAAAGTTTATTCATACAGTAAGTAGTTGCAATTAATATCTTAGAGTCCAGATTTATTTGATCATAGGTAGTGTATAAAACATTCCCCTGAACTAGGTTGCCCTGTGTGTCAGGCTTAAAAGGCAAACAATGTTTTAATAATCACTAAAGTGCAAAGTAAAATATAAATAACACATTTCATTTGATATTCGCGTAAATCTAAGACAATACTACATTTCATAATACTAACTATAATACAAACTAAATAGTAAATAATTATAATAAAATAAATTGTAGTTTAAAAAAAATAAGTTTTAAAACTAGTTTTTTACTTTTTTTAAACTATAATTTATTTTTTAGTTCTTATGGATAATGGGAAACTGTTATTAAATTATTGCATTGTCATCGGTCCTTAATACGTGTGCAAAGTTTCAATTTAATCAAACATCTGGAAATCGGTCAAATTTATGCTCAAAGATTCCATTACATACATTGATACAACCCAAGCTAATATAAGCGTGGTAAAAAGAAACTCAATCACTTTAATACTAGTAATAACTTCTCTGTATCATTATAAGTCAAATTTTCTTTAAGATTCTCTTTAATTTTCTTCATCTTCTTTTTTTACATCTACTATATGTATACTAATATTATAAAGAGGAAAGATTGGATTGTTTGTTTGTATGTTACGCATACAAACAAACAATCAAGCAACATTACACGCAAGCAGAGCAGCGGTGGCGCAGTGGTACGGGCCTCGCCTTAGAAATATAAGGTCGCGGGTACGAATCCCAGTCGTGCCCACACATCTTTGTGTGAATTGTTTCATAGCCGCTGCTCAAGATCGGTGAAGGAAAACATCGTGAGGAAACCGGCATGTCTAAGAACTAATCATTCGAGGACATGTGATTAAGGCCTAAACTCTCTCAACTAGTAAGATAGTTGAGAGAAGACCAGTGCCCAGCAGTGGCACATTAAAAAGGGTGGAAGTGATGTTACGAAATCCTTTATTAATCCCTTGCCCCATGTGGGCGCAGGGCAGGGGTATGTGGAACTCCCAAAAGGTACGAACTAAAACCTCCCTGGTGTTTCGCAGCACATTTATACCAGGGGATCACGGGAACTACCCAATATCTACCCGTGCGTAGCCGGGGCGGGCCACTGGGCGTTGGGCATAATTCTAAACTTCAAGCAGCAACTATAAACTACAATAGTGAGACAAGTGAGAGTGTAATACATTTTTATTTGATTTCATAAATAACATCTCTCTTTGTAGTTATCAGCAAATGCAATTCAGAAGCAAAATCATTGTCACAAATAGTCAGTAGGCTTCACAATAATTATGCGAATACATTACTGTTTAATTGGGTCACAATTACATTGTATAGTCTGGCAACACTGCCAAATACTACCAGTATTATCGTTACATGAAATTGGGCGAATAATAACAATATTTAAACACACTATGTTTTTACGGGCCGGTGGAGTGGTCGGTAAGATACTTAGTTTTCACGTCGCAGGCAATAGGTTCGATTCCCATTTGTATAATAATAATAATAATATAGTAGGACATTTACACACACGGTCATCTGATCCCAAACTAAGCAGAGCTTGTACTATGGAAACCAGATAACTGGTAATATACTACTTAAAATACTTTTTTTATAAATATATACTTAAATATAGATAATTACACCCAGACACAAGACAAACAAACATGTTTTAACAAATGTTTGTCTCGGGTGGGAATCGAACCCACGACCTGCGGCGTGAAAAGCAAGTATCTTACAGACCACGCCACCGGCCCGTCAAAATGTGTGATGAACATGTCTCTTTATCTTGAGTCTGGGTGTTATTATCTTTAATTAAGTATGTATTTACAAAAGAAAAGTATTTTAAGTAGTATATTACCAGTTATCTGGTTACCATAGTACAAGCTCTGCATAGTTTGAGATCAGATGGCCGTGTGTGTTAATATGCCACTAAATTATTATTATTATTTTGATTCTTTGATTAAAGTAACAATCTCTCAACGTCCCACTGGTGGTCACGGATCTTCTCCCAACCATCTTAAGAGTTAAGAGAGGCATCAACCTACTCGCTTTCCAAGTGCATAAGTGGTTGTCACATATCCTCAGGAGCGGTGGCGCAACGGTATCAGCCTCGCCTTTGAAGTATAATGTTGCGGGTTCGATTCCCGGTCCAGCCCACATATCTTTATGTAAATTGTTTGACCTTCCCTTCTCTATATCGGTGATGGAAAACATTGTGATGAAAGCGGCATGTATGAGAATGACATTCGAAGACATGTGACATCCACCAAAAAGGTTTGAAGTGAAGTGAGGGTGAACATATCCTCAAACGTTTTAGTTAGATGCCGATTTCCTCTCGATTTCCTCTCGATCTTACTTTACTGATATTGAGCAGCGATGAGCACTTAAAGATGTGTGGGTACGACCTAGATTCGAATCTGCAACCTGTCGACCTATATTCCAAAACCGCGGCCGGCATTGCTTCACTACTGCTTATGTATTTAGTAAAAGGTTTACTCCAGAAGCATAACCATAGCAGCCTCTTTCTACTACAACCTTCTCACCGAAAATCATTTGTAATCTTGAGTGAATCGGTTAATTGGGACGGCGCATTTCATCGTAGACCACATCATCGCCGAACAATAATATAATAATCTAATATATAAAATTTCCATGTCATAATGTTTGTTACCGTACTCCTCCGGAACGGCTTTACCGATTTTTACCAAATTTTATATGCGTATTTAGTAGGTCTGAGAATTGGCTACTATCTATTTTTCAAGCTCTGCTTATTAATGGATCAGATGGGTGTGTTAATGTCCCAGAATATTATTATTATTTCCGTATTTGCTTGCATTATGGGTATACACTACTAGGAATACATTTATTACACCCAGACACTAAATAAAAACTCAGGCTCATCACACAAAAACTTGTCTTAGGTGGGAATCGAACACGACCTCCGGCTTAACAGTCGGGATCACTAACTACGCCAACAGCAAGTCAAACAATCAAAACTTTTTAGTGTCCTACAGCTGGGCACGGGTCTTCTACAAGCTGTTTTGTGTGCGCAGATATAAGACTAATCTACGTCTTAACGCACCTATAACCAGAATGACTAATTCGTATAACGATCTTTCCCGCCTGTTAGATTCAGACGTATTTGGGGACAAGGTGTCCCAATTCAAGACAAAAATCGCTGATCACATTAGGTCTAAACAGTAGCAAAGTTATTATGAATATTTCTGAGTAGGTACTTGGTTCTGTGTATTAATTTTCGTTTAATTATTGTCAATTGAAGCAAGTTATTACTAGTTTTAGCTGTGGTTACCTATAACTAAATGAACACAGCGGTCCAATCTTTGAGCAAACTACTTATTTAATGTGATTGTGTATCATTTGTTGGTGATCCAAATAAAATAAATAAACTATCTTACGAGTTGACAGAGTTTAGACCTTAATCCACGCACCACAATCCTTAGCAGTCAGGATCACTAACCTCACGTAGTTTATACTCAAAGTCCACTGAGCTGAGTATTTCAAAACCAAAGCAAAACATGAAAAATAAACATTGAAACACGGTAAAAACATTTCTCAATGAAATTCCATAATTATTTCCTTCATAAGTAAATAATAATATTAACCCCCGGCCTGTCGGAATACCGGTCGAAACCAGTTACGTCCGGTTATACCCGGTCCTATCCGGTTTACTCCGGATAAATATTTACCTATAGTGTTTTATTTCGCGTTATTTGTTGTTGAATGAGTCACTGAATGAAATTGTTTTCTTTAGTGGAGTGAATGTGCAAAAATTTTTTTTACTGTCTAAAATAGGCTTGCGCTTGACCACAACTTACCTGATGTGAAGCAATGATGCTGTCTACGATGGAACGTGCTTACTCAGTAAATACCGATTCACTCGTGACTTGAAGACCATCAGATTATAGCTATCGGGAAACATAGATACCGGCAGCGAATTCCATAATTTGGCAGTTCGCACAATGAAAGTCGAAGCAAAGCGCTTTGTGCGTACCTGTGGAATTTCCACCATATAACGGTGGCGCATAGCCTCTACTTGTCCGATGGAAGAACGGGGATGGGGGAACAAAATTGTGTAATTCCAACAACATCATCTAACAACAAAATTTTCATGCAACTATTTCTTGTTTTTACTCGTCATGTCTCTTAATCATAGAGAGAGCTATGCTCAAATAAGATCCGAAATTAGAAAATCCGCAGAAGAACTAGTCATCGACATAGCGACCGACAAAGTGAGCAAGTTGATATGGTTAGTGGTAGGTTAGAACCGAAAACTGCTGGGGAATAAAAGGTCTATATATAAAGGGGACGCTTTTGTCAAACTTTGGACGTCCCTAGGCTGATGATGATGATGATGATGATGATGATGGTGGTGGTGGTGGTGGTGGTGATGTCGTCTCTCAATATTGGAAATTATAATGTAACATCCACAAACCAGCATTAGCCTGCTTGTTTGCGCACACACTTAGGTGAGAGGGCATAACTTGACGACATGATTACGTATCAGAAATATATTGCACTCGAAGCGAATCTAGGGGAATAGCTAGTATTTGTAAATACACATTACAATATAAATTTCTAGAAAATTCTAGTGAGATATGTTTGCTTCAAGCAAAATAGCGGAATATTGCATTTTCCATTTGTTCAGATACAATAGAGAAGTTTGTAGAGTAAATAATTCATATTTTCGCAATACAAGACTAGCTTCCGGCCGTGACGTCTTCTGTTTCAAATATTCAGGATGAGTTATGCCCCTGGTGTTGAAAGAGTGCATGGACTACAGTGACAGCTTATCATCAAATGGGCTGTATAGTATGCCGACTTAGTTTAAAAACAAAGTCTGACCTAGTTACCTTATTCACACCCATGAACACAACCAACAGTTATTACACTGCGTGTATTCTGTAAGGTGGACGGCACCTCCACAGTCACTGTCTACCTAACTCACACACAGGAACACAACCAACAGTTATTACACTGCGTGTATTCTGTGAGGTGGACGGTACCTCCACAGTCACTGTCTACCTTACTCACACAGGAACACAACCAACAGTTATTACACTGCGTGTATTCTGTAAGGTGGACGGTACCTGCACAGTTTACTATACTTAACGAAAAGAATCGCTTTAGGGTACTTTAATCTTAAAGATACCAGCTTTTCGTGTTAGGTTAATAACTCACAATAAGGGTACGTACGTACAGATCATCAATATGCTAAGGGCGTGTTAACGTTAGTAAACAAATAAGGTCATTTATTCTGGTAACGTTTCTGTGTTTGACCGTCGCGGGTCTGCTTATTGTCACCCTGAGGCATGAATAATATGGGGTGCAAGTCATAAACTGATAGCGATTTAAAGGGATTTAAATTTGTTTTACATGTAACTTGCCGTCTCTGTATGGCTATGATATAGAATTGATATTCACTCGCGCCTGTAGTCCGTAAATGTATATATATACTTGTGAAGGATCGAATTAGCAATGAAATGATCCAACATAGGACCAACAAATTACAACCGGTCATATCTGCTGCAGAACCAATAATTGTTGGGGTAAACGAGTTATTGAGTGGAGATTACGGACTTAAAAAAAAAATTTGGTGACATACACTTTTAAACTTTCGCATTTCATTATTCGTTTAATTGCCCGTTATAATAAATATATATATTCAATAGTTGGGGACGCCATCAGACTAAGTGGAGTGATGATCTCAGCAAGGTAACTGATTAGAGTTGGATGCGAACAAGCACGTATCGTGCACAGTGACGTGCTTGAGAGGCCTTTATTCAGCATTGTCTTAAATGATGACAATAATGTACAGTAGTGATTTTGCAGGTGACGTTGGCGATCCAATAGTTTTTTACCATTTAAGCAAGTTAATTATAATTAAGTGCAATGTTTCTAATACAAATTAATTCATGTAATCTTTTCTTTTTCCAGTACTGTCCATAAAGTAGGACCGAGGTAATGTATCTTTTTAAAATGTCATCTTAAATATTATTTTGGCAATATCTACTATTTTTTTTTTTTTTTTAGATAAGAGATATTTTTTTAGTAGTTTTTTATGCTTGTAGGTATTGCATTATCTAGTCTTAAGTAGTATGTATTTTTTTTTCAAGTTTACTGTATAATATGAAATAGTAGTGTGAATATTTACGACGAAACGCTTCGAGAAAATGTAGGTAGTGCCCTGCGCTCTGTGGACTAATTCACGTAATTTTTTGACGCGATGATAAGTCGCGGTGCAGTTGCAATCAAATTGCAGTTAAGTTTACGTCTTAGTGCAAAACGGTATCCTTGTAATTGTCATTTTAATATCATAAATACTAAAACTCTCGCGTGACGCGAACTTCAAGCAAGCGTATCTGACAGCGGTAGTCAAAATTACGAGTGTACGAAAAGGGCTGTTTTGATCGAAACTTAACTGCAACTGCACTGCAACTGAACTTATCTAATTACGTGAATTAACGTGAATTACGTGCCTCGTCTTGGCAAGGGACTTTTTACAAGACTAATCTACCGCCACTGCTATTCTTGAAGCAGCCAGCGACACCATAAAGAGACTCAAAATTTGAACCTGGCGAAGTCCAAGTACTACACCTAAAAATTATATTGGATCCCGCATCATGTAATCAAAAAGATAATAGGAGGATTTTTTTTTAACAATGGCGCAACTCTGTTTATGAAGCAGTCTCATCGTTTGAAGAAAATCGTTTGCAAGACCTGGACGCTAAGCGCCTTTTTAAAAAGACCCGTCCTGAACCTTCATATACCTACACCTACAATGGTGAAAGTCAACTCTACTGTGGGTCATGTGTACGCACTTTTAAAACCAAGCTCGGTTTCATGAGTCACGTTCGGCCTCACAAACGAAAACTATGTAGCTAGTTTTGTGGACTGCATATCTAGCTGTCTTTGCCACGTTCGCCGTTGACGAATACGTAAAGGAGGACTACCTATATATTTTTAGTCGACTGCGCCAGAAGGAGTGTTATGTATTTCAAGTGTAGGTATGTATGTATATTTTTTGGCACGCTCTAGAGCCTAAACGACTTATAGCATCTGAGCTTGAGAAGTATCATTAGAATCGTCTTAGTCCTGAGAGTGACACTGGGTGCCTTACGAAAAAAAAATTAGGATTTTTTGCGCCGAATCAGTTCTTTATTCAGTTAGTTGGCAAATATTGATGCAGTCGGGATTTTGATTTTTTTTTTAAAGAGTGAATAATTAATGTTTTTGTCTTATGCTTTAAGTTTATAACTTACACCACGCACAATATCGACGCCTAAATAAATATTCCGCGATCCGAACACTGAATAAATTCACAAAATGTCGCCCTCACTTTATTATAGGCTCTATTTACTTAAATTGAAGGTCGTAAATACATAATCAACTATTTACTACATTCACTTTCCGACCATATTGACCTGCGGGAATATTTTACATCGCACTACAACATCACCTTACTTTTCTTGTTTAGTCGGGTAAAGCCTACACCAGCCTCCAGAAATGGAAGTATGTATCAACATACCGCTGCGCGAGGTCAATATTGCAGATCTACCGCTGCTTTGTAATATGAAATCTATTGAAATAAAACTACTTTTTAACGGATTTTATCGCGGTTTATTTTAGATTTTAGATCCCAACGTTTCAAAGTCTTTTCAGACTTCATGTTCACGGGTGGACTGAGGTATTAGACGTCCAAAAATATTAATCAAAATTATTACTGACTACCTCCAAACATTAATATTTAAGTTGCGTTCCGATTTAAGCAAACTGAGCTTACAGTGTCTTGAATTCTGAGTTGATTTCATAGCTTTTCTTTTGCTTCTGAAATCTCTTTTAAAAAATTCTCGTGTCACAATCTTCATTCCCATACTCTTCCGAAACAGCTTGACCGATTCTTATGAAATTTTTATGCATATTCAGTAAGTCCTTATTTTTATTCTTTAGTGACAAACACAAAACACTTACATAATAAATAGGAAACAACAATGTACACAGGCGAGCTTAATTCAATAAATTTTCTACCAGCAAACCTCTAGTCTAAATCTGAGAATCGGCTACTATGTTTTTTGAAGTGAAAACTTCTTTAGCGGCGTTGAGCACTTTTTCTGTAATGGGTATAAAATCTTAAATTCGCGTCAGGACACGTGACCTGATCGAAAAAGCGTAAGACGGATGGAGACGCAGGGCGCTTGCGCGAATGTTCGTGTATGTTACAGCGTGCCACGCGCATCCATGGATGGTGACAGAAAACAGTTAAATTTTTAATGTAATATAAATTGTCATGTTTGTGTACGATAGCGCAATAAATGAATATTGTATTCTACCACATAAATGATAGTACTTTTATACTGATAAAGCAATTGGTGCAAAATTATTCCCTAACCATTCCAAAATATCAAACATGCTCAACGTTAATAATCAAGTTTTCACTTCTGCCGGCACTCCCGGAGTGCAACCCGTCGTTTTTTTTTATACCCCTAAGTGATAAGGGTTGTTCACCCTTATTTTTTTTATTATTAATTTTTGGACGAAATTTTTCATTTTTAGTTTTGTATAATGTGGCATTAAAAATACAAACGTATTAAGTACATTAGTAATACGCGGTACGAAGTTTGCTGGGGCAGCTAGTAAAATATAGAAAAATATGAAAAATTATTTACTTACACCACTCAGGCGAAGCAAGGGTAAGCAGCTAAACAAAGTTGTAACGGTAAATATCTCAGCGACATTTTTAATTTCACCCCCCAAGACACAGATCTTGTAAGATTGTAAGATTTAAATTAATTTTCAACTCGAACCCTAATCTCAAAACGAGACAGGCTCTTAATTAAGTTTGCAACTAATTATTTTTCTTTGAGCTCTTGTACGATTAGTTTAATACTATTTCAACCACTGATAATCATCTTCTAGTCGTTTTAAATAAATATGCTTTATTTCGGACCGAGATCCATAACAGGGTTAGTAAAAAAAATGCTTAAGAACTCTTCACATTAATTAACATTTTGACACTAGTGGGTCACACTAACTTTTTGTTTTTTTTTCCGTTTAAGTTTTTTTTATTTTCTTTTTCTATGTGTTTTTTTATAATTTGTTTTTGTGTGTCCTGTCTTTGTCAAATTAATGTTTTTTCTTTCTTTCTTTCGCTTATTTTCTATTAATAGAAAAAGGTTTAGATAAATAAAGAATTTATGTTAAGATTCAGTTATAACACCGTGGTAAAATCTTGTAACATAAAAACTTGCACCACTAAAGAAGCTAAAAAAATAGTGTTCCTGTGGCTATCTTCCCGATCATACTCTGACACTGAATCTCTTGTAAGAATAGGATCATAATATCATACTCTACCACACTACACTCACTCTCACATACACACACACCCACACGCATACTCACACACACACACACACACACACACACACACACACACACACACACACACACACACACACACACACACACACACACACACACACACGCATGCATGCACGCACACACACACACACACACACACGCATGCATGCACGCACGCGCGCACGCACAAACGCGCGAGCGCACACGCACACGCATACGCCCTAACACACGCATGTTATTAATTATTTTATTATTAAATTAAATTATTATTCTAACACTTAAAATTAATTAATACATTATTTTTATTTACATTTTGTGCTAATGATCTAGAAATTGCGTATTTTGGTAAACCACTCCGGAGCTTCACGAGACAGGCTCGACCTAGTGTGAAGCTCGCTAGCAAAACATTTTCGAATAGTAGGTAATAACAAAATGTAATTTTGTCTTAATTTAACCTTAACAAAATGTTTAATTGTTCCCTTTTATTTGGCAAATAAATGTTTATTATTATTATTATTATAAAAAAAACAAAAAATATAAAAATAGGTATATACATCAAGCTTATAACACCCCTCTTTTGTTTGTAAAAAATTAGGTATGTAAGTATTTTTTTAATCTATAATAGGCTTGCGCTTGACCACAACTTACCTGTTGTTAAGCAATGATGAAGTCTTCGAGCCGCTCACCCAGTAAATACCGATTCACTCGTGACTTAATACAGGCGGATTATAGATGTCGGGAAAGAGAGATACCGGTAGCGAAGTCAGTGGGAGTTGACACAGTAAAATTACAAACGTTTTGTGTTAATTATGCTAAATTTCATTTCCCCCGGAAACTAAGTTTATTATAACTTAGTTCTCTCCTCTCCAAAATTTCTGTCAAAGTGAAGCTCATAACAGCATAGTGAAAAATAAAACAAAAATTATGTTTTTTCCGTAGCGACAAAGTCACGTGTTTAGTTAAACCCAACAACTTTGTAACGACGGAACAGTTCATAGAACTCGGCTTAGGAGATTTTCTTAACTACGTGTAAAACTCCGGTAAACCTATAACTTACGATTTTACACGACACGACTATTAATTACGACACGACTTATTATTTTTGATGTCGAAAGTTCTGTCTTCTGTATTTGGGTTCTAAAAGAACTAATGTAACTAATCGACGTAGCACACCGGATTAGTAAGCTGAAGTGGCAGTGGGCCGGTCATATCTGCCGCAGAACTGACAACCGTTGGGGTAAACGAGTTCTTGAGTGGAGACCACGAATGGGCAAACGTAGCGTAGGACGCCCTCAGACTAAGTGGAGTGACGATCTATGCAGGGCGGCTGGCAAGAACTGGATTAGAAATTGAATTAGTGCAAATCAGGTGACAATCAACTTGTAAACTTCGGCCGTGGTTAGTGGCCACCCACCAGACAAAGCCGCACCACCAAGCGGCCTTGCCGTGTTCTGGTGCGATGTCTGGTGACACTATATAGAGAGGATGGGTCGGAATTGTTGCTCCTTTAAGGTTTCTAACCATATAGAGGCATTCCACTGCCACCTTCTAACCGAAATTCATTCGTAATCACGAATGAATCGGTATAGTTAGGCGCGTCACATCGTAGACTGTATCATTGCTTAAAATCGGGCAAGTTGTAAACAAGCGCAGCCCTATTTCAGGATAAAAAAAACGTATTTGGTACCCATTACGCTACACATTTACCAAATTCACTTTGACTTCCCAACTTTTATTGTCACGTATAAGCTAAGCAATAAATTTCTAACAATCAAAGACCGCACTTAGACCCTCACCTATATTCTTATTCACACATTTGCAGAAGAAAACCCAAAAGAATATAGAATTACTAGCTGCTGCAAACGGCTTCACCCCCGTTTTGTAAGGCTAATAATTATTTTTGCAACAACAACACAAAACCGACTTCAATTGTAGGTACCTAGAATTATGCGTTTAGGGCAATTGCACTAATAATTTTGGAAGGCTGCGCGCTTAGCGTAAACAATGACGCTTCTTTCGACATAGCTCAATAACTACTGGTCAGATCTTGATCAAATTTAAATGGGACCACACGGAAGCATTTACTTGCCAACAAAAAAAGAATCATAGAAATCGGTTCACGTATAACAAAGATATTAGGTAACAAACATAAAAAAATACAGTCGAATTGAGAAACTCCTTCTTTTTGAAGTCGGTTGAAAACCAGAAAGTGCCTACTATAATCTATCTGTGTACCAAATCCCTACTAATCTTATAAATGCGAAAGTAACTCTTACTGTCTGTCTGTTACGCTTTCACGCCTAAACTACTGAACCGATTTGTATGAAATTGGGTATGGAGGTAGTTCGAGACCCGAGAAAGGACATAGGATAGTTTTTATCCGACTGCGCAAAAAGAAGGTAATGTTTTGGCGCGATAACCGACATACACGCGGGCGAAGCCGCTGTCGGAAAGCTAGTTTAATATAAATCGGTCCATATAGTATTGTCTTAGATTTACGCGAATATCACACATTGAAATAAAACTACTTTTAAACCGATTTTATCGCGGTTTATTTTAGATTTTACATCCCGACGTTTCTAATCTAAATCTAAAATAAACCGGGATAAAATCCGTTTAAAAGTAGTTTTATTTCAATTTAATCGGTTCATTAGTTTCGGTGTGAAAGCGTGACAGACAAACAGAGGTACTTTCGCATTTATAATATTAGCAAGGACGTAAAATAAGAAACTTAGCACGACTTTGTTTACTTTTTACGATAAGCATTTTTCTCTTGACGATTTTAATTCAGTTTTTTGAATGAGGAGTTGAAAAGAACAAAGTTCGCATAGTAAGGGGGTACCTATGAATTCTGACAGGACGTAGGTGCAGCTGGTAAAGCACTTGCTTTAACACCGCAGCTTGTGGGTGAAGTTTCCACCGAAGCCAGACATTTGTGTGATGAACACGTCTGTTCGTCGCACAAGCGGTGTAGTACAAATATCTATTATTAGTGTGTATTTACAAAAGAAAAGTAGTTAATGTTATCTGCACTAACTCTGCTTAATATGGGTTCAGATGACCGTGTGTATTACTGTCACAGAATATTCTAATTAAAATAATATAATATAATAAAAAATAATAATAATCAAAAATATATAATAATTATAAATAAAATATTAGTAATAATAAAAATAGAAATATAAGGTCGAATCCCAGTTGTGTGAATTGTTTCATCGCCGCTGCTCAATATCGGTGAAGGAAAACATCGTGAGGAAACCGCCATGTCTAAGAACTAATCCTTCGAGGATAAGTGACATCCACCAACTCGCAATTGGCCAGCGTGTGTGGATTAAGGCCTAAAGTCTCTCAACTAGTAAGATAGTTGAGAGAAGACCCGTGCCCAGCTGTGGGACACTAAAAAAAGGGTTGAAGTGAAGTGAATAATAAAATTAAAAAAAAAAATTCTGTAATATACTTATTAAAATCTTCCGAATCTATTCCACAATCTAACCCAAATTTTGACAGACAAACAGAAAAACTTTTACACTTATAATATTAGTATAATAGGATAAATGTTTAGGTACCTATATATGATCATATAAATAACATATAGGCCATATATGCGGTACGTGGGTCCGAAAAGGCCACGACAAGGATATCCCATTAGTAAGTACAATTGGGTCGCCCTTTGGGGCTTTGGGCAAATAACACGTGTATAGATTTTAACTGAGTTGTAAAATAGGGCTGTTTGTATTAATTTTCGTTCACTTCAACCCTTTTTAGTGTCCCACTGCTGGGCACGGGTCTTCAGTTCAGGTGTTAATCCACACACGCTGGCTAAGTGCTGGGTGGTGGATGTCATATGTCCTTAAGCAGCGGCGATGAATATACAATTACATTATTAGACTCTTTAATAAAAATAATTGGAGATTAGATTAACATTATTCTTTTAAAAGAAACCTTGAGCCGTAATATCTAACCAATTTAATTTCGATTGAGATAAAATCGTAACTTAATTGAATTCTAAGAAGATTTTGCACAGATAATTCGCTTAATATTTCCAGATAGCCCCCAATTATCCCCTAGGGGGGAAAGGGGAGGGGAGTATTGGGGAACTAAAAGTATGAGTAATCTTTGATATTTAGTTCCAAGGTGGCTGACTGTTACACCGTAAAGTAATATTATTATGTACTGTCTAAATACTTAACCTATGAATATCTTTACATATTATAAATGCGAAAGTAACTCTGCCTGGCCCTCTGTCGGTCCCGCTTTCACGACAAAGCTACTGAAACGATTTGGATGAAATTTTGTACGGAGATAGTTTTTATCTAACTGCGCAAAAAGAGTTTAATGGTTTAGTGTGATAGCCAACATACACGCGGGCGGAGCTGCGGGCAGAAAGCTAGTAAATTATATATCCGGTAGCTAGCATATTCAATCTACGGATGTGATGCTTCTATCCGTGACTTCGTTCAAAATATTGCAATAATAATAATAACATTTTGACACTTACACTACGTTTAATTGTACATAATTACTTTTCATTTCTAAAAGCATACTTTACTTATTAAGTACACCTAGACTCGAGATAACTAGACATGGTCTTCACACAAAATGTTTGACTTATGTGGAATCGAACCCACGAAATGCGATGTGAAAAGTCACTAGATATTTAAAATTACATTGCATTATTCAAACATTGTATCAAATTTTAAACTTCAAAATTTGCCGGGGTGGCGGGAATATAACAAATTTTGATTGGTTCAAGTTTTTGTCGATAAACGAACCAATCGAAATTAGCTTGTTGTTAAATGAATAACCATAAACTATAGAAAAAAGAAGCAACTTCTCTTTATGGTACGACATAAGTTAGATGAGCGCGGGAGCCCAGTTATGATGTAAGCTACAACCGTTTTAATAGTCCCACTGCTAGGCACGGATCTTCTGTCAACTATCTTAAGACTTGAAAGACTTTGGGCCACACACGCTAGCCAAGTGGGGGTTGTTGGGTGTCACATGTTCTCGAATAATTAGTTCTTAGACATACCGGTTCCCTCACGATGTTTCACTTCACCGATATAGAGCAGCGGCGATGAAACACAACAGAAAGATGTGTGGGCACGGCACGCCAACCTATATATTTATATACGGATATATTTAGGTCAGTGACCGGTAAATATATCATTAATAATTTACACTTCGGTGTAAATGCATCTTACGAACACTGCCAAGAAAAAACTTCACCGGCAAGTTTCATAAAAGTATAAGAAATTTTAGTTCCTTTTTGATCATAATTAACTTACGGGAATCATGGAAGTAGTCTTATGCAAATACCATAAACGAGGTAACTTTCCAGGTCGATTTTTAATAATAAATGCCCCGTACACTCAGCGAGGTCACAGTCCAACCATCTTTTTATGAACCCACTGACGTGCACTTTCACTTAGCCCCTTTTAGTGTCCCACTGCTGGGCACAGGTCTTCTCTCAACTATCTTACGAGTTCAGGCCTTAATCAGGCGTTAGTCAATGAGCGTTGGTGGATGTCATATGTCCTCGTCTGATTAATTCTTAGACATGCCGAAACCCGCATGCAGTACGCGGCACAATAATTTCATTCCCAGTAGCTAGATTTTTTTACTTTAGTATAGGCTTGTGCTTGACTACAACTTGCCTGATGTGAAGCAATGATGTGGTCTATGATGTAACGCGCTTACCTAAATAACGATCCGCTTGCTCGATACCCTGCAAGTCGTAAGCTATACTCATTATATCTTCAAAATAATCCTCACAATGGGACAGTAGGCTAACCTGGTCATAACTCATGCCCCAATAAGGAGGTGGGAGGGGGGAACGATTTACATAGCAGTTCAGCCTACCCATGCTTGATTTATGCTATTCTCCGTCTTAAGAGGGTTGGTCCATGTTAGAAGAGATAGCGGGTTTTATCTTTTTAACCTCTGGCAAAAGAGAGGGGTTGTTATTAATAATGATATCCATTTATTTTAGTCTACAAAACCCATAGAAAATATAACGTTATCAAATATAAATAATTTTTGTAACTTAGTATTGTCTTAGATTTACGCGAATATCACAAATTGAAATAAAACTACTTTTTAACGGATTTTATCGCGGTTTATTTATCTTTGTAACTTTCCAAGTCCTCCTATTATCTTTCTGATTTAATTCGGGCGGGATCCAAGACAGTTTAGGTGTTCCAGGACTTGGCCGGGTTCAAATCCCGAGTCTTTTCACGGCGCCGTTATCGATCCTGGCTTACAGGAGTAGCAATGGACGGATTGCAGGTTGTCCCAAAAAAAATATGTATCTTATTTTCAATCACGCTGCGAATGCGTTGTGCGGTGTCAGCTATCCGAGTTCGGACGCCGGAATATGACACCTATCGCCAAAATTCTTTTATTAGCGATGGCTGGCAGATGTTCACTCGGTACTCTTACCACAAAAAATAATGAAAGTAGTGTAGGTACAATTTTGTGGACTCCCGTGACACCCAGGATAAATTGCACAAAGAAACCCCCGGGGAGTTTCATTGGGTACCCTTTGTGAATCCAACATCCTATGCCTTGCGCCGACATGGAGTGGGGGAATCCTTGAAGGATTTTTCCCCTAAAAAATAAGGCTTGAAGCGCTTAAATGACTCAACGGTTTTGCACGCTTTTTGGTTTCAAAACTAAATAAAATTGACCAAGGTGTTTTTTTTTATTAAGTTATAACATAAGTTCTTTTTAACCCCCGACATAAAAGAGGGGTGTTATAAGATTTACTTGAGTGTTTGTGTACAAATTTGTCACGTAGCGCCAAAAAGAATAGACCCATTTTTAAGTGGATTTTTGATTCGAAAGCTGGAGTGACACAGGTGGTTCTTTGATGGGTTTAAAAAATATGTTGGGATTAAATAAGTTTTTAATTTAAATTTTTAAGTTATTCTTATTTCAAGCCATAACTACTACAAGATTTCATGCATTATTTTATGATGATTTTATGATTTGGCTGAAGTTTTGTTCAAGTGTAAAACATAAAGCAAATTTAAAACACTCTCCCTACATCTTATGACTTAAGCCGTACTTTATCTCACAGCATTTGCGTTGGCCGCGAATAAATTTTATTTTTTTCTCCTAACGCGACAGGACAGGGTTCGATTCCCAGTTGATTTATGTCATATTAGATGGATATGTAATTGAGGTAACAGTGTGCACCTTATTACAGTGTAGGTAGGTTCAAAATCGCAAGATATGTTAGTAAATGGGGCTACTGCGTTCCTTTTTCAGTTTTTCGTACTTTTTGCGGTTTGTTACGAAGGGAAAAGTTTGAGTTTTTTATGGGAGTATTATTAGATATCTTTTGTAATCTTAGGGCTTAAAGATAAGACCAGTAGTGCAGCGGGATCGGACTCATCTTTGAAATATAAGTGACGGCTTGATTCTATGTTGTACCTATGACTTCCGTCAAAAATGAGAGGGTTTATGAGGTGTTACAATTTGCCGCGTAGCGCAGATTTTGATGCGATCTTTAATTCAAAGTCGGGAGTCCTTGAAACAACGAACTTACGGTGACAGCACATTAATTCTGTGCGTTGAGATCATGTAGTTAAATAGGGTGACTGGTAAATAGCGTATTTTTTTGTATTCTTTTTTATAAAATACGCTGTAATGCTCATGAGTTGACAACATTCTCAAACAAAACAATAACAACCTTTTTTGAAATCAAATTTGTTATTTTATATCGCGCCAGACATTAAGATAAAAAGTAGCCTATAGCCTTCCTCAATAAATGGGCTATCTAACAGTGCAAGATTCCAATCTTACCAGTAGTCCCTGAGATTAGTATAAATGGGTATGTTATACATATATCTATTTGTTTATAAAAGATATTAAAATATTCAACGTAACACGCCCCCGCAATAATATTATCGTGACAATAATTTATGCAAAGATGTCGCGACTGAGGCACAGAAAAAATATTATCTTTTAGGTGTGAAAATAAAATTGGTTATTTATAGATGACAGGTCTCACTTGCTACGGTTATTAACCTTAGAGTGGGCGCTATGAGCACTTTGCGCTCTTGCTAAAAAAATAGTTCACATCAACACTTTTTGGTGTCCCACAGCTGGGCACGGGTATTCTCTCAACTATCTTACGAGTTGAGAGAGTTTAGGCGTTAATCCACACACGCTTACCAACTGCGGGTTGTTAGGTGTAACATGTCCTCGAATGATTAGTTCTTAAACATTCTCCGGTTTCCTCACGATGTTTTCATTCACCGATACTGAGCAGGGTCGATGAGAGAATTCACACAAAGATGTGTGGGCACGACTGGGAATCGAACCCTTATTATTACCCTATATTTGTAAAGCGAGGCCTTTCTGGCAATGTATAAAAATAAAATGATTTTGAGCCAAGATTGTATAGATTCAAGAGTGGCCTCGATTTTTTCCTAGATCTTTAATGTAACAAAATGGCGGCCCATTGTCATATTTGCTAAACCTGTTCAAACAAGGGTGCCAACCTTAAGAACATAATCCGCTAAAGCCTCTTTCGAGAGCTTCTAAAAAAGCGCAGTGGTTAGCGATAAAAGAAAAGTTTGCGTTTGTTTCCGGTAGAAAAGTTTCTTGAAGCTTTAGTTAATTGTTGGTAATTTGAAGTTAAAAGCTGCATTGGTTTCACCAATTGCGTATAATCGCTCTTAAATTGAGAGCAGAGGTGGTGTAGAGAGTCACATTCGCATTTATAATATTAGTTAGGACTACTTACTATGTAAGTATTAAGCCTTTAGAGAGCCGAGTCACCTTCGTCCGTGGGTGTACACCTTTAATTGAATCCCCACACGTGGTCCCCGGGTTGTGCAAATCAGGTGACAATTAAATGGTGCTAGGCTCCGGCCGTGGTTAGTGACCACCCACCAGACAAAGCCGCACCGCCAAGCGGCCTTGCCGTGTTCCAGTTCGATATCTGGTGACACCATGCTGAAAGGGTTGGAATTGTTGCTCCTTTAAGGTTTTTTAACCATATCGAGGCTCATTCCACTGCCACTTTCACACCGATAATCATTAGTAATCACGAGTGAATCGGTATACTAGGCTGACGCGTTCCATCGTAGACTACATCATTGCTTAATATCAAGCAAGTTATAGTAAAGCGCCAGCCTATCGCAGAATAAAAAATAAATCTCTGATATTCTTTTTGACTTTATACTTACTTACTTTTTTATACTTTTGACGGGCCGGTGGCGTGGTCGGTAAGATACTTGCTTTTCACGCCGCAGGTCGTGGGTTCGATTCGAGACAAACATTAATGATGAACATTTGTGTTTGTGTCGAGTCTGGGTGTAAATATCTATTATATGTATATATTTACAAAAGAAAAGTATTATATGTATATTATATACCAGTTATCTGGTTTCCATAACACAAGCTCTGCTTAGCTTGGGACCAGATGACCGTGTGTGTTAATGTCCCAAAAATATTAAATATTAAAAAAATAATTATATTAAATATTAAATAAATTACTTCTTTAATTAAAAGCTGTTATGTATTTAACTTCAGGTGTGTATATGTATGTCCTGGAATATTGCAATCAACATTTCACCCACTTCCACTAAAGCTATCGAGCTGAAATTTTTCATACACGTTTAGTTTAGATGACAATACAAGATTTTATACATGCCGCCATTTTGAATGCAATATGGTGGACGTTACAAAATGGCGACTTACCGTTTTCGTAACAACCCCTACAATATATGTAGGTATTAAATAAAAGAGGTTGAAAAGGGAAATACAATGGGTTTAGAATCGAACCCACGACCTGTGACGTGAAAAGCAAGTATCTTACCGACTACGCCACCGGTCCGTCATCGAACCTGCAACCTTGTACTCAAAGCCGAGGCCGATACCGTAGCGTCACAGCTGAGTCTCAGACCCTCTGTAATCTACTTAAACACTTGTGATAAGTGGCGGAACGAGCAAATCCTTAAAAATTGCCACACCGTGACACTGGCTAAGGTTTTGTCATACAGAAGCGGGTCGGATTAAGGCTTTAACACACTTTAGTCAATCGCCATTTTTCCACCATTAACTAATTAATCTGTCAGACTTTGTCGGGGTAGGTACATGATGTTATCAAAAATTAAAAAAAAAACAATAAATTGAGCAAATCGCAGTTTTTTTTTTGGATTATTTTTATTTAATTTTCATAAAAGTAATCTATAAAATATTTTTCTGCGTACAGTAACTAACGCACGATGTGAAGTTACTGTACGGATAGCATTTAATATTATATATGCGAATGTAAGTTTGTTTGTTACGCTTTCGCGCAAAAACTGCTGAACCGATTTCGATGAAATTGGGTATGGAGGTAGTTTGAGACCCGAGAAAGGACATAGGATTGTTTTTATCCGACTGCGCAAAAAAAAGGTAATGTTTTGGCGCGATAACCGACATACACGCTGGCGAAGCCGCGGTCGGAAAGCTAGTATTAAATAATTTACACGTTTAGTATAAATTATAGCATATATCTAAAACGGTAGCTTATTAAAAACACTTAGATATTATTCACGGAATATTATATTAAGAAACCCCTTTAATTTTGAAGACTATTATGTCTTCAAAATTAAAGGGGTTTTAATCTTAAATTAAGTCAATTATGACTTAATTAAAGATCTTGTAGTATTTTCCTATTACGAGTAAAAAAACTGTTATCATAACAAAAATCGCCGTAACTAACACAAAGTTGCCGTTGACGACATGACGTGTGTAACAGCTTTAACAAAATTCTGCAAGTTTCGGTTCATTACGATGATTGGTTGGCACCAGAATGTGGATTTTCATAAGTACGTGTAAGCTTCCGTGACGAATTGTTTCTTTTGTGTTACTTTTAATACTTTGATAAAGCTTTTTCGGAGCTTTGTACCTTTAGCCTCTGTAGGAGCAGCGGTGGCTCAGCGGTATAGGTCTCGCCTTTTAAATACAAGGTCGCGGGTTCCCAGGTAGTGCTCACATATCTTTGCGTAAATTCTTACATCGCTGCTGCTCAAAATTGGCGTAGGAAACCGGTCGCGAGGAAATCAGCCCGTCTAAGAACAAATCTTTCAAGGACATGTGAAATCCACTAAACCTTACATGGCCAATGTGTGTGGATTAAGGCCTTAACTCTCTCAACTCATACAGGCACAGGCTACAGGCTAGAAAAAGAACGCAAAAATATACGATTTACTAATGATAATTTATCATGAACTCTATCAGAATTAGTTCAGTCTAGTCTTATAAATAGCAAGCTTAACACAACTTGTCATCGGAATATTAAATATAGAATTCAGTCCGCCATTTTGAAATCGGTTATTCAATTCAAAATTCGAATTAGCCGCCAAAATTAACGGCGTCCTATCTCTCGTGGACATTATCTAAATTGCCCGTCCCATATCCGGCGAGAATTATGATTGATGACGTAACATCCGGCCCCGGGTATATTTAAGGCTTTGTAAAATTTATGGGTTCCTATTTTTGGACAATTTAATTTAATTTGAATGAGTTAGTGTTGATTGGCGAGTGATCTTCCAAACACCAGACAAACTCGCACCATCGAACAGCCTTGCCGTGTTCCGATTCGACGTCTGGTGACACATGCAGAGAAGTTGGGTTGGAATTGTTGCTCCTTTATAGTTTCTTACTATAATGAGCCTCGTTCTACTGCCACCTTCTCACCGAAAATCATTTGAATTATTGGAATATACGAATTGAACTTGCAGCCTTATATTGTTAAGTCGGGTCTGATACTGCTGCACCACCGCCACAAAAGACAACTTTTGCTCATGCGCAA
Source organism: Meganola albula (assembly GCA_936450015.1). Taxonomy (NCBI): domain Eukaryota; kingdom Metazoa; phylum Arthropoda; class Insecta; order Lepidoptera; family Nolidae; genus Meganola; species Meganola albula. The sequence goes on from OW388168.1 coordinate 520,028, forward strand.
GCATACAATAAAAAAATTGCCCATATATTATGTTAAAATGTATTATGTGAATTTCAATAGTAAGTCCTTGTACCTTAGCATATACTGGTCAAAAAAAAGTTGGCATTTACCCAAAAAGCTCGGAGATACCAAAGCTCTGCAGCTTAACGTAAGCTCACTGAGCAATAAAAAAACAATAATCTCCATTCAGATTATAATATCATAGAAAAATCTAATAAAATATCTTGAAAAGTAATTTCATTTTCACAATAAAAGAATTTTGAGTGTTCTTTTATAAGTTTTGCTATAGATATGTGTAATATTCACCTCCGCTGACACTATTAGATTAATACGAGCATGAGTAATGTGTCTGAGTATTTTTAAGGCGCTAGATACACTAGAAGAGCAAGTTTGGAGTCTATAGAAAGGCGAGCCGAGTGGCTTATTGGCAACGAATCCCTAATCAAGGCTAAAATACAAAGTCTCGAGCATCGCCGCATAGTTGCTAGTCTTTCGGTCTTTTATCGGATACACTTCGGAGAGTGTGCGTTGGAATTGCACAATCTTAATCCCCTATCCCCGTTCTTACATCGGACAAGTAGAGGTACGGCTGTGCGCCTCTGTTATATGATGGAAATTCCACGGGTACGCATAAAGCGCTTTGACTACACTTTCATTGTGCAAATTGCCAAATTGTGAAAATCCTTGCCGGCATCTATGTTTCCCGATAGCTAGAATCTGCCGGTCTTCAAGTCACTAGTGAATCGGTAGTTACTGTTTAGCGCGTTCCATCGTAGACTGCATCATTGCTTCACATCAGGCAAGTTGTGGTCAAGCGCAAGCCTATTAATATATAAAAAAACACGTACAGGATAGCTTTTCTTTAAATACGAACGTTTTAAAAATAACTTGAAATCCGCTCAACCGATTTTGATAAACTTAAAATGCAACCTTTTTATTGTGTAATAGGCTTGGGCTTGACTACCACTTGCCTGATGTTAAGCAATGATGCAGTCTACGATTGAACGCGCCCGCCTGATATACCGATTATCTCATGATTACGAATGATTTTCGGTGAGAAGGTGGTAGTGGAATGACGCTCCATATGGTGGAAACGATAATGGAGCCAAAACTCCGACCCACCCTCCTTAATGGTGTCACCAGACATCGCACTGGAACACGGCAAGAACGCTTGTCGGTACGACTCTGTCTGGTGGGTGGTCACTAACCACGGCTGAGGCCTACTAATGTATAAATTACCAGTTAGTTGGCACCTGATTTGCACCACCCAAGAACGGGTGGGGATTCAGATAAAGAGTGCACTCCCACGGACGAAAGACTCAACTCTCTCAACTCGTAAGATAGTTGAGAGAAGACCCGTGCCCAGCTGTGGGACACTAAAAAGGGTTGAAGTCAAGGGGTGTGATAGTTGAGGTAAGACCAACTAAAGGGTTAATTGGGTGACCTGTTGGCGTATTGATTAGTGAGCGTGACTGCTGAACCGGAGGTCGTGGGTTCGATTACCACCCAAGACAAATCATTATGATTGTTTGTTCTCTAGTGGGTGTGTTTATCTATAAATATTTTGACGAGCCGGTGGCGTGGTCGGTTAGATACTTGCTTTTCACGCTGCAGGTCGTGGGTTCGATTTCCACCCCCAAATCTGACATTTTTGTGATAAACGTCTGTTTGTCTTGATTATCTTTATGTAAGTATATATTTACAAAAGAAAAGTATAATATGTAGTATATTACCAGTTATCTGGTTTCTATAGTACAAACTCTGCTTAGTTTGTGATCAGATGGCCGTGTGTGTTAATGTCCCACTATATTATTATTATTATTGTTCCTAATACCCTTAACACAAACAAATATAATTATATAATTTGTGTATAGTTCACTGTATGTATGTGTGACAATATTATAATTGAGATAAGTACTTTCCATATTTAACAGACGAAACCGCAAGCGAAATCTACTACCAATATAACTAAACCCTATTACATCAAACCTTAACATAACAAAACACAATCACTCACTCCCTCATTCAATTCTCAACTCTATGCTTGAAAAAATAGCATTCAAATTGTAACAACAGGTGACACAGTTATTATTGACTGGTACACTGCCCTTGGCCTATACTTGATTTTATGTACCCATAATATCTATAAATATGGCGCCCTTTTGATAACCTCTGACGTAAAAGAGATATGTTATAAGTTTGATCTTGTATCTAATAATGATAATAATATTTTCACACATACACACAGCGCCATCTGGTCCCAAATTAAGTAATTATTTTGCTTGTAATGGGCACTAGGAACGGATTTAATATTTAAATACATTTTTTTTTGTAAATACATACATATAATACATAAATTACACCCAGATACAGATACATTTAAATAAAATTAAAGATTTACAAATGAGGATACTTAAATTATTGATAAATAAAAAAATTAAATATTCTTTAAATAATAATTATGATAAACTCTTCAAAATATGCAAAATACTCCCTATTGAAAAAAAACTTAAATTAAATATTTTATTAGAAAAATTTAATAACTTGGAGCATAAAATTGAACGAAAACATATGACGTACCCAACCCGTTTAGCTACAAAAAGAAGACTGGCTGTCCCAAAAACAAACAATTACTATGGTAAACGTACTAGAAGATACATAGTACCGACATTGAGTAATGAGTTACCTGTAGATCTGTTGTGCAACATCACATCTAAAAACCAATTTAAAAGGGTTTTAAAAAAACATTACCTTTCTCTGTGTCCATAGAAGTTGTTTATTTGCATGATGTTTATTTGTTTACCTAAACTTAATTAATAGTAATAACTAGTATTAGAAATCAGTAAGTAAAATCTGTATTATATAATTAGTTAATAACGAGAACTGCTGCCGACAAACTGTTATGCAGTTTGGCAGAATAGTAACTAAGATAAATGTATGCAGATTTTGAGTAAATAAAAAAAAAAAAGTACGAGTACGAGTACCTATTTAAAAACTTTTTTCGTATTCACATATTAAGAGTACTAAAAGAGTCTAGATTGTTCTTAGTTAGGTAAAGATTTAAAACGTCGGCGACGGCATTTTTTTTAAATACCGAACTTCGATTCACAATATACCAAAATCATCCTAAGCTCATTACAACTAAAATGGGTTTATAATTCGTTTGTCTTTGTCTGTCATCTAGATTTTTATATTAGTAAGAAAGAGACTAAGTCCATTTTAACTAAAGAAGCATAAGATTTTTATGAATAAGACCGTAAACATCCAGAATAAAATAGTACACCATATAAAATTATCAATCCCAAAACTATTTGTATTCAAAATTTCACTCAAATCCATTTACCAATTTTCCCGTGCAAGGGTTATAAAGATACCCACCAAATATCGCATTTTTTTTTTCAATTTTACGGTTAGCTTAGCTTAGCTTCAACCCTTTTTAGTATCCCACTGCTGGGCACGGGTCTTCTCTCAACTATCCTACGATTTTTGAGAGAGTTTAGGCCTTAATCCACACACGCTGGCCAAATGCGGGTTGGTGGATGTCACATGTCCTCGAATGATTAGTTCTTAGACATGCCGGTTTCCTCACGATGTTTTCCATCACGGATAATTTTACGGTTAAAGATATTTATTTCTCAAAAGATTACAAATCACTTAACGAGAAACAATAAGTACAATTTGTAATAAAAGTAACTAAATTTAGTGTAGTTGGAGGGTAGGTAGACCAAAATCAATCTAATGCATTCTTGTACTCATCGCAGTAAGTTAAATCCTGTATAGAACATGTTTACTAAGGGTTATAACTTAGTAGCTGGTTAGTACAACAAAATTAAGTGTAGCGATTCTGTACTTTTTTTAGAAAAAAAAAAGAAAAATATAGTTCACAAAAGCAAGAGTTCTTAGTTTAGATAATTATTCTGCTGTTGAAAAATCCTTTAAGATATGGCTTTTTAACAATCTTTTAAAAGTATTAAACATTTTAAATCACTTAATATTCGTAAGTAACTTATTGTAAATATGAACTCCTTCGGATTCTTATTTACATTAATTTTAATTGCTAAAGCGTGTTTTTCAATCAAATTTTACGTTGGAACAGAAAAATCCCATTACCTCTACATATTTATTACGAGGCATATAACATAAAACTTTCCTTGTATTTAGACGTACCTACTTTATTTAAGGCAATAAACTTTTATGATTGGTCATAAAATGTGGTTTTGCTATATATCAAAGGCATTAATGTCTGCTAACTTTGCGTAACACACAACCACCGTCTGATTTTAAAGGTGAACGCAGACTTGGGCTTCACCGCACGCACCACAGTCGACGCATTTTAATCTCTGGATTAGAATGCGTCGGCTGTGGCGCGTGCCTTATCCCTACTATCCCTACTAATATTATAAATGCGAAAGTAACTCTGTCTGTCTGTTACGCTTTCCCGCTTAAACCTCTCAACCGATTTCGATGAAACTTGGCACAGACAATCTTTAGACTCTGAGAAAGAACATAGGCCACCTTTTATTTCAAAAAAATCCGAAATCCACGCGGACGAAGTCGCGGGCGGCCGCTAGTTGTTAATATTAAAATTTTCAAAAGATTTTGTTTTGTTAACTCACTAATCAAATAGAATATCTCGAATACGGATTTTCAATTTTGGGGAATGAGTCACCTCCGTCCATGGGAGTGCACCTTTTATCTGAATCTCCACGCGTGTTCCCGTTTCCAAATCAGGTGACAATAAACTGGTGGTAGGCTTCGGCCGTGGTTAGTTCTTGTGTAACAAGTTGTTTGTTTCTTCGACGGTGACCAACCACCAGACTAAGCCGCACCGCCAAGCGGCCTTGCTGTGTTCTGGTGCGATGTCTTGTGACACCATGCACAGAGGGTGGTCGGAATCGTTTGAGTATTGAGATTCAAGCAGCACTGCGCCGTCAACTGTATACCAGTAACCTAGTTCTTTGTCCTAACTGTAGTTGTACCCGAAGATTTAGGCAGAGGTGATAATCACCCACTTCCACTCGCTATGTATAACTCATACATAATAGGGGGTGAGTCTATTGCCGTTCAACGGTCACAATTCCAAACTTCTGCAACTATGATTCTTAAGTATATTAGAAAAGTGTTTTGCTCGACCCGGAAAGTGAACAATGCGCCAATATTAAGCCAATACGCTTAACACTAGACCACCGAGTTTTTTTTTTAAATTTAATTCTCATTAATTAGTTTAAGTATTTTACCTATATCTTATACCAACTTTCAATATCGCATAAACTATGAAACTTATAAGAAAAGTTCTAATATATGGAGCTTTTTACCTATTAGCTTTACTTTATGGTAAGTGCTTGTAAGCTCATTTTCATTATAGCGAACTTAAGTGAACTTTAGTTTTATAGTGTCTGGCTTATTAAAATTAGGTTTATAGTCTTGTTAGCTAAATTTATTGTTACCCAACTAAATTAATGTTTTACAGAAAAGGAGTAAGGCTTTTAAAATGCGATTTATGCCTTCTGAGGCATTCATCATACAAACCACTGGTAATTAAGTTTACTTGTAATTAACTGGTTAAGAGGATGGGTCGGAATTGTTGCTCCTTGGTTTCATCGTGGTCAACCTTATGAACTTTGTTTCCACTTCTACCTTCTCACTGAACTTGTAATCATTAGTAATTAGGTATTATAACCGTACACTTGGTAAGCGCGTTCCATCGTATACCACATCGTAGATCTCTTAACATTAGGCAAACTTTGGTTCAGTGCAAACCAATTATTATAGAATATTAAACGGAAAATATCAGTCCTGGCTTAGTTGAATGTGCAATGTTATCCCGTCACGGTCGCCATTTTTTATTTAGATTAATGCAAGTCACTTTTACACACGTATTTTCCCAAACTACACATCCGCACTTTTACGAGGTCCACAAATTAATTAAAAACTAACTATAATACATTGTTTTTACCCCAAAATTCTCCATTTAATCCCTGTGATGTCGGCGTATCAATCTAAGAGACAGGGCACTTAATTAACTGTTCCGGCTATAGAGCAATAAAACGAGGTTGAGAATTAGAGGTGGCAATGTAAGCCAAATCGGTACCTAATTTGACTAACATAGACATCACTATACATTAGAGGTGAATCAAGCACACTTATAACGTGTAGACATAATACCGGGCCTCTTTTGATATGAGTGTAGCCAGTCATACCAAAAGTGGCCAGGGATTATGTACATTTTAGAATGTTGCTGCAAGCGAAGAAACAATTTTGAAAAATTAAAGTCAGCAATAGTCTTAATTCGATCATTGGACAATTTCGATTTGTTTTAGCATTGTATGGCTCAATTGTAATTTTACGCAAAAATAGTAGAATTCATTTAGTGCCAAATATTTCTATGTAGAACATATATTTTTTCTCTTTTAATATTTCTGGGATGTGTTGAGAATTTTACTCGCTGTAAGCTAAATAATTATAATTTTGTTATTAAATGTTGATTTGGTCGGGTATGCATGTATACAATTAATGCATGCCAAGTCTAGTAGGGAAGAAGAATTTGTTGCTGTATGGTTCCGATACGGCTAGTCACGGGGCGGCTATTAGATGCGATTTTGGGTCAAAAAAACTGTTGTAACTAGTTTTTGTAACAGTTAATGGTGGTTTCTTCTGTTTATCTGCTAACTAGCTTTAGCCCCGTGGTTTTGGTTACTATTGTCTTTAACAATCCACCATTTTATTCAAAATGACAGTTTTCTTTTATAAAAAACTAGCTTCCGCCCGCGGCTTCGCCCGCGGCTTCGCCCGCGTGATGTTAAAATAAAAATTAGCCTAGTGATATTTATAGTGATAGTTTTAAACCCTTTATCATATTATTTATTTGTTATCGGTAGAACCCCGTTTCACCACCTTAAAGGGTGAGTTTTGAAAAATCCTTTCTTAGTGTACCCTTAGACTCCATAAGGAAACTATGTGCAAAATTTGGAGTCTCCAGACCCAGCGGTTTGGGTTCTGCGTTGATATGTCAGTCAGTCAGTTTCTTCTTTTATATATTTAGATAGAAGATAGCTAACATTACATCCTTAAACACTTTTGTGTGTATTAGAAGAAACTCCTAATTTCAATTAATCTTAATCTATGTCTCTGATAATTTAATTTATTCAGGCAAGTTATTACAGAAATAATTCTACAAATAGACACTGACGTCGTTGTCTTCTTAGTCCAAATCGTATCCCTCTATTACATATGGGACTAAGGGTGTTATTCACCATTCCTACACCATCAAGTAACCATCAGGTCACTGGCGTGAGTGTTAAGAGTTAGCACCATAGCTAGTGACGTATAATAATAATAATAATATAGTGGGACATTAACACACACGGTCATCTGATCCCAAACTAAGCAGAGCTTGTACTATGGAAACCAGATAACTGGTAATATACTACATATAATACTTTTCTTTTGTAAATACATACTTAAATATAGATAATTACACCCAGACAAACAGACATATTTAAACAAATGTTTGTCTCGGGTGGGAATCGAACCCACGACCTCCGGCGTGAAAAGCAAGTATCTTACCGACCACGCCACAGGCCCACTGGCGTTTTGAGGTTAAGAGTGCTATGGTGGCGTTGAGGATTAATAATTCTTTTTTTTTGTTTCAGAATAAAAGTGGAGTACACGAACAATGTGACAAACGCAGAGCTAGTGATATCTGGAGTGCGAGCTGATGATGAGGGTATCTACAGGTGTGAGATTACGTACCTGCAAGTTGGGGAGGACTGTAACACTGTGCAGATCACAGACTTCCATACTTACAGTAAGTATTTAGATATAGTTTATATAATTTATATGTCGGAGAAGTCATTAGTACGGTAGCAGAATTGACAGCGAGGCGGCAGCGCATCGTGTCGACCGACACGCTTCGACAGAGTCTAGCCTGAGGTCCGCACGGACGTCTGTAGAGAACTGGGGCACACAGTTCGTGTAGCGACAATCCCCACTCGTCGCCCGTGCGGACCTCAGGCTAGACTCTGTCGAAGCGTGTCGACACGACGCGCTGCCGCCTCGCTGTCAAGTCTGCTACCGTACTAATGACTTTTCCGACATATACATTAAGGTGACCACAGTTGCTGTTGCAGACTTCAACGGTAGTTATAGTTTCATAATTTATTATGCATCGAACATGAAAATATCTAGTTAAATGCTATTGTAAGACTTCAACTACTGGCCAACGCTTCTCTGTTGACTATTTGGATTAGAAAAGATAATTTCAAGACTGGAAAATCAATAAAACAAGATCGCATAAATGAATTTCTAAAAAAAAACTAAATTATATATTGTTACGATTCGACTTTGAACACTGATGGAGGTTATCCATTAGCCTCTATATATTTATTTATTATTTAGTTTGACTAACCACTAATAATTTAATAATATACTACGCGTCCTTAGTCCTCCGGATTAGTAAGCTGCAGTAGCAGCCGATCATATCTGCCGCAGCACTTACAACCGCTGGGGTAAACGAGTTCTTGAGTGGAGACCACGAATAGGCAAACGTAGTGTAGACCGCCCTCAGACTAGGTGGAGTGCCGATCTCAGCAAGGCTGGCAAGAACTGGATGGAAACGCCGCGGATCGTGCTCAGTAGCGTACTTTAGGAGAGGCCTATGTCCTAGAATAGGCTGATGATGATGATGATGATGGTGATGAAGCTTCCCTAAACGTACTGATACTCTGTTTCTAGGTCCCCTTAATCTAAAACTGTAATTATTCAAAGATTTATTTTAAAGTGCAAAATTTCGATCGACAAATATAACCACGGGCTTTAAGTAACTTAAACGAAATATCGTCTCCATTTCCACTTCTAGAATGTTACTAAAATATAGAAGAACGAGGAAATATTGTAACCGGAAGTACATTACATTGAGAAATTGTGTCAACATGACGTCGAATCGTATAGAATATGATGCTCTAGTGACGTTACACACATCGATACAAACTATCGATAAATTACATTCTACAATACGGAAAAATAAAGTTGGAGTGGATTGGCCATTCATGTCGAATGCAGCCAGAATGACTGTAGACATCGCTGAAGCAGACTGAGAAGGAAGAATAAAGAATAAATGTACCGCAATTTATCGTAGACCAGTAACTGTTTAACAACGCAAGCCTATTTTAGTTAAAAAAATACTTATTAATTTAAAAAAATATAAGAAGGTAGGTAAATAACTGCATTGAGTTCTGTTTTTTTTTAAAAAAGACCGACAGCAGTCACCAGAGCCCACGTTTGGAACACCAGAGACCAATCCTTTAAATGGCGACAGGCAATCAAATGGCTACCCATCCTCTTACCCAGGAACACAACCAAAAGTTGTTACACAGCGTGTATTTTGTAAGATGTAGGTACTTTTCAAGTCGGGCTGCCAACAGAGCGAAGAAAATCGCTGTGACCATCTCATAAAAGCTACTGTCGTATTTAAATGTAGGTAGAAACTGGCGCGATCATAAAAATTCTAACAATTTAGAGATGTCCTTGTAATTTTCATTTCTTTTAATTCAAACAAGGCCAAAGAGCATTGTTCGTTGGAAAAAAGAAAACTTTGCAATAATTCTGAGGAAAATGTCAGAGGGATTGTAAGAAGTTTGCGCTTTTGCAAAGTTTTTAGTTGAGATAAGATTGTACAGTTTAAGCGATAAATAACAACAAAGCGACGGCGCTTTTAATAAATTGTGGAAATTAAAAAGTTGATCAAAGAGCCGATTGAGGAGTTTCGAAAGTACTTTTTTTTTAATCTGGGAATGACGTCAAAAAATTGTTTTTAAATGTGATAACTATGAACTCACTGAAGGCGACGTGATTTACAAGGTACGCTGATGGAGACTATTATAAAGACTTGGATAGATAAACTGTAAAATTGCTAGAAGTGACTAGAGAAATATCATCATATCATTTATTTCATAACGAAAAATACATTTGCGTTGAAAATATTACTCAATTAAGCGTGCAGATAATACCTCAATACATAGTCATCATCATTCCCCTTGCCTTTTTCCCATTTCTATTGAGGTCGGCTCTCAGTCTAACCTGATGCGGCTAGCTACCAGAATTATACGAGCGACTGCCATCAGACCTCGAAACCCGTAGGGAACCAGTAGCCGAGATGGTTAGACCAGGTGTCAGATTATATTGGCTTCTGACTACATGTAACGATTGTCATAGATGTGTTAAATGACAACCGGGACCGACGGCTTAACTTGCTCTCCGAGGCACGGAGAGTAGTCCCTCAACCAACCAGACACCGAAACAAATATTTGTTGTTAAACAAATATTGTCCGGGGCGGGACCTCCGCGACCTCCCGGGCACAGTATAGCCCAATCGGCCGGTTACACCGCTCGACTACCGAGGTCGTCAACACCTCAATGCATAGTATAAAATTAAAAAGAAACCTACTACAATTTAATTATATCAATATAAATTACTTATAAATAGTACTTATATGTCAAAATATGTCAAATCACAGTTTAAATCCTGTTTTATTTAATTAAAAAATAGATAGAATAAATTATGACAAACAAATGCGCCTGGTTTGCTGATTATGTACTACTGCGCACGGTATCATGCGTTGCTAAGTCGCTAATTCACCAGATTTTTTTTTTAAACTGGTCATCGATCGCATTGTATCGAACATTAACCTAACCATGAATGCAACCATCGATGTGTCCCGCGCCCAAGAACAACAGAGGACGCCACACTCCTACACATTTTCAATTTAAAGTGCGTTTAACTTTAATTTGCGATCTAAGCTTTTTTGTTTGTTAAACGTTTAATTCAATAAAAACCTTGAGAGGTGTCAAGGGAGACCCGGATGGAACGAAGTTCCTTTCGATTAATTAGTGAAGGAATTGTAATAAAAATATCTGGCTTTCTTTCTAGAGAGAGAGAGAGAGAAAGAGAGAGACAGACAGACAGAGAAACATGCGCACGCCGCACAGCTTACAATAGCTTACTATAGCAAAAAGTGTTGTGACAACTTTTTGTAAGAATTTTTTCCGTCTAGCCCTCTTTCACAACGCGCCATAAGGAACTTCGTTCCAAAATTTAATTTCGTCCAAACGCTAGGACAAAGACAGTTAAACCAAATTGCAGAGGAATACACACGGTAAACATATAAAAACCCACCTTTTCGTCAGAAATTAAAAATATAAGCTATCGACACTACAAAACTATCGATATAGAAACTATCGACCTCAGGTTTTCTCTACATCATTGGTCTTGTAAAACTACTCGATTGAACAAGGTGTGTCATTACATCTCTTTCTGTCCTAACATTTTCACATATATCTATCCTAGTCTATCATACTGTTCATCTTTCATGACAGAAATAGACTTGCGATATTTTATTTCATTGTACTTTTTATTTTCGATGTCTACAAAGAATGTTAAGTGCGTTCCATCGTAGACAACACGATTACTTAACATCTAGCAAGTATCATCAGCGCACCAAGCGCAAGCCAATTTTAGAGTTAATAAAATACAGGATAACCAAATCAAAGTACCAGGTTCAAATCCCTAGTCAAGAAGATGCTACTAAAGCAAAAAAAAATTAGAAACCTTTCCTTTATAGGGTTAGTTTATGGAAATTTAACAAAAGTTGTGTAACGCATGTGGGAGGAAATTTAGTAGGTGTAATGCGAAAACAAATACAAAATCATTCTGTCCGTCAGTTGCCTTATCACTGCTAAACAGATGAACTAATTTAAACGAATTTTAGTAACAATATAGCTTAAATCCTAGCAACAGGAATATACCTATAACTTTGTACATATTTGCACAACTATTTTTTAAAATCATTTATACTTTTTGTTCGACCTGGGAATCGAAATCAAGACTTAAGCATAGTGATGACCTAACCGTAGAATGTTTAGTAAGAACTTCTTTAAAAGCTCTAAAAGCATTCTCTTCATTGAACCCTCATGTATTTGAGCTTAAATACGAGTTTAACACACAATTCGAGGCAAAGGGTTGAAAAAGTCCAATATGTCTCGAGGCAGAGCTTTAGTCCCCATAATAAGATACAAAAGTGAAATTTACTGGTTAGATGGTATTTTTTTAAATCTACGCAAATATACCGCGATGAAATCTATTATTAAGTAGTTATTAAAATGGAGGGAGTCGGACCCACGACGTGTAGCGTGAATAGCAGGGTATCGCGGGTTCGATTCCTGACTGTGACCACGCATCCTTCTGTTAATTGTTTCATCTCCTCTGCTATAACGATGAAGAAAAACGAGAGGATACCGGAATGTCTAAGAACTAATCATTCAATGGCACGTGACATCCACCAACCCGCACTTGGCTTAGCGTGTGTGGATAGGCCTAAACTCTCTCAACTCGTAAGATAGTTGAGAGAACACCCGTGCCTAGCTGTAGGACACTAAAAAGGTTGAAGTGAAGTGTATCAACATGAGGTATGAACATTAATGAGGCTGAGGAAGTATGTTTAGAATTTTCGCGGTGGTTACAAAATTTATGTCCTGCAAAATCGTATGATATGATAAGGAAATTAATAATAGTAATTTACTGACGGTCTTCTGATCCCAAACTAAGCAGAGCTTGTAATATGGAAACCACATAACTGGTAATATACTACATATAATACTTTTCTTTTGTTAATATATACTTAAATATATATAATTACACCCAGACACAAGACAAACAGACATATTTAAACAAATATTTGTCTCGGGCGGGAATCGAACCCACGACCTGCGGCGTGAAAAGCCACACCGTCCCATCCAACCGGTACGTCCGGCCCAATTATCCTATTTAAGTTGCATTCTGATTTACCTGTGACCATGAAATCTGATATAATCTAAAATAAATAAATAATCTTCTATAGATCCATAATGAAAAAGGCTTGATTGTATGTATGTATGTATGTGTAATAATTTTCGCGGTGATTACAAATTTTTATTCAAGCAAAATCGTATGACACGACAAGGAAATTTTGTTCCTTAAATGTCAGTTGAATCGGAAATTGGGAAATAGGTCAATAATACTTGTAAGATTTCTATAATACAGGTGAAGCTCATAAAAGTGTGATAAAAATAAAAGCCAGTAACGTTGGAGAACTTTGGCGTAAAAAGCCGAGCTTTTGTAAGTCTCAGAAGCTTTTGAAATAAAATAATAATTCCCAAAGGACCTGTCTGTTAAAATTTTATGAAATCCGTCCAAATCTCTTTGTTATCTTTAATTTATGGTCTTAATTGGAGAATGTCAAAAACATTAACAACTTAGAGGTAATTTAATAAATAACTGGGGGATCGGGTGGCAGTGACAGCGACAGTCTATCGATAGTATCGCGATACTATTATTGTAACTAGCAACATTATAATAAACTAGCGGACCCCGCAGACGTCGTCCCGCCCGGTAAGGCAGTGCCATCTACCGGGTCCGAAAATAGATTACGACCTATTCTCAGACCTACCGAATATCTATATTCGGTAGGTAAAAATCGATCAAGCCGTTTAGAATGAGTTGTTTTCTTAATTTTTCTCCGCGCAAGAACCATCCTCGTACTATATGGAATATTTAAAAAAAAATTAGCGAAATCGTCTCAGACGTTCTCGAGTTTCGCGCTTACCAATACATTTAGTGATTTATTTTTATTATATAGATTAATTTAGAATTTAGTTAGCAACACTTTGTGCCGTGTGACAATACTGTGCATGTCAAAACTTTCTTCTTCACCTGCGATCCGTGGTATATACGTGTGTTAAATTGTGTTCCGTTATTTCAATGTGAAATAGCCAAGTTAGAGTCAAGTGGCTAAACAGATCCCAGACCCACGAGATACAGCAGTCCATTGCTACCACTGCCCCAGAACTATAATGGCCTTGAAAGTCAGTTACTTTATCGATAGCCATATCAAAACTATCGACCCATGACGATACTATTGTGAAGGTGACTGGAGGATCGCGTGGTAATGACCCTCCAGTGTAAAGGGAAGATCTTCCAGCCGGGCGAGGTGTAATGCCCGGCGACCGCGGTACTCCCTCCGACAGTTCTTGTCGGGAAGTTGTATATATGCTAATCGTCGGTGAAACTTTGCTTGTGCGATTTAGGATTGCTATGACGTCATGTTTCTTGAGTGGCGTGAGGTATGTGACGCCACACTATCAATAGAATCGATAGCACCTCTATCAATACGTCGATAGTAAAATATTAAAACTGTCGATACTATTGAAACGCGTCGATACGTCATCTATAGTATCGACTATTTTGATCGACAGCTACTAGCCTAAAACGTACATCCGCCATAATGCCAATCCTCCACCTTTCTCTTTCACTCCTACTTACCTCTCGCTCACGCATTTAGATGCATTCAGTCTTCATACTAATAATTCATTTCCACTTATGTACACATTGACAGGCCGGTGGCGTGGTCGGTAAGATACTTGCTTTTCACGCGGTAGGTTTTGGGTTCGATTCATACTCGAGAAAGACATTTGTGTGATGAACATGTCTAATTATCTATTATAAGTCCAAATTATACCAGTTATCTAGTTTCCATAATAAGCTCTGCTTAGCTTGGGTAATATAATTATTTTTATATCCATATACCCTCATAAAAATTACCTATTTTTATAGAGAACAACATTATCCGACATAAAAGGCCCATAGTGACTGATATACAAAGGGGTTGGATAATAAAATCCTGCTGACGTAGTGTCTGGGTTTCAGTGTCACTTTCATAAAGGGTTCAGTTGATTCGGTAATAATTAAGTACTTTTTTTTTGCTGCCTTGCCTGATGTTAAGCAATGATGTAGTCTACGATGGAACGCCCAGCCTAGTATACCGATTCACTTGTGGTTACGAATGATTATCGCTGAGAAGGTGGCAGTGGAATGAGCCTCCATATTGTTAGAAACCTTAAAGGAGCAACAATTCCGACCCACCCGCTCTGCATGGTGTCACCGGACATCGCAGCAGAACACGGCAAGGTCGCTTGGTGGTGCGGGTTTGTCTGGTGGGCGATCACTAACCACGGCCGAAGACTACCACCAGTTAATCTTCACTTGATTTGCACCACCCGGGGACCACATGTGGGGATTCAATTAAAGGTTTACACCCACGGATGAAGGTGACTCAGCTCCCATATTATAATACGCCCTTATAACAGTGTAAGCAGAGGTGAAAATCACACACAATTCTGTTCCTATTAGGAGAATCTATTTGAGCTGTTACTAAGATTGCTTTGTATTAAAAACGTCGTGGATTTCGCTTGATTTGGGATTTGAACCTAGGACCACGCGCTAACCAAAATATCTCTCCTGCGTACGTACCTAGTCATTTATTGGTTACCGAACCAACCGAACCGACCAAAATAGGACAATTTAGGTATATAGAAATAAGAAATGAATATAAGTAGGTACTTCAATTAAGCATCGGCTTTTAAACAAAACACACAAACATGTGTGAATAGGACAAGACTAGAGATCGAACCCACGACTTTAATAGAGGCTGATACAACTATAATACCCAACTCGTAACAGTTAGTACTCAATGTTTGTATCTATATCAAAAGAATATAAGACTTATTACAAACAAACAAACAATGTAGCACTTTACCCGACTTGCAAACGGAAGGAAACGTCGTACGTTTACGGTACCAAAGAAAAATGCAGTTTTAGCTGGTCGATTTATTTGGTGTACAGTCAACAACAAAAATAGGTACGATACATTGAAACAGTGAATGTGCAAAACTTATGTCAGAATTTATAGTAGGTACTTTTGTATCTAAAAGTGAGTAAAATTCGTTTTTGGGAATTGTCGCTGTAAAATATTGATACCAGTACCCTCTTTTAAACGTGTATAGAAATAATATTTTATAACGGGCCATGCCCATGAAGTCTGGATAGTGAAAAGACTAGAACTTCGGGATATGAAAATCTAAAATAAACCGATATAAAATAGTTTTATTTTAATGTGTGTTATTCGCGTAAAAAGAAAATACTATGTCCAAATAAAATTTCCTAATTAAAAACATTGTTAATAAAATGCTAGAAATATAATTAAATTGCATAAATGCAAAAAAAAACATTTTAAGCAGCCTATGTTTTTTTAAACTATGTTAATTATTTTTAAATGTATTTTGTTAGTAGTTTTTGGCTAGGTTGTATTTTTTGAAACAATTTGTTTCAAAATACAGGAATGAACCCAATTTATAATGTAGGATCATAATTCTCTGAACTTAATAAATAAATAATTATATTATTTATTTATCTTTTATTTAGTATTGTCTTAGATTTACGCGAATATCACACATTGAAATAAAACTACTTTTTAACGGATTTTATCGCGGTTTATTTTAGATTTTAGATCCCGACGTTTCAAAGTCAACCAACCATTAGGTACTTGAGATTTGATAAAACACAGATCCTTGTCAAAGAAAACCGGTTCCTACCAAGAATGATCCGCGAAGCTATTGAAATTAAAAAACATCCTAATTTTAACAGAGAAAATAGTTGGAATATACCACCAGCTTGGGACCCAGTGCTTAATTTACTTGTACCAAAACCCAAGCAAAATCAACTCAGAATTCAAGACACTGTGAGCTCAGTTTGCTTAAATCGGAACGCAACTTAAATATTAATGTTTGAAGGTAGTCAGTAATAATTGTGATTAATATTTTCGGACGTCAAATATCTCAGTCCACCCGTGAACATGAAGTCTGAAAAGACTTTGAAACGTCGGGATCTAAAATCTAAAATAAACCGCGATAAAATCCGTTAAAAAGTAGTTTTATTTCAATATCTTTTATTTATTTATCTATTATGATTTAACTATGTGATTAGTGTATTAGTTTCTGTAGTGATCGTTACTCAACTGTTTCAATATTTAATTAAATCGAAACAAATGCATAATTTTCAATAATTTTATTTAAATCACCATTTCTATATTTTTGATTTATTAACGATGACTTGAAATTTCTAGCAACGGTATTCTGATATCACAAAGTGTTGAACAACTTTTTCATCTGACTGTACATATACATTGCTGGCTGAGTGTTCGCCGGATGCGCGTCTCCGGAACTGGACGTACAATGGATATGATATATTGTGTTTCACACGATAACGTTCAAGTGATACATTGTTTTAGTAGTCCAATATTTATTTTGCAAGGGAACATCGCTTGAGGCATCGAAACCTGAAAGTGTAAGCAGAGGTGTGTATTTTTAGGGTTCCGTAATGGAAAATTATTATTTGATGTTTATTATTAGATGTGTGTACACCATTATGGACCCAGTAGGGCACAGCAAACAGGGTAGGAGAGAGATAGCTTTGTTTAAGTTTTTGTTTTTCATTTCATTTTATTTCATTGTGTAAAAATAGCAAAAATTCTAAAACAACATATTTTTATAATTCTTAATTATTTAGTTTTGAAATCATTTTAGAAACTAGATGAAAATTGACTGTTCTTGGTACCTAGTAGTATTTTTTAAATTAACCCGTCTATCACACATTGAAATAAAACTAGATTATAGACATTTCAAAGACTTTTTAGACTCCATGGTCACGGAGAACTGAGGTTTTTGACGTCTTAATTTAGTCCCCCCTTTTAATAACAAATTGACAATTTAAATAATTCATAAGTATTTTTTTTATCATCAAAATCAGTAAAGGATTACTGTTCGATACAGAACATAACAGTTTGTTTTTGTATAGTTTCTTAAAAATATTTATTTGAGTCAAATCAAAAATCAAATCAAATCATATTTCTTTATTTGTAGATTTATAAGATACAGATTTAACAAATTCAAAGTCATTGAACGCTATGTCTGGCCACAAACAGCATACAAATATCGATATAATTAGATGCATTACCCCAGTCAAAATAAATAATTAAATTAATAAAAAATATTATTAAATTATTATAATTATAATTATTTAATTAAATTATAATTGTCATTCATAATAGTTTACATTAGTTGTTAATCAATCAATCATTCGTTAACAATATTAAAATATTTAAAATTAATTAATTCATCATTTAAATTTAAAATGTAATTATTATTTACATTGTCCATGAATAAATTGAAATATCATAATAACAATAATAACAACAACAACAGTAACAACAATAGTAACATAAAATTTGTCTATTGTTATTCTCTAGTTTTCAGACAAATTGCCATTCGAATTAACTTCCGTACACTCTTGTACATTTTCCATCCAAAGTGTGTGTGTGTTCTTGATCAATATATCCAAATTAATTTTTTTAACACTTCATTTAACGCGTGAATATTTTTTAAAAATGTGGAAAATTGTGGAATTCGCTGCCGGCAGCTATGTTTCCCGATAGCTATAATCTGCCTGTCTTCAAGTCACGAGTGAATCGGTATTTACTGGGTAAGCGCGTTCCATCGTAGACTGCATCATTGCTTTACATCAGGCAAGTTGTGGTCAAGCGCAAGCCTATTTAAAGATAAAAAAAATGTTATGTCCAGCAGTTGGATAAAAAGTAGCTCACAACCTTAAAAAATTAGCTATTTGTTGACTGATTGTTCCTGAGATTAGCGCGTTCAAACAAACACTTGGAGAGGATAGTTCTTGGACGAAGTCAAAGTAAGTACCTAGTCATGTCTACACTTGAAGCAAAATTTGTTTTATCGGTAACCTCTTTTCTTAAAGTCGGTATAATAGAAACACTTCAGCCAAGTATTCCACTCAATTTCCATGTATTCAGACTTGCATCAACATTTAGAATTCCGTCAGTCGTATTGAATGTAAAATGCGCAAATATTTATCTCACGTACGGAATCCATAAGTCAAGCGACGGAGCGCTCTTAGAAATACTGTATAAACATCTATTCTACACCTTGTTTAAATAGCTTTGACTTGTTCGTTTAGAAGTTAATGGCTGTCGAAGTCGCGGGTTTGAATCCCATGACGGAGCAAAAAGAGTCTCAAACCATCATCTCTATTATATAAAAATTAATCTCTGAAATGTATGTACGCGTAAAACTTCCGATCGGCTGCACCGATTGTATCTAGAGAAAAATAGGTACCTACAATACCCGAACGAAGCTAGGACAGAAAGCTAGTCAACAATAAGTTTAGAATTTAGAGAAGATATTTGAGAGAAGACCCGTGCCCAGCAGTGGGGCACTAAAAAGGGTTGAGGTGATCTAACACCTGTCATACGGGAACTGCAGACTAAAGTCTTAAACCAGTGCGTCCTGCTCATTATGGTTATATTACCTATGGTGCTGAAACGTGGACACTCACAATACGGCTGGTCCACCAGTTAAAAGTCGCTCAGCGTGCTATGGAGCGCGCTATGCTTGGCGTTTCTTTGAAGGATAAAATCCGCAATGAGGTTATCCGACAAAAAACTAAAGTTGTCGACATAGCGCAAAGGATTAGCAAGCTGAAGTGGCAGTGGGCTGGCCATATCTATTGAAGAACTGACAATCGCTGTGGAAAGCGAGTTCTCGAATGGAGACCACGTCTTGGCAAGCGAAGTGTGTGACGCCCTCCAGCTAGGTGAAGTGACGATCTGCGAAAGATAGCCGGCAGTAGCTGGATGCGACAAGCCGATGATAGGGTGAAATGGCGCTTATTGGGTGAGGCATATGTCCAGCAGTGGACTACTACAGGCTGATGATGATGATGTAACGCCTAAAAGTTTTTAATAGCAACAGAAATTAGTATAGCATCAAGTGTAAGAACGATCGGTGACGGTAATGAAGAGATATTATTTTGTTAAGTCAGACTTTCTTGCTCCGGCTTCCCTTTTTCAGACTTCCACCCTTCGTCACTGGTACATACATATTTATGTTCTGAGTCAATCATATACCATGGATCAGTATTAACCCCATTATTCGTTAATTGTACTATAGGTGTACATTCAGACGTACCTGACCCCATGGACTTCAGTAATCGAGGCACGTTATTACACGTCTACGCGTTAGGACCGCCATCACTGAAGCAGTTACAACGCATTATAGATAGGGATGTGACGTTTAACAACTATTTCCATTTATCGATATCGATGAAATTAACAAATTTCTCGAAAAATTTTCAAACAGTACCTCAGAAAGTGTCTCATTGACCCAGAATCGACTTGCTTGTTTGAATGTTTAGACAACGTTTAAGTTAACGACGTAAGAAAGTTAAAGTTGTAAAAAATCAGTTGCAGCTCTTGAAACGTGAAAAAAATGTCACTATATCTACTAAATGTTCTGTGACAATATCGATAGCTGACAGAATTTTTATCAATATTACGTAAATAACCATCGATAAAATTTGAAACATCAAGTCCCATCCTTATCGAATTGAAAGGGTCTTACTACACTCATTTCACGTGACATTACTCGAGTGACCCGCACTATAAGCCGCCGAGAATGTTAAATATTCAAGTCATGAGCGGAAGCGATTGACAGTAAAACTTTATGATACCTTGAATATACGATACTAGAATTTCGATTATTCTGGATGTTTGAACAGTCCTTTTAAGGTTTACATCTCTAAAAACATATCTAATAACTTTTTTAAAAGTTTTTTTTTATTATCCTGCAATAGGCTTGCGCTTGACTACAACTTGCCTGATGTTAAGCAATGATGTAGTAAGCAACGATGGGACGCGCCCGCCCAATATACCTATTCACTCGAGATTACTAATGATTTTCGGTGGGAAGGTGGCAATGGAATAAGGCTCCAGGTTAGAAGCCTTATAGAAGCAAAAATTCCGACCCAACCTCTTGAATTATATCACCAGACATCGCACCGGAACACGGCAAGACCGTTTGCCGCCTTTTCTTGAAATATCGTGAGTAGCTTCCTTTTGCCGTATCTACTAAACTTTCTTCTACGACTATTAATAAGCGGTCATCCTTTACTAATATTAACATACTAACTATATGCCTCAGCTTCACCCGGGTAGTATGAGTGCCTGTGTTGTATGAAATTTACGTTATGACCTGCCAAATGTTGAAAATTGGTTGTACTGTTCCGTGTAACAATCACCATCACACGAGGTTTTTTTTGTCCAGGTAATATGTGTTTTTAGAATGCTTTGGGCATATAATTCCATCGGTATACTACTCCGTTTTAATCGCTCTAAGTATGTAACTTAACCCGTATCATTATATGAATATCTGGCAATCATTGGGTTAGAACGGACGCATTTTTTACATAATATTCCGGATTTACCCCCTACCCCTCTGAGGGGTAAAAAATGTCGCACTTACCAGTTACTCCGGTCATTTCACCGTATGTTGGTATGTTATTGATGGTTGTAAAATATGAATTTACGTTATTATATGTGTGTTTTTCTACGAAACTCGGGTTTGGTTTGTATTGCAAAGGTTTTGATAATTTTGTTATATTTTCAATTTGATTGCTTACTGTTTCAGTGGCTAAGTAGTGGTTAATACTCAATACTCAATCATTTATTGCATTTCCATAATGTATAAATAGATGGCAAATTACATTGGATTAGATCATTAGGGACCCTGTCGGGCACAGCAAAACCCTGTCGGGTTAGGGTAGAGTGTCAAGTTATAGGTCCTAGGTTCATGAAATATAATGAAATTACAACCATTTTTGATTTAACTATATGATTATTGCTTAATTCACTTTACTTTAACCCCCTTTTTTAGTGTCCCACTGCTGGGTACTAGTCTTCTTTCAACTATCACATGAGTTGAAAGACGCTGGCCTACTGCGGGGTTGGTGAATGTCTATATGACGGGCTGGTAGCGTGGTCGGTAAGGTACTTGCTTTTAACGCCGGTGGTCGTGGGTTCAATTCCCAACCAAGTCAGACATTGTGTGATGAACATGTCTGTTTGTCTTGTGTCTGGGTGTAATTATCTTTATTTAAGTATATATTTACAAAAGAAAAGTAATATATGTAGTACTAGCAACCCGTCCCAGCTTCGCACGGGTGCAATGTGTTACTAAAAAATCTTCCTCTGGAATCACTCTACCTATTAAAAAAACGACGGGTTGCACTCCGGGAGTGCCGGCAGAAGTGAAAACTTGATTATTAACGTTGAGCATGTTTGATATTTTCGAATGGTTAGGGAATAATTTTGCACCAATTTTAAATTTTTTTATTAATAATAAAGCTCCACAGGCTAGAAATTTATATTTTTATTATTATGTAAAATCAGAGCTTCCTCTCGTCTAACACTTTTGCTGTGCCCGACAGGGTCCATAATGATTCTATTATAATAAGCACCTACCACCTAAGCATGTACTTACTTATGGTAAAGCAATAAAGTTATTGAGTTATTGAGTTATTGAGTTATCAGTATAAAAGTACTATCATTTATGTGGTAGAATACAATATTCATTTATTGCGCTATCGTACATTAAAAATTTAACACTTTAAAACTATTACAATTATTTTACATTAAAAAGTTTATCTCTCCGAAAAATCAACTTTCATCCATAATTTCAACGACTTTTTCACCATCATCATTACCAGAACTATCATCGCCAATCTCTAAAACTGATACGATAGGTTTATGGTAGCTGAAGTAAGAAACGAACAGTTTTGATTCGAACCTATTTAAATGTCTAATAAAGACCGCATCAATAGTAGTTTTGTATTTCGTTGTGCTAAGATTGCGATCATTCGACATAGTTAAACCAAATTCATTATTTAAAAATTCAATTAATAGTTGATTTTTATCGTCTGCGAAGTTTAT
Source organism: Meganola albula (assembly GCA_936450015.1). Classification (NCBI taxonomy): domain Eukaryota; kingdom Metazoa; phylum Arthropoda; class Insecta; order Lepidoptera; family Nolidae; genus Meganola; species Meganola albula. Next base: position 542,743 of record OW388168.1, read on the forward strand.
GTTGAAATCTCCACTCGAAATCATTGGCAATTCATCAAAGCTTTTTCCAATTTTTTTTTAAGCAATGCTGATGCATCATGAGAATAAATGAATAAATTTTCATACAAGAAGTCTCGTATAGCACGCAATGACTTATCTGGAGAGATGTAAGATACAAGATACGTAATAAATAAATCTGGGCATCAAAAAACTCCTCAGCATTGATGTCGGTTGATAGAGTACCAAGGAGGCTGACAGCGTTGCTACCAATGATTGCCCACCGCCAGTGATCTCTAAGTATATTGGAAAATTGCTCGACTCGGGGTGTGAACCCGGTACTTCGCGATCCAAACAAGCTTCAGACCAAATGAGGCACTACATGAACTTATAGGTACAAGTGAAAATCTATAAACAAAAGTTTAAATCTGTAAATACAATTAGTATAAAAGTATTCTACCTCAGTTGGCAGCGGTCCAGCGGGTCGCGGGTTCGCTTCCAGCGCTGATAATCACGGAGCGACGTCTTGGCAACACTGCCGACTTTATCGTGGTACTACTTAGGTTTTTTGGAAAGGTTTCGGAAAACCTGCTGAGTGACAAATTAGCTACCTACATTTCTGATATATTTTTTATGTGGCAACTCACTCCGAGTTGATATTTTTGCAAAATAATGAATACTCTATGGCTAAGATTATTTTAAACTACGTCACTTTTTAATGTCACATTGCTTCACGAGCACGGGTATTCTCTCAACAATTTTACCAGTTGAGACAGTTTAGGCCTTATTTCACACACGCTGACCAAGTGCGGTTTAATTTTCCTCTGCGTAAGAAACATCCTCGTACCTAAGGAATATTTAAAAAAAAAAAAATTAGCGAAATCGATTCAGACGTTCTCGAGTTATGCGCTTAGCAACACATTTAGTGATTCAGTTTTAATAAATAGATGGGAAACCACAGCATAGAAAAATTAGTGATATTCAGTGAGGCAATGCAATACAAACGCTATGTTATGTCATGACTAGAGGATAGGCAGATTTGAAGACGAAAACTACCAACCAAGTTAGAGAGGTAGCCTCAGAATTACTTGTGGCTTAGATCTGAAGCCAATTAGAACGGGTATCGATTGCAACACCGGTCTGGATTATTCCATTGTTCCCTGCGACAGTTTGCTGAAATGCAACCACCTAATTTCACAGGGCTTTTGTACACGGAAACTATCTAATAATTAATTAATACACAATTATACCGTCGGTTACCGCGCTAAATCATCAACCACTTTGTGCACATTTGAAAAACTATCTTATGTATTTTCCCGACTCTCACACTTTTTTATTTTGTAATAGGCTTGCGTTTATTATTATAATATTTATTATAATAGGCTTGCGTTTAACTAAAACTTTTCTGTAGTTAAGCAATGATGCAGTCTACGATGAAACGCGCTTACCCAGTAAATACCGACTCGCTCGTGACCTAAAGACAGGCAGGTTGCAGCTGCCGGAAAGCAGATATGCTTACAGCTAATTTCACATCTTTGCAGTTCGCACAATAAAACTAGAAGCAAAACGTTTTGTGTGGAATTCCACGTGGAATTTCCACCTTAAATCTACATCTACTTGTCCGATGATAGAACACTAACTAAGCAAGTATCTTACCGACCACGCCAGCGGCCGACCGAGGCTATTGTCATCCATTGGGCAATTGTACGTATAGGACTTAAGAAATACAAATATTTACCTCTGCCTATACCTTAAATCCTACAAGTGTGAGCGATGTTTACCGAGTAAATATACGAGGATTTTGTGTTTCTGTATTCGGATACCGAGTTCTAAGAAATCGCTTGAGGCAATTTAAATTCGAAACTGACTAAGGAAAGGAAAACATAGTAGGTACGTACCTAATCAAACTTGATTTCAATCGAAACACGCTCCTTTACATACGCACTATCAGAGAACCGCACGAAACCTAACATTACAACTTTTTTCCGACTTAAGAAAAAGGAGGAGATATTCAATCAATAATAATAATATAGTGGGACATTAACACACACGGCTATCTGATCCCAAACTAAGCAGAGCTTGTACTATAGAAACCAGATAACTGGAAATATACTACTTAAAATACTTTTCTTTTATAATCATATACTTAAATATAGGTAGATAATTACACCCAGACTCAAGACAAACAGACATGTTCATCACACAAATATCTGACTCGGGTGGGAATCGAACCCACGATCTGTGGTGTGAAAAGCTTACCGACCACTCCACCGGCTATGAAGTAAACGTTTGATGACATGTGACATTTGTCAACCCGCAATTGGCCAGCGTGTGTGGATTAAGGCCTCAACTCGTAAAATAGAACAGTTGAGAGAAGACTCGTGCTCAGCAGTCGCACTTTTAAAAGGGGTTTAAGTGATATTACTCTACACAGATACACGCAGATATAGCACCCCTGCATAGTTGGAGTTTAAAATAACAACAACAAACCCGCTGCAATGTGTTTTCTGCAAACTACACCAACCGCCACGGTTAATTGTAGAGTGCGTACTCACAATACGGGAATTAATTAACCAACACGAACTTTTCCTGATAGAACTACGTCAAAAGAATTTAGAATAACAACGTTCAACTATAGAAAACGTTCCAATTCACAGAATACACTTAGAATTCAAGACGCAGAGTATTGCGAGCTGTTTGCGTAAACTGAAACGTAGTTTAAATAATTTGTTTGAACACTTTTAAGAAAATTGTGGAATTTGGTTAGGTACTATTTAGCTGTCATAACATTTAATCATCACTTCAACCCTTTTTAGTGTCCCACTGCTGGGCACAGGTCTTCTCTTAACTATCTTAGTAGTTGAGAGAGTTTAGGCCTTAATCCACACACTCTGGCCAAGTGCAGGTTGGTGGATGTCACATGTCCTCGAATAATTAGTTCTTAGACATGCCGGTTTCCTCACGATGTTTTCCTTCACCGATATTGAGCAGCGGCGATGAAACAATTCACACAAAGATGTGTGGGCACGACTGCGATTCGCACCCGCGACCTTATATTTCTAAGACAAGGCCCGTACCACTGCTGTTAGCTTGATATTTGTAAAACCTGCACATTAAACTCAATAATCAATAAGTATCTATATAGCATACTTGACAGCGAGGCGGCAGCGCGTCGGGTCGACACGCTTCGACAGAGTCTAGCCTGAGGTCCGCACGGGCATAGAGTGGGGATTGTCGCTACACGAACTGTGTGCCCCAGTTCTCTACAGACGTCCGTGCGACCAACATCGGTCTAGGAACTGTCTTACCACTCGTTGTATTATTTTTACAATTCGTAACAAATTAATAGTGTGATTAAGATAACTTTGCTGCTCGTAACCACACCCACTCAATAAGCTTTCTGGCGAGGACTATCCCTCTGATCGGCCCTTGTACCGAAATATATATTATTTCAACCGCCTATAAATCCAATATCAATTCCGACTACAATGTGTCGCGCGCTTTCTCCAAAGAATGCCTTAAAGAAACCATAACAGCCAATCAATCACTCCGTTCTGAATGAATGAGCAATTGTTAGTAGATCTCGCTCGTCATATTGGCAGTCGCTACTCTCGCTCCACCTACGTCATCCAATGTTGCCAACACTGCGCCACCGCTGCTCAACAATAATATTCAATTATGAACATCAATATTCTAGAAGATAGGGCAAAGTAGGACATAGGTTAAGTAAACACACCCTAAACGTCTCTGTATGTCCTAGTTATTTTGTTGGAGCACTATCCGATATTTACTCGATAATCCACGCCTACCTAAAGTTGTCTGATAATCCTGTAATTTTAGTCAAAAGCCTTTAAGTATCCCCTCCTTTTATAAGTCGGTTGAAACACAAAAGAAACAACAGTGTACAAACATATTCGTTGTGGTTACATACATATTTATCATCTGGAACCTACCCAACGGAGGCGTCGCACAAACCGTTGCAAAATGTTTTATATTTTACGCTGTTTCACCAAAACGCTGGACAGACACTATAGCTAGTGGAAAGAATATTTATTTTAAACTATATTAGCTAATAGAATAGAATAGAGTAGAAAAAAATATTTGCTTTGAATGTAGGTAAATATTGAGTTGTAAACAAATAAAAAATATGTATATGAAGGCTTTCGAAGGTTTTTGGACTAAAAAAAATATCGAGATTAGCAGACAACTCTAGGTAGGCGTGAATAATCGGGTAAGAAGACGGTATTTCAATAAAATAACTACAGCAAATATCACTTCACTCCCATCTCTCGATAGCACAATCATGAATTCTAACAGGTAATTACAGATCGTTAAGATTACGTTGGATTAAATAGTAACGTTCACCGAGCACGTTATTGCATCTGCACTACCGTACGCCAAAACGGTTCAACACGCAATGTCAGCCATTCTAAGATGGCCGCTTCACCCGCGCTCGGTGTTCATTCGTTCGTTCATAATGACATTCTCGAGTGACAGGTTACTTCAAAGACGGACGCGATGACAGTATAAAATGACAGCCGATGCATTGAGAAGTAGATGTGCCAACATATACATTCTGCCTGATGGCATTAATTCAGCGAATTATTTACAGTTTCGACGATCCGGTGGCTTGGTCGGCAAGATAGTTGCTTTTCACGCCGCAGGTCTTGGGTTTCAATTCCCACCCAAGTCAGACATTTGTGTGATGAACATGTCTGTTTGTCTTGAGTCTGGGTGTAATTGTTATGTAGTATATTATTAGTTACCTGGTTTCCATAGTACAAGCTCTGGTTAGTTTAGGATCAGATGACCGTGTGTGTTAATGTCCAACTATATTACTATTATTATATTACCGCAGCAGTGGTGTAGTGATATAAGCCTTGCCTTTGAAATAAAAGGTCGCGGGTTCGATCATCGTGCCCACAAATATTTGTGTAAATTGTTTCATAGTCGCTGTTCAATATCGGTGCAGGAAAACATCGTCAAGAAACCGGCACATCTAAGAGCTAAAAATTCGAGGTCATGTGACATCTGCCTACCCGTCCTTGACGAGCGTGTGTGGTCAACGTCTAAACTCACTCAACTCGTAAGATAGTTGAGAAAAGACCCGTGCCCAGCTACGGCAGGTAGTGAAGAGAAATATTTCTGTTGTCTACGCTATCACACCAAAACTACTCAACCAATATAGATGAAATTTATTATGGAGATAGTTCAAAACTCGCGTTAGGATATATGGTAGTTTTATCCGACGTGGCAAAAAAATTGGTTGCCTGTAAAGTCGGTATACGGGCGAAAGTTTTACGTGACAACGACTTTGAGTGGTAAAATAATTTTAATGTGAATATTCATTCGTATAGTAGGAAGAAGGATGAAATAATAGTAACAATTTAAAACATTTATTTATACAAAGAATTATATTTAAAACATTAATTTATACAAAGAATCTCGCTCTTAGGCGGGCTAACTGTGCTCGAGTGGAAGGGACGCGTGCCTTTCACTTTTTATGTCTGTCTCTCTCGCTCTTAGGCGGGCTAACCATGCCCGAGTGGAAGGGACGCGTGCCTCTCACTCGCTCTCATTGTGAGCGCATAACGTGAGCGGAGCGTAACGCAGTTTCTTGAAGTGTCACCCGGCAAACCAATTTATAAGACGTTGTCACGTCAAAAGAAGTTATTGATTTTGCACGATAACAAATGAACGCGCGCACGGAAAGCTAGTATTTTAATACAATAAGGCTGATTGTATTTTCAAACAGCTAGAAATTCTGTGAATTTGGGTACTTAAATCAATCTCAATTGGATTGCCATAAAGGATCTCACCACACATAACTTAAGATAAGCCAAACTCGCTTCGAAGAACTATTTGAGAAATAAAACGCTCATTTTGAGACCATTCGTTAGATCTATAGAGCACCGAATCTTGCGCCAGCTACTAGATGCGCCATTTTTATTATAATGTAATTTAACTTAAGCATTCCTACGGTCTTAGATTTACGCGAATATCACACATTGAAATAAAACTACTTTTTAACGGATTTTATAGCGGTTTATTTTAGATTTTAGGTACCGATATTTCAAAGTACCAAAACCCAAGCAAAATCAACTGTTAGCTCAGTTTGCTTAAATCGAAACGCAACTTAAATATTAATGTTCGGAGGTAGTCAGTAATAATTGTGAACATGAAGTCTGAAAAGACTTTGAAACGTCGGGATCTAAAATAAACCGCGATAAAATCCGTTAATAAGTAGTTTTATTTCAATGAGCATTCCTTTTCAACTCTTATGATAGTTGAGAGACTCTCGCCAAGCTTTAGAAGTTAATGTGAAACTATAAATTTGCTTTTTCATAGCATACTGCACTGTGTATAATTTAATATGGGGCTTAACATCTGTCTGATATTTCAAGAATCTATTTGTAATGATATCAACAGCTATCACCAACTTATCACGCCTGCGTTTGTGAAAAAAAAACTGTGTTTGTACGTAAAACTTTGCACTGTAATATCTCTTTCGTATCTAGATTGTAATTTATTTATTCACCTATATAGAATACAGCTGATTAATATTATAAAGTACGTCTATTTTGACTCGAGGCACGAGGCATTCTAGCACAATCTATGTATTTGCTTTGAGCAAATTTGTATGTACAAACACAAATGCATTCTCTTTTCCCACAGGTTCAGGCGTATCTACAGTTATTACGAAGTTCAGTTGCTAAAAAGTTATCCTATAATTTTTTCTCTCTTTTTTTATTATCATTTGTTTATAACATGTACCATCTTCCTATGTAAGTTAAAATCATTTTGTGAATGTGCTTCTGCCTACGGTACTTATTGAGATAAAAAGTTGCCATGTGTCAATCTGTGTCAAATTTCATCCAATAGTTTTTGTGGGAAAGATTAACAAACATACATCCATACATTCTTTCAAACTTTCGCGTTTATAGTATTAGTAGGATTAGGAAGAGATTCTCCATGAAAATTTCCATTATTTTCCTACAGTGCACTGAATAACTTGTACGTCCTGTGCCTCCATTCTCGCTCATTAGAAATTTATCTCTAATAGACAAAGGTAAAATAAAATACCAGAAAACTAATTAAATCCTCATTCACTTTCGACATATGTCCATTAGAGATTAATGTATCGCGCGAGAATGGGAGCCCAGAAAACGTTAAATAAACTACAACATGCCGTGTCCGTGTCTGATAATAAGTTAGTGAGGTTCTGTGCTCTATGGTTGGAACTAGCAATAGAAGGTGAAATAGTTGTAGATATTTTATTATTACTACGTATAGAAATTGATGCCGTTCCTTTTTACAGTTTTACTTAGCGGCCATTTTTCTTTAGACTAAAAATATCAGGATTAGCAGACCACTTTAGGTAGCCGTGAATAATCGGGTAAGAAGACGGTATTCCAATAAAATAACTACGGCAAATATCACTTCACCCCAATCTCTCGATAGCACAATGATGAATTCTACCAGTTAATTACAGATCGTTAAGATTACGTTGGATTAAATAGTAACGTTCACCGAGCACGTTATTGCATCACAACGGAACCACACAGTGTCAGCCATTCTAAGATGGCCGCTTCACCGTGCTCGGTGTTCATTCTTTCGTTCATAATGACATTTTCGAGTGACAGCTGACTTCAAAGACGGACGCGATGACAGTATAAAATGACAGCTGATGCATTGAGAAGTAGATGTGCCAACGTATTTTTTATGATAAGTGGTTTGTTGACATTGTGGACTGCTTAAGTGAGTGGAATCCTGATCACAGTAGGTTCAATCATCCTGATTACCAAATACCAGCAAATGTTGGGGGCTGAGTCACCTTCGTCCATGGGTGTACACCTTCAATTGAATCCTTACAGGTGGTCCGCGGTTGGTGCAACTCAGGTAACAATCAACTGGTGGTAGGCTTCGGCCGTGGTTAGTGACCACCCACCAGACAAAGCCACAGCGCCAAGCGGCCTTGCCGTGTTCCGGTGCGATATCTGGTGACACCATGCAGTGAGTATGGGTCGGAATTGTTGCTCCTTTAAGGTTTGTAACCATATGGAGGCTCATTCTACTGCCCCCTTCTCACCGATAATCATTCGTAATCACGAGTGAATCGGTATACTGGGCTGGCGCGTTCCATCGTAGACTACATCCACAACTTGCCTGATGTGGAGCAATGATGCAGTCTACGATGGAACGCGCTTACCCAACAAATACCGATTCACTCGTGACTTTAAGACAGGCAGATTATAGCTATCGGGAAACATAGATGCCGGCAGCGAGTTCCACAACTTGGCAGTACGCACGATAAAAGTAGAAGCAAAGCGCTTTGTGCGTGCCCGTGGAATTTCCACCATATAACGGTGGCGCATAGCCGTACCTCTACTTGACCGACTTGTCTCTGCCTATACTGTTCGTTAGAAGCTTATATATTGTTATATCGACTAAACAGCGGGTATTTTCCAAAGACCTACCACATAAATTCTCAACAATCCGCAGTAAATTCGTACACAATACCACAAATGCTACTTAAGGAACGTTCTAGACTATAAAATAGACATTTAAAACAGCAAAATACAAACATTCTACAATCGTAACAAATTGTTAAAAATCCTTGGCGAATCGCGAGTGATATGCAATGCAATATCTATAAGGGCTATAATAAACGTTTCTCAACAATAGCAAAACAACGATACAATGAAATCTTTATATAGGACTAGCGGACCCCGCAGACGTCGTCCTGCGAGGTAAAGCAGTGCCCTGTGCCACCTATCTGGTCCGAAAATAGATTACGACCGATTCTCAGACCTTCCGAATCGGTTAAGCTGTTTCTGAGGAAGTTGTTTTTTTTTCTTTGCGTAAGAACCATCCTTGTATTTCAAGGAGTATTCTAAGAAAACAATTAGCTAAATCGGTTCAGCCGTTCTCGAGTCATGCGCTTACCAACTCATTTTTCGATTCATTCATTTCATTTTTTCATATTTTTTTTTTCATTTTTCAATTTTATTTGCTATAAACCTCACGGAGCCTGAGACCTTTCCAACGAATGTAAAACAGTTGAAATCGGTTCGTGCGTTCTGGAGTTATAGCGTCAGTAAGGAAAACCCGACTTATTTTTATATATAGTAGATAAATTTGGTTTTGATTGGTCAATCAGATTTATAAATAAATTAAAAAGATTAGACATGGTATTTTTTTGTGTACGCAATTACGAAGCAGCGGTAGCGCAGCGGTACAGGCCTCGCCTTAGAAAAATAAGGTCGTGGGTTCGAATCGTGGTCGTGCCCACGCATCTTTGTGTGAATTGTTTCATCTCCGCTGCTCAATATCGGTGAAGGAAAACATCGTGAGGAAACCGGCATGTCTAAGAACTAATCATTCGAGGACTTGTGATATCCACCAACCCGCACTTGGCCAGCGTGTGTGGATTAAGGCCAATACTCTCTCAATTCATGAGATCGTAGAGAGAACACCCGTAAAAAAAAATAAAAAAAATCAAAAATAAATCCCTCTTTCCCTTCCCACGCGTGAATGGCTGGACCGATTTCGCTAATTCTTTTTTTAGAATATTCCTTGAAGTACCTACGAGGATGGTTCTTACGCAGAGAAAAATAAAAAAAGAACAATCTCCTCCGAAACGGCTCGACCGATTTTTATGGGATCTTATATCTATATTCGAAAGGTCTGAGATTCGGCCGTTATTATTTTCGGACCCGGTAGGTGGTACTGCCTTACCGGGCAGGACGACGTTTGCGGGGACCGCTAGTTTATTATAATAACACATAGGCGACGGGACGAGCAAAGATTTCAATTTTAAACTAATTATTTATATGGTTTTACTGTATTATGTTCTAAATTCTACGGCTACACACAAAGCGCTTTGCTTCCACTTTTATTGTGCGAACTGCCAAGTTGTGGAATTCGCTGCCGGTATCTATGTTTCCCGATAGTAATCTGCCTGTCTTTAAGTTAGGAGTGAATCGGTATTAACTGGGTAAGTGCATTCCATCGTAGACTGCATCATTGCCTCACATCCAGCAAGTTGTGGTCAAGCGCAAGCCTATGATAAAAAATATTGATGCAGTAAATAAACAGCTTTCACGATTGAATTTATCCAAAAAATACAACAAAAAATCTGTCTGTTTAAAACCTTACTCAGCTAAGATGTGATTTAATCAGTTAAAAGCGTTCGTGTGTGTTATCCCTTATGTATCGAGTTGGCCTAAAGCCACGGGTTGCATTCTCTAATGCTATGGGCGTATCGTACTGCGATTTATTGACAGTGCCAGAAATATTGTTTGTTGCAGTTCGAAGTGTAGGTGTACTTAGAAAATTCTAGTTTCTATTCGTGATTTAATGCATCAGACAGCAGTGGTCGGAATTAGGTAGAAATAGCGAAAGAATAAAGTGCATAAGATTAATTTTAAAGAGCATAAAAGATCCTGTTTTGTTTAAATTTAATTAAATAAATTATTATTATTATTTTATTATTATTATTTTAATTAAATTATTCTTTAAATAATAAATGTCGCTTTTATGATTATTTCTAATTTTAATTAACTTATTTTTTTTGAAAATGAAAATGAAAATGAAAATATGCTTTATTTTTTTTGAGACGCGAGTCTACTTAAAAACAGTCCAATTTCTTTTCCTACCGTGCAGTGAATGACTGGCAACTACTGAGAAACACTGCCAAAAAACTCAGTAGGCTTTTTTTCTTTTTTAAATGAAGTACTTATATCTATTACATTTTGTTTGTTTATTGTGTTGAATTAGAGCGACTTAATTCCAAGCGTTTTTATCCGTTACATAGTCTGAAATTTTATAATACGCTTTCTTACATAACGTAGATTTTATAGTTATTTTAAATTTGTTAATAGTCATTTCCCTAATATTATTTGGAAGTTTATTGTAGAAACGTATACACTGCCCCATAAAAGAGTTACTGATTTTGTGGAGTCGAGTATGATATGCTACAAGATCGTTCTTATTTCTAGTATTTAAATTATGTGTGTCGCTTATTTTTTTAAATTTTGTAATATTTTTATGCACATACAATAAATTTTCATAAATATATTGAGAAGCGACAGTCAAAATATTTATGTCTCTGAACTTCTCTCTTAGAGAAACACGGCTTCCTAGTTTGTTATGTTATGTTTTGTATCTATTTATTTTATATAATGACATTGTATTTTATTGCATTTTACGATCCAATTTGTTGGTTGAAATAAATGATTTATTATTGAAATAAAACTACTTTTTAACGGATTTTATCGCGGTTTATTTTAGATTTTAGATCCCGACGTTTCAAAGTCTTTTCAGACTTCATGTTCACGGGTGGACTGAGATATTTGACGTCCAAAAATATTAATCACAATTATTACTGACTACCTTCAAACATTAATATTTAAGTTGCGTTCCGATTTAAGCAAACTGAGCACACAGTGTCTTGAATTCTGAGTTGATTTTGCTTGGGTTTTGGTACAAGTAAATTAAGCACTGGGTCCCAAGCTGGTGGTATATTCCAACCATTTTCTTTGTTTAAATTATTATTATTATTGGCAGTATATTGACAGGTTTACCACACAAGTTAACAATATCCCATTTTAAAATATAAACATTAAATAACATCATAATTCCCCTTGCCTTTTTTCCCATTTCTATTGGGGTCGGCTCCCAGTCTAACCTGATGCGGCTAGCTACTAGAATTATACGAGCGACTGCCATCAGACCTCGAAACCCGTAGGGAACCAGTAGCCGAGATGGTTAGACCAGGTGTCAGATATTAGGCTTCTGACTACATGTAACGACTGTCATAGATGTGTTAAATGACAACCGGGACCGAAGGCTTAACGTGCTCTCCGAGGCACGGAGGGTAGTCCCTCAACCAACCAGTCACCGAAACAAATTTTTGTTGTTACACAAATATTGTTCGGGGCGGGAATCGAACCCGCAACCTCCCGGGCACAGTATAACCCAATCGGACGGCTTACACCGCACGTCTATCCAGGTCGTACATTAATTTATATCTTATAATATTTTTCTGAGCAAAATTCTGAGACATAATTTGTCTGAGCCGTGAATTTATATCTGCAATTGTGTCTCCATTTTTCTTGGTGTTGAAATGCAACTGAAATGGATATATTGAAATGATTTGCTGCCAAGAGTGGGTTCTCCTATTTTTATACGCTAACCATAAGGCCAATTTTGTAAAGAAGGTTTATGTATCCAAGTAGAACTTTGTGGAATCATAACACTTATCTAACGGACCAATTTTGATTTCTATGTTTTTTGTAAACTTAAAGTGTATCTAATGATATCTTGACAAAATCCGCATTAAAATAGATACATCCGTTTAGGCCCTAACAGCCAGCAAATTTTTACACTTAAACATTCGTCAAACTTTCAACACCTCTATTTTTATTCTCAGCTTGATTGCGAATTTCCAAAATTGTTTATTCATATGTATTATAAAACTGTTTTCTCGTGTCAACCAGGACCAACAGCTTAACAAAACAGTCAAATTTATTCATTAGGCGTTACTTCCCTATAATAATGTAAAAGTTTGATTTTACTTAGAATGTTGCTTCAACAGGATTTAATAAAAACTTTGTGTAAATCTCTTGATGGTTTTGCCTTTGATTTTGTTAAGTTTCCGATAAAAATTATAGGAGTATTTATTTTTGTTTCCTTTTTCTGAGTTTTCCTTTCTTAAAAAAGAAGTCAGAATAATCATTGGATCGAAAATTTATACACTTTCTAACTAACTTCTGCCACCTTCTCGCCGATTTTAATTCGTTATCCCGAGTGAATCGGTCTCATCGTAGACTACATCAGGCAAGTTGTGGTCAAGCGCATACCTATTTCAGAATAAATAAATGAGAAATTAGTCGAAACAAAATCTTTTCGAACATTTAAGAACTATTAAATATACGTAAGGCTGTAAGGCTCAATTTAAAATCGTCTTATTATCTTGAAATAAAACTACTTTTTAACAGATTTTATCGCGGTTTATTTTCATATACAGGACAAACAAAGAGAAGTATAGGGACCCGCGTAGAAGAACACAATGCTGACGTAAAACATCAACGCTCGACGAAATCTGCAGTGTGTGAACATACTCAAAAAGGCCCCAACCATTACCTGAGATTTGATAAAACACAGGTCCTTGTCAAAGAAAACCGGTTCCTACCAAGAATGTTCCCCGAAGCTATTGTAATTAAAAAACATCCTAATTTTAACAGTGAAAATGGTTTGAATATACCACCAGCTTGGGACCCAGTGCTTAATTTACTTGTACCAAAACCCAAGCAAAATCAACTCAGAATTCAAGACACTGTGAGCTCAGTTTGCTTAAATCGGAACGCAACTTAAATATTAATATTTGGAGGTAGTCATTAATAATTGTGATTAATATTTTTGGACGTCAAATACCTCAGTCCACCCGTGAACATGAAGTCTAAAATCTAAAATAAACCGCGATAAAATCCGTTAAAAAGTAGTTTTATTTCAATTTGTGATATTCGCGTAAATCTAAGACAATACTATCGATTTAATATCATTAAAACCACCCTGTATATCGGATACATCAGCAGCATCTCATAATAACACCCTGTACATCGCTTGCTATCGGAAGTGTTGCATAAAGAATGAGTCCCCACTCAACGTTAACGATCTGTTTCAACGATTCCCGTGACGTCATTAGATAAATTAACGATTTATACAGATGTATTTACTCAGTAAATATTTTTAATGATATCCCAAAGAATATTTATTTAGTTTTATTAAAAACAGATCTGCGGTTGCGCAGCGGTATTAGCCTCGCCTTTGTAATATAAGGTCGCGGGTTCAATCCTCGGTCGTGCCCACACATCTTTGTGTGAATTGGTTTACACCGCTGCTCAATATCGGTGAAGGAAAACATGGTGATGAAACCGGCATGTCTAAGAACTAATCATCACAACCCGCACTTGACCAGCGTGTAAACTCTCTCAACTCATAAGATACTTGAGGGAAGACCCGTGGGACACTAAAAAGGGTTACTCCACACGCTGGCCAAGTGCGGGTTTACGGGTTTAGTGAATGTCACGTGTCCTCGAATGTTTATTTTTCTTAGATATGCCGGTTTCCTTCCGATGTTAACCTTCACCGATATTGAACATATTTAGTATTATTTCCGCTTTTCAAATATTCTCAATTATGTAACATCCGCACTTATCGCGAACTTATGCATCTTTGCAATAAAACTACTTTGAAACGGATTTTATCGCGGCTATGCATCTTTGTTCGAAGTTCTGTAATTGCAAATTTCATTCATTTTCATTCATTCATTCATTCATTCATTTTCATTCCACGACACATTGGATATTTCGAATATGCGGGTTCAATTTCTAGTGTAGCTGAAACAATATTCCAGTTAATTAACTAAACCAAGATGCCAATAATCAAATCTCTAAACTTTGAATAAATTCACAACTGGACAAAGTCCAGTTAATGAAAACTGAAACTTGTGTGTGGCCATGAAAACAGCGATTAATAAGCTTAATAAAATAATTTTATAAATCATTTTGTAGCAGAAAAATCAAAGATTGCATGAAGGCTTTTAGACTAAAATGATGGCGTTTAGTGACCCTGACTGCTACGCTGAAGGTCGTGGGTTTCATTCCCACTCAGGACAAATTATTTTTGTATAATTAGCACGATTATTTTTTCTGTCTGGGTGTAATTTATCTATTAGGATGTGTTTATAAAAAAAGTAAAGTATTATATCCGTTCCTTGTACCCATAAAACAAAAAAATTGGTTGCCTGTAAAGTCGGTATACGGACGAAAGTTTTACGTGACAACGACTTTGAGTGGTAAAATAATTTTAATGTGAATATTCATTCGTATAGTAGGAAGAAGGATGAAATAATAGTAACAATTTAAAACATTAATTTATACAAAGAATCTCGCTCTTAGGCGGGCTAACTGTGCTCGAGTGGAAGGGACGCGTGCCTTTCACTTTTTATGTCTGTCTCTCTCGCTCTTAGGCGGGCTAACCATGCCCGAGTGGAAGGGACGCGTGCCTCTCACTCGCTCTCATTGTGAGCGCATAACGTGAGCGGAGCGTAACGAAGTTTCTTGAAGTGTCACCCGGCAAACCAATTTATAAGACGTTGTCACGTCAAAATGTATGCAAACCCTAAGTTAAAAGTCATTAGCTACGGCTGCAAGGCCTTAATTCACACATGCTGGCCAAGTGCGGGTTGGTGGTTGTCACATGTCCTCGAATGATTACTTCTTAGACTGCCGGTTTCATCATGATGTTTTCCATAACCGATACTGAGCAACGGCGATGAAACAATTCACACAAAGATGTGTAGGCACGGCCGGGAATCGAACCCGCGACCTTATATTTTAAAGGCGAAGCTGATGCCGCTGCGCCAACGCTGCTCTGAGAGACACTATTTATTCATTATGCATTATGCACCAATATTTATTATATTTTACTTGGGACCTGATGACCGTGTGTCTTAGTTTCAAAACACATTGAGATGACTGCGAAGCGGCCGACAATGTCACTGTCATATGATTTTAAACTTTATTTCCATTTTATTAGTACATAGTATCGCTTGGGAAACTTGACCGCTTATTCAGTCGCGAGCGGCCTTGAGCAGTTGCGGGCGGCGCGACCTATAAGTTTCTCAAGCGATACTATGTAGTATAGCAGTGAAAATAAAGTTAAAAATTATATTACAGTGTAACTATTGGCTTCGCTTAATATCCCAGAATATTATTTATATTTAATGTACCTAGTTAGTCGCTTATTTAAGAGCCCCAATTTAACGCCAGGAGACGCCATTTCTAGTTATTATAAGTTGCGCAACCACAATGCAGTTGGATTTAATTAACAGTCTTAAGCTATGCTTTAGGGTCAGTTCACATACAAGAGGTTACTATTGTAAACGATTGGATTTTCGTTTGTTTCTCTATTCGAATATAACTAATTGAAATGAGTACTTCCGAACTAATCGAATCATAAATTCTTAGTACGATTTCTTCAAAAGTCAAAATATATTTGCAAAAATTTTATAAAAAAAATATGTCCATATCTAATTATATCTAAATGAACCTAAAATTTATATACCTATAGCTAAATAACCACAGTATCTAAAACTAAAACATATTGTATCTAAAAGCTAAGCGTCGAAAAAAAAAAAAAAAAAAAGGAAATAAAAGTAGTAACTTTTTTTTTTTCCTTTTTTTTTTGTTTTTTGTTTTTTTTTTTTGCACTGACATTAATTTTTGTAGTTAGTTTTCTTTGGTGATGGTCGTATGGTTTATTTTGTGAAACGATTTTTGTTTCCGTTTAGATAATGTGTTTTCAAGACATCGAGTGTCTTGTTGTTTTTCATTATATTATATAGTATATTTGGTTCACAAAACACATTATCTGACTTATTTTAACTATAAATTGTCTATTCACCTTTCTACTTTTATTTCTAGTTTATTTTTTTTAAACTTATTAAACAAATTCGTTAATGTATTCATTTTACTTGTAACGGAATGGGCAATTTTTAATTACCTACATTTTTAAAAATTAGATTGTGTCATCCCTATGTTAGATACACATTTTTTTTATTGGATGTGGTCATTCATCTCATTAGTACTAAAATACTTGTTACTTGTTTTTTGTTTTTTTTTGTTATATTTTACGTAGTTTTTTTTTTTTTTTTTTTTTTTTTTCTTTAAAAAAAAGAATTCTGTTACCACCAACATGGTCGGCGCCTATGCTTAAGCTTAATGTGTTATTTTTCCGATACTATTTTAGTCCCCCTTTAATAGTAGGGGTAAATGGAATAGGTACACTATTTTGTTTCTTTTTTGTGTTTTTACTATTTTTCTTTTGGTCTTATATTTTTAATGTTCGTTAATTTCTATTGTTTATTTAATAATATTTTGAGTTTTTGCCTTATTACTTCGTTTTTTCAGTATTTTTATGCTATTTTCTAATATATTTATATATTGTCATAGCATACTTTATTATCTATTGTTATCTGTTACCTACTTATTATATTTTACTCTACTCTATTATATTTAACTTCTGTTTTCTTATTACACTATTTAAATTTTGCTATAATTACTTAATCTATTTTATTTGTCAATTTGGCTTATGTTGCTCATTTATATTTTCAAAATATTGGGTCAACATAATTTTCTTGCTAATTTTTATTTCTTTTTATAACTTTTTTCGCAATATTTATACTGTAACTGATGAACAACTCTCTCTTTTTTGATTCTATAATTTTCCTGGCGTTTTCGGGTATCAATTTCATCTCTATTTCTGCTTCCACGTTGTACCTCTCGATCGCGAAAACAGGGCATTCGAATAGGATGTGCGGCACCGTTTCCTTTTCGTTCGGGTCGCAGGCGCACGATGGGTCGTCCTTGCACTTGAAACGATTCAAGTACTCGGAAAACCCACCGTGCCCCGTCATTATTTGTGTGCCGATATTGGTGAGTTTCAGCTTACGAACTATCCTATACGCTGCAACTGCGTCCGGGAAGAATATCTTAGTTGTTGCTGCCGTGGTCTCAGTGGTATATCTGCTGTTCCATTCGCCAAGCGTTGCGCTACGGATGCCCCGCTTGACGAATGAAACAGGGCAGAGGTCATAGTCCGGTTTTCTTTTGGACCCCAGGGCAGCCTCCTTTGCCAGAACATCAGCCCTCTCATTCCCCTCTAGCCCCGCGTGTGCCTTCACCCAAAACAAGGATACAGCCTTGTTTTGGTGGGATATAGCTAGAAGGTTATCCCTGGCTTCCACGGCTAGGGGATGGAGGCAGCTGTAATTTTTGACTGTCTGGAGGGCTGCCGTTGAGTCACAAAAGATCCCGAACGATGCTGCCCTGTGCTCCAACACCACCCTGGTTGCTCTGCAGAGGGCCAGCATCTCGGCCTGGTAAACCGTGCAGTAGTTCGGGAGAGCAAGCTTGAGGGACCTGGTTTCGGAGTCTCCCCTCCATATGGAAACCGCGGCTCCGACCCGCCCCTCAATCTTGCTTCCGTCCGTGAATATTCGCACTTCGAGTCTACTATGTTCGCTTAGTTCCTCTTGGTTTACCAGGCTCTGATAATCTAGCTCTCTGCACAGCGCAGGATGCGGTGCTTCCAGTGCAGAGGCCACCCGCTCGATCTCCCTGTCTCCAGGTATCATCTGGGACGCCCCCCTCTTCGCCTCGTACAGCAGGGCTGCTTCTCGCACTCTTAGGTCAAGAGGGAGCAGCCCGGACAGCACCAATACTGAGTTCAGGGAGACCGTGCGGTAGGCCCTGCAAAGCTTCTGCGCAACTCCCCTCTGGACGACGGCAAGCTGTTTCCGGACGCCCTGTTTCAGCGCAGCCGGACCCCACACACTTGCAGCGTACAAGATAATGGGTTCGATTACCGCTGTGTATATAACCCTCACCACTTCCGGCTGTAGACCCCAGCTGACCCTTGCTGCCCTCGAAAGCTGTTTATAGACAGCTATGGCCTTCCTACAGACGTTAGAGACGTGGCTGTTGAAGGTCAGTTTCTCGTCTATAGTGACTCCTAGTATTTTTACTTCTTTAGACATGCCAATGCCGGTTCCACCCATGCTCAGGCGTGGGGTGTCGTATTTGAGCTTGCGAGTGATAATCATCGCACTCGTTTTATGCGGCGCAAACTTGAGTTTATTATCGACACCCCACGCTCGAACATGTTCGAGAGCGGCATTGGCATGCCTCTGCACCTCCTGTGCTGTTTCCCCGTCAAATACCAGGACCACGTCGTCTGCGAAGGCCTGGCAGAACTCTCCTTTGCTTGAAAGGTTCTTAAGTAGTGGGTCCAAGAGCAAGTTCCACAGAATTGGCCCTCCAATTGAGCCCTGCACACACCCTTTATTTGTGGCCTTTTCGAATTCTTCGCCAGCGTATCGCACTTTTACTCTCCTGTCCGAGAGATAGCTGTCCATGGCTCGCCTCAGGTTCACTGGACAATTTTCCTCCACCAGTCGGATCCTTATTGCCGGCCACCAGGCGCTGTCGAAGGCCCCCTCTATATCCAACGACACCAGTGTTACGATTCTCTTTTGATCGAGCTTGTGGCGTATGTGTCGCATTAGGTTATAGAGGGAGTCCTCCGTGCTTCTCTGCGGCATGAACCCGTACTGGTGGGTACTCATTTTTGGCAGCAAGTAGAATTTGAGGCGAGCCACCAGCATCTTCTCGTAGATTTTGCCAAAGACTGGCAGCAGACCAATGGGTCTATACGCTTTAGGCGTGCTGTAGTCCGTTTTGCCCGGTTTTTTGAGCACTACGACAGTGGCAGTCTTCCAGGCCTTAGGGAAGTAATGGAGGGCAAGACATTTGTTGAGGAACCGCAGGAATACCTCAGGGTGGTTACCAATGACACGGAGACATATGTCGGCAGTGAACCCGTCTGCTCCAGGAGCTTTTTTCGGGTTGAAGGACTTACTCGCCGTCTTCAACTCTACCATTGTAAATGGTGGGTCGCAATGTGCATCTTGCTCCCCGCCATTTACTACTTCGGCTTTCATCCTTAGCTGGTGGTGGTATTCGTTGTCATTTTCCGCTGTGTCTTCCGGATAAAAGGTTTCCGCTAGTAGTTTGGTGGATTCCTTTGAGCTTAACACCTTCCCATCCTTCACTAATGGCATGTCTTCTTCCCTTCTCATTGTTCTTCCTATCACCCTGTATATTCCTTCCCAGACCCCTTCCCTGTCCTGCTTGCAGCAGAAGTCTTTCCATTATGCACCAATATTTATTATATTTTACTTGGGACCTGATGACCGTGTGTCTTAGTTTCAAAACACATTGAGATGACTGCGAAGCGGCCGACAATGTCACTGTCATATGATTTTAAACTTTATTTCCATTTCATTAGTACATAGTATCGCTTGGGAAACTTGACCGCTTATTCAGTCGCGAGCGGCCTTGAGCAGTTGCGGGCGGCGCGACCTATAAGTTTCTCAAGCGATACTATGTAGTATAGCAGTGAAAATAAAGTTAAAAATTATATTACAGTGTAACTATTGGCTTCGCTTAATATCCCAGAATATTATTTATATTTAATGTACCTAGTTAGTCGCTTATTTAAGAGCCCCAATTTAACGCCAGGAGACGCCATTTCTAGTTATTATAAGTTGCGCAACCACAATGCAGTTGGATTTAATTAACAGTCTTAAGCTATGCTTTAGGGTCAGTTCACATACAAGAGGTTACTATTGTAAACGATTGGATTTTCGTTTGTTTCTCTATTCGAATATAACTAATTGAAATGAGTACTTCCGAACTAATCGAATCATAAATTCTTAGTACGATTTCTTCAAAAGTCAAAATATATTTGCAAAAATTTTATAAAAAAAATATGTCCATATCTAATTATATCTAAATTAACCTAAAATTTATATACCTATAGCTAAATAACCACAGTATCTAAAACTAAAACATATTGTATCTAAAAGCTAAGCGTCGAAAAAAAAAAAAAAAAAAGGAAATAAAAGTAGTAACTTTTTTTTTCCTTTTTTTTTGTTTTTTGTTTTTTTTTTTTGCACTGACATTAATTTTTGTAGTTAGTTTTCTTTGGTGATGGTCGTATGGTTTATTTTGTGAAACGATTTTTGTTTCCGTTTAGATAATGTGTTTTCAAGACATCGAGTGTCTTGTTGTTTTTCATTATATTATATAGTATATTTGGTTCACAAAACACATTATCTGACTTATTTTAACTATAAATTGTCTATTCACCTTTCTACTTTTATTTCTAGTTTATTTTTTTTAAACTTATTAAACAAATTCGTTAATGTATTCATTTTACTTGTAACGGAATGGGCAATTTTTAATTACCTACATTTTTAAAAATTAGATTGTGTCATCCCTATGTTAGATACACATTTTTTTTATTGGATGTGGTCATTCATCTCATTAGTACTAAAATACTTGTTACTTGTTTTTTGTTTTTTTTTGTTATATTTTACGTAGTTAGATTTCTATTGACTGCACAACATACCAAATATCGAATTATATCTTAGACTTAAATACTTAATTAGTTTGATAAATATTACCATGGCTAGAGAAATCAAATTTCTTTCTTTGCAAAAGTCAGAACTTTTTTATGAGGTTGAGATAAGAGGCGAAGTTCCATCCGACAATGTTTCAGATCTTAGGAAACAAATTATGAAACAAGCGCGTAGCCTTCCTTCCGAAGACATATTAGAATCTCACCTCGAGCCTGCTGATGACATTAAAGGTGCCAAAGACAGCTTGGAAAAACTAAAAACTAATTTGACTAGTTTAAAAACAAAATTTGATAAAAATTTGCATTCTAGATTAATAAACTTAGCACACCGTATTTATCATCGTCTTTCAAGAATACAACCTGAAACTTCTGAGGAATCAGTGGTATATAAAAAGTGTTCTCAAGATCTTGAGGGTTACTATAAGGACCTGAATTCTCTTATTCCTTTAAGCTCTTATAAGACTAATGCTACTAATAAAAGTGATCAAGAAGTACCTATTTCTAATATTTCCGTTACTTGCGATCGGGGCATTGCAGCAGAGTTATCTAAACTGAAGTATAATGGTAAGACCTGTGTACGTGCATTTATTCAAGACGTCGATGAGCGTATTAAGGCTAGAAATATAAAACCTGATCGTGTCTTGGCTTTTGCTACAGAAATATTTACCGACAATGCTTTACACTGGTTTCGTAGCGTTCGTGATGAAATTGACTCTTGGGAGCAATTAGTTATTTATTTGAAAAGGGATTTTGGTCAATTTGATTATGACTATAGGTTACTTAATGAAATTCGATTACGCACACAAGGAGAATCAGAGTCCATAATCATATACCTAGCAATCACGGAGGGCATGTTTTCAAGATTGGCGAAAGTTATCAGTGTGGAAGATAAACTCGAAATTCTTTTCCATAACATTTCCTTTACGCTTAGTCGTAACAGTTGGCTTTTACAAGTAAGTCGTAACAGTTCTTTTAGTTCAAATCTATATTAAATTTAACAAAAAATAGCAAAAAAAGAATGATTAAGTTAGTGGGTCCTTGCCCTAATAGTCTAATATTGCACTGACACAGAAAATCTCACTCCCCTTATTTATGAAAGTCCAGTAGATCGGAATCCACTAAGCAAGTCGTAGGGCGTGGCCTCCACGACACGACTAGCCGACGACTCGACTCGGCGGTCCGACGAGTGTTCAGATGGCAGCGGCGACTCAGAGGAGCGACATCAACCGTCGATTTAGAGGGGTGAATATAAACCCTGGAATCAGTACGGGTGGACATTAAGTTAGATGTCCGATTTCACACCGTGCCTGCAACATGGCGACCGAAGTGATAGGTGTGAGATGAAATATTCTGTTTAGTTTAAGTAGCAAGTAGCGATCTAAGATGACGCAGTCACGGTTTAGCACTAGCGGAAGGGCTCACATTATTAAATTAAATCTAAAATTCACTATTTTTTTTTTGTCTTCTGGGAACGTGACTATAAGATAAGATAAGACGAGACGAGACGAGACGAGACGAGACGAGACGAGACAAGATGTGATGAGATAACATAAGATCAAATGGATCTATAATATAAAATAAATCGTAAAATGTGTTGGTAAGCGCATAACTCGAGAACGGCTGAACGGATTTCGCTAATTCTTTTTTTAAAATGTTCCTTGAAGTACGAGGATGGTTCTTACGCAAAGAAAAATACTAAAAAAAAACAACCTACTCAGAAACAGCTTGACCAATTCGGTAGGTCTGAGAATAAGTCGTAATCTGTTTTTGGACCCGGTAGATGGCACTGCTTTACTGGGTAGGACCACCTCTGCGGGGTCCGCTAGTAAATAAATAAATATAATTTGCACTCGAATGGTTAGTTCTAAGACATGCTGGTTTCTTCATGATGACGAAGAATTTTTGTTCTGTAAATATAGCCGGCGAAAAGTAGATGACATTCACCTCTGCCTACACCTTTGGGTAATGCTGGCGTTATGATATGTTTATGTATATCTCGGATTAGGTAATATTACAAATAAACCATTATTAAAATAAAATTAACCTGTCTCAAGTCTGAACGAAATTAATGAGCCCTGTAGTCCGAGGAGAGCTTAAAAAACTTAATTATGAGCTTAATTATGTGCTTAATTACGAGCTTAGTCTGACCCATATCAGTTAAAATGACAAGTTAGCACCTTATTACACACCCACAGACTGTGGGTAATAAATAACAGCATTTAAAGTATGTTTTTTTTTTATATAAGAATAGGTTTGCAGTGACCCAGCGGTGTTGACCTCGTTTTCGATTTGAAAAGTAGGTTTCGATCCCCGGTCCTGCCTACAAAATTTTTTTAGTACCGCTGCTCAATATCGGTGAAGGAATTAATCGCGAGGGCACCGGCATGTCTAAGAACTGATCTTTCGAGGACATGTTGTGACATCTACTTAACCGCACTAGCACAAGATAGACCATTTAACTCGCGTATCGCCTATCGCCAAGATTCCGACTTCTCAAGCTGCACAAACAGTGATGATGATTCAAGCGATATGGATATTAGTGACGAATAATCTTACATTACTTTAATCTGTGGTTAAATAGTTCTATAAAAGATTTAATTATTTTTTTATGACTTTGTACCTCAGATGGCGATACGTGAGTTAAACGGTCTATCTATAGCCAGCGTATGTGGATTATGGCCTAAACTCTCTCAAATCGTAAGATATTGTGAAGACCCGTGTCCAACAATAGGATCCTAATGAGGGTTGAATTGTGAATTGTAAAAAGCTATGCTTGAGCTAGACTACAGCTCGCCCGGTGTTAAGCAATGGAACGCACTTGCCTAGTAAACCGATTCACTCGTGTTTACGAATGATTTTCGGTGAGAAATTAGAATCCATATAGTTGGAAACTATAAAGGAGCAATAATTCCGATCCATCCTCTCTGCATGGGATCACCAGACATCGCACCGGAATACGGCAAGGCCGCTTTGCGTTGCGGCTTTGTCTGGTGAGTGGTCACTAACCACGGCCGAAGCCTACCACCAGTTTTTTGTCACCTGATTTGCGCCACCCGGGGACCACGTGTGTCAGTTATAGGTGCTGACCAACGGAGAAAGGTGGCTCTGCTACCAAAACTACAACTTGCTTGATGTTAAGCAATGATATAGTCTACAATGAAACTCGTCTGCCCAATATACAGATTCTCTCGTGATTACATAGGAAACAGACCAAATTGAAACCGACGAAGCCGCAGATTTTAGCTAGTTAGTACCTCATCATGATTATTGAATAGATTAAAATTAATTATTAAAGTTGAAACTAACAGGAAGTCATATTAACTACAATTATTTACTTTAATTGCCAACAGATGGCTCTAATACCAAGAATCAATATTATAGAGGAGCTGAATCGCGCAATCAATGTTTTCCAATAGTTCTACAAATACTTAGCGTTCCACTTTACCGAGAGGTACATGCACAGTTTGTATGCATAAACTGTTCATGTGTTGTGTTTGTGTGTAGCTTTCATCTACGCTTCAACTTTTACATGTGTGCTGTACGTGGTTACCCCCCGTAGGAGAGGCGACTCCCCCAAAAATTGGCAGAGTCACCTTTGTCCGTGGAAGTGCACCTTTTATCTGAATCCCCACACGTGGTCCCTAGGTGGTGCAAATCAAGTGACAATCAACTGGTAATTATGTTTACTGGTAATTAACGGGTAGTAGACTTCGGCCGTGGTTAGTGACCACCCATCAGACAAAACCGCACCGCCAAGCGACCTTGCCGTGTCCCGGTGCGATGTCTGGTTACACCATTTCAGAGGGTGGGTCGAAATTGTTGCTCCTTTACGGTTTCAACCTTATGGAGCCTCATTTCACTGCCACCTCCTCACCGAAAGTCATTCGTAATCACGAGTGAATCGGTACATTGGGCTGGCGCGTCCCTTTGTAGACTGTAGTCTAGATTCGGTACAATCATGTATCATTGCTTAACATAAGGTTTGTTGAAGTCAAGCGTCAGCCTATTCAAGAATTAAAAAAAAACAATTTAGTGCTTGAAGTTATGTATAACACCTCCCGTGTTAAATGCTCTAATACTGTAAGTTATTAGGGCTTGCCTTGTCTTCGGAAGCCAATATTTATGGTTTCGACCCTACAACGCACTGAATTGTAATCAACCGCTATAGCGATTCGGTGCCAAACACTCGTATTTGGCAACGATTACACATCAATTTACGGTTTTGAGAATGTGAATATTATTCTGTGAACCTTACTCGACCACATGTTTTCAGATTATGGTGAAGAGTATGTACGTATGAATGAATTGTGCATGATTATGCTAGTGGCGCCGAGATGTTGGAGTGAATGTACGAGTGAGTGGAACGTATGTTCATTAGTAGTTCCGACCGTTTGCTAGGCATATTTCGCATTATCTTACTAGACGCCGAGGCGAGCGGACGTGTCTCAACAGAGTAGAAGTTTACCAAACAACCTTAGAACATTAAGACATTTTGGTTGGTGTTTTGGACCATGATATCTATATATATAAAAATCAATGTCAGTTTTCGTTGCAATTTTATAACTCAAAAACGGGCTTACCTATTCAAACCAAATGTTTAGGCATTGTTCGGACTATTTAGTAGATGGTTTATGTGAAGTTTGCACAAAATCGGTTTGAGCGGTTCTTTATTTATCACATTTTTTGTAAATTGTTGAGTGGGCTGAAGCTACCCGAGCGAAGCTGGGGCGGGCCGCTAGTTTATTATATGAGACTAGTTTTCGCCCGCAGCTTCGCCCGAGTGGTGTTAGGATAAAAATTAGCCAAGTGACAGATCTATAAGAACCCTTTATCATATATTTTTATTTGTTATTGGTGGAACCCCGTTTCACCCCCTTAAAGGGTAAGTTTTGAAAAATCCTTTCTTAGTGCACCCCTAGACTCCATAAGGAACCGATGTACCAAATTTGGAGTCTCCAGACTTAGCGGTTTGGGTTCTGCGTTGATATGTCAGTCAGTCAGTGAGTCAGTTTCTTCTTTTATATATTTAGAAGATAATGTTAGAATTTTTTGTAAGCAACTATCTGTGGAATATAAAAATAAAAAGTCATACCAATAATAAAAATATACTTAATATTGAGGAAAAATCACATCTTAAAGTAATTTACTTCTTTATTACCCTAAAACTCATTGCGCTCATTATATTCACACAATTAATCGGAGTTTTCTTTAATTTCCACTTCAAATTTTTTTTATAAAGTGTTATAAAATAAAATCACCGTCTTAAAGCCATCTGGCACACTAAAGCATATCAATAGTAGCACCTTAAGAAAATTCCAAACCGTTTTCAGTACATTAAACCTGTTATTGTTACTTCCGAAGTGCTGCTAGATCTAATTGCGAAGGGGAGTAACTGTAAATTTTTATTTTTATGATAATTGTATAGATTTTCGTTATGATTACTTGTTTTTTGTAAACATTATGTTTGGCTAATACTTTTTTGAGTTTCTTAGTTCGAAGAAAAAAACCTCATTAGCATTATCACCGGCAGCCGGTATTAGCAGCGGTAGCGGAGCGGTACGAGGCTCGCCTTAGAAAAATAAGGTCGTGGGTTCGAATCCTGGGCGTGCCCACACATCTTTGTGTGAATTGTTCCATGTCCGCTGCTCAATATCGGTAAAGGAAAACATCCTAAGGAAACCGGCATGTCTAAGATCTAATCATTCAAGGACATGTGACATTTACCAACCTGCACTTGGCCAGCGTGTGTGGATTAAGATCTAAACTCTCTCAACTCATAAGATAGTTGAGAGAAGACCCGTGCCAGCAGTGGGACACTAAAAAGGGTTGAAGTGAACATTATCAGTTCCTTGTTCATCTGTCTTCCTGTCAAATTCTCTTTCAGTAGGTTCGGTCGTGTCAAATATTTAGGTCTTTAAAGGCTTCCAGCTGTGGGAAGTTGACTTAAACATAAATTCGGCCGTTTGTGCAGCATCAATTCTTGCAAGGAAATGAAAACCCGAAGGCTACTTTTATTTTGAAGTGAAATCTTCTTTAGCGGCGTTGAGCACTTTTTCTGTAATGTGTATAAAATCTTAAACTCGCGTCAGGACACGTGACCTGATCGAAAAAGCGTAAGACGGATGGAGACGCAGGGCGCTTGCGCGAATGTTCGTGTATGTTACAGCGTGCCACGCGCATCCATGGATGGTGACAGAAAACAGTTAAATTTTTAATGTAATATAAATTGTCATGTTTGTGTACGATAGCGCAATAAATGAATATTGTATTCTACCACATAAATGATAGTACTTTTATACTGATAAAGCAATTGGTGCAAAATTATTCCCTAACCATTCCAAAATATCAAACATGCTCAACGTTAATAATCAAGTTTTCACTTCTGCCGGCACTCCCGGAGTGCAACCCGTCGTTTTTATTGATATCGTTTTGCGAAATTTGCCACGGCGGTTACTACCGAAAACAACCAACAACCGATCGAATCGTAGTTACGTTCGAGTGATTTTAGTGTCGTTTTGTGTAACTAGGTAGATATGATAAGGTGCGTCACCGTCAAGTGCAATTGTTTTTGATGTCATATAGAAATTGTTTTTTATTGTAATTTTATTTCTCTGTCCTATGTGAATCACTAAACTTTCTCAACTCGTAAGACAGTTGAGAGAAAACCCGTGCTCAGTAGTGACACACTAATAATTCTTTTTGCAACAACAACACAAAACCGACTTCAATTGTAGGTACCTAGAATTATGCGTTTAGGGCAATTGCACTAATAATTTTGGAAGGCTGCGCGCTTGGCGTAAACAATGACGCTTCTTTCGACATAGCTCAATAACTACTGGTCAGATCTTGATCAAATTTAAATGGGACCACACGGAAGCATTTACTTGCCAACAAAAAAAGAATCATAGAAATCGGTTCACGTATAACAAAGATATTAGGTAACAAACATAAAAAAACATACAGTCGAATTGAGAACCTCCTTCTTTTTGAAGTCGGTTGAAAAAGCACATGCGCCAGTGTCGATGTCAAGATGACAGATTGACGTTAAACCGAATCAAACTCGATTGATCCTGAACTCGATACTGTCGGTAGTAAGCCAACAGATATAAGTGGTATCTATAAGTAGAAGAGATATTTAACTATGTGTAGGTACGTAATACGCAATTAACAATAATTGCCCATAATGTTGAACACCTCGGGTCGCCGAGGTCGCTCCAGGAAGCCGTCGGCAATGTGAAGAGTCTGCTAGAATTCCTCCTGGAGCTGGGCTGGCAGTAGTTACGCTAGACCACCACGCAAAATAGGCGCCTAACTGACGTCGAGTTGCTGAAATCCAAGTCCACTACAATCTACCTAAAAAGTTAAGCGCGTTCCATCGTAGACGACCCGCCACCGCAAACCTATAATTTTATAATCAAACCTGAAAGCATTCTACTTCCCTAATTCGTTGACCTTTATGAAGAGTCATCACGAAAAATAAGGGCGTAAGTAGTGAATATAACGAATTATGACAACACCTCTATTATTTAAAATTCAAACAATACGTTATGGACATCTTACTTCGCTTAGTTTCGGGACAAAAGTGTACCCTAATTAGGGACATTTCGTGCATGTGGCGACTAATTTATGGGTATACCCCTTGGGATGGAGTTGTATATTACTTATTCTGGCAAGTTACTTTGCGTGTCCGTAATTTTGAAATTTTATATTAGGTAGTGCTTTCGTTTTTAAAGTCCCTCACCTGAAGCACAGAATAGGTAAGTACGAGTATGTAATGTCTGTTAGGTGCCACAATAGACAAGGAAACCGTCACGAAGAGACGGTACTTTCCATCCAATTCTGTCCAATAGTTTTTGCGTGAAAAAGTAACAAACATCCATACATTCTTACAAACTTTTTTTATTAGTAGAATATATTTCAAAACATTGTATATCAGGTCAAAAACAGATAGATTTATTTCCAATCGATTGTACATAATATATTTTACTTCACTTCGGGCAATAATACAAAATGCATATCTTGCTCAATACAAAAATAAACTCTATTTCGATACATTTAAAGCTGAAAATCGTTAATATTTCCGTTATATCTGTTTTGGACGTGCATCCAACCTATAACTCACTTCAAAACTTGACAAAAGTTGAAATTTTATCGAAATCTCGAAATATTTTGGAAACTTGTACGAATATCGATAGTTGAGTTATTTACAACTCGAATTTAAATGAAGAAATTGTTTGTGAATGTAGGTAATCAAAACTAGAATTTACTTTTGACTAGGTACCACCACAGATAATATAATACTTATCGGTACAGGGGGCCGATCAAAGGGATAGTCCTCGCCAGAAAACTTATTGAGTGGGTGTGGTTACGAGCAGCAAACAAAGTTAATTTAATCACACTATTAATTTGTTACGAAATGAAAATTAATACAACGAGTGGTAAGACAGTTCCTAGACCGATGTTAGTCGCACGGACATCTGTAGAGAACTGGGGTCAGTTCGTGTCGACAATCCCCACTCGTCGCCCGTGCGGACCTCAGGCTAGACTCTGTCGAAGCGTGTCGACACGACGCGCCGCCGCCTCGCTGTCAAGTCTGCTACCGTACTAATGACTTCTCTGACATACTTATTACCATTGTTCCACTGGTATTCAAAATTAATTAGAAAACATGGCTGAATAGCGGTGAAATATAAGGTCCCGGGTTCGAACGGTCGTGCCCACACATATGTATGTAAATAGTTTCATCGCCGCTCTTCAATGTCGGTGAAGGAAAACATCGCAAGGAAGGAATTAAACGTTACGGTAAACAAAAACTAAGATAAGACAATTTTTACCATCTGTCAAAATTAAATGTCAAGTCCCTATACAAGATGCGGGTGTTTATAAAATTGACTGAAACTGTGGACTCTCATTATATCGGTCAAACAAAACGAAGTATAGGGAACCCGCGTAAAAGAACATACAGCTGACGTAAATCATTAACGTACTACGAAGTCTGCAGTGTGTAGGTACATACTCAAAAAGGCCCCAACCATTACCTGAGATTTGATAAAACACAGGTCAAAGAACACCGGGTCCTACCAAGAATGATCCGCGAAGCTATTGAAATTAAAAAGACATCCTAATTTCAACAAATAAAAAGGTTGGGATATGCCACCAGCTTGGGACCCAGTGCATAATTTACTTCTACAAAAACCGAAGTAAAATCAACTCAGAATTCAGGACACTGTAAGCTCAGTTTGTTTAAATCGGAACGCAACTTAAATAATATTGTTTGTAGTAGTCAGTAATAATTGTGATTAATAACTTTGGACGTCAAATACCTCAGTCCACCTGTGACCACAAAGTCTGAAAAGACTTTGAAACGTCGGGATCTAAAATCTAAAATAAACCGCGATAAAATCTGCTATAAAATAGTTTTATTTCAATGTGTGATATTCGCGTAAATTTAAGAAAATTCTAATCCGTCTGTCTTCAAGTATATCAGTATTTATTGGGGAATTGGGTTTTATCATGTACGTGTGGTCATCTCTTATCAACAGGCAAGTTTTAATCAAGCGCGAATCTATTTTAATAGTTAACAAAAAGTGAATATAATAATATTTTCAAGAAAAGAACTTATAGTTGACATAAATAGTAATAGCAATCTAACAATCTTCGCAAACAGAACAATTTTGAAACTTACTCTAATATGACAGCAATAGGACAGACAAACAATTTAATATTAAACATACCGCTGAATTATAGCTCGCCTCATAAACGCGCTACGACTGACAGATGTCAACGCTGTCAGTTTTGCCGCCAATTTCAGACTGTTATGGCGACGATTAGGAACTATCAGGAATCTCTATATTTGCAAACTATTTGGAAAGATTTTTATGAAACATGTTAGTTTATTTATAAAGGTACTTCAGTAAACTTCGTAGGTAAAGTCCGTGTCACGAAAGAAGTCCCGCGGTTCAGTGGAACTAATTATTAAAGATCGGAAATGTTTCTCAATTTGCAAGAAATTATAACAATAAGAAAGAAACCTGAAATTATTATAATTAAAATTTGAAGTTGAGAGGGTGTCCTCTCAACTCTAAATTTTAATTAGACTGTAGAGTCGCCTAGCAGCAGCATCCTAGCGCCCCGGCTACGGGACTTCTTTCGTGAAAAGTACTCTACTTCGGCTGTCTTTTCTTTTTGGTTTCTTCTGTCGGGTATGTCAAAGGCATGTCACTCAGTAATTTAATGTAACTAAAGTAATTAACTACTTAAATTACTATCTTGGTGGTCTAGTGGTAAGCGTGGTTGCTTAATAACTGCGAGGTTTGATTCCCGTGACGAGCAAAAATATTATTTAGATACTCAAAAAAAGTAGTATCCGCTCAAAACTTGGAATTGTAGGTACCTGATGAACGACAACACAGACTACTAAGAGAACCTAGAACGACAATAAGTTCACCAAGTTCTACACCCTCTGTTATTACAGGCGTGAGTGTTGATCCGGTAATCAGGTGTAGCGTGAAAGAGACAGACAGACATTTATTTCATTTCTTTTTTTTTCAGTTAGAGGCCAAACACCCATTTTCGTGAATGTTAGCAGTTTTAGGATAATATTTGAAATGAAATATTAATAATGAAAACTAGGTTACTCACAATATGACGTCACCTGTCAAAATTCCCGCTTTAATTCCCAACCGTCGCGGTTTGTAATACCTGTCAGTTTGACGTGTTTATTTTATTAACTCTATGACAAGGCCAGAGATAACGAGACAATATGGTTTATGGTTTTATTTTTTAACTATAGTGACCCGCCCGCGTTTCGTACAGGTGCAACCAGATGTATATGTATCTTTTTGTATCAGTTTTTTCTGATATTTTGTTAGGGAACCCTTTTTAGTGTCTCGATGCTGGGCATGGGTCTTCTCTTTACTATTTTAAGAGTTGAAAGAGTTTAGGCCCTAATCCACACACGCTAACAAAGTGCAGGTTAGTGGATGTCACATGTCCTCAAATAATTAGTTCTTAGATATCCTGGTTTCATCGCGGTGTTTTCCTTCACCTATATAGAGCAGTGGCGATGAAATATTCACACAAAGATTTGTGGGCACGCCCGGGGATCGAACCTGCGATCCCATATTACTAAGGCGTTGGCGAATGTCACATGTCCTCGAATGATTTAGTTTTTAGACGGTTCACGGTTTCCTCACGATGTTTTCCTTCGTTACTGAGTAACGGATATGAAAAAATTCACACAAAGATAGATGAGCACGACCGTCGCTCTCCTCTTGATATACCTTGTAATTTATTTTTGACATTAAGAACACTTTGACATAATTTATATTGATTAATTGTTATTTGACTTCGCGATTATTATTTGAATTGTATTACTTTATTGATAATGTAATTATAATTTGATTGTGTAAATTTTTAATAGTTAATTCATTTATAGATTTAGTGACTGCATTGTACTCGTCTCCTAGCACGGCTTAGCGCGGACAATTAACTAGCCGCTGTTAATTATATTTATTTGTATTTAAAATTGCATTCTGACACAATGTAAATTGTTTATATAAATGAAATGAAAAATGAGACCTACTATAGATTATTATATTAATTATAGAGGTTCTCAAAAGCATCTCAAATATATTTTCAATCCTTTTCAAATATCTTGTAACCGAGATCTCACTCTATTTACTCAAAGAGACGTGAACCAAAGCCAAGACTTTCAATGAAATTAAATTGATAAAACTAAGGATTGCTTCAAATAAATAAAATATAAATTGAAACCGAATTTGAAATACACTCCAATGCAGTTTGGTTTTTAATAATATTTATAACTTACTTCAGAAACAAGTATGAAGGCTTTTGAAAGGTTTTAGGCTAAAAATATCAGGATTAGCAGACAACTCTAGGTAGGCGTGAATAATTGAGTAAGAAGGTGGTATTTCAATAAAATAACTACGGCAAATATCACATCACCCCAATCTCTCGATAGCACAATCATGAATTCTACCAGTTAATTACCGATCGTTAAGATTACGTTGGATTAAATCATAACGTTCACCGAGCACGTTATTGCATCTGCACTTCCCGACGCCACAACCGTCCAACACGCAGTGTCAGCCATTCTAAGATAGCCACTTCACCAGTGCTCGGTGTTCATTCGTTCGTTCATATTGACATTTTTGATTGACAGCTGACTTCAAAGACGGACGCGATGACAGTATAAAATGACAGCTACATACATGCTGATAAATACAGATATTCATTATCATTATGATAAAAAGGTGTATTCTTCAATATCCCCATTTAAATTTAAGGTTTTTGCAACCTTTATCAATTAAGAATGTACTTAAATTCGGTTGGAATGTTGCACTTGGCCAGCGTGTGTGGATTAAGGCTTAAACTCTCTCAACTCGCAAGATAGTTGAAGGAAGACCCGTGCCCAGCAGTGGGACACTAAAAAGGATCGAAGTGAAGCAAAAATTTTGTATATCGTTTACTTTGGACTTGAGCGTTACATTATTAATACTAGAAATTAACTTCTAGTATTAAATTGTTTTAGCCAGTTTTTGGGGGAGGCGAGGTAACCACGTACAGCACACATGTAAAAGTTTAAGCGTCTTTACAAATGCACACGTTAATGAAAGCTACACACAAACACGAAACATGAACAGTTTATACATACAAACGCGATTCGCTTCTCCAAAAAATAAATAATAATATTTGATTTTCAAAAGACACTATTGGTTACAATCAAGAACTCTACAATTGTACAAAAAGTCCGTATTAAATCTCTGTAAATTGAATGGAAACAAACAGTAAAACCAATGCGAGCCTAAGAATTAATTAAAAGCAGACTTTTAATTAAGCGAGTCAAAGGAACTAGCGTTTACAGAGTTTGATAGCGTTCTGAAGTCGATAAGGAAATGTTGGGAAAATTGTAAAGGTATATTCACAATGATTTTGTTTATTAATCATTTAATAATTATTTCTCACGGGTGTTACATGCCGAAATCTCTTGCTGAAAAATACACTAACATCATAATTGCACTATTGCACTATTCTGCTATTTTGATACTATAGATGTGTAAAGTGTTAGTGCCTGTTTCGACTTAGTATAATAATTTTATTTCAATTAGTTTTATTTTAGTGTTTAGTTTTAACATTTTTATTTTGTATTGTCAATTTTTTTATAGCGTAACATTTTAATTAACACAATTTTATTATTTATTTTTATTGTTTTTATTATTTGTTTGATTACGTTTTATTTTTTGTTTGTTTTAATTTTCAACATTTCATTTTTATTAGGTAGCTTTATTCTGACATGACATGACATGTTCACATGTTGTGGCGAAATAAATGAATTAAAATTATTTATCTTTTTTTAAATATTTTTTCAGAAAAAATACATAAAATAAATACAGTAATGTATCCCTCCAAACTGTATAACAGCTTGTTGGCGAGAGATTTATTAATAGTGTTCTAGGTTTATAATAGATGAAATAGTTATATAGATATGATTTGTCTGTCTATCATCCTGACATTTATAGGTACAACAAGTTTGAAAACTTTTCTATACAATATCCATTGCAGACTACACCATAGCTTATAATTCTTTTTGAAACAACAACACAAAACCGACTTCAATTGTAGGTACCTAGAATTATGCGTTTAGGGCAATTGCACTAATAATTTTGGAAGGCTGCGCGCTTAGCGTAAACAATGACGCTTCTTTCGACATAGTTCAATAACTACTGGTCAGATCTTGATCAAATTTAAATGAAGCATTTACTTGCCAACAAAAATAGAATCATAGAAATCGGTTCACGTATAACAAAGATATTAGGTAACAAACATAAAAAAACATACAGTCGAATTGAGAACCTCCTTCTTTTTGAAGTCGGTTGAAAATCAAGCATTGTGTCACCAAGTTGTATCCATTCCACAAGTTTTTTTTACTTAAGGTTTGCTGGTAGAAAATTTATGTTTAAATTAAACTCACCTGTGTACATTGCTGTTACCTATTTATAAAATAATTGTTTAAGTAAGTGTTTTGTGTACAATAAAGAATAATAATACATTTTTTATTAATTTCAGTAATTTTCCTGAACTCGTCCTAAGTTATAAAATGTTCTAACTGCTTGCGAGCTGATGTCGATAACAGTAGTTAATAATTCTTGCATCATTTCAATGTAAAGTTTTATGAAACGTTTCAGTTAACTAACTTACGGTTAAACATCATATTTTGTTTTAACCCTCGACATAAAAGCGAGTTTTAACTACTCTGACTCGTATAATATGTTGACACATCTGTTTCTAAATACATGATCTGTTATTTTATACTGTCATCGCGTCCGTCTTTGAAGTCAGCTGTCACTCGAAAATGTCAATATGAAAGAACGAATGAACAGCGAGCACGGTGAAGCGGCCATCTTAGAAGGGCTGACATCTTTGTGATGGACGGTTGCATAATCGGGAAGTGCGCACACAAACACGTGCTTGGTGAACGTTACGTTTTAATCCTATGTAATCTTAGCGATCTGTAATTATCTAGTAGAATTAATGATTGTGCTATCGA
Organism: Meganola albula; assembly: GCA_936450015.1. Lineage (NCBI taxonomy): Eukaryota > Metazoa > Arthropoda > Insecta > Lepidoptera > Nolidae > Meganola > Meganola albula. Next base: position 578,336 of record OW388168.1, read on the forward strand.
GAGATTGGGGTGAAGTGATATTTGCCGTAGTTATTTTATTGAAATACCGTCTTCTTACCCGATTATTCACGCCTACCTAAAGTTGTCTGCTAATCCTGATATTTTTAGTCTAAAACCTTCAAAAGCCTTCATATATTTATTTGTTTTTGTGTTCTGCTCAAAACTTAATAGGATTTTACTGGGTAGGTATATTCCGTAGTCCCCAGTCCGGCTGTATGTAAGGCGACATAGAAAAATTTTGATGATATTGATAAAAATCGCGATATTTCTACTCCCAGTTAACATTATTGATTTAAATATCTAAACCTTTGATTTAACCTAAAAATTCTTACAAAGATTGTTTGTTTTTGTTAAAGCAAAAATTTACTTCCATTAAATTGGACTTAAGATGTTATTTGTAATTGGGAATCGGGATTCAGGCCAATTATTTTTCTCATTACGCATCTATTTGTTTATGTACTTAACTAGCGACCTGCCCCAGCTTCGCATGGGTACTGTGTGTATACATAAAAACCTTCCTCTGGAATCACTCTATCTATTAAAAAAACCCGCATCAAAATCCGTCGCGTAGTTTAAAAGATCTAAGCATACATAGGGACATAGGGGACAGAAAAAGCGACTTTGTTTTATACTATGTAGTGACAAATAAAATTATAGTAAAATATTTTATAAAAAAATGTAAAAAATACATCTTTTTACGTTTCATCATTTTATTATTATTTTTTATATTCTTTATTGTACACAAAAACATATATACACACATTCGTATAAAAGAAATTCAATTTTATAAATGTATAAGTCTACAATGGAACACGCTTACCAAGAAATTGGGCTTGTATAGAAAATATATATATTTATCATAACCGACAATTAACGCGCTCACCTTTAATTTGCGTTTTGATAACGGTTGCACCGGTCGTGGTCGCAAGCAGACATGGGTTTAAAAGTTTAAAAGTATATATTGTATAGAAAAGTTTTAAGTGTTATTTTCATATATAGATATATTATTTATATATTTTATCGAAGTAGAATTATAACTTTCATCGTTACTGCGTGTAAAAAGGGTTGAAACCAGATTTAATATCAACAAATCTAAGAAAAGTGCTGACGTATTCTGCTCTTTAAGACATTGCCCCGACCCTTAGCAATAAATTATGCAATAATGTTCGAGAAACACATTACTGCCGACCCTTTGTTCAAATTAACACCATCTTAATATAACTAGTGTGAGAAAATAATTGAAATTACCCGAAAAGAATTATTATTGTTCAAAGCTGTTGGTCAGAATTGTGTTATACCTACCTAATTATATACGCAGGACAGCAAAGAATAGTCGGTTAGAAAATCTTTATTATATAATCTGACACCTAGTCTAACCACCTTGGCTTAGTCGAGCCGCATCCGGTTATTTTGGGAGCCAACCCCAGTAGACACGGGAAGGCAAGTGGAAATGATAACATGTATCACTATAATTATTATTTATTGTCACACTGTAGGAATATCGACATTGCTGTGTATTAGTGTTGTGGGTCGCCTCTAGTAGGCACTCACAGCGATTACTGAGCAATGTCCATGTTAGATACTGATGGGTCACACTTACTCTTGTTTTTAATTCTTTTTTCTTCTTTTACACTTTCTATTTATGTATTTTTTTTCTCTTTCTATGTGTTTCTTTTTTATCATTTGATTTTGTGTGTCCTGTTTTTGTCAAATAAATGTTTTTTTTTTCTTTCTTTTCTTTCTTTTCTTTCCTTTTTTTCTTTTCTTTCTTTTCTTTCTTTTCTTTCTTTTCTTTCTATTATTACATAGGTATATATTTTAAAATATTTATTTCTTTAAAGCTTGGTCAGGTACTTTTGAAAGTATAGAAGATCAACTGATGGTAGACTTGAGACCATGCAGAGAGGGTGGGTCGGAATTGTTGCTCCTTTAAGGTTTCTAACCATATGGAGGCTGATTCCACTGCCACCTTCTCACCGTTAATCATTCGTAATCAAGAGTGAATCGGTATACTAGGCTGGCGCGTTCCATCGTAGACTACATCAATGCTTCACATAAGGCAAGTTGTGGTCAAGCGCAAGCCTATTATAGCATTTTAATAAAATTTATAACCCTCAACGATGTTTTAAACCAAGCTAAGAACCAACTCATCAAAATTGGTTTATCCGTTTAAAGCGGTTTATCGGTTCTTCTACTAGCACAAACTTGTACACAGATACACGCGCGAATCAAATTTATAACACCTCTTTTTTATCGATGTTTATAATAGTCCAAGATCCCAGAGCGATTAGACATAACTTATTTTCACACGAATGAAACCTTAAGTTTTCAGTAGCATTATTAGAAAAACTTTTGACAAAAGCTCTGGTCCATCAAAAGTGTCTGACACTTATGGCATTGCTTTAAAATAATATTCTACATGATATATATAAAAATCAGCCATGTGAATTTAAGTTAAATAACTCTTATTTTAGTTACCTTTCTCATCTGGTACCTGCCCAGGTGTCACTCGGCAAGATTTCACAAGCGCATAGGTATTCAAGGCACACGAGACGCTACTGAAAACTTAAGGTTTCATTTGTGTGAAAATAAGTTATGTCTGATCGCTCTGGGGTCTTACTCTATGAAGAGTTTAGGCCGGCTACCTCCTGGTTTATTCAGTTTTCCTCATAATGTTTTCTTTCAGGATCGAACCCGAAACCTATATCTCCCTATTTCAAAGCCGAAGCCGATAAGGTACACAATCAAAGAGTAAAGAGTTAAAATTATCACTACTGATGTTAATGAAGACTTTATTCAACAAACAGTGCTCTTAATTAAGAGAAAACGAATTACCTGTTTTCTCATTACTCCGTCCGTATTTATGTATCTTATATGCTTGTAATAAGAGTTATTTTCAACTGGCAAATTTATTTTGTCCTCAATTAACAAGCTGAATAGTTTAAATATTTCGTGTTTTAATTGTTGATCGGAAATGTATTAAAGTGTAGGACAGAGGAAAATAAATACTGAATGGGAAATGAGTATATGAACAATGTCAATATTTATTATTAACTAGCGGACCCGGCAGACGTCGTTCTGCCCGGTAAAGCAGTGCCATCTACCGGGTCTCAGACCTACCGAATATAACCAATACTAAATAATAGGTATCTAACCCTGTTTTCGGCACTTCTTCGCTTTCTAAATTTTCTTTTTTTTTTAATTTTTCTCTGCGTAAGAACCATACTCGTACTTAAAGGAATATTAAAAAAAAGAATTAGCGAAATCGGTCCAGCCGTTCACGCGTGATGTCGTGACAACGGAAAACGGGTTTCATTTTTATATATATAGATTAGCTGTCTCAGCGAACTATGTAACAATTGTTAAACGAAGGACAAATTAGAGTCAAACGCAAGCCTAATGCAGGTTTAAAAAAGTTACAACATCGGTTTGATGCTACATATATTTTAGGCAACTCCTTTTACAGATTTTGGCAGCCGTGCAAATATTTATAATGTCCAAAACTTAGGCCACATATTAGTAAGAGACGCAAGCCATCAACATAATAAAAAAATCCATAGAACTGTTTTTAAAACATATAGAAGCAATTTAATGATTGGAATTACATATTCTTATTCTCCCATCTTTGTTCTTTCATCAGACAAGTAGAGATACAGCTTTGCACCACCGATATTTTATGGTATTTAAATATTCCACGGATACGCTTAGAACGAAGATTTCATGAAAATATTCCTACTGAGTTTCAGCAGTGTTTCTCAGTAACCTTCACTTCACTACACGGTAGTAAATGATATTGGATGTTATCATTATTCAACTCTAATTGCAACCCCATCTCCGTTCTTTCATCGGAAAAGTAGAGGTACGGCTGTGCGCCACCATTATATGGTGCAAATTCCACGGGTACGCACAAAGCGCTTTGCCCACTTTTACTTGAACTGCTAAGTCGTGGAATTCGCCGCTGGCATCTCTGTTTCCCGATAGCTGTAATCTACTTGTCTTCAAGTTATGAGTGAATCGGTATTTACTGGGTAAACGCGTTTCATTGTATACTGCATAGCAACAAGCAAGCTGTGGTCAAGCGCAAGCCGATAATTAAACAGAAGCGTTACTTTACTTATAGATAGACCGTTTAACTCGCGTATCGCCTATCGCCAAGATTCTGACTCCTCAAGCTGCACAGACAGTGATGATGATTCAAGCGATATGGATATTAGTGACGAATAGTCTTACATTACTTTTATCTGTGGTTAAATAGTTCTTTATGAGATTTAATTAATGTTTTATGACTTTGTACCTCAGATGGCGATACGCGAGTTAAACGGTCTATCTAGCATTACTAGGGCGTCTCGCTTTGTTCGACTTTAGTGAAAACGGGCATTAGAAATTTTAATATCTAACTTACGCTTTCTCTGTTGTTCACAGTAAAACCAAAAGCAGTAGAAGTTGTGACTGGTGACGGCAAGACCCTGGACAACGGAGACACCTTCGGTCCTCTTCTAGAACGAGCTGAGGTCACCCTCAAGTGTTCGGTCAAAGAAGGAAAACCTGTGCCAACTGTGAAATGGTACTTCAAGAAGAATAAAGAAGATGAATTGAAAGAATTACCTGGTGAGTGGTTATTTGTGTTGGGTTGATAATAGATGTCGTTAGTAGTTAAATATTTTGATATTTAGTTTAGAAATTAAACTCGAAACCTCGCGATTATTAAATGAACACTACTGAACCACCGAGGCAGTTAGGTACTCCGTATTTAAAAAAAACAAAAAAAGTTAAGTACTTTTCTCATTAAGCCCTTTAACCTTGAACTGATTTGAAAAAGTAAAATGTTACTCATTCTACATGATCTTTTATAAACTCGAAAACTACTTGAAGATAAATAATAATTGTAATAAATTTCGTGAACCCCATCAATTATTGTTAACAATTAATCTATCCTCTTAAAACAGATCCGGAATTAAACCGGACACGAGAATATCAATTAAGAGTTCATTCAGATCTAAAATTTCAGCGGATTTAACCATAAATTAATTTCAAACGGAAGAGGAACTGAATTAGGGTAGTTAAAATTTAATTCTGATTTATAATTTCTAATTTAGACAAAGCTGCACCGCCAAGCGGCCTTACCGTGTTCCGTTGCGATGTCTGGTAACACCATGCAGAGTGGGTGGATCGGAATTGTTGCTCCTTTAAGGTTTCTAACCATATGGAGGCCTCTGCCACCTTGTCACCAATAATCATTCGTAATCACGAGTGAATCGGTATACTGGGCTGGCGCGTTCCATCGTAGACTACATTTTTGCTTAACATTAAGCAAGTTGTAGTCAAGCGCCAGCCTATCAAAGAATGAAAAAAAATTCTGACAACTCACTTAAAATTTATGCTTTGCCTGGGTAGTCCAATGGCTAGCGTGTTCGTTTCATAACCGCGAGGTCCCCGGTTGATTCAAGACAGACTTGTCTAATAAATTTAGAAAATAATAATAACTTAGTTTTAGCTCATGCCTGTATTACCTGAAGGTGTAGACAGAGGCGAATATCACTCAAAATTCGCCGGCAATGTATTAGGTCCCATACGTAATAGGAGCGAGCCTATTGCCGTTCAGAGCACAATTCAGAGCATATTAGAAAAGTTTTTTTCTCAACCCAGGAAGTAAATATAGGAAATACAGGAAGTAAATATAAACTAACTTCTCAGAATAAAATTTGTCTCTTAAGCAGTGATAGTACTAACAAAACATTATCATTAGCAAACGACGAAATACTCGACTTTCAAATATGCCATTACCTTAAACCTAACGTTGGTATTGAGACTCTGCTAAATGGAATAGAAACAAAATTAGCAAATTTTACGCGGGAAGACTACTGTATTGTTCTAATAGGAGAGGAAGATTTCCGAAGAACAAAAAACTATTGCAATCTTGTTCGGCATATAAGAGAAACCTTAAAAAATATCCATCACACAAACATCATACTTTGTTTACCTACTTTCAAGTGCAATGATTACTGTGCAATGTTTAATTCTAGAATAGAAATTTTCAATAATTTGCTGTACATGGATATTGAGACACATAATTATGCTATATTATTGGACTCCAACTTCACACTATCTTACGACTATGCCATGTTCTCAAAGAAAACTGGCAGAATAAATAACAATGGAATCAAGAATATAATAAACAATGTGCAATTACTTATAAATGAAAATGTCTACTACGATGATGATCCCCTCGATACTGTCTATCCGGAAATAAATGAAGATAGCGCGACGACAAGACCTAGTGATTTTTTTCTTTAATTACATCCATATATTGCACCAGAATATTGCAGGACTTATAAATAAATCGGACCGGTTAACTGTTCATATTCAAGAGTTAACTAACTTTCGAAGAGATATAGACATTGTGTGTATTACTGAGCATTTTATTATGCATGGTCAAGAAAAATTGTTGGAAATTCCTGGTTTTAAGCTCGCCGCATCCTATGCAAGGGATACAAAACGAGGCGGAGCCTGCGTGCTAGTTAGAAGTGACCTACAATATAAAGAACTAACAGATATTGCGCGATTTTCTATTCCGGGTTCTATAGAGTGCTGTGCTATTGAGTTGGTCAATCCCCAGTTAGTTGTAATATGTTTATATCGAACTCCTTACACAAGTAATTTGCAATGTTTTTATGAAATATTAGTCTGTTTTGAAATCTGTCTGTAAAAATCCTAATAAGAAAGTAGTATTATGCGGGGACTTCAACATAAATATACTAGAAAGAACTAATGTAACGCTTGACTTTGAGTACCTACTATTGAACTACAATCTTAGATTAGAATTGAAACAGCCAACTAGGTTAAACAGTAAGACTTGCATTGATAATTTCGCTCACAATTCTCGTACAAAGTGTAAAGGCGAAGTTATAGATTTTTTTTTATCCGATCACACTGCACAAATACTACAAATAAAAGTTGACAAAACACATAGACTAAACTCTTGGCGTATAAAAAAACGCGATCTTTCCTTTGAAAATTTAATTAATTTTAAAAAACATCTAAGTTGCATTTCATTTTCTGAAATCTATTATACTGATTGTGCAAACACAGCGTATGATACTTTTATAGAATACTTTCGCTTGCTGTATGATCTCTGCTTTCCTCATAAATTAATCACAATTAAAACAAAGAAAAAGGTTAAATGGATTACACGAGGTATACGCATATGCAGTAGGAGACAACGCCATCTTTTATGGAAATACAGACTTAGTTCTAATAATGAAGATAAAAAGAAATTCAAAGAGTACTCTAGAAGATTTCGGAAAATTGTTAAGTTAACTCAAAAAGCTCAGAATAATTACTTTATCAAAACCTCGGAAAATAAATCAAAAGCGTCGTGGCAGGTTATTAACAATAAACCTAATAACTATGAGCCGATTTCCCAAATTAAAATTCATGACAACATTATTACCGACCCTCAAAAGATTGCGAACGTGTTTAATGACTACTATATTGACAGTAATAATAAAATATCTCATGCACCATTTGAAGCAGTTAATATTTCAAATAACTCAAATTCAATCTTTATCTCACCCGTTGTTCCCGGAGATGTAATAAGATTAATAAAATCTTTAAAAAATAAAAATAGCTTTGGATATGATGGTATAGCAACGAGAGTTATAAAATATGTAGCTAATAAAATAGCACCACATCTTAGCCACATCATAAATATTTCAATAAGCTCTGGAGTATTTCCCAATGGTTTAAAAACAACTATAGTAAAGCCACTTCACAAAAAAAAATAGTAAAGAGGAAATCTCTAACTACAGACCCATAGCTTTAGTTCCTGTGTTTTCCAAAGTAGTAGAAAAAACAATGTATGAATCATTTAATAACTTTTTAAACAAACACGATATTTTGTGCCATGAACAAAAAGGTTTCAGGAAGAATAAAAATATAAATTCAGCAATTTATGACCTATTAAAAACAGTTATGATAAGCGTGGACAATAGAATTCCAATCTGTGCAATTTTAACAGACATGACAAAAGCCTTTGACTGCGTCAGTCACGAAATTCTTCTAAACAAACTTAGCGCATATGGGATTAGAGGCAATGCTCTTAATCTTATGAAAACGTATATTACTGGTCGTTTACAATACACGGAAATAACTAGTGTCTGCCCAAAGAGAAAGTGCGAGAAGAGATATTTATCCGAAGGCAGAATTGTACAATCTGGTGTACCTCAGGGCAGTGTGCTTGGGCCACTTCTCTTTTTATTATATATTAATGACCTTCCACGTCACATCGGGAGCCCTATGGTATTATTTGCTGATGACAGTACTGCTTTAGTAAAATGTAATAATATTAATGAATACGAAACTGACATAAATAATATACTTAAAGACATTGTACTATGGCTTAATAGAAACAATTTAGTAATAAACCTACAAAAAAACAAACGTAATGCACTTCCGCCAACGCACAAAGTCAAATAATGTTAATGTAGAATATGACAATCAAAAAATTGATTCCGTAACCTTTGCCAAATTCTTAGGAATAAACATAGACTATCAATTAAATTGGAAAATTCAGGCAGAACAAATCTGCAAAAGACTTTATACGGCAGCTTATGTTCTATCTAACCTATCTAAAAAAGTTGACATTCAAACTGTTCTGGTAGCTTATCACGGTCTGGTTGCATCAGTTCTCAGATTTGGCATTGTCTTTTGGGGAAACTGTAGCTCAAGAAAAGATATTTTCAAGGCACAAAAACGCTGTATCAGGGCAATTTGTGGAATAAAGCCCACAGAGAGTTGTGAACCTATGTTTAAGTCCCTGAAAATACTAACATTCCCATCGTTGTATATTCTGGAAACTGCCCTCTTTGTTAAAGTTAACAAAAAATATTTTCCTGCAGTAGCCGAAACTAGGAAAGGACCAGTAAGAAATCAATACAAAAACCTTCTTCATGTTGAATCTTATAAAACAGCGTTACTCAAGAAAAGTTTATACTGTATGGGTCCCATTATATACAATAAATTGCCTAATAATATAAAAAATGCAACAATTCAAATTTTTAAAAAGAAATTGTTGGCGTTATTATTAGACAAATGCTATTACTCGGTTGATGACTTTTTGAAAGACGAAGGTTTCTGATTATGAAACAAATGACATACATAATTAATAATTTTACAATAACTTATTGCTTTAATTGAAATGTAATAATTTTTTTTTAATTTATTATTATACTGAATATAATTATTTGAAATCTTAGAATTGACAATGTACCTGAATATGTATCTTTAAATTTCTAGGACCATCCAAATTGACATGCTTACTATTGTATAAATATTCTATCTGTATAAATATTTTTAAACCTCTTAGACTAATTTAATTTTAAGAGACATTAACTTATCGAAATGGTCCTAAGTAGTAGAGATTATCATTATCATACCTAGTCATTGAATATTAAACCAAAAAATTGAAATATATTTGCATGCTAATTTTAAGGCGGAATGTATACGGCTCACACACATGTAATGACTTATATACCTATATTAATGTACCTACATTCTATGCAAATAAATTATATTCTATTCTATTCTATTCCAGGAGTCGAACCAAAAACCTCCGGGTTACTAAGCGATCACATTCACAAGACTACCGAGACAGTTAGAACACAATAAAAGACTGAAAGTCTAGTAACCATGCGGCGATGCTCGAGGCTTTCCAATTTTGCCTTGACGAAGGATTCATTGCCTTTAAGCCTATTGGCTCTCTTAAAAACCAAAACTTTACTCATAATCAATTCCCCTTGCCTTTTTCCCATTTCTATTGGGGTCGGCTCCCAGTCTAACCTGATGCGGCTAGCTACCAGAATTATACGAGCGACTGACATCAGACCTCGAAACCCGAAGGGAACCAGTAGCCGAGATGGTTAGACCAGGTGTCAGATTATATTGGCTTCTGACTACATGTAACGATTGTCGTCATAGATGTGAAAAACCAAAACTTTACTAAAAAAATAACCCAAAAAATAACAATTTCTACAATAAATTGCATACATTTATCATTCAACATTATCAATACCCTTCAATTTTGACGGAACCCAATGCCAACTCTTTCTAGAATCATCCACAATTCAGAGTTCCGCATTTATTTCTATACCATTTGTATGCAGAACCCGTCGGTGTGATAAATTACACCGCTTGGCACGTAAGCTATGATGCATTCATATCGAGTTTATGGTTCCGTCGAGATGTGCGGAAAACCATGTCTTTATATTGCAATAAAAAGTTACAAAACATTTTTTTTATTATATGTATTATACTGCCCCGGGCAAGCGTTTTCGCTTTTGCTTAAAATCGCTTCGTAAATAAGCCGTTACTTTTGGTTGAAAGTAAAAGATAAAAAAATGATTATTGTGGGTTATCCCTAAGAGATAGACATATACCATCGCGGATTTTTGTTGACCTTTTTAAGGTGTGAAATACTGTAGTACATTATTTTGATGCATCTCGTAGGGTTTAGCCAGCGATTGCAATGTAAGCACGAAAAATGTGTTAATTTACGACATCGCATCAGAAACATCTAAAATTATCAGTGTTTTTCGACTACATCATGCATGTATCATATACATAAACCTTCCTCTTGAATCACTTTATATGATAAAAAAACCGCATGAAAATCGGTTAGGTAGTTTTAAAAAATTAAGCATACATACGGATATAAGGGACAGGAAAGCGACTTTGTTTTATACTGTAGTGACTTGGCACCAACATCAAATACCTACTTATTAAATACGAATTACTTTATGCTAAGTAAATTTATTTTTTCCTTTGTTGTTCGATGTGAAGTCGGTGTTTCTGTTTTGTTAAAAAATATTTCCTCCAATTCCTCCCATTAAGCTTGATCTTCTGCAACTTTGGTCCAGTATGGTTCTAGAGTTAGCCGGACCTCGAAAACAGGACCCCGATTTTGGCACGTTAGATTTTGTCAATCGACATTTTCCATTTTATATGTAAAAACTAACTGCCGTCCCAGCGAAATACGTAGGTACCATGTGTCTCACCCTATTTTTATTCTGAAATAGGCTTGCGCGTGACTACAACTTACCTGATGTTAAGCAATGATGTACTCTACGATGGGACGCACCTGCCCAATATACCGATTAGCTCGTGATAACGAGTGATTTTCGGTGATTTTTAACAGTCCAGAGCGTGGGTCGGAATTATCATTTTTGAAACCCTGCTTAAAATTGTTACTATTATAAATTGGGGTGGGTGGTAAAGATGGGAAAATTTAGGATTGTATCTATTTTTAATACTACATCTTAAAAAAAAAAAAAATTAATCCGATTTTTTTTGTGGTGGATTTTTTTTTTTCACTAAAGCTTATGTAAAATAGATTACGACCGATTCTTAGACCTACCCAATCAATGTATAAAATTTCATAAAAATCGGTCAACCCGAATTAGATACTTAAGTCGAGTCCGATATAAATGCTACAAGCGCCAGAATCGAAGTCCAAGCTTTCCTAAAAGTCTCAAAACTCTTAAGCTATTTAAGATTTCCTCACTATTCTTAGAGTATTCTGAGTGGAAATGTAAGTTAGCCACTGCAATACTATGGATAAAACTTTGGAATTCTTAGCAAACTTTGTGACCGCTTTAGTTTTAGACACAGACTAGCTGCCCCAGCGAACTTCGTACCGCGTATTACTAATGTAATACGTATGTTATTTTTAATGCCACATTATACAAAAATAAAAACGAAAAATTTCGTCCTTAAATTAAAAAAAAAATTAAGGGTGAACAACCCTTATCACTTAGGGGTAAAAATAGATAGTAGCCGATTCTCAGAATACGCATATAAAATTTGGTAAAAATCGGTAAAGCCGTTTCGGAGGAGTACGGTAACAAACATTGTGACATGGAAATTTTATATAGGTGAAAATAGGTTGAGGTTGTTATCCATTCAAAGATAAGCAAATATCTAAAAGAGTCAACGACATTTGACATTTCATTTTATTTATGATTTATGATAGAATTTCAGATATGTAAAAGTAATAATTATTTGTGTAAAGAAAGATAAATAACTTATAATGTCGTTTCTCTTTTAATTTTCAGGTAAAATATTGATTTGCTATTTGTTTTCTCTTTATGTTATTTCTGTTTGTAATAAATTTGAATAAACTCTTTTAATTTTCAGAGCAACACATTATTTTACGATTCTTCCATCTTATATAGGTAATAGATTAAGTTTCTCTGTAGATTTAAGTACATTTTTACAACATAATGATACTATTGAAAAAAAAATCAACTGCGTTAAAAGTGAACCAAACTTCGTACATAACAAAATAATAATAATATAGTGGGACATTAACCCACACGGTCATCTGATCCCAAACTAAGCAGAGCTTGTACTATAGCAACCAGATAACTGGTAATATACTACATATCGTGACCATCCGATCTGAGACAGTGAGAAATGGACCACTGGTGCTGTTTGACGTCTTACGAGACTGGCTAGTCTTGTAAGACATAGTTGTTTATTATCTAGAAGTTTTTAATGTGCAAGAATTAATCTCAGAACCAAGTAATTATCAAAATACTAATACCATATGGGACAATATTTGCCATATAAACTGATTCACATAGTATTGTCTTAGATTTACGCGAATATCACACATTGAAATAAAACTACTTTTTAACGGATTTTATCGCGGTTTATTTTAGATTTTAGATCCCGACGTTTCAAAGTCTTTTCAGACTTCATGTACACGGGTGGACATGAAGTCTGAAAAGACTTTGAAACGTCGGGATCTAAAATCTAAAATAAACCGCGATAAAATCCGTTAAAAAGTAGTTTTATTTCAATATAAACTGATATTTTCCAAGATAGGCTTGCGCTTGACGTTAAGCAATCATGTGGTTAGTCTACTTAGTGCAACGGCTCACTCGTGATTACGAGTAAAAACGGAAGGTTCCATTAAATTCTGGGACATTAACACACACGGTCATCTGGTCCCAAGCTAAGCAGAGCTTGTGTTATGGAATTATATGAATACTAGCTTTCGCCAGCGGCTTCGCCCGCATGGTGTTAAGATAAAAATTAGCCAAGTGACAGATATATATAAGAACCCTTTATCATATTTTTTTTTTTGTTATTGGTGAAACCCCGTTTCACCCCCTTAAAGGGTGAGTTTTGAAAAATCTTTTCTTAGTGCACCCTTAGACTCCATAAGGAACCTATGAGCCAAATTTGGAGTCTCCAGACCCAGCGGTTTGGGCTCTGCGTTGATATGTCAGTAAGTCAGTTTCTTCTTTTATATATTTAGATGATTGAAACAATTTTTTTTTGCGCTGAGTCACCTTCGTCTGTCCTACAGAGAGTGCATCTTTAATTTGAATCCCCACACGTGGTTACTGAGTGGTGCAAATCATACAGGTGACAATAAACATCATCCACCAAAAAATAATCCAATATTCTCCAAATTTCCATGCATATATTGTATATGTTTTCACCATATGTCCGTGGTTTTCACTAAAGATGTTATCTGTTTTTACAAAAAAATCTTAATCAAAATTAAAAACAAAACTTCAATCATAGTATTGTCTTAGATTTAAGCGAATATCACACATTGAAATAAAACTAAAATCCGTTAAAAAGTAGTTTTATTTCAAAACTTCAACCGTTTCAAAATTGGAATGTCATGTTTTTATGTTACGAAAAATTCTTCGCGCCATTTTGTCTATTCGATTTTCAAATCGCTCTGTAAAAACTGGTTTAAACTGCATCATTCATCAAAAACATTCTAGTAAAAAAACGATCCACACGTTAGCTTAAAGGATTAAAAAAAGGTTTTGATCGATTTAACCGGCTGTCATCTGTCAGTTGTTAAACGAAAAAATAAAATACAGTTTGTCGAATTTGTGGTTTCCTACATGAAGTTATAGGTAAAAATGGAGACCGCAATTGAGAGAAAACTTTAGTGAAGTACCTACAGTCCGCGACGCTAAAGCTTTGCTTATTAATATAATTGCTTAAGTTGAGACTAGATGGCGTTGTGTGTTTGTGTGAAATGTTAAAATTTTATTGCTCCTCCTTTAAGGATCAAGAGCGACGCCGTAAAGAGTTTCTAGATTGGAACTAGTACTGATCTGAGTACTGCAGCTAGTTAGCTCAGACTGACTAGAATATGACGGTAAAATACTTTGAGTACCTTTTTTTTTGTTTTTATTCTTCGATAGGCTGGCGCTTGACTACAACTGGCCTGATGTTAACCAATGATGTAGTCTAAGATGGAATGCGCCAGCCCAGTATACCGATTCACTCGTGATTATTGGTGAGAAGGGGGCAGTAGAATGAGCCTCCTTATGGTTAGAAACCTTAAAGGAGCAACAATTCCGACCCACCCACTCTGCATGGTGTCACCAGACATCGCACCAGAACATAGCAAGGCCGCTTGATACCTAGTGTAAAATTTTATTAATTTGAAATATCCATTATTCTAAGTAGTTACTTACAACTTCAAAAATTACCCATGCATAAGATTATTAACTATTAATAATTAAATTGAATGACGCTGACAAAAGTTTTGGGTTTCTATTATAAAACTAGAAGTTTTCACCCGAGGGGTGAATTTAATTAAAACTAATTTAGTTTGTTTACTCAGTGGAATGTTTACTACAAAAAACAAGGTTGTTAGGTTCAATTCTTCAGCAGTGTCGAAAAAAATCAGAGTTAAAAGTGCCAAGAAAGAAAAATTTAACGAAATCAGTCTCTAACCTAGGAAAATTACAACGTAGTCCACTTAGAGCACCCATCTGAAGAGCACCTGCGTGAAGCGCACTTAGCCTGGTCCACGTAGAGCGCCTAGCCTGTTCCACGTAGAGCACCTAGCCTGGTCCACGTAGAGCACCTAGCCTGGTCCACGTAGGGCACCTAGCCTGGTTCACGTAGAGCACCTAGCCGGGTCCACGTAGAGCACCTAACCTGTTCCACGTAGAGCACCTAGCCTGGTCCACGTAGAGCACCTAGCCTAGTCCACGTAGAGCACCTTTCAATATTTTTAGCAGATGCTCTTCGTGGATACTAATTGTTACAAACAATGTTACGTGGGTTTATATTTTTATAAAATACATAACATTTCATCACACCTGTATTGCCCGGAGGTGTAGGCAGAGACCAATATCACCCACTTTTCACCGGCTATGTGTAGCTCCCATAGACCAGGTACATAGTGCGAGCCTATAGCTTCAACGAGCACAGTACCAAACTTCTATCTGCTTCTGGTGATAGTGTAGAATCTTTCTCAACCCTGACTACACTTTCACCTAATACAGGCATGACGTTAAAACTTTGTAACCCCCGGACGCATTTTTTATAACTTAGCTAAAATTCTTAATTAGTAGCTCTTAAATAAACAAAACCGCATCAAAATCGGTACAGCCGTGTTGGCGTAAATACATGAAAGACAGACAGAGTTACTTCCGCATTTATAATATAAGTACTTACTTAAGAACTTTCTGTGGGGGTTAGAGATACTCAAAATTGTGTCGCTCAAGTAGATAAAACCGTAGGCAAAACATAACTAATAATCCTAGACATCACAAAAACACATCAGTAATTATCTTTTTTTAAGTAGGTGTTTCAAATTGCAAAGCGAGACAGGGACAACGCTATTCAAAACGTACGTGCGGAAACGAGATAGTGTACAACATAGTTTCTCAAGTATTTGTCCCATTGCCCGATTTAATTAAGAATTTTAATTAATCTAAATTAAACGTACGGACAGCGATTTCCCTTGTCGCTTGAAGTTAAGGTAAATGCACACTAAAGTTCCTTATATAAAAGATCCTAATATTATTAGGCTCCGCCCAAGGCTTCGTCCTCTTAGGAATGGGTGAGAAAGTAGCCTATCTTTGTCACCAGACATCAAACCGGAACATGGCAAGGCCCCTTGGCGGTGCGGCTTTGTATGGTGGGTGATCACTAACCACGGCCAAAGCCTACCACCAGATTATTGTCACCTGGTTTGCACCACCCGGGATTACGTGTTTGGATTCAATTAAAGGTTGCAAACCCACGGACTAAGGTGACTCAGCCCCCAACACTGCTTAACACGTTAAACGTGCGTCCCACATATTACTTCAATCTTTTCATCATTATGTGCTGTTAAAAACGTAAATAATTTTTGAGTGTAATAGGAAGTAAATTATATCTCTTAATATCATGGAAAAATCAAAACTTTCAAGAGCCAGCTTTCATTTTTCGGACAAGTAGAGGTACGGCTATACGCCACCGTTATGTAGTGGAAATTTCACGGGTACGCACAAAGCAAGGCATAGCAAAGCTTTGCGTCCACTTTCACTGTGCGAACTGCCAAGTTGTGGAATTCGCTGTCGGAATCTATGTTTCCCGATAGATGTAATCTGCCGGTGTTCAAGTCACGAGTGAATTGGTATTTACTGGTTCCATCGTAGACTACATCATTGCTTCACATCAGGCAAGTTGTGGTCAAGCGCAAGCCTATTTTAGAATAAAAAAAGAGCCTCAGTAAGTACTAAGTAGATACTCAGAAAATTTTATATTTTTTCCAAAAACATATATAAACGGTTCTTTACTGGAAATACTTCTATATTTATTTCAGTAGGTGCTTTAACAGAGACTCTTGCACTGAGATAAACTCTCAATACTTTTACCTTTACCTTTACTAGATTACCCTTAGTGCGTACTTTATCGTTGCGTAGTGACCCATATAAGGGGCACAGACGTGTGAGGCTAGTTCATAGTGACTCAATTATAGTGGGCACTGGACGTTGAACGTGTTAATTTTTTTTTTCAAATTCTAATTCTAATTCAAAATCTTTATTGTGAACTAAGTGTAGAATTTTTGGATGATGTAGGTACATAGTAGGTTCTTAGAACTTAGTTACCTGTTAAGGCATTGCAATTTAATCGTCAAGCAAGCATTGATGTCGACTATAACCATTATACATTACTATGATTTCAATTTGTCCTTTGTTTATAAAAAATAAATCATGGCTCATAAAAATCAATTCTTCATAATCACACATTATATTATTCTTTCCCTAAAACAACCTTTATATTAACATTTGTAATATATACATCTGGCTACGTATATGTGCATACACAAGATGAATTATACGACCCCTCTATTCCTCTGGGTATTAAATATGACTAACTCAAATACAAAACGAGGAAAATAATGCAAAATTACTTGACCTAAATAGTTAACAATCGGTAGTTTCCATTTCTGCCGCCAGAGACCGCTCTTAATTAGTTGAGTTCCGCATAATTATTGCGGAAAAAGTTTAACTGTTACCATTCCAGTTTTTTGCTAGAAAATTGTAAGTATATCTAGATTTTACAAACACTGCTGCTTCGTTAGTCCAGTAAAAAGCGTGTTCGTCTAATAACCGCGAGGTCTCTTCGATTTCCGGGTCGAGCAAAACAACTTATCTAATACACTTATTTAGTCACTGTCGATGTATTAAATTTGACCCGTTGAATAGATGTGGTTCGTTCATACGTAAGTATGATGACATGAATAGATTCTTACTTATCTCCAAGATCTGCAACAGCACATGTGGGATTGTCGTCTTTACTCGACAATGTACCAGCATTATCTGGGGTTATAATATACTGATCTTGTTGCAACCGGTTCTAATTTCCGTGCGTTCAAACGATTTTACCATAATTATTACTGGGGCTGAGTCGCTTTCGTCCGTGGGTACACCTTTAATTGAATCCCCACACGTGGTGGTAGGCTTCGGCGGTGGTTAGTGACCATGCGCCCACCAGACAAAGCCGCACCGCCTAGCGGCCTTGCCATGTTCCGGTGCGATGTCTAGTGACACCATGCAGTGAAGGTAGGTCTGAATTGATGCTCCTTCAAAGTTTCTAACCTTAAAGAGGCTCATTCCACTGCCACCTTCTCACCGATATTCATTCGTAATCACGAGTGAATCGGTACACTGGGCTGGCGCGTTCCATCGTCGACTACATCATTGATTAACATCAAGCAAGGTGTAGTCAAGCGCCAGCCTATCGAAGAATAAAAAAAATCAGCTTTGATCCTCCTTCTTCTTCTTTGGTCCTCTTAAACTACTTTACCCGTGGTGCTTAGTCCATTTTTATGAGGCAATTTTAAACCTCTATTTTTTCCCTATGCTGTCTCCCGTTTTGCCTGGAGGGATGTGGTCAATCTAACTTACCAACCCCTCCTATTATCTTTCTGATCAAATTTTGTGCGGGATCGAAGACAGTTTAGGTGTCCCGGGACTTGGTTGGATTCAAATCCCGAGTCTCTTCACGGCGCCGCTGTCGATCCTGGCTTACAGGAGCAGGCAGTGGTGGGATTGCAGCCGTGGGTTAAGTCCCTATAAAAGTTCTGCAAGGTAGCTGGTAAGCCAAGCTGGTTGAGAGTAAGGGCGAGCTATTTTATCCCTCAGACGTATATTTTTCTAAGAACCATCTTTATTAATTCAGCTTTCGAATAAAACAAATCGCAAAAACAAATATTAACGAAATTTAATAACTGTATTTAATTTTCGTTAAAATATTTTCTTTTATGTTGGTAGCAGTGTATGGAAACTCCGGTGACTACATTTCCCTTTATGTTGGTACAAGATTAGTTTGTGAACTGCTAGCTTTCAGTGCAGCTTTCAGTGGAGCTTTTGTAAACTTTAGGCTAGGGTTAGTTTAGAAATTATGCTTTACGCTGTGAGATTTTGAATAACTTGTTAATCTTATTTCATTAGAAAATTATTTTACAAAATTATTGACCAACTTTTTAACCCCAAAAAAAAAAGAGAAGTGTAATATGTTTGAGCGTGTTCAAGTTTCTGGTCTCGTACCGCCTAAACGGGTAAAACAGTACAGATGCGGTTTTTAATTATAAAGCTGACCATCTGATTTCTTTCATATCGTTTGATGTTTGTCCCGTCGTTCAGAAATCTAATAAGATTTTAAAGAATACTATGGTTTTTTCCTGCGATTCTCGTTTAACTTATTTATTTATTGACTCTAAGGTGGAACGAAGTTTCCCGAGTCAGCTAGTCAAATATAAAATCAATAATTATGTACCTATGTATTTATAAAATACTTTAAAGTAGTTTTTAAGTTCCTAGAACCCGTAACACAAACAAGTATAATTGCTTAATTTTGGAACTAGATGGCGCTGTGTGTATGTGTGAAAATATTGTTATTATTAAGTACCTATAAAAGTCGTCTGTAGTGGACAAGCAGCCGCATTCGTGTCCGTATCACGTATCAACCACAATTTACTATTAAAGCTTCCTGAAAGGACCTTACTTAATTTGTTTTCGGTTATAAATTCTTGTTTGCCAATATTTACTACTTTGCTTTTGTGATCCAGTGGACGGCGTGTTTTCTTTTACCGGGTTTAGTCCTTGATGGCCCTGGCCAAGTCCTTTTTTTGCCTCTGGCAACAATGTTGACAGGTCACTTTAATAGTCTTTGTTATTTAATTTTAAGCCCATTTACCCTCTTCATACATATCATATGGTGTTATACAAGCATTATTAGTGCATAATAGCAAATTTTAATATAATATGTTACAATGAAACGTCAGATCGTTATAAAATTTTCAAATTTCACTGTATTTTAGAGGTAAATTCATTGTTATCTCGTTGGATATTGTTTAATGAACGCTTATTATATTGCTATTATTATATTTTGCATTTTCATTGAGTTGCAAAAATACGTTTTTTAATTTTTTTTTTAACGAAACCCAAATTTCAAACAAGTTTTTTTTTTTATTTAAGTACGTGAATTTTATTTACCTAAATTTCAATTTTAACTCCTGACAAAATAAAAAGGTGTTATTAGTGTTACATGATGTGTACTTATGTATATCGGCGAGCTCATAGGGCTACGGTCACCAGATACACCTCATTACCTTTGCATCTCGATGGGACACAAAATACCACCACAGAAAGTTAATCAATATCTTTGACAATGAATAAATATTCTGGGACATTAACACACACGGTCATCTGGTCCCAAGCTAAGCAGAGCTTGTACTATGGAAACCAGATAACTGGTATATACTATACATATAATACTTTTCTTTTGTAATATATACTTATAATAGATATTTACACCCAGACTCGACACAAACACAAATGCTCAGCACTAATGTTTGTCTCGGGTGGGAATCGAACCCACGACCTTAAAAGTATCTTATATGAAAAGCAAGTATGTTATGTACCACGCCACCGACCCGTCAATAATATCAATAAAAATAATAATATTTTCTTTTACACAAATACAGCGCCATCTAGTCCCAGAATTAACCAATTATATTTTAGGTCTTAGCTTCAGAGTCTCTCGCATTAACCCTATAAACCATTCTTAATTGTGCTTCAACTATTTTTAGTATCCCACAGCTGGGCACGGGTCTTATTGATGAAGGCCAACAGTCTCTCAACTCGTAAGGTAATTGAGAGACGTTAGGCCTTTTTTTTATTCTTCGATAGGCTGGCGCTTGACTACAACTTGCCTGATGTTAAGCAATGATGTAGTCTACGATGGAACGCGCCGGCCCAGTGTACCGATTTACTCGTGATTACGAGTGATTATCGGTGAGAAGGTGGCAGTGGAATGAGCCTCTTTAAGGATAGAAACCTTAAAGGGAGCAACAATTCCGACCCACCCTCTTTGCATGCTGTCACCATACATCGCACCGGAAAACCGCAAGGCCACTTGGCGGTGCGGCTTTGTCTGGTGGGTGGTCACTAAACACGGCCGAAGCCTACCACCAGTTGATTGTCACCTGATTTGCACCACTTGGGGACCACGTGTGGGGATTCAATTAAAGGTGTACACCCACGAACGAAGGTGACTCAGCCCCTTAATCTACGCACTCTAGCCAACTCTAGTTGGTAGATGTTACATGTTCCCGAATTATTTCTTAAACATGCCGGTTTGGATG
Organism: Meganola albula; assembly: GCA_936450015.1. Taxonomy (NCBI): domain Eukaryota; kingdom Metazoa; phylum Arthropoda; class Insecta; order Lepidoptera; family Nolidae; genus Meganola; species Meganola albula. The sequence goes on from OW388168.1 coordinate 599,298, forward strand.
GAATTACTCGAAATATTTTATTAAATTTCAGGAACAGTAACAACGAAATTCTAAAAATGTAATTTAATATGCTTTCATCTTACAATATTAGGCATTTGATATATTGGCCTATAAAAATGGTAATTTGCGGACAAAACGATATGAAACAGCCCGGGAGATATAGCTAGCCCTCTGTTATGTTGGCAACGTTAAGATGTATGAAAATTAATGAGGTATTGTGAAAAATACAGCGCTGCCAACACTTGTGTAGAATATATTTTTACTTATTATTTAGCTCTCACGCCTATTAAACAAAGGTTTGTAGAGGTGAATATCTCCCACTTGCCGTCAGCTTTATTTTTAGGTCCCATACGTTATAGGGGGTGAGCCTATTACCGTTCATGGGGCACAATTTAAGACTTTGAGCTGACTATCTATATTATCACAAAGCTGTGGAGTTTGTTTGTTGGAACGCAATAATCTCATAAACTACTGGTCCGATTTAAAAACACACATTTTTTGGTACACTAGGCAGGGGCGTTCCATCGTAGACTACATCATTGCTTAACATCAGGCAAGTTGAAGTCAAGCGCCAGCCTAACGAAGAATAAAAAAACATCTTGCATTGAAAGGTAGCCTATTTTTTGAGGAAGGCGATAAGTTTTTTAACCCACTGCTGGGTAAGACAATTAAAATACAGACAGATAAAATGTAGTAAAAAAAGTATTTATACCCGTATTTTATGGCTTTTTAAAGATGGCTTTTCGCAGAAATCTCTCCCCGCTTTACACAAAAATAATACCTTTGATCACGGTAGCGGCCTTGCCTTTGAAACATAATGTCGCTGGTTTGATTCCCGTTCATACCCATATATTTTCGTGTGAATTGTTTCACAGCTGTTGCTCAATATCTGTGAAGGAAAACATCGTGAAGAAACCGGCCTGTCTAAGAACTAATCATTCGGGGACATGTGACATCCACCAATCCACATAGGGCCAGCTAATTTTGATTCAGGGGTAAACTCTCTCAACTCGTAAGATAGTTGAGAGAAGACCTGTGCTCGGCAGTGTGACACTAAAACTTATTGAAGTTAATAACTTTTTTTGGTATTTGAGTAAGTACAAAAAATTGGGGGCTGAGTCACCTTCGTCCGTGGTGTACCTTTAATTGAATCCCCACGTGGTCCCCGGGTGGTGCAAATTAGGTGACAATCAACTGGTGGTAGCTCTTCGGTCGTGGTTTGTGACCACCCACCAGACAAAGCCACACCGCCAAGCGGCCTTGCCGTGTTCCGGTGCGATGTCTTGTGACACCATGCAGAGAGGGTGGGTCGGAATTGTTGCTTTTTTAAGGTTTCTAACCTTGAAGAGGCTTATTCAAGAAAAAAATCACCCTTTCAAACATTTAACGTCACAAGACGTTAAGTGCCAAGTTTCATAAACTTATTCTGATTGATTTAACTCCTATTTTATGGGTGCTGCACACTGACGCTTAGTTTGTTAGGACCATCGTACACTAAAACATAGTTTCCACCCGGACAAAAACATTTTAACCTCTTCCCCCCTCCTTCTAAAAAGAGGGGATAAATAATACAAAATGAAGTAGGTATAGGTAGGTAGGCAAAATAACACAGTTGACAAAGTATGCAGTCTGCAGTTACATAATGGTTAGAGCCTTTTTGAGTATGTTCAATACCCAAAAAGGCTCTAACCGTTAGGTAACTGAGATTTGATAAAACACAGGTACTCGTTAAAGAACACCGATTCCTACCAAGGATGATCCGTGAGGCTAATAAAATTAAAAATCTAAATTGCAACAGAGAAAATGGTTGGAATATACCACCTTGGGATCCAGTGCTTAATTTACTTGTACATACTACCAAAATGTCGGTCACTAAATTAATAGTTTAAAATAATTAACAGAAAATATTGTACACTAGCATTCCCACCACGGCTCCGCGCGTATGTCGGTTATCACGTTAAACCATTGACTACTTTTAGCGCAGATGGATAAAAACTATGTTATATATTTCCTAGATCCTTTCCTAGATCTAAAACTATCCCCATTCCAAATTTTACCTAAATCGGTTCAGTAGATTTGGCGTGAAAGCGCAACTAATAGAGTTAGTTTTGCATTGATAATATTAATTAGTTATTAAACTTTATACTGGCTACAACATTCTGGCTACTCTAGCCAGTAGATTTGATAACCCTTTTCTCAGGCACTGGACAGCTATGCATGTAAGTTGAAGAGTGCCTGAGAAAGGCAGTATACTTTTATATGATATTATGTACCTACTAACACTAGTTTTTAAGAAATATGTTATGGAAGAAATTCCGAAATAAACGAATTATTATTATGATATATGTCGCCCTAATATTGAAAATGTTGCTCATTTGAATGATGTAGTACATATTACGTACCTGCATAATGTGCGAGGACCCTAAAGTCTTTGATATTTCGACCGATGAAACGAACTTATTTTTCAGCCATTGGCTGACAGTCAGAAGGTTTTCGACTGATTGGTTCCCTTTCAATGTCTTTTCAATTCAATTCGTATGACTGGGTTCTGATCTGTGAATTCTTTGAGTGCTTAAATACATATTATGTAAAAACCAATATCCTACGGGCACGGGTTGACTCTCAACTACCTTAAAAGTTGAAAGAGCTTAAACCTTAATCCACAGAGGCTGACCATTGCGGATTTGTGGATGCCATCTTCTCACCAAAAATCATTTGTAATCACTAGTGAATATTGGGCAGGCGCGTTCCATCGTAGACTACATTGTTTGTAGTCAAGCGCAAGCCTATTTTTTTATTAAAAATATGCTAATTGACGGTGAAACTTTGCTTGCGCGATTCAGGATTTCTATGACGTCATGTTTCTTAACTAACGTGAAAAACATAACATTTCCATGGCAGTCGCATTAATTCAAAACTCCATAATAAGCTAAACTTGGTATGTTAATATAAAATCTACGATTATGAAGTGTAACCGTCCATCTGTTGCGACGGCCTCTCATGAAATATGCATTCCGTTAACAGTATTGTTCAAAGATTTCAACTGTAAAGGTTATTTTGAGAAAACTAAGTTTTTAGATGACAGGTGTTTCAATACTTGTTTTAACCCCCGACAATAAAGAAGGGTGATATATTTGTATCTGTTTACAAAATAGCTATTCAGGGGTATCATTAAACTTCTGATTCAAAGATATATTGAAGGTTTTTTTTCATCAACAAAATAAAACGGTTTGGTGGTAAACGTCGAACTGATTTTTTAAATAGCAGGTCAAAATTAGGAATGTTACCCACTTACATAATAATAATAATATAGTGAGACATTAACACACACGGCCATCTGATCCCAAACTAAGCAGAGCTTGTACTATGGAAACTAGATAACTGATAATACACTACTTAAAATACTTTTCTTTTGTATATACATACTTAAATAATATCAACCAGATTCAAGACAAACAGACGTGTTCATCACACAAATGTCTGACTTGATTCGGAATCGAACCCACGGCCTGCGGCGTAAAAAGCAAGTATACCATACTTATCTACTTATTTACTTACTTGCTCGACAAAAACATAGATGATGTAATGAAGGTGATTCACCTGTGCCTCTGAAAGCAAGTTAAGCTGTCGTTCCCGCGCTCTATCTCTCACCGGTCGAAACGTGTAACAGTGCAACTAAAAATTATCTTTTTTTTTAATTTTGAAATTGTCATCTTTAACACAGGTTACTCTGTAGTCTAGCTAAGATGACAGTTGCAGTCCGCACTGCGACTATAATAATGCATATTGTTATAATCACTGTAAAGAACATTGTAATCATTAAGTTTAATAACTGTTTCAATAAACTATATTATTATTATTAATTTCGCACTGACGGCCACTGATTGTGGCAATCGGCTACAAAAGGCAAAAAAAAACCTTTTTTCTAAACACAAAGTAACAGTTACCAGATATTTCGATCTGATATTGAATACAGCTCTACCACAATCATACGTTTGCTGAGCAAACAGAACTGAGCTTAGATAACGATATGCAAACTGGAGTTCTGTGAAATAACTGTATGTTACTGAAACTGCTGAATAGGACAGTTGTAAGATTTGCAGTTACGCCTTTTTGTTTTGTGACCCAAAATTTTCGACCACACAATAAAGTGCTTTGGGAATAGATTTACGTTTTTATTTTTTTTTATTCTTCGATAGGCTGGCGCTTGACTACAACTTGCCTGATATTAAGCAATGATGTATATTCTACGATGGAACGCAGCAGCCCAGTATACCGATTTACTCGTGATTACGAATTATTATTATTATTATTTCCTACGCAGAGAAAATGAAAAAAAACTATTTCCTCCGAAACGACTTGACCGATATTTATGGAATCTTATCTTTGTTCGATAGATCTGATAACCTATTTTCCGATCCGGTAGATGGCACTGCTTTACCGGGCAGGAAGTCGTCTGCAGGGATCGCTAGAAAAAATAAAAATATGAATAATACCTAATGAAAAGAATAAAAATGCTCGCAATGTTTTGACTGGCCTGGTGGCGTAGTGGTTAGTAACCCTGACTGCTACGCCGAAGATCGTGGGTCGATTCCCACCCAGGGCAAATCCTTTATGTATATTATAGATAAATTTGGGTGTAATTGATTTAGAATATACATATGTATTAGGGATAAATTATTACACCCAGACACAGTATGTATTAAAAAAAGTATTTAAATATTATATCCGTTCCTAGTACCCATAACACAATCAAATATAATTGCTTAATTTGGCACTAGATGGCGCTGTGTGTATGTGTAAAAATATTGTTTATTTTTATTCTTGAATAGGCCGCTTTACTACAACTTACCTGATGTTAAGCAATGATGTAGTCTAATGTACTGCCAATCAGCCCAATTTACTGATTCACTCGTGATTACAAATGACTTTCAGTGAGAAAGTGGCAGTGAAATGAGGCAAAATAAATACACGAGAGACGCTAAAATTTAGGTTAGACTTGTCAAACCGACACAAATTTAAGCAATTTTAACGATTTTTGGCGTCTGTTGTGACAAGAGAATAGCAAGCCATACCAAGCGAGTGTCAACTTATCGCGCACGTGTAGTACACCTATTTTCGTGAAGTATCCTTATTTATTCTGTAAATTGGAAAACCATGAATCACATTACACCCCCTCATTGTTCGGGATACCTTTCTATTTCAATATAATAGAAACCTTTTATATCAAAAAGATTGGGTTAAATGACGATTGAATCGAAATATACAGTCGAATTGATTTATTGGTCTGCTTCAACCGACTGTTCAAGAAAGAGGTTATATTAGGAGAATTTAATAGGGGAGACATCTTGCACCTTGTTATGTTACCAAATTAGTATTACATTCACTTCACACTTCACTTCAACCCTTTTTAGTGTACCACTGCTAGGCACGGGTCTTCACTCAATTATGTTAAAAGTTGATAAAGTTTAGGTCTTAATTCACACACGCTAAGTGCGGGTTGGTGGATGTCACATGTTCTCAAATGATTAGTACTTAGATATGCCGGCTTCCTTACGATGTTTAACTTCACCGATATTGAGCAGCGGAGATGAAACAATTGCATCCCGCGACTTTATATTTATAAGGCGAGGCCCATACCGCTGCGCCACCGCTACTCTTTTACCTTATCTGTGACCAAATCTTAGTTTTCTTGTGTAGGGCTGCTGTATAACTTAGCTAGTTTATAAGTTATAAGACCCAGCCCGAGCAGTGGAAAACTAAAAGGTTGTTATTTTAGCTTATACGTTAGCTATTACCCAATAATTTAACACAACAAAATTTTTAAATTTGTAAATTATACATATTTTTCATTTACCTCTAAATTGCTCACCGTCGAAAAATAAAAGATCCGATCGCAATTCACCACAGAACCGCGTGACCGGGACAGTCTATAAATCTTTGTATTTGCGGTCAGTGTACGTTTTATTTTGCCTATAGGTTATTTAGGAGATTCGCAGGTGAAATTGTATTTGTTTTTTTAGAGAGTAAATTAGAAGCAAAATTACCCTCTTAATGTCCCACTGCGGGGCACTGGTGCTCTTAGAGAGTAAGCCATTAATAGATTGCTTAAAGAAATGCTGATTGCTTCAAATTGTAAGAACCATAGATTAATTAAATTTCGTCATAAAGGTGGGATCTTGGACTTTTGGGATCCTTCTCGTGGTGAAAAATAATAGGCAGTGGACTGTATAACTGTTTATAATCTATAAAGACCACGTTAAATACAAATTGACAAAGCCGCGATCAAAGAATTGTGTGCTTGCGTGTGACTGTGCGCAGGTAAAAGTGAGGTGGACCTCGAAAAGGTCGCTAATAGTCCTATTGAAACTATCGAATTGTTGTAAAAAAAAAGTTTTAAGTAAAAAAGTATACAAATGTTTATTGTTAAAATTAATATTTATATAAATCAACATGATCACTAGTCTCCACACTAGGATCTCCTGTGTCGAGGAGGCTAGTCTCTTTTGTCATGATGGGTCTTACAGTAACTTACTTTTGCAATAATAACAAAAAAATCTATAGGTTAGAAGTAGATACGTGTTGATTAGATTGTCAGAAAAAAAAATTGAGTAAATACATGTAAAAAGTTTCTTTGGTAGATAAAAGAAAAATCTAAAATTTAAGCTTGATATCTTAAAAATTGAGCTGGCGCATGGGGGTGGGATCCCTTTCCCATTTAAAATGCATTGAATTTTTTTTTTATTAATTTTCAATCTAAAACATAGATTTTTTTAATATCCGTTTTTATTATCTTATAGGAAATTTTCTGACAGTAGTGTTGATATGATATGGTTTCGTCACGATGTTTTCCTTCACGGATATAGAGCAGCAGCGATGAAACAGTTCACACAAAGATGTGTAGGCACAACTGGGAAACGCACCCGCGGCCTTGTATTTCTAAGGCGAGGCCGTGCCACTGCGCCATCGCTACTCGCAGACGTGAATATCATCTCCTTTCTTCCGGCTATGTTTAGGTCATAAACGTATTAGTGGTGAGCCTATTACTGTTCATCGAGCACAATTCCAGATTTCGAGCAGCAACTATGAATTTACAAACGTATTAGAAATGTTTTTGGCTCGACCCGGGACTATTAACGTGGTTATTCAGCGAACATAATGATCAGTGGACTATGGAGGCAATTAATTTATTTTTTCCTTTTTTTCAGGTGAGATCCAGACCCCTAATAACCAGACAGTCACCAAAGTTCTCGCACTCACTGTCTCCCGTGAAGAGTTAGGGGGTGAACTAACGTGCGTGGTGTCTTCTAAAGCGCTGGATGAAGATATCGTGAAAAAAGTCAAGCTGGATGTCAGAGGTATGTTAGTTAATTTGGTTAAATGTAGAAGTGAATTCAAAGGGATGTTTCATAAATAGTGATAATAATATGTCAATGCGATAAAAAACAAAGACAGATCATCTATATTTCGAATATTGAGTAGGTTGGATCTATGAAGGTACATAAAATTAATAAGAGACAGATTAGTATTGTCTTAGATTTACGCGAATATCACACATTGAAATAAAAGAAGGTTCTTGTCAAAGAAAACCGGTTCCTACCAAGAATGATCCGTGAAGCTATTGAATTTGAAAATCATCCGAATTTTAACAGAGAAAATGCTTGGCATATACCACCAGCTTGAGACCCAGTGCTTAATTTACTTGTACCAAAACCCAAGCAAAATCAACTCAGAATTCAAGACCCTATGAGCTCAGTTTGCTTAAATCGGAACGCAACTTAAATATTAATGTTTAGAGGTAGTCAGTAATAATTGTGATTAATATTTTTGGACGTCAAATACCTCAGTCCACCCGTGAACATGAAGTCTGAAAAGACTTTGAAACGTCGTGATCTAAAATCTAAAATAAACCGCGATAAAATCCGTTAAAAAGTAGTTTTATTAGAAATAGATTATTTAGTAAAAGGTACTGTATTTAAAGGTTATCAAAATATTCCAATGTGTATTGTGTTAAGATAAATAATTAAAATCTTTTTCATCATCATAATGATATGGACTTAGGCCTTCCCTTTCGAACGCCACAGCGATCGGTTGCCGTAAGCATCCATAGGATCCCCGCAATTTTAATAATACATATTATCAGTCCACTTTGCAGCGAGCTGGCCGACGCTGCGGCGACCATTGCGTGTTCTTCACTCGAGGACCTTTATACCCCAGCGGTTATCGGTTCTACGAGCAATGTGGCCTACCCACTGTCACTTTAACTTGCTCACTTTGATCGCTATGTCAGTGACTTTAGTTCCTCTGCGTATTTCCTCATTCCGGATCTTATTACGCAAAGAAACTCCGAGCATAGCTCTTTCCATGGCTCATTAAGCAACCTTTAGCATATTTCTAAGGCCAGCTGTGACAGTCGGCGTTTTGGTTCCATATGTCATCACTGGCAACACATAGACAATTATTTTTATTCCACATAAGGTCTTAAAATACATCACAGATTATATTATATACAAGTACGATTTTGGACAAACTTCTATATATGTAACGCCATCTATGGAGCCTTAAATGAACTAAATTTCATTTGTTCGGGATGGGACCTCATGCTTATACTATTATTTATGATCTCGTAAAGTATAAAATTACAAAATAATCGCTAAAATAATAATAACAAAGTCGTAAGTTGTAAAAGCGTCCCATTAAGTATAAAACTCTTTATGTCGTTCTGTAAAGTAGCTTTTTGTAGTTCCGAGGTTGTTAATAGATGCGGTTGGAAACATATCTCTTATAACATGTGTCAGATGAACAAGGTGTAATTTCAACTAGGTCGATATGTTTTACTTGCATACAAATAATAATAATGATTACAATTAATACACTTCTCAGAAGTCTACAGTCAGAAACATTCGTAGTCACTATGAATCGGTATATTGAGCAGACGGGTCCCATCGAAGACTACATCATTGCTTAACATGACGGGCCGGTGGCGTGGTCGGTAAGATACTTGTTTTTCACGCCGCAGGTCCTGGGTTCGATTCCCACCCGAGACAAACATTAGTGATGAACATCTGTTTGTGTCCAGTCTGGGTGTAAATATCTATTATAAGTATATATATAAACAAAAGAAAAGTATAAATGTATAGTAATACCAGTTATCTGGTTTCCATAACACAAGCTCTGCTTAGCTTGGGACCAGATGGCCGTGTGTGTTAATGTCTCAGAATATTTATTTATTTACATCAGGCAAGTTGTATTCAAGCACAAGCCTATTTCAGAATAAAAAAAACAGTTCTAAATACCTGTTTAAATAATTTCAAAGCTTTTTCGTTTAAATTTGGAGACAGAATAAATTTTCATTAAGGCTTCTGATACCGGTTTATTAATGACTTCAATTATACAGACAAAACGACTTGGAAAATTCTAAGAAAAATTGTGTTCTGTAAGTTTGACAAAATGACTAAAGAGATTATAGAATATGAATACCTTTTTTGTGTGGTGAACAACCTTTACACTTACTAACAGTGTTATGAGAGAAATTTAAACTCATACTCACAGCGACATCTAGTCCCAAATTAAGCAATTATTATGCTAGTATTATGGGTACTATAGGCCGACCGTTTACCTCGCGTATCGCCTATCGCTAAGATTCTGACTCCTCAAGCTGCACAGACAGTGATGATGATTCAAGCGATATGGATATTAGTGATGAATAGTCTTACATTACTTTTATCTATGGTTCAATAGTTCTTTATGAGATTTAATTAATGTTTTATGACTTTGTACCTCAGAGGGCGATACGCGAGTTAAACGGTCGGCCTATAGGAACTGACATACCACTTAAAATATTTTTTTGTAAATACGTACTTGTACTTATCGTAAACTTCATCATTGCTTAACATCAGGCATGTTGTCAAGCACAAGCCTATTGTAAAACAAAAAGAACTTATAGATAAATTTTAGAAGCAGTAAATCGAGACAAATTTGTAATTTTTACTGATTCAAAAAGTGCGCTTCAACATTTGGCTCGATGTACCTCGACGTTTCGAGGCACACCGATAGCCTACACCATATTAAAGTCACTGATCAAATTTAAAGCTCAATCTAAAATAGTTATTTTACAATGGGTTCCGTCCCATATAGGCATCGCAGGAAATGAGACAGCAGATCGATTAGCAAATGAAGCTGCATGCGATGGGGCTAAAGTATTTTTACAACCATTCTACACCGACTGTATGTATCGAATTAAGGAGACATGTTATGGCTTATGGAAGGAACACTTCGATGAACGCTCAAAAGAAAAGGGCATTTGGTATAAAACCATCCAGCCACAACCTCATAAACACCCATGGATTAATAACAGCCCCCTTAGTAGACTAGACTTGACTCTTTTGATGCGTCTACGTTCCGGACATATTCCATTAAATAAGTTCGCATTTTTGATGAAAAAAGTTGACTCTCCTAATTGTACCGTTTGCAATACTATAGAGGATGTCGTTCATATTTTGATGGAATGTGCCCGTAATGAAGAATACAGAGATCAACTGTTTAGAGGTACCAATAACGCTCGTAATAATATAGGTTATTATAATAGTGTGTTGTCTGAACCTTTTTCGGAAGGTGCAGGCAAACTGTTACACCTAGTTAAACTTAGCCTTAAGGATAGATAAGTTATTCTCTTTTGTTATTAAATTATGTTTTGTAATACTTACGGAGTGGCATTTTCGCTGAAGCGAAAAAACTCCTTAAATAAAGAAAAAAAAAAAAAAAAAACTTATAGATAAATTACGCCGAGACACAGAACGAACAATCATGCTCTTCATACAAATATTTGTCCTGGGAGGGAATATAACCCACGACTTTAGTTTAGCAGTCAGGGTTACTGACCACTCCGCTAACGGCATGTTATTTGTGCCTAATAGCCAGCTTTAACTTGTCAAAAAGCGCAGTATCAAGGGACAAAACAGTCTCCTAGATAAAGGATACTCTGCCAGCTTAAATTTAAAGTCGCTCAGCGAGCTATGAAAAGGGCTATGCTCGGAGTCTCTCTGAAGGATCGAATACGTAATGAAGTGATCCAACAGAACCAGACTAATCGACATAGCTCACCAGATTAGTAAGCTGAAGTGGCAGTGGGCCGGACATATTGGCCGCAGAACCAACAACTGATGGGGTAAATGAGTTCTTGAGTGGAGACCACGGATTGGCAAACGTAGCGTAGGACGCCCTCAGACTAGGTGAAGTAATGATCTCTGTAAGGTGGCTGTTAAGAGCTGAATGAATGTAGTGGCGTGTTTTGGGAGAGGCCTATGTTCAGAGTGGACTAAAATAGGCTGATCATGATGACTAGCAGGGATCCCACGGCTTCACCCGCGACATCCCTGTTACATACCCTTAAGAATGAGTTTTGAAAAACCCCTTCTTCGTGCACCCCTAGACCTTATACGGAACCTATGTGCCAAATTTTGAGTCTCCAAGACCCAAGGATTTGGGCCGGGTTTGTACTGTCAGTCAGACAGTATTTTTTTTAAATTAGATAAGATATTATAGCTCCTTTTAAACGTAGTCAAGAAAAATGGAGTGTAATTAATATAATACATTTGCACTTAAGTCTTCGTACAAGTACCGTCCGCAGCTAAATTGAGTACTGTCAAGTAATTTTCAGGGGCTGCTCGATAAATTGCGAGCATACAGCTAATAAGAGCCGAGATAGTGAAGTATAGTGAAGGGATATATCGATTTCGATAGTAAAAAAATCTGTTTTTTTCTTTTCAAATATTATGGATTCCTGTAGTAGGCTTAAAAGCTTGTGCTATTTGAATTGGTATTTATAAGTAAGCGCGTTCCATTGTAGATTACATCATTGCTTAGTAAAAAGCAAGGTGAAGTCAAGCGCAAGCTTATAATAGGATAAAAAAAATGTTTTTTTTTTAGTTGTTTAGTTCTTTGGTATGTCTTAGATTTAAAAAATCTTATATAAGAGACCCATTTTTTTCGGAAACTGGTGACAATGTTAATATTTATTTGTTTTTATTTATTTATTTATTTACAATAATAACGGCAAAGCGCTAATTACAATTATTGTTATGTAATAACTTTAAATATAATAACAATATTAATAATTTCCTTTCATACATTTTTCTTACAATACTCAGATTTTTTAATAGTTTTTTTGGAATGTTCTTGTACTTACATACATCGAACCGACGCCCTGTAATGAGCTTAGATTTTCACCACTGAGCTTTGGAGAGAGGTATAAATCCAAAGCTCGCTGAGATAGATAAAGCTTCAGAATTGACTGACAGCTTAAATCTGTTCTGTCATCCCTTCGTCTTGCGGTGACGTTGTCATTTTAATTGAATATTAGACATTGAATATTGTACTGGGAATTTGGCATTACAAGTAATTCATGATATTTATAGGCTGGCGCTTGACTACAACTTACCTGATGTTAAGCAATGATTTAGTCTACGATGGGACGCGTCAGCCCATTGTACCGATTCACTCGTGATTACGAATGACTTTCGGTAAGAAGGTGGCAGTGAAATGAGGCTCCTTAAGGTTGAAACCATAAATGAGCAACAATTTCGACCCAACCTCTTAAATGGTGTCGCCAGACATCGCACCGGGACACACCAAGGCCACTTGGCGTTGCGGCTTTGTCTGATGGGTGGTCACTAACCACGGCCGAAGCCTACCACCAGTTAATTACCAGTTGATTGTCACGTGATTTGCACCACCCGGGGGCCACGTGTGGGGATTCAGATAAAAGGTGCACTCCGACGGACGAAGGTGACTCAGTCCTCAAAGCTTAGTGTTATTCCAAGTGGATCTTATAAGGTCTTTCAGACCTCTTGAGTCTAGTCTAGTTTAGATTCTAGATAATATAAATAATATGATATACTAAAACCTTTCCCGAGTAATAGGCATCTAAGAATACCTACGTAATGAAAAACTCATCAAAGTCTATCGTGTTTTTATAGCTGTCGCTCCTCTATGGTTTCTAACAAATAATGTACTTAATTTCACAGCTACTTTATCACCGAAAATCGTTCGTAATTACGATTCAATCGGTATTGGGTAGGCGAGTTCCATCGTAGACTACATCATTGCTGAATATCAGCAGGCTCAAGCACAAGCCTATTTCAGAATTAATTAATAAAAAATATTGAATCTTAATCCACTACTCAGTTTGGAGAAATTTATGTTTCTGTAAATATGCTAGCGCTTGACAACTTGCCTATTAAGGTTGGTTAAGCAATGATGTAGTCTAAGTTGGGACGCACCAGCCTGTATGCAGGCAGATTACAGCTAATGAGAAACAAAGATTGTGGGTATTCTGGACATTCAGATCAAACTGTGTTGGTTTGTATCCGTTCGACTTTGAATTTTATAGTGTGTTCGTAATGCCCTTCTTTTTTAGTCGGTTAAAAGGCCAATTGCGTTAAAACTAAGTAAATATGTAAAGCGAAAGAGCAAACATCTGGATACAAGCATTTGATATCGTAAAATATAGAGTTGTCCTATGCGTTTCTTATAAGAATAGAATTGGAAATCCGCCATCTTGGACTGGAATGCGCAACAACTTCACATTTTTAGTACAGTGAGCAAAAGCGTTTGTTTGAAAAATTGATGACATCTCAATGAATATTTTCAAAAAAAATGTGTATCTTATTGCAGTTTGAGAAGAATTTTGAATTTGGAGTCAAATATTTAGGTAAAAAGCGGTGTTACAAGTGTAGTGATACACCTAAGTTTTTATATTTTAATAATGTTAAATATCGAATAGTAAATTACTTTATCTAAATTAAATTATATATAACTTAAAAGGAATAATATTGATATTCATGTACAGACAAACTTTTACAACTAAATTTTATATATATAATTTGTTATCAACTAGCCCGGCGCAGCTATTGTTCCCGCTGCGACCGGTTAACTGTCCCTGTCTAGCAAGCCACGCGTGCGAGAGAGACGACGCACCATGTTTGCGCCCGCGCAGCCATCGTGCGCCGTCGACCCGCTTGCCGCGTCGGCCGTTCAGTCTGTGTAACTTAAGGACGTACACCGCACGCTACTGTACGCTCTAATAATATTATATGCTACGCCACTCGCGCTTGCGTAAATAACTAAGTTGTAATTTCAAATACCTGCTCGTTGCTTTGCTTTACTTATCTCTTTCTGTTTCACTCCTTCTTCTGTGTGTAGTGTAATCTTTCTTGTGATCCGTGTAATAAACTACCCTACCTTTCTATCGTGAACTTTGTACTACTTATTTCTTCATCATACTTCACGCTTTCATCCATCACACCTACCTACATTTTGGTGACCTCGCTCAAGAACACAAAAATGGACGAGAACAAAGCGGGCACGACTAACGATGCTACAACTTCGAGCGCAGAGCTTTTTCGAGTTGGTGTACGGGTACCCCCATTTTACCCGGAAAAACCTGGTCTTTGGTTTAACCAGATGGAGGCGCAGTTTGCTCTGGCTAACATAAAGTCTGACGAAACTAAGTTTTTCTACGTCACCGGCAACCTGGAAACCCAATATGCCGCCGAGGTGGATGACATAATTGAGAACCCACCGGTAACCGGGAAATACGATAAGCTCAAAACCGAGCTCATTCACAGACTTTCGTCGTCACGGGAGAAGAAAGTAAAACAGCTTCTTATGCATGAGGAGTTGGGTGACCGGAAACCGTCACAGTTCTACCGGCACCTACTCAACTTGGCTGGTCCTGGAGTTCCCGAAGAGTTCCTGCGAACGATATGGACGAGTCGCCTTCCAAGCAGTACTCAGGCGATTATAGCGTCCCAGTCGAAGTCGGCCCTAGCAGAACTGGCGGAACTAGCTGACCGCATTCATGACGTCGTCGGTGTCCAGGTACCATCTACGTGTGCTGTATCTGCTGCTGCGCCCAAGACTTCAGGTACGAACCTTAGTCCTGAGATTGCTGCCCTCACTAGACAAATGGAGAAATTGTCTGAAAAGGTTGACCGATTGTCACGTCCAAGAGGACGGTCCCGAAGTCTTACACGTCACCGATCACATTCCCGGCGTTCCGAGTCCAACTACCGCCGATTTCCGCTGTGCTGGTATCATAAAAACTTCGGAGACCGGGCCAGGAAGTGTATTAAACCGTGCGATCACACAACTGCGGGAAACGCACGGGGCAATCTGTGATGGCGGCCGATGATTGTCCGAGTAGTGGTCGCCTATTTGTAACCGATCAAAGGTCGAAGGTGCAGTTTCTAGTCGACACAGGCAGCGACCTCTGCGTCTACCCCAGATCGGCATTACCAGGACGACGTGAAAAAACGAACTATGAACTGTGTGCGGCTAACGGAACAAAAATAAACACTTACGGCTTCGTAAATATTGTAATAAGCCTAGGGTTGCGCCGTGACTTTACCTGGCGATTTATTGTTGCCGATGTAACAAAGGCGATAATAGGTGTAGATTTTTTATCGTTTTATAATTTGATTGTCGATTGCAGGAATCAACGCCTCATAGACAACTATACAACGCTTTCGACCCCGGCTTCGCCTGTCCGTCGTGTTGATGGTGTTTCGTCGGTGAAAGTAAGTCTCGGTGATTCCGCATACATACACATACTACGGGATTTTCCCGACATCACACGTCCACCTGGCATAAACCGTACTCCCAGACATAATACTCTCCACCACATACGCACTACTCCCGGTCCACCAGTATCTAGCTCACCTCGCCGATTGGCTCCCGACAAATTAAAGATAGCTAAGGAGGAATTTGAGGCTATGTTAAAGTGTGGCACCTGCCGCCCTTCAGAGTCGCCTTGGTCTTCTCCTCTCCACCTTGCTCCTAAGAAGAACGACGGATGGCGCCCCTGCGGCGATTACCGGATGCTAAACGCGCGAACAATTCCTGACCAGTACCCCATCCGACACATCCAAGACTTTGCTCACAGCTTGTCTGGCTGTACCGTCTTCTCGCAGATTGATCTGGTAAAAGCATACAACCAGATCCCTGTTCATCCGGACGACATCCCGAAGACCGCCATCACGACACCGTTCGGACTTTTCGAATTTCCGTATATGACTTTCGGACTTCGAAATGCCGGACAGTCGTTTCAGCGCTTCGTGGATGAGATGCTAAGGGGTCTGGACTTTACATATGCTTACTTGGACGATTTCCTGGTCTTTTCCAAGGACCAAAAGACCCACGAGGACCACTTGCGTCAACTTTTCACCAGACTGCAGGAGTACGGTATGGTGATCAACAGCTCTAAGTGTGTCTTTGGTGCATCGGAGGTTACATTTCTAGGGTACCACATATCTGCCAAAGGAACCAAGCCGTTGACATCCAAGGTCGAGGCTATACAGACCTTCCCAGTGCCCAAGACGGTAAGGGAACTTCGTAGGTTTTTAGGGATGGTCAACTTTTACCGTAGGTTCATTCCGGGTGCGGCAAACTTCCAGGCACCCCTAAACGCTCTTCTCGCCGGCTCGGTTAAGGGTTCACATCCCGTAAATTTTTCTCAGCAGGAGTTAGAAGCCTTTAAGAAATGTAAGACCAGCCTTTGCCAAGCGGCATTACTGGCTCACCCCGACTGCAACGCTAAGATGGCGTTGGTCACGGATGCGTCAGATAAAGCCATCGGTGCGGTCTTGCAGCAGCTGAACGAGGGAGCATGGGAACCTTTAGCCTTCTTTTCACGTAAGTTGAGTCCAGCATAGGTTAAGTATTCTCCTTACGATCGGGAGTTGCTCGCCATTTACGAGAGTGTGAAGTACTTCCGGCACATGCTGGAGGCTCGTGACTTCGCGATATACACGGACCACAAGCCTCTCACATTCGCCTTCCACACTCGTAAAGAGAACTGTTCTCCCCGACAATTTCGTCATCTAGACCTCATTGCCCAATATACAACAGACATCAGGCATATCTCGGGGCAGAATAATATTGTGGCGGACACTCTCTCACGCATAGAGGAGATTACTCAACCTGTGGATGTCGATAGGATAGAGCTGAAGGTGTTGCTGGCTGGACATACCTCACTACGTCTTCAACAGGTAAGTATACCAGGTTCACAAAGCTTACTATACTGCGACGTCAGTGGCCCGACTCCAAGACCATTTGTACCCAAGGAACTACGCAGGTCTATTTTTACAAGCCTGCATTCCTTGAGTCACCCTGGTGCCAAGGCTTCAGCAAGGTTGGTCGCAGACCGTTTCGTTTGGCCTGGTGTGAGAAAGGACTGCCGCGAGTGGGTTCGTTCATGCTTAGCATGTCAACGATCAAAAACCACACGGCACGTATTTTCTCCAGTAGGCATTTTTCCACTACCTCGATCGAGGTTCGCATTTATCCACATTGATCTTGTGGGACCTTTGCCACTGCGTCAAGGGTTCCGCTACTGCCTAACTGCTGTCGATCGCTTCACACGATGGCCAGAGGCAATACCGCTAGCAGATATTACCGCTGAAACTGTGGCAAAGGCCCTATTGAGCGGTTGGATATCTCGTTTCGGATGTCCTACGGATATCGTTACCGATAGAGGTAGGCAGTTTGAGTCCAATCTTTTCAAGTGTCTGTCCGATATCGCTGGTTTTCAGCACCGCCGAACCACGGCGTACAATCCCTCCTGTAACGGATTAGTGGAAAGACTGCATCGTCAGCTGAAGGCTGCGATAACTTGCCACGCCGCAGACAACTGGGTGGAATCACTCCCACTAGTCCTGTTGGGCATCCGCAGCGCTTTCAAGGAAGATGCTCAAGCTTCTGCCGCCGAACTCGTGTACGGCCAGCCACTTCGTCTTCCCGGAGAATTTTTAGAACCGTCGGCTGACGAGACCATGGACACCACCGACTATTTGTCTAGACTGCGTGGTATTGTCCGGAATCTTCACCCATCACCAGCAGGCAGACATAATAAAACATTTAAAACATTTATCTACAAAGAGTTATCTACCTCAACGCATATTTTCCTTCGGGACTGCGCTGCTGGTGGTGGTCTGAAACCGGCATACACTGGTCCCCATAAGGTTATTGAACGAGGTGATAAAGTATTTAGAATACTGGTAAATGGGAAACCGGTCACAGTATCGATAGACCGTATAAAACCGGCCTTCATACTTCGTGACCCACACAACACACCACACTCACACTTACACTCACCACCTCACACTCATCACAACACTTCAAACGCGGATAATCGGGATCTACCGGACACTGACAATGACGTCATCAAAACGACGCGGTCAGGCCGTCGCGTAAAATTTCCCGACTATTATCGCCCTTGACGGTCTCTGGAGGAGGGTGGTGTAGTGATACACCTAAGTTTTTATATTTTAATAATGTTAAATATCGAATAGTAAATTACTTTATCTAAATTAAATTATATATAACTTAAAAGGAATAATATTGATATTCATGTACAGACAAACTTTTACAACTAAATTTTATATATATAATTTGTTATCAACTAGCCCGGCGCAGCTATTGTTCCCGCTGCGACCGGTTAACTGTCCCTGTCTAGCAAGCCACGCGTGCGAGAGAGACGACGCACCATGTTTGCGCCCGCGCAGCCATCGTGCGCCGTCGACCCGCTTGCCGCGTCGGCCGTTCAGTCTGTGTAACTTAAGGACGTACACCGCACGCTACTGTACGCTCTAATAATATTATATGCTACGCCACTCGCGCTTGCGTAAATAACTAAGTTGTAATTTCAAATACCTGCTCGTTGCTTTGCTTTACTTATCTCTTTCTGTTTCACTCCTTCTTCTGTGTGTAGTGTAATCTTTCTTGTGATCCGTGTAATAAACTACCCTACCTTTCTATCGTGAACTTTGTACTACTTATTTCTTCATCATACTTCACGCTTTCATCCATCACACCTACCTACACAAGTTAAAATTTAACTCAGATGAGTCTGTGTATCTGCGTTTCTATGAATTTGTGTAGAAATTAATGGCATTCTAGCTTCTAACTTTACTTACGTTGGTAGCATCATACTTATATACTTTTAAACTTTCGCGTTGCATTATTAAATATATATATTTTTTATAACGGGCAATTACCGCGCTCACCTTTAATTTGGCTTTACGTTTCGACATAGGTTGCACTTGTCGTGGTCGAAAGCAGACACGACAGGTGCAACCCGTGTCGAAATGTAAAGCCAAATTAAAGGTGAGTATCTCTGTACAAAGCGGTGGCGTCTCTTAGTAAATTCCAATTGAATTTATTGCACAAACTGGGAACAGTCCTTGCTATCTTTTGTCCTATCTCTAAGAGACTTATTTTTGAAAAGTAAATATAGAATATCGATATCGTATCCCATCTCTAGTTAAATGGGGTCGGGTATTTTACCACCTTGCAATATTGAGGGTCGATAGTATCTCAGGCGTGGCCGTGTTGGTCCGTCCATTACATATAAATATTCGTGTGTATATTAAGGAAATGTTGTAGTTAAATCTTAGTTTCAGACTTTTGAGAAAATGTCTAGAAATATTGGACCCTAAGATTTTTTTTCTACCAAACTAGTGTTCTTATATTAGATAGAAAAAAAAGTTTAATAATAGTCTTCGGCACTTTTTTTTAACCCGTCTCTTGTAATGTCAAATCACACTTCTAGTCTTCAGGTGCGATATAATATAGTCGCATTCTCATTACCTGTAAAAGTAGCTCTGCCTCAGACTTTTGACTTGTCACATCTAAACAGTTAAACTGATTTAAATAAAATGAATATTGTATGTTATTAGTTCAAATTTCGTAAACTGCAGCGTCCTGTTTACTATATAACAATTAAAGAGTATAAAATAAACAGGTTAATTTTACTGATAACAAAAGTATATAACACTTTTTCGTAATAAACGACATTAAGCCGTTTAAAAAATGTGGCTACCTCATGCAATAGCCCTTGAATTTATAAACGTATTTTAAGCTCGTTATAGCTAAAATAGATTTATAAATCGTTTGTTTTTGTCTCTCATCTTGATATTTATACTAGTAAGAAAGAAACAAAATTCATTTTATCTAAAGAGTCTTATAACCTTTCTATGAATAAGGCCTTAAGTACCTAAAAATGAAAAATATAAATCGATACACAAAATGCGAGTATAATTTTTCGCATTTAGTTAAAAACAACCCTAAAATTTTTGATACAGCGTTATGCAAATTTAACTTAAGTTGGTATTATAATCAAAATATTTAACTTCACAAATCATTATTAATTGGACCAACTCCGGCTAAAAGCCTTCTCATCCATCTATCAATTTTGTCACACAAATTAATCACTCGAAGTTAAAATTGAAAGTCAAAAGAAAATTAAATCGATTAGAAAGTTACAAGTTACCTTATAAAGTAGATGTCGCTTATCTTACAAACTGAGATTTATTGGCAATTAAATTTGATGGCGTTAGGATAGCAAACAGTGTTTTTTAACAGACTAGACTTATATTTAATTCAATTTTCAAAAGGCACTCAAATGTATTTATTTCTTTCACAAAGATTTGGAACTATGTTATTAGCAGAACTTACCAAACAACTTTAGTAGGTCTTCTTTGTGAAAGCTGATGAATTTTGTAGGTTTATCAGACAACCGTAGAGCAGCGGTGGCGCAGCGGTATCTGCCTCGCCTTATAAAAATAAGGTCGCGGGTTGGAATCCTGGTCGCGCTCAACACATCTTTGTGTGAATTGTTTCATCTCCGCTGCTCAAAATGGGTGAAGGAACATCGTGAGGAAACCGGCATGTCTAAGAACTACTCTTTCGAGGACATGTGACATTCACCAACCCGCACTTGGCCAGCGTGTGTGGATTAAGGCCTAAACTCTCTCAACTCATAAGATAGTTGAGAGTAGACCCGTGCCCAGCAGTGGGACACTAAAAACTAAAAACGATGACTCCAATGTATTTATTTCTTTCACCAAGATTTGCAACTATGTTATTAGCAGGACTTATCTAACAAACTTTAGTAGGTCTTCTTTGTGAATGCTGGTGAATTTTGTAGGTTTATCAAATGGTGACCTGTAATACAGGTTACCATTTCACAGGTCACAAAATGATGTCAATAATATTGCTAAGCACTTAACTAGAGTGAGTATGTAAATCTGTATGAATTAAACCTCTGATGACATAATAAAGCGGCCCTTGGCTAGGTTATAATTAAATGCAATAATTATAAAATTTGCGGCCTGAGTTA
This sequence comes from Meganola albula, assembly GCA_936450015.1. NCBI lineage: Eukaryota > Metazoa > Arthropoda > Insecta > Lepidoptera > Nolidae > Meganola > Meganola albula. The sequence continues at coordinate 620,476 of OW388168.1, forward strand.
CCTTCGTCCGTTGGAGTGTACCTTCAATCAGAATCCTCATATTTAGTCCCCGGGTGGTACAAATTAGGCGACAATGAACTAGTAATAACTAGGATTCGGCCGTGGTTAGTGACCACCCACCAGTCAAAACCTCACCGCCACCTTTCCACCATTTGAGAGGGTGTGACGGAATGGTTGCTCCTTTATGGTTTCCAACTAAGTCGTAATTACGAGTGAGTCGGCATATTAGATAATCGCGTTCCATCGTATACCACACAATTGCTTAACATCAAGCAAGTTTTAGTCAAGCTCAAGCCTAGAATTTAACAAGAGTTAAACCATTATATGTACATTTGGAGTTATGAATACAAAGAGTTGAGGGCTCTGGTGGCTGGTAAGAGCTGGATGAGATTCCAAAATTTTACTGTAATATTTTTGTACCGGCAAGGAAAATAAATTCTGGAACACTAGACACTGTTCCAAAGAAATTTCCTCAAATACTATATTCAAGATTTGGCTACGACACCGGGGTGAAAGGATAAATGAATTAGGCGCCTAATATCGTACCAATTTGTCGCTCGTCCAATAATAGGTACCGTATTGGAGATAGGCACATTTTTCCTTTTCCTAGTTATTAAAGATATATTAGGGGTCTATTATGCCCTTTAGGAGTTTCATAAGTATCAGTAAGCCTTAAATTAGGGATGGTAATTAATACGAATTCGTATTAATTTATTAGCTTTAGCACGTTACTTGCTATTGCTAAGCTAAATGCTAATATGAATAATTCATAATAATGAAGCATAATGAATAATTTCAATCGCGAACGATGACAATCAAGGTCACGTGAAACAAATATAGTACGTGGTTGCGTACGACAGAGACCGCACGTTGCTGGTCGCGGCCCGTGTAATGTGCATTCTAAATGATTAGTTATTAGGTGAGTAGTGAATTCGCTTCGTACTTTACAGAATTTCGCATGTATTCGCATTTGCGAAACGCTAATGAAGCATTCGCATCATCATCACCACCATCAGCCTATTTTAGTCCACTGCTGGACATAGGCCTCTTTTAAGCCACTGTGCACGACCCGCGGCTACTCTAATACAACTCTTACCAGCCACCTTACAAAGATCGTCATTTCACCTAGTCTGAGGGCGTCCTACGCTACGTTTGCGAATCCGTGGTCTCCACTCAAGAACTCGTTTACCCCAACGGTTGTCGGTTCTGCGGCAGATATGACCGGCCCACTTCCACTTCAGCTTACTAATCCGGTGAGCTATGTCGATTACTCTGGTTCTCTGTCGGATCACTTCATTGCATATTAGATTCTTTAGAGAAACTCCGAGCAATAGCCCTTTCCATAGCTCGCTGAGCGACTTTAAATTTATGGACCAGTCCTATCGTGAGTGTCCAAGTTTCAGCTCCGTATGTCATAACGGGTAGGAAGTTCGGGTTAAAGACTTTCGTCTTCAGACTTTGTGAAATTAGCGACCTGAAGACTCAATGTAATTTTCCATTTAATTTTTTTAGTTATTAGCATTCCCATGCTAACAATTATTGTAAATGCTAATTATAATAGTAATGATCTCTTTTCTTTGATCATAGTGTCGAATTAGCAAAATAAAAGTTTTCTTCGTAATCTAATTTATATCTATTATCTGAGTAATAAATAGGAGTATTATACTACCCATTCTAATAACGAAAGCTAATAGGGTATATATACTTATTACTGGCAGCTAATAGCAATGATCTGAAACAGAATGTGACATAATACAGGGTGGCACTTTTTATGTGATACAAAATAAATGTTTTACAAGCTTACACCTGCGTGGCATTGACTTATTTTTTTTATTCTAAAACTAGCTTTCCGCTATACGGCTTCGCCTGCGTGAACTATATATTATATCTTGCTTAGCTGTATGATAAAAAGTTGGCGATAAGCCTTACTTAATTAATGTGCTGTCTAACAGTGCAAGATTTTTTCAAATCGGGCCAATATTCCCCGAGAATAGTGTGTGAAACAAAACAAACTCTTCAGCTTTATATTAGTATATATAAGCTTGCATTTGACGACAACTTGGCTGATGTTAAGCAATGTTTTGGTAAACGATGAAACGCGCTTACCCAATAAATACCGATTCATTAGTGACTTAATGACAGCAGATTATAGTTATCAGGAAACAGATACTTGCAGCAAATTCCACAACTAATCAGTTTGCACAATAAACGTGGAAGCTGAGCGGTTTGTACGTACCGTTCCACCAAAAAAATAAATGATCGGTGGTCAATCAATTTGTTGTTATAGACTATCTATATCTGTACCGAATTTCATCCAAATCTGTCCAATAGTTTTTGTGTAAAAGTGTAACAGATTTTATTTTCAATTTTCTATAAAATGACAATTTTTATAAAAAAAAATCATAAATTTTTTACCTAATCAAACTTAATTGTTAATCATATTAGAACTTGACTTAAGCTCTGTTGTGGATATTGTAAGCTGATATATGTTTCAATTAGTACGCCTTAAAAGGCAAAACATGTCGACCTCTTTCTTAATTTTACACATTGCATGCCTGACCAGCATGTAAACGCATGTTTATGACAAATAAATTATCTTTACCTTTATTTTTAACCTATACATAAATTTTTTGTTATTTTTAACTTTATTATTAAAAAATAAAAGTTAGTATCACAGAAGATTTATCACCCTGTATACGAATATAGTAATTGAAAGGGAAAAATTACCTTTTGATCGAAGCTGAAAGGTTTGTAATTAATACTGTGTGAGAAAGATGATATTGGGCGTTTTTACCTTGAATATACTCTGAGAAGGTATTTTATATGAATTAGGCTGGCTCCGAAATATGTCTGAATCGATTCGATAATGAGATTCTACTGGGATATTACACGTACTGCCGTCAGCACTCAAACTAACACCACTCCTAGCCATTGTGGATACGGCAGCCAATCTAAGCGTCGAAGTTTCAAAGTCTTTCCAGACTTCATGGTCACGGGTGAACCGAGGTATTTGACGTCCAAAATTATTAATCACAATTATTACTGACTACCTACAAAAATTATTTATCTAAGTTGCGTTCCGATTTAAGTACACTGAGCTTACAGTTTCTTGAATTCTGAGTTGATTTTGCTTGGGTTTTGGTACAAGTAAATTAAGCAAAACTACTTGTACCAAAATCCAAGCAAAGTCATGAAGTCTGAAAAGACTTTGAAACGCCGGGATCTAAAATCTAAAATAAACCGCTATAAAATCCGTTATAAAGTAGTTTTATTTCAATGTGTGATATTTGCGTAAATCTAAGAAAATACTATGAATAAGAAAAGAAATTAGTAAGAAGTGTGTATGAATATCTGGATGGGTGTTTGTTACTCTTTCACGCAGAAACTACTTGACGGAATTGGATGAAATTTGGCACATCAATAGATTATAGTCTGGATTGATAGATGGGTTACATTTTATCCTAATAAGTACTGTTGGGTCAAAGCTGTAGGCTGAGACTAGTAATTACATAAAAGTTAAACTAGTTAAAAAACTAGTTATTTTATTCAATCTGATTTTTTTATCAGTTTAATTTCTAGTTTGACATAATTTTGTATCTTTGCAGTGCCTCCGAACAAGACAATAATATCAGGAGTTGAAGACCACGCGACTGCCGGGTCGATTATAACGCTGATGTGCACTGCATCGGGTGCCAGACCTGCTGCGAAGATCCTGTGGTTCAATGGAACTGAGAAATTGGACCCGGAAAATAATACTATACATGTAAGTTGATATATCTTATATATAACTTGAAATACTATTACGCCTGTATTACCTGAACGTACAGACAGAGGTGAATGTCACCCACATTTCACCAGCTATTTTTTTTTGGGTCTTAATCACATTCGTCCGTGGGAGTGCACCTTTTATCTGAATCCTCACACGTGGTCCCCAGTAACCGAGATGGTTAAACCAGGTAGCAGATTTTACCAGGTTTCTGATTACCTTTAATGATTGTCATAGAGGTTGTAATGACAATTGGGACCGACGGCTTAACGTACTGTCCGAGGCATGAAATTACATTTATATTCAACTAGCTTTCCCGCTGTCGGAAAGTTTCGCCCGCGGTTTTCTTTTTGCGCAGTTGGATAAAAACTATTCTATGTCCTTTCTCGGGTCTCAAACTACCTTCATACCTAATTTTATCCTAATCGGTTCAGTAGTTTAGGCGTGAAAGCATAACAGACAGACAGACAGAGTTACTTTCACATTTCTAGTATTAGTAGGGATGACATTGAGCTTTTCACCTATGTACAATATTGTTGCTCAAAATATGAATAAAATACATTTATGCCTGATCTACAGGGAAATGTTTTAGCAAGAAAAATGATGGAATTTCGCCGATACATACAAAATTGTGTAGCAAATATAGGCTAGGGTTGTCACTTACAAATATTAAAATATATTTATTATACTGAGAGGACTTTAAGGATCTTGTTTCGCAAAGGTTTTGCATTTTAATGTTGCGTTTTCGCTGTTTATTTATATTTATGTTTGGCACACAACTTACAATGTTTAATATGTTGGCACATCTACTTCTCAATGCATTAGCTTCCATTTTATACTGTCATCGCGTCCGTCTTTGGAGTCAGCCGTCACTCGAAAATATCAATATGAACGAACGAATGAACACCGAGCACGGGTGAAACGGCCATCTTAGAAGGGCTGATACTTTGTGTTGGACGGTTGCATCGTCGGGAGGCGAGCACGCAACCACGTGCTCGGTGAAAGTTACGCTTTAATCCAGTTTAATCTTAGCGATCTGTAAATATCTAGTGGAATTGGTGATTGTGCTATGGAGAGATCGGGGTGAAGTGATATTTGCCGTAGTTATTTTATTGGAATACCGTCTTCTTACCTGATAATTCACGCCTACCTAAGGTTGTCAGGTGAAAGCCTTCAAATACATATACAAAAGGGCGTGTTACAAAGGTTTAGTTCAAAACTATTCCCAAGCACGTATACACAGCATGACAAAAGATAAAGTACATAGAGACGGTGTTCAAACTGTGTTTTTTGTAGTAGTAATAACAAAGTAAAAGTAAAGTGAAATAAGTTTGGACTTAATTAGAGAGAGAAAAATATATAACAAAACACATTAGAATTAGGTATGTAAATTTGTGCAGCGGTGGCGCAGCGGTACGGGCCTCGCCTTAGAAAAATAAGGTCGTGGGTTCGAATCCTGGTCGTGCCCACACATCTTTGTGTGAATTGTTTCATCTCCGCTGCTCAATATTGGTAAAGAAAAACATCGTGAGGAAACCGGCATTTCCAAGAACTAATCATTCAAGGACATGTGACATCCACCAACCCGCACTTGGCCAGCGTGTGTGGATTAAGGCCTAAACTCTCTCAACTCATAAGACAGTTGAGAGAAAACCCGTGCCCAGCAGTGGGACACTTAAAAAGGGTTAAAGTAAAAGTGATGTAAATTTATAGTGATTTTTTGACATAATTTGTCTAATCTTACCACTGAAATTGAGCAATCTGAGGTCGAATATGTCAAATTCTGCGCTATACTAAAGCAGAAGTTCATTATAAAGGTGACACATTCCGACTACCAGGTTGTAATAAGACATAATAGTCTTGGTAAACATTCAACAGAAAACATTTTAAGATGAGGTTCCTGTCTTCTAAATTTTATGTCAAAGGTACATAGATATGACGTCACCGATAATAACTACTGAAAACCAGGGCAAAACGAGGTTTAACCAAAGAACAGTTGGCTAATTCACGTAATTTCTTGACGCACCGATCAAGTTGCGGTGCAGTTGCAATTAGGTTTACGTCTTACTGCAAGATGGTATTCTTATACCTGTCATTCATAACGTAACAGCTAAAGCGCTTGCGTGACGTGAACTTAACGCTAGCGTATCTGACAGCGGCTGTCAAAACTACGAGAGTACGAAAAGGGCTGTTTTGATCGAAACTTAACTGCAACTGCACTGCAACTGTACTTATTTAGTTACCTGAATTGGCCTACAGGGCAAGCTATTATCGTGGCAGTAAGACTTAACCTCTCAGAGTAGTAGCAGAGGCGTCACCAAAAAAAAATATACGTATCTCATGTTTTTAATTTATCTGACGAACTTAAGAAAAAGTCGCCATTTTTTTGTTTTTTATTTTTTTTATTTTAATTCTTCTGTGTGTTTTTTAACATTGTTTCCGTTTCTTTGTTTGTTAAATTTTATTTTTGTTTTGCTGCAACTTTGTTGCAAGTAGGTACCTACCAACCGGTCTATCATCTGTACCTACTGTATTTATCTCAACTTTTGTTTATTATTGTGATCGACGTAGATAATTACGTACTTAGCATAATTATAAACCTTAGTGGCTTTCTTATGTTAAGTTACATAGGTAAATACAATGTTCTATAAGACTTTTTAAGTGATAATAAAAGGAAAAAAAAATACTCACAGAATAAAATGCGTAACCTATTATAGGCAAATACCGCATGAAAAACAGACATTTATTTTTTGGCATTTTAAACAAGACTAAAAAAGCTTACACCACAATACAAAACTATATTTAGGTAAAAGTGATTTGTAAAACTACGAAAGCTAAGAAGATAAGATATGATAAGAAGTGATTTTAGAAGGAATGCACCTTTTAACTGAATCCGTGATCCCCGGGTGGTGCAAATCAGGTGGCGATAAACTGGTGGTAGACTTCGGCCGTGGTTACTCACCAGACAAAGCTGCACCTTTCTCCTTGTTGTGTTCTAGTGAGATGTCTGATGACACCATTTAAGAGGGTGGTTCAGAATTGTTGCTCCTTAATGGTTTCTAACCATATGGAGCCTCTTTCCACTGCCAAAAATCACCAACATCGCCATCTCACCAAAAATCATTCGTTATCACGAGTGAATTGGTATATTAGGGAGCGCGACCCATCGTAGACTACGTTATTGGTAACATCAAGTAAGTTGTAGTCAAAAATTAATCTAAAAAAAAATTAAAAGCAATTCGACGCGTGACAACCCTGTATCTACAATAAACACTTGTACACGAGTATCGCGATGAACTACGTGAGTTCGTTATATCGCGTAATGAAGACAAACTCGCGTGTATCACCCAAGTGACGGAAACACAAGGTGAGACGGTCATATTCTGGAGTTTTCGAGAATATCGAGTGATTTTCAGTGAGTAGGTGGTTAAAGTAGAACAATACTCTATAATATTATGACCATTAAGAAGTAATTATTTCAACCAACCATCTCAAATGGTGTCACCAGATATCAAACCTAAACACGGCAAAACTGTAGTTTCAAATTTGAACTCTATTTATATTTATCATAAAGGGCAATTAACAATCAATCGGGAAAGTGGCTACAAACTATCCTCGGCGTGGAATCTAGTTTTAGAGTTAACTCGACCTCGCTATTTGAAGATCGAAAATTCGGACATAGTGAGTGTAGTGTGTAGGTGTCCCTAACAATAGTTAAATTATATTACAAGTGACGGTAGTTAGAGAAAATTTTGTTCTACGGCCGCCGTCATCAACGGAGCTCTTTCGCCGGATCATGACCGCTGCAACCCGTGTCGAAACGTAAAGCCAAAATAAAGGTGAGCGCGTTAATTGCCCGTTATGATAAATATAAATATTAATAATGCAATGCGAAAGTTTAAAAGTTTATATTGAACTCCGTTATTAAATATTAACCTAACTCCCGGCACAAACAAGCCATCTAATAGATGAGATGGTAATGAAAAATTGTATCAAAATCCGTCAACTCTTATATGTTATGACATAAAAAAAATTACACAAACATACAGATAATAGTTATAACATACGTTTAACTTTTAAAATCATATTTCCATCGAAAAGTGAAATGAAATTTTAAAATTTTTCGAGAATTGTTTTATCGAAATTTTACATATTAACATGTAAATAAATAAATAAATATTCTGGGACATTAACACACACGGTCATCTGGTCCCAAGCTAAGCAGAGCTTGTGTTATGGAAACCAGATAACTGGTATGTACTTTTCTTTTGTAAATATATACTTATAATAGATATTTACACTCAGACTCGACACAAACACAAATTCATCACTAATATTTGTCTCGGGTGGGAATCGAACCCACGACCTGCGGCGTAAAAAGCAAGTATCTTACCAACCACGTTACTGGTGTTGACGAGGGTCTTGAAATAATCAACACTTTGGTTTTTGGTGCTTTAGTATATATTGAGAATAATATTAAAATATCGTGTGCGCCTGTGTACGGTCCGTGGCGGAGTGGTCGAACATGGACGCCGGCGGGGCGACGCGAAGCGGGGCGGGGCGGGGCGCTCAGCCGCGCGTTAACAAGCTGGCCCCCTTGGAGCAGGAGGTTCCTGGTCCAATCTTATTGGTAATGGGCAGAGCCTGTTCCAAGCTCTGCGTAGTGTCCCTGCAGTGGTTGAAACGTCTGCCACGCGGTTGACGCCGTCGTTGCCCGGATAAACTGTGGTGACACGACCCAGCAGCCATCTGCTGGGGGGCAGCCGGTCATCTCTGACGATAACCATCTCTCCTGACTGTGGTTGTCCTCTATGGATGCGCCATTTGTTTCGGATCTGTAATTCTGAAACGTACTCATTGTAGTATCGATTCCAAAAATGTGTTTTTAATGATTGTATCCTGTTATATCTTGAGAGCGTATGAAGTGGAGCCTGGTCGACCTGGGGAGCAGGCAGCATTGTGAGTGTACGTCCAATCAAGAAATGAGCTGGAGTGAGAGGAACTAAATCTGACGGATCAGATGACATTGGTGTGAGAGGTCTAGAATTTAGTATGGCTTCAATTTGAACCAATACAGTGCTCATCTCTTCGTAATCTAAATGAGCCATTGACAATACACGGTTTAAATGTTTTTTAATTGATTTTACTGACCCCTCTGCGACGCCATTAAAATGCGGGCTGTAAGCTGGGCTAAATTTGAACTTGATTTCACTTTCAGCGGCGTATGAAATAATATCATTAGATTGATTTTTCAGAAACCGAGCTATTTCGTTGCAAGCACCCACAAAATTAGTTCCGTTGTCGGAATATATTGTATCTGGCTTACCTCTGCGAGCTATAAATCTATTTAAGGCGGCAATGAAGCCTTCAGAACTGAGATCAGTGACAAGCTCTATGTGCACCGCCCTTACTGCCAGGCAAACAAAAACTGCAATGTATGCTTTCTTCAGCTGACAGCCACGACCCTTTCTGTTTGCAATCATGATGGGGCCAGCGTAGTCCACAGCTGTATTACTGAAAGGGTAGTCTGCTTGCAATCTTTGCAGAGGTAAATTGCCCATAATAGGTTGGTAAGTCTTACCTGCAAATCTACGGCAAGTTATGCAATCTCTTGTTACCTTTCTACAAAGATTACGACCATTGACTATCCAGTATTTGTGACGTAATGTGGATAACAACAGCTGTGGTCCCGCATGTAAAAGAATTTTGTGATAGTGTACGACTAATATCTTTGTAATGTGATGTGAAGCGTCAAGTAGGATAGGGTATTTTGTATTGTAGTCGTAGTGTGAGTTTGACAACCTGCCACCTACTCGAATAATACCTAAATTATCAATAAATGGATTTAATTTAAGAAGTTTGTCTTTGTTAGACAACGGCCGTTTGTGTAGTAACTGTAAGTATTGTTTACAGTATGAATCACGTTGTACTTGCTTGCATAACACATGCAACGCCGAATTTAGCTCTGTAACAGTCAATGGACCTATTATTTTATTGCTAGCATTTAGACAGTTAAAAATGAATCTTTTTATGTAAGCTATGGTACGTTGTAATTTGTTAAAATTTGAAAAATGATTGAAATAGTTAATATTGTGACAATGTGATTCATCTGTTGATAAGTGACATTGATATTTGATTTCAGGTAAATTAGCTATATTAATATTTTGTGGTTGTATGGGCCACTGAATGTCTGTTTGATGCAAGAAGTGCGGACCTCCCCACCACAAAGGTGAAGATTGAAGTTGTGATGCGTTGCAACCGCGTGAACCTATGTCGGCCGGGTTCATTTCTGTGGGAATGTAATTCCATGAATTAGGATCAGAATCATTAGTAATCTCTTTTATTCTATTGTAAACAAATTGTTTTAGTTTTAATTTGCATGTTTTAATCCAGCCCAGCACGATAGTTGAGTCACACCAATAAAAAATGGAGTCAATTTTTAAACGTAATGAATTTACTACCTTTTTCATTAGTTTTGTGGCTAGAAGGGCACCGCAAAGCTCTAACTTAGGCATAGTCAGCCTTTGCTTGAGTGGCGCCACTCTGCTTTTTGCAAGTAGTAAATGCACTTGTACATGCCCAGTGTTGGACACTGAGCGTAAGTATATGCAAACTGAGAAGGCCTTAAATGAAGCATCACAGCATGCGTGTAACTCTACCTTTACAGGTGAATCACACAACACTCTGCGAGGTATTTTAATTTTAGTAATTTCTGGTAGGTACTTAATAAAGTCATTCCATTGTGACTCAACTTCGGCAGGTAACTGGTCGTCCCATGTGATTTTCTTAGCCCATAGAGTTTGTAGTATGAGTTTTGCCTGTAACATGCAAGGATTAATTAAACCAAGCGGATCAAATACTTGTGCAATAGTGGATAAAATAGTACGTTTGTTTGTGTTCTGCTTGTTTGAATTTTTGCTGGCTAAGAATAATAATGTGTCTTCTTTACAGGCCCAGAGTAAACCTAATGTTTTTGCATAATTATCTCTGCTTAAGTTTAGTAATTCGTCTGTGTTGCTTTCACTAACAATATCTTTAAGTATAGACGGTTTATTGGACCGCCATTTACGTAAGTGGAAGTGAGCGCCCTCTAGCGTCTGGATGACGCTTTTGCATATTTGTATTAGGGATTTTTCATCATCATGCCCCGATATATAGTCGTCTACGTAAAAATCGTGTAAGATTGTTTCACTTACATCTTTGTTTGTGCATTCTTGACCCAACTGTACCAGGCATCTAGTTGCCAGATACGGCGCTGATGCCGTTCCATAAGTGACCGTATTTAACTTATATTGCTTAACTGGCTGGCTTGGATCTGGCCGCCACACTATTTGTTGTAAATCTCGTTGATCGTTGTTTACATAGATCTGTCTATACATTTTTTCTATGTCGGACGTTACTACAAACTTATGTTGCCGAAATCGAATTAATATGCTAAGTAAGTCGTCCTGTACAGTTGGTCCAACATGCTGAATATCATTGAATGATTTACCTGTGCTTGTCACAGCTGAAGCATCAAAGACAGTGCGTAATTTTGTAGTGAGGCTGTCTTCACGCAAAATACCGTGATGAGGCATGAAGTATGAAATGCTATTGTTTTGTGGGTTTGTGTTTTCTGTCATGTGACCTAAAGTCAAATATTCATCAAGAAATTGTGTGTATTTTTCTTTGAACTCAGGGTTACGTTTAAATTTACGTTCTAATGACTGAAACCTAATTAGTGCTTGCTGTTTAGAATCGCCTAAGGATTCTGGTGATTCTTTTAATGGTATAGTAACAATAAACTTGCCATCTGGGTGGCGCTTTGTTGTTTGTGTAAATATTTGTTCACACTCACTCTCACCTTTAGTGTGGATTTGTTGAGTAGAGGGAACTGATTCTAGTTCAAAAAATTTGTCTAATTTCTCTTCGAGTTCACTGTTTTGAAAATGGCAATGGACTGTATTTGTTTGATCTGTGTTAGATGTATAGTTTAATGATTGTATAGAACCTGTGACGAGCCACCCTAATGTTGTTTCAATCAAGGTAGGTTTGTTCTTTCCCAGGGCTATACGATTGTTTAGAAGGACACTCCAAAAGATGTCCGCCCCCAGCAACATCTGCACCTCAGACGGCTTGAAGAACGTCGGATCTGCGAGGTGGATGCGAGAAGGAATAGAAAAGGAATTGCAATTAATTTGTGAAGTAGGTATCAACTGGGTGATATGTGGCACAACAAAACATTTGACGTCAGTTGTATAACCATTGTTTGTGAGTGACGATATAGTGACGTCACATCTTTTTGTAATTTTAAGTGATTGATTGTTTAATCCTTGTACGGATAAAGAAGTAGAATAACTGGGTATTCTTAATTTAGCTCGCAAAGTTTCTGTGATGAAACTAGATGTACTTCCGTTGTCGAGTAGTGCACGAACTTTGTGTATATGACCGTAACTATCTTGTATTTTGACTGTTACAGTGGACAGGAGTACCTGACTGTGATGTATGGACGAGAGTGTGACACTACTAGATTCGGTTTGCTTTTGCTCATGCACGGTAGGCAAAACGACACAACCCTCTGGTGAGGTTGACGTCTTGGGATCCGTGTTACTATTGTGTAATAGAGTGTTATGACGTTGTGTACACAGTCTGCAGGAACTAAGCCTACAACGCTGTTCGTCATGACCTGCACGCAAGCAGTTTGTGCATAGATTTAATTGTTTGATTCGTTCAATGCGCATCTCAACTGGCATTGATTTGAACTTCATACATTGGTAAATTGTATGATTATTCTTGCAAACAGGACATTTAAATAGTGCTTGTTTGTGTGTTTGATTCACAACGAAAGTCTTAGGACGGTTGTGAGTAATATCGCTGTGTCTACGTTGTGGTAGTTTTGTATGATTTGATGACTCTTCCATGGTTTCTAGTAGGTCGGCACGATTTTTTAAAAATGTATTGAAATCTTGTAAAGTAGGTAATCTCGTGATATTGTTACGTTCTTCTTCCCAGTCACGTAGTGTAGATGGGTCCAACTTACTAGTAACCATGTGTATAATGATAATGTCCCAGTGTTCTGTAGGTAAATTTAGTGTTTTTAAAGCCCTTAAGTTTCGGTTTACGGAATCTATCATATTTCTTAAAGCTCTTGAAGATTCATTAACAACTGGTTTAATATTGAATAAAGCTTGTATATGATTGTTGACCAAAATTCGATCATTATGATATCTATCACACAGCAAGTCCCACGCGACATCATAATTATCTGCTGAGAATTCTAAAGATTTAATAATTAGTGATGCACTTTCTTTTAATGAATTCCGCAAATAGTGAAACTTATGGATTTTAGGTATTGTTGTGTTATCGTGTATAAGGGACTTGTAAGTGTCGTGATACTCTAGCCACTCCTGATAACGCCCAGAAAAGGTAGGCAAGTTGATAGTAGGTAATTTAATGTTTGGCCCACCTGACAGTCCGGTGATATTGCTAGAACCTGTCACCGACCTGGCATCTTGCTCTGCAGAGGCAGCGCTGAGTAACTCCTGCGCAGCTGCCACGCAACTGAAGTAGCTCGCTTCGAAAACCTCCCGTTCCTTGTGCTCATCACCTGGAATTTCCACAAGACTTTCTATATCAGTCTGAACTGGATCAAATTCATTGTACAACTCTAATATTTTATTTAAACGAGCTGTTGTCTCTAGAACTTGTAACTTATTAAGAGTTTTATTAGGCAAAAGGGTGTCTATGTATGATTTAAATATGGTAAGCTTTGCCTTATAGCTAGCTCTAGTTTTCTTCAATGATTTGAGATCCATGACTGTGCAAAAGAAAATAAATAATGCTAGGTAAGCTTAAAAATGATACCAATCTCAAATTGTCCAGCTGAAATTAATTAATAAATTAACACGCGTTTAAAAATAAAAATGTGCAGCAATACTTAAATTGTAAATTGCAGGCACGTAGCGGCAGAAATAGTGCGAAGCAGAGAGGTAAGTATGGTGCGCGAGTGCAAAAGCATAGGTTCGCAAGCCTCGATGCACCGCAGGTACCGCGAATCACGTACGCCACGCGTCGCGGACTTTGACCCCCGGCCTTGCTGGACTGTTGAAGAAAAATAATAATTTAGAAAATGTAGGTAGGTTGCACTGTATTGGTACAAATAGGCGCAATACAGTAAATTAGACCCTTATATGAAATGAATATGGACATGAAAGTAGATTTATGAGAATATTACTTAAGTTTAGACTAATAGTATGGTGAAATATAATTTGAAAGCACCATACGATCAAATTCGTAGGTTAAAAGTAGGTAGGTGCTTCGAACAAAAAATATAACTACTTGGAAATCAAAATGGAACGTGGAAGATTTTCTACTTAATTGAAATTGGACAGAATTTAGGAACACAATTACTGGGAATGATAGAATATTTTGATTGGAACGAACTCACAAATACCACACTGCAAACCCGTATCTTGGTTTTGACTGGAACACTGATGATTGTATTTCTTCTTCTTGATGTTGAAATGTTCTCGAGTGCCCTCGTCAACTCGATGCTTCTTTGTGACCAAAGAATCCGGCTCGAAATCTTGTTGACGAGGGTCTTGAAATAATCAACACTTTGTTTTTCGGTGCTTTAGTATATATTGAGAATAATATTAAAATATCGTGTGCGCTTATGTACGGTCCGTGGCGGAGTGGTCGAACATGGACGCCGGCGGGGCGACGCGAAGCGGGGCGGGGCGGGGCGCTCAGCCGCGCGTTAACAACTGGCCTGTCGGTAATGTGCAAGTTAGATGTTACAATATAGTTCTTTAAAATGTGTCAAATTGCATATTTAATTGAAAATAATATTAAACATGCAAATAAAATCATATATTTTTAGAAATTTTTATTTCGAGTATTGTTTCATCGAAATTTTGTTAGTAAGAATTTATTTTTCGATATAGATTCCAGAATAAGGCTGTAACAAACAAATTCTAAATATTCATAGGAAATGTAACATATTAAGTTTAACGATTTATGTTTTGATTAACATTGTGAGTTATCGTTACTACGTGTAAAATATTATATTTGTAATAAGATATGTGCGAAATTTTTCGTTATTGCTGCTCGATATCCGTAAAGGAGAGAAAGCGAGGGATGACTTGCATAGTTAAGTCTTAATATTGGATCAGCGGTGGCGCAGCGGTATCTGCCTGGTCGCGGGTTTGATCTTCGGTCGTGCCCACAAGTTTCAGTGAGAATTCTTTTATCGTATCGGTGAAGGATAATATCGTAAGGCAACCGATATATCTTAAAACTACTCATTCGAGAACATGTGACATCCACCACCCGCACTTGGCCATCGCGTGGATTAAGGCTTAAACTCTCTCAACTCGTAAGATAGTTGAGAGTATTTAAATTGAGGCCTAAGCTTTCTAACTGTAAAGGTCATAGCCCACTTACACGACTCTGCTCCAACACGGCTCCAATCCATCAAAAAGAACATAATTTAAATATGGGCTTTAAGTATTTGCTATTTAGATCTACTTTCTTGTGAATTGTTGCTCCTTTGAGGTTTCTAACTATAAAGAGTCTCCAGTCTCCATGGAATTCCAGTGTCACCTTCCCACCGAAAACATAGCCGGCGAAAATATATTTACCACTGCTTACACCTTTGGGTAATAAAACTCTAATGATATGTTGAATTAACTGTCTGTTTTTTTGTATCTTCTTTTACTGTAATTGGTACTTATATTTACACGTAGAACTTTTTACCCCCGAAACAGCTAAATTAGCTTCACCTGAAAACCGTTGATAACACTCCAAAACTCACTTTATCTTACGTCTACTACCAATATAAACCTTATACACACCGCTTAAGAGCTAAAATCGAACGGATATATTTAATCCGTACTCCATTCTCACTCAAAACTTCGGATTCAGGAAATTAACGAACTTTTTCGCAAGTAAAACAATAATTTTTGTTTGCCCAATTATTTTGGGGAGTTAAATATTTGGTTAACCTGTACGTTTTGTGTAATTAAAAGGAAATGGTCCGTTTGTTTGGACGGGCGTGTTAGTTGAGAGTTCTAAGTGAGTTTCGAGTGAGTTTATAATGAGTTTGTGGACAGTAGTATCGCTTTATATATATTAAGTTAATTTGATAGATTATCTAAGATCATTACTTAAGTAATTATTGAATTTTCTTGTAACTATATACTGGCTATAGAGGTCAGTCTGAGCTAACTAGCTGCATTACTACAACCTTTTAAGTGACCCACAGCTGGCTACGAGTCTTCTCTCAACTATCTTATGAGTTGAGAGTTTTTAGGCTTTAATCCACACAGGCTTGCCAAGTACGGGTTGGTAGATGTTACATGTCCTCAAATGATCAGCCAGCATAGATATGCCGGTTTCCTCAGGATGTTTTACTTCACCGATAATGAGCAGCGGTGATGAAACAATTCACACAAATATGTGTTGATACAACTGAGAAATATAAGTTTGAACTTATATTTCAAAGGCAAGGCCGATACCGCTGCGCCACCGCTGATATTATTATAGTGCAAAACTTGTGTGTTATACTTGAGCTGACTAAGTCTTCAGACCAAGTTACTTAACGAAGCAATAACAAAAGTTAGAAAAGAAGAAACGTTTGGGATTGACATAAGATTATCACGTGATTTTTCGAAGGTGAATCTCTCATGCATATTTTTTTTCGATCTTACGTTATTGCATCGTTCTGTCAGTTTGTCTAGGAGCCCCTGGTTTAGTTGTAAGTGCAATACGATCCCGTCACGGTCGCCATTTTTTGTTAAGTTTAATAAAGATAAGAATTATTTATCAAACTTTTAGTGGTAGGTACAATGAACTTAACTAAGTTGCTTCTGCTAAATAGACTTAAATGCATATGTATTCCAACAAAATGGAGATAGACCTATGTATACATAAAAAGGGTATTACTTTGTGGTACCTTTACTGTTTTGACTTTGGTACCCAAACTAGGCGCATGCCTGTATCTTGGGCACCGGCTTGTGCAGCAGCGTATGTTACTGTGTGTAATTTAGTATGTGTGTGCTTGTGTGTGCATGTGTGTGTGCGTGTGTGTGTTTACAAGTATGAGTAATACAAGTCACGTTTAAACGCGTCACTTCTTCGCGGTAGAAGTTCATAAACGCCTATACCTATTTCTCATGAGAGCAGACAGTTCGATAGAGCGCTAAAAACTGAACTAGACTGCATATTTAACTCATTTTGCCCTCAAGTGGCGTTTACGACCTTTTTACAACAAAGTAGCGACGTATTTTCCTAAACTACACATTAGAACTTTAACGAGGTACCACGAGAAGATAATAATTGAAATAAAACTACTTTTTAACGGATTTTATCGCGGTTTATTTTAGATTTTAGATCCCGACGTTTCAAAGTCTTTTCAGACTTCATGTTCACGGGTGGAAAAATGAAAAGACTTTGAAACGTCGGGATCTAAAATCTAAAATAAACCGCGATAAAATCCGTTAAAAAGTAGTTTTATTTCAATGTGTGATATTCGCGTAAATCTAAGACAAGATAATAATTACCTAGTAACTCAAACTCGCGGCTTTGCTCGCGTTCTTTACGTACCTTAAGGGTTGAGTTTTGAAAAAACTTTAAAACATAGGTCGCAGTTTTGAAATTTCCTTATCGACTGGTGAATTACATCTTTTTGACCGGCAGTTACCCATAACAATAAAAATACTACCTGAAAGGAATAGAAATTAAATGGAGTGTATTTCTATAACCTTCGTATAGTTATACAGATCTGGTACCAGTCACTGACCACCTGCCACCTATATAACTTGGAACAGAGAAGTAGTAGAGAGGTCTTTAGTTAAATAATCATTATAGCAAGTGGCCATTTAGTACTTTGACCATAAGAAAAAGAATAGATTTATATATTTTTATGTATTTCTAATGCATATCATTTAAGAAAGATAATTATGATGGACCTGACATCACCTGAGACGTGGGTGACTATCACCTCTCTGGACTGCGTGGACGCCATGTAGTATGAACCCCAAGCGAGAAGCGACGTTTTCAATAATTTGTACAATATTTTTTTTACGCTCTATCAAAATAGTTACTCTTTTACTGGTAAAAACCTTTTTCTTAGTAAATAACCAAAAATATTATGGCAAGGATCTAACAAAAATATTTCTTGACCTAATAAACTTCGCTAATAGCACTAAAAAAAATCGTTCAGAAAGTAATCTCGTAAAATTTATATTTACGAGTCTACTCCACGCCTCTGTCCGGAGGTGGCTACCAATAATTCAAATTCAATAATTCTCAAAATGAAAACGGCGGCTCCACAGTTTTATTATTCTTGCTGGTACTGCAAAGTTCTGCACCTTTTGTTTGATCAATTTTAAATGGAAAAATGTTTTGCTCTAAGTGAAAAATTTTGTCCAATTCTTTGAACTTAAAACAAAGGTGAAAATGGGAAAAATACGGAAATCGAATATTTTTAAAAGTTATGACGAATCGTCATAAGATTAAATTATTTTCATAATTTTTTCATTACCTTCATTTGTAACTAAATAACTAACTATGAAAAAGCATCTTAGAAATTGTATTTTGATGCTTTTCTTGACTACCGGTCAAACAAAATTTTGTTACACTTTTCACTTCAGCCCATTTTAGTGTCCTACTGCTAGGCTCCAGTCTTCTCTCAACTACCTTACAAGTCGAGAGGGTGTAGGCCTTAATCCACGCTAACTAAATCGAAAGATTAGTTCTTAGACATGCTGGTTTCCTCAAAATGTTTCCGTTCACTGTATTGAGCAGCCGCAATGAAACAATTTACACAATGATATGTGGGCAAGATCAGAGATTGTACTCAGGACCTTATAAGGCGAGGCCGATACCGCTGTGACATCGCTGCTCTTTTGTCAATTAACAATTGTGTTCTTCTCTGGGGAAATGCTGCTGTCATTAAGACCATCGTTATTTGTTTTTATATAAATTTATTTTACAAAAGAAAGTTAGAAGAGCTACTACAAACTCGGAAGCCGTGTTTCCCTAAGAGGAAAAATCAAAGACAATAGTATAATAATATTTTGTCATAAGTGCATCAAAATATTACGAAATAAGCTTTAATATAACGGACTTTATCGCCGTTTATTTTAGATTTTAAATCCCGACGTTTATATAAATTCGCGGTAAAATCCAGGACAATTTGTGATATTCGCGTAAAAGAAAATACAATATTACAAAAATTAAAAAATATGCGTAACGCATAGTTTGAATTGAAATAGGAATGATTTGTCATATTATCGTCGTCTAAATTTCTATTAGGTAATTAATTCATTTATAGATTTAGTGACTGCATTGTACTCGTCTCCTAGCACGGCTTAGCGCGGACAATTAACTATACGCTGTTAATTATATTTATTTCTATTTAAAATTGCATTCTGACACAATGTAAATTGTTTATGAATAAATGAAATGAAAAAACTATATATCCGTCTCCACAAAATCGATAATCATAAACGGAGCAATACCTATACGTTCCTACAATAAACTTTTTAATCATATTAGAGGAATGACTATTAAAAATTTATAGGTACTAATATTATAAAGCTGAAGAGTATGTTTGTTTGAACGTGCTAATCTCAGAGACTAATGATCAATTCTTGCACTGTTAGTTAGATTAATTATTGAGGAATGCTATAAACTACTTTTGATCCCAATATCTTAATGTACTCACAGTTTTAGCAAAAAAATTACTCTCTGTAATTACAATCTCTGTCTCTCCCACTGCTGGACATGATATCAAATGTAGATCTTGGGCGAAAATATTGGCGGAAAGCTACTTTAGAATAATTATAAAACCACGTTATGTGGGGAACCTTTTTAATAAAATTTCAGACTACGTAAATGATACGAAATTTGGTGTTCGTGCTAAGGAGCTTGGAGACTAACCCCCGTATTCATATATATATTCTAAGCTTATTATAGCTAAACTACGTTTGAAATTCGTTTGTCTTTGTCTGTCATTTTGACATTTATACTAGTAATAAAAGACAAAATCCTTTTATAGGCCGACCGTTTAACTCGCGTATCGCCATCTGAGGTACAAAGTCATAAAACATTAATTAAATCTCAAGAACTATTTAACCACAGATGAAAGTAATGTAAGACTATTCGTCACTAATATCCATATCGCTTGAATCATCATCACTGTCTGTACAGCTTGAGGAGTCAGAATCTTGGCGACAGGCGATACGCGAGTTAAACGGTCTCAATACTCAATACTCAATACTTTATTTGCTTTTTCCACAATGTTTTGGGTTGATAGTATAAATGATACAAAGTAATGTGTCACAATTATGGACCTTTTAGGGCACAGCAAATTACGAGAGGTGAAAATACTTTCTTATAAAATAATAAAAATGATTTTTTTTTTTTTTTTTACTTTAGTAATTGAATTGCAATTTGAAATAATTGAATGAATGAATAAAAAAATAATTTTTGGCTCATTAGTTTAGGTAGGCATTAGATATTTTAGGTCTTTATTCAGGTTAGTGTTGAGACGGTTAATTACTTACGTCATTTAATAAATTTAAATTTAAATGAAAAAAAAAAAATCGATAAAATAAGTTTGTAGGAACATAATATTAAAATAACAATGACAGCAACAAATTTAAAATTATTAAAATAACATGAATAACATGAATAAAATATGAAATCAATTTATGGACAACAATATTTAAAATTAAAACAATTTTAAAATTATTCAAAATAAATAATTAAAATAATTATGTCAACAAAATTTACGAAATGAATTTATCGTTTAAGTACTCATTAATGTTATAATAGCACTTGATTAACAGTAACTGTTTTAGATTCCTAATAAATATATGTAGTTTATTTTCGTTTTTTAGTTCTTCGGGTAACTTATTAAAAATTTCTATTGACATTACAAATGTGCTTGAAGAGTGGATTTTAAGTCGAGAGTTTGGAAATATTAATCTATTCTTATGACGGAGGGAGTATTGTATTTCTTTGTCTTTACGCTTTTTAAATAAATTTTCATTTTTCTTTAATTAAAGAGTCTAATAAGATTATTTAAGACCGTTGCAATAACTAAACCAACGGATTACAAAGGATTTCCCCCTTAAACAAGAAAAGTACTTTATTGCTTCTTTACTCATTAACAATAAGCATTTAATCATCTTAATTATCTTCGCTAAAAACCGAAAAAAATTAAACCTCTTAACATCATCTTATTACTTCCAAAATAATCCAAGAAAGCCTCATCCATCGCAGCCATATTGTCATTTTTTCTTTAAAAAGTTGGAAATTTGCAAACTTAAATGCTTAGTGACTGAAACGAAATGGCGGGAAAAAATTAATCCAGTAATTTCTCAATGTCAGCCGACGGTTTTCGTGAAAAGTGGATGTTGAATTATTTTACCATCTATCCTGAGTTGATGAAAAGAGTCTGACTATAGGCCGACCGTTTAACTCGCGTATCGCCATCTGAGGTACAAAGTCATAAAACATTAATTAAATCTCATAAAGAACTATTTAACCACAGATAAAAGTAATGTAAGACTATTCGTCACTAATATCCATATCGCTTGAATCATCATCACTGTCTGTGCAGCTTGAGGAGTCAGAATGTTGACGATAGGCGATACGCGAGTTAAACGGTCTATCTATAGATGTACAGTCACACTTCGACTCTTTTTAGTGTCCCACAGCTGGGCACGGGTCTTTTCTCACCTGTCTTACGATTTGAGTGAGTTTATTAAGGCCTATAATCCACACACGCTAGCCAAGTGCGGGTTGGTGAATGCCACATGTCCTCCAATGATAAGTGTGACATATGTCGGTATTTCCTTCACCTATATTGAGCAACGGAGATGAAACAATACACACAAAGGCACGAGCGGGAATCGAACCCGCGACCATATATTTCTAAGGCGAGGCCCGTACCGCTGCGCCACCCCCGTGGGCTAATTCACGTAATTTCTTGACGCGCCGATCAAGTTGCGGCGCAGTTGCAATTAAGTTAACGTCTTATTGCAAAATTGTATTCTTGTAATTGTATACAATAAAATTACGCAACGCCAACCGCCATTCTTTATTTTATTTACTGGTTGGTGACTTCAACGAGTATATAATCACTATAATATTTGCTTTTTTTAAAATATATGTTGGCACATCTACTTCTCAATGCATCGGCTGTCATTTTATACTGTCATCGCGTCCGTCTTTGAAGTCACCTGTCACTCGAGAATGTCATTATGAACGAACGAATGAACACCGAGCGCGGGTGAAGCGGCAATATTAGAATGGCGGACACTGTGTTGAACCGTTTTGGCGTCCGGTAGTGCAGATGCAATAACGTGCTCGGTGAACGTTACTATTTAATCCAACGTAATCTTAGCGATCTGTAATTACCTGTTAGAATTCACGATTGTGCCATCGAGAGATGGGGGTGAAGTGATATTTGCTGTAGTTATTTTATTGAAATGCCGTCTTCTTACCCGATTATTCACGCCTACCTAAAGTTGTCTGCTAATCCTGATAATTTTTAGTCTAAAAACCTTCAAAAGCCTTCATATATGTTTTTTGTTTTACAAACAAATTATGCAGGTTTGATCTTTTGGCAACCTTGGCGCCTGTCACGCTGTGGGAATATGGACATTGCTGAAAATCAGTGCTGTGGGTCGCCTCTAGTAAGCACTCACAGCGTTTACTGAGCAATGTCCATGTTTGACACTGATGGGTCACACTTACTCTTTGTTTTTAATTCTTTTTTCTTTCTGTTACATTTGTTCTTTTTACTCTTTTTATGTGTTTCTTTTTTATCATTTAATTTTGTGTGTCCTGTCTGTGTCAAATAAATGTTTTTCTTTCTTTCTTTTCTTTTATATTTATTTGATTTTCACAAGTACCGACTACAAGTCTAATCTAATGATAGTTATGATACTTCAACAGTCCATCCTCAGCAGTTTGTAAAATACGAATTAATACATTAATTTACGCAGCGGTGTTGCAGCGGTCTCAGCCTCGCCTTTTAAATATGAGGTCGTGGGTTCGATTCCCAGTCGTGTTCATCTTTGTGTGAATTGATTCATCGCTGCTGCTCAATATCGGTGAAAAAAACATCGTGAGGAAATCGGCATGTCTAAGAACTAATCATTCGAGGATAAATGACATCCACCTACCCGCACTTGGCCAGCGTGTGTGGATTAAGGCCTAAACTCTCTCAACTCGTAAGATAGTTAAGAGAAGACCCGTGCCCAGCAGTGGGATACTAAAAAGGGTTGAAGTGAACATAAATTTACAAACATACGAAATACGCTCAAAAAACATAAACCTTCTTTGGTAAAAAAGTATCATTTCCCTGTAATATTTTTATTTCACGAAGACATTATAGTCCAAAAGAAGATCCCAGTCGCCCCAGACTTACGTGATTTTAGGAAAAATGACATTTTTGGGATTGGTAACATAAACTTGGAAATGAATAGATACTCTGCAAGCTGAAACCGGTGCCTTTTTATAGATAGCAGGTATCGATGGGGGAAAAAAGTCTTGCTAACTTACGTTAAATTAGCGAGTCTAGTTTTTGCATATAGAGCCCATTTATTTAATAATTAAGACTCCGTTCGCTAGTTTTTAACATCGATAATATAAAAATGAATTGCAAAATGTGTTGGTAAGCGCATAACTCGAGAACGGCTAAATCGATTTCGCTAATTCTTTTTTAAGAAAATTCCTTAATAACGAGGATGGTTTTTACGCAGAGAAAAATTAAAAAACCTGTTTGACCGATTTTTATAAAATTTGGTCGTATTCTGTTTTCGGACCCGGCAGGTGGCACTGCTTTATTTATTTATTTATTTATTTACATTTTGGAACATTAAACAATTATACGTTAAGGTAAGATACAAAGGCATATACACAAGAATTACGTAAACGTATAACCCACACCAATGTCCGCAGAATAATATTATTAGTAGGTATATTTAATATTAATCTCATGCGCGTAAAAAGAAATGAACCGGCCACGACAATGAAAACAAATAAATAAGTTGTTAAAATCTCAGGACAATTGTTTTAAGATTTCAAACGACGCTTTTTTAAATTGAGTAGATGTGAGTGCGAAAATATCAATGCAGGAAAGGTGTGCGTTGTATGTTTGTACAAGTGTGCGGAGAGGAGCCCGCGCCCCGGCGTTCGTCCTGCACTTGCCGGCGTAGAACAGCTGTGGCGCGCGCACCTCGCGCTGGTGCACTGTTCTTGGCACTAAGTAACACAACTGATTTGTAATTCCGCTACAGTCAAATTTATTATTACATATGCCGTGCAACATAGTGGAAATGAGCAATTTACGTCTAGAATCCAAGCTTAATAAATTGTAGTCTTTAAGTAATTGATGATATGGTCGTTTAGTGCGCTTAAACTTATAATTTAGGTTTTTTAAAAACTTTTTTTGAACTAATTCAATTCTTTCGACATATTTTTTGTAGAAAGGATTCCAAATAGGGACTGCGTACTCTAACTGCGATCTTATTAAAGTTTTGTAGAGAAATAGTAGGGTTGACGGACGCTTGAAATCTTTAGAAGACCTAATTACGAAACCAAACATTTGAAAGGCCTTTTTCACTATCTTGTCAATGTGAATGTCTAGATGTAGCTTTGAGTCTAATGTGACACCTAAATCACGGACATGATTAACCTTTTGCAAAGTAGTATTTTGTATAGTGTAATTATAGTGTATAGGTTTTTTATTTTTAGTATAAACGATAACCTGACATTTAGGTATACTGAGTCGAAGTTTATTAAGTGTACAGTACTGGGAAAGCCTGTCGAGATCATCTTGAAGAAGTAAACAGTCATCTATGCTTTTACAGGTTCTAAAAATTTTTACCTGGTTTTAAAATTTTAGCTTTACCGGGCAGGACGACGTCTGCGGGGTCCGCTAGTCCTTTATGAAAATATAACAAAAGCTAACCCTTTTCCTTTTATTTATTATTTATTATATAACAATTTTAAGGAAAAAAGTAATATATTATATGCCTTCGAGTTCCCGAGAAGCGCAGGGAGGGTGCGCTCGGCACTCGCGCGGTTTACCTTTCCTAAAATCACGTAAGTCTGGAGTGACTGGTATCCCACTCTATTATAACACTCAGTACCCCTACAATGGGGAAGGACAAAGAAACACTTAACCTGCCTCAAACGTAATGACCCTCTTTATCTAACCTATCTATGTAATCTAAGCAGTCTACGTAATAGAGGTACTCCAATTGAAGACCAACTCTGAAGAGAATGGAAATAGTAATATCTTTGCCATAAAAAATGAAAAAATAAATTTCTCTCAATTTTTATATAACTGTTGCAATTTGGTGTAAGTTGTAAGAGACAGCGATATTATTATGATGAGATTTACATTTACAAAGACGTAAACTGTTAAGACCCCCCTACGTGGGCTTCTATAGATTATTTTTTATTCTGCAATAGACTTGGCTCTGATGAAACGCGTCTGCCCCAATATACTAATTCACTCGTGATTACGAATGACTTTCGGTGAGAAAAGGTGCCAGCGAATGAGGCTCCATATGGTCAGAAATCATAAAGAAGCAACAATTCCTGATTCACTCTCTTAAATGGTGTCACCAATATCGCACAAACACACGGCGAGGCCGCTTGGCGGTGCGGTTTTATCAGGTGGATGGTCACTAACCATTGTCATTGTCACCTGATTTGCACCACCCGGGGACCACGTGTGGGTATTTGATAAAAAACATAATTCCCATGAATTATGTTTTTAACCGACTTCTAAAAGGAGGAGGTTATCAATTCGACTGTATTTTTTTTTTATGTTTGTTACCTCAGAATTTTCGAATGGGTGAACCGATTTTGATATTTTTTTTTTATTGAAAGCTGATGCTTCCCGTGTGGTCCCATTTCAGTTTGGTTTAGTTCTGAGAATGGCATCCATGAAGTCGGTTTTTTTTGTTAATATTTTAACTTAATATTATTTATCAAATACCCACACGTTCCATGATGAGTACAGGGCCATCTCGCTCTTTAGACATTTATCTCTAATAAACATTTGTCGAACAAAAATGGCGATTGCTTTTGTTTTTAATTGTTATCCGCCATTTTTTTAATGCGCGAATTCGTCGATAAATATGGCGGATGTCCTTGAAAAACGAAAGAAATCGCCGTTTTTGTTCGACAAATGTCTATTAATGATAAATATTTAGAACGCGAGAATCGGGGCCCTGATACAGTACAGAGCGCTTGTCGTTGCTCTGCAGCAAAAGCATCATGATTGGGGAGGTACCGCCCATATTACAACTTAATCAATAACTTTTAGTTGTGTTGCTGGGTAACGTAGCCAGTACCAGCCGAGATTTAAAGGTCAACAAAGTCACATACCGAAGTTTATCACTTCAAAAAACATCGAAAAAAATGTGTGAGATTAAATCCGCATCGAGGACATCCCCCAGAATAACTAAAGTCACCGACATAGCGATCAAAGTTAGCAAGTTAACCTCTGGAGAATAAAGGTTCTTAAGTAATGGGCGCCGCAGCGTCGGCCAACCCGCTGCAAGGTGAACTCATGACATTGTTAAAGGCCTATGTCAAGCCGTGGCCGTCTCCAGGCTGATGATGTCGACTTCTTAGGCTTTCGGTCTTTTTTTTTATTTATTCTGCGATAGGTTAGCGCTTGACTACGACTTGCCTGATGTTAATCAATGATGTAGTCTACGATGGAACGTAGTAGTATACCGATTTATTCGTGATTACGAATGATTATCGGTGAGAAGGTGGCAGTGGAATGAGCCTCCATATAGTTAGAAACCTTAAAGGACAACAATTCCGACTCACCCTCTCTTTATGGTGTGAATAGACATCGCACCGGAACACGGCAA
This sequence comes from Meganola albula, assembly GCA_936450015.1. Lineage (NCBI taxonomy): Eukaryota > Metazoa > Arthropoda > Insecta > Lepidoptera > Nolidae > Meganola > Meganola albula. The sequence continues at coordinate 647,140 of OW388168.1, forward strand.
CGCCGTTTGGCGGTGTGGCTTTGTCTGGTGGGTGGTCACGTACCACGGCCGAAAAAGTGTAAATCTTGTCTTCCATAATTTCTTCGGTATGTGACTTTGTACTGGCCCTGGTGTTGCAAACCTCCAAGGTCTCTATTTTTCTTGCTAACTAATAGTATAAAAGTGATACGCGTATCACTTGCACTATAGTGTCACAACTTTAAATAAACTGAAGAATGAAATACTCGGCGCAATTTCTAAAGATGTCCTCTCTGTTATAATAATTGCGCAAAAGTTAGCCAGTAAACTATTTGCTGTTGTCTCATGTTGCTAGGGATGGGAAGTGTCGATTATTTTGTATCGACAATTTTAAAACAGGGCAGCTAAGAGAGATGAGACATTCTTATATTTAGTTTGGATAAACTACCCTAGTAAAAAAGGTTTGTAATGAAACGAAAAATCTTAATGCCAGATCGATGGTTGTAAATTATGGCGAATTATGTTTCAGTTACTGAAACTTAATATATCATAATTATAATTATTACAAAAAAATGAAAATGAAAATGTATTTATTGTTTCAAAACATCTTACAATCGTAAATATTATTCAAAACTAGCCCGCTATACCTTTCATACACAAATTATAAGTACAATTAATTGATGATATTTTGCAATAGTCTAGTAACACTTTATTTTAATTTGCTTTATTCAGGAATCAAACTGCGAACTAACTATGTACATAATAAGTGCAACTATTTCGACAAGAATTCAATACATACAGTCCATCAAATCTAACAAGTACCGTTTGACAGTTCTAAACGTAGTACATTTAGAATTTTATTTTTTGTATGAAAATTGTTTACGTTATGTTAAAATAAAAATAGTTTCATAATTCAATTATTTACAGGAAAGCTAATAAAAGTAGTGTGAATTACGCCTCTATTAAGCTAATTTAATACAAAACAGTGAAACGTCAAAAGGTACTTCTTAGATTTCTTCAGTTGTAATAACAAATTTTATTTGATTTTCTACAAACAAATAGTTTTACAAAGGTAAAATCAAGATAAATAGAATCTGATATAATATTCTGTTTCAGTCTGACCTAAACCTTTGTAAAGAGGTTAGGGAGGTTATTTCATCGATGTTTTTATTACGTTATTAGGCGGGTCCAAAGTTATGTTATTGTATTCTGTAACGTTATTTGTAATACCTTCACTAAAAGATATATGAATTGATTCGTTTTGCAATATTTGTTTTGATAAGATTACTTGTACTTGTAAACTTTATTTTTATCAGAAGTAGCTTTCTGTATGACAGTTATAGCTTAAAATCACCATACTTCTATTGCACAGTTGGATAAAAACTGTTCTAGACCTTCCCTGAGTCTCAAAGTCTCTCCATATGATTTTTTTATAAATAGTTTCAACAGATAAAATTATTTTTACATAAATATAAACAAAGAATTTATTCTGCCTAAATCCATCGTAAAGACTAATGGCCTTATTCATAAATATCTTATGACGCTCTTTAGTTAAAATGGACTTAGTCTCTGTCTTACAATATTATGTCTCTGTCTATAAATGTCAAAATGAAAGTCAAAGACGAACGAAATACAAATCTATTATAACTATAATGAGCTTAAAAGACGTTTATGAATACGGGGGTAAATATTGTGTTTTATTATCCAATTTTACCTAATGCTTTCTGCGTGAAGGTTCCAAAATCTTTTTCTAACGGATAGCTATTTCTATCTATTACAGACTAAAATTGTCTAGTTTCCCGTGAAAAAATATTTTCTTACTTCGTTCATCCAATGGACTACTTTTTAAGAGATTGTATCGCAGTTTAATTTAGATTTTTATATCCCGACATTTTTAAAGTCTTTTTAGACTTCATGGTCACGGGGTTGTTGACGTCCAAATTTATTAATCACAATTATCACCTACTGACTAGGTAGTCAGTAGGTTAAATTATTAACATACATAATAATATGTTTGTAGGTACAAACATATTATTATTTAAGTTGCGTTCCGATTTCAGGAAACTGAGCTCACTGTGTTTTGAATTCTGAGTATTGTAAAGTAGTTTTATTTCAATGTATGATATTCCCGTAAATCTAAGAAAATACTATATTGTAAATAAATTACATCCAGTCACAGAACAACCAATTGTGCTCATCACACAAATACCTGTTTGCACTGAAAATCCCACATTTGAACCCACGACCTTAGTAGGTACCTTAGCTTAACAGTCAGGGTCACTAACCACTACACCACTAAGCCAGTCAATTATCGGTGTTTCCTAAAACACACCACATTAGAACCCTGGTTCACAGACAGCCACTACTACAGAAACCTACATATAATTTTAAATTTCGATAATCTGCAACCCCATCACTATTTTTAATTCGATCACACAGCAAAGCGAACAACAAAGAACGGTTTCGTTCACTTTAACGCTCATTTGACTCCTGTTTTTTGCTTAGTTGAAGGATTTTCTTTATTTGTTTCAGTATACGTCGTATTTCCCAACTTTCCCCGTTCAGTTTAAAAACTTAAATACTCGATACGAACTGAAATGATGGTACAACACTATTGTTTATTTTAACAGTCGAATAATTTAAAGATATAACTTTCTTTTGACTTGCTAGTATTCTATTTAGCCCATTCGAGTTATTTGTCCCCGGTTCGATTACCGGGTGGAACAAAAAGTTGTTAAAGAACAAAGCGTAAGTGTCACCAAATAGTGGCGCAACAGTACAGCAGTACATAAATCTAAAGCGAGTTTAGATTTACAAGGCCGCGGGTTTGATTTCCGGTCGTGACCAATAAAATCAGTAAAAACACAAAATAAGCTTGAAATAACATAAAACTACTTTTTAACGGATTTTATCGCGGTTTATTTTAGATTTTAGATCCCGACGTTTCAAAGTCTTTTCAGACTTCATATTCACGGGTGTACTGAGGTATTTGACGTAGATAATTACACCCAGACTCAAGACAAACAGACATGTTCATCACACTTATATCTGACTTAGGTGGTCGTGGAACCCACGACCTGCGGCCTGAAAAGCAAGCATCTTACCGACCACGCCACCGGCCCGTCAATTCCAAACTTCTAGTACTTTTGATAAACCAGGGACCTCGCGGTTATAAAGTGAAATCTACGCCTGGGCCATCGAGACACGGTGTGCTCTATTTCAGCAATAAGCCTAAGATATCCAGATCGTATATCCCACCTGGGCCGGGAGATGCCAAAGAACTCGGTGACAGAATGAAAAATGTGTTCGCCGACCTAATTCCCTCTACCATTAGTACGACAAAGATGTAGGTAATCTAGAAAGGGTAAATAAAAATGTCTATCCTTACTAATATTACAACAGAGCAGCGGTGGCGCAGCGGGCCTCGCATTAGAAATATAAGATCGCGGGTTCGATTCCAAGTCGTTCCCACACATCTTTGTGTGATTTAATACATCGTACATAGCCCCCATACAGCTGCCAAAATAATATATTTAAAAAATATATTCTATCACCGTATTCATAAACGTCTTATAAGCTTATTATAACTAAAATAGGTGTATAATTCGTTTATCATTGTCTGTCATCTTGACATTTTTACTAGTAAGAAAGAGAATGTCCATTTTAACTAAGAAGTCTTATAACTTTTTTATGAATAAGACCGTATCTAAAATTTACGCGAATATCACACATTGAAATAAGACTACTTGTTAACGGATTTTATTGCGGTTTATTTTAGATTTTAGATCCCGACGTTTCAAAGTCTTTTCAGACTTCATGGTTGACTGAAAAGACTTTAAAACGTCGGAATCTGAAACCTAAAATAAACCGCGATAAAATAGTTTTATTTCAATGTGTGATATTCGCGCATACGATGTCAGTTCTAGCAAACTTATATCAATGTATAACCTTATTCTTACAAAATAGAATTTTCCTTGGGGTGCGATGTTTTAATTAAGGGCAGCGCATGTATAACGATTGATGGGTTCTGTACGATAATAATTTGTTAAATAATGTACAGAAAACACACGAGCAAGTAAGGGGGCGTCCATAAAGTACGTGAGGTGTTTTTTTAAATTTTCTACCCCTCCCTCCCCCCCTGGTGAGATGTCGTCAGATTTAATTCAACCCCCTCCCCCCCTGGTGAGATGTCGTCAGATTTAATTCAACCCCCTCCCCCATCCCCCAACTTCACGTGAGATTTTTCAAAATGTGAATTTCTTACGTAAACGCGTTGGATTGTTATTGTAAAAAGAAAAAAACTTTGCTTCGTGCTTTAATGCCAAAATAGTATTTTTTTTTTGTTTCAATCAGAAAAAAAATTTCGTGATATTTGCCGAGACCCCCCCTCTCTCCAACGTAAGATTAGATGAGATTTTACTTGACCCCCTCCCCCCCTTAAACACCTCACGTAATTTATGGACGCCCCCTAACAGGGGGATGTAATTATTAGGAAAAATATAGGTACAAATTAAAAATTTAATGACACCCCTTGACATCCAATTTTAATATTTAAGTTAATTTTATGCGGATTTGACATTGTAGTTAATGAAATTTTTTTTAAGGAATTTCATGTATGCCTAAGCATGGTTTTTGTACGTCGACTTCTGGCCAAACATGCAGGTCTTATTTCGTTTTAACACCTTTGTATTGACAATTATGTTTCTACAAAAATAAATTATCTTTACCTTTATCTTTATCTTTACCTGACGCAGAATTTTCAACTGATTTCAAAAAGAAGGCTTTTAATTTCACTGATGTTAATTTATTTTTTGTATGTTACGTGATATTTTGCTCGAGGCGGGCTTGAAATTTAAAAATTTCAAGATCGCCTCGAGCAATCCCTTTTTTGTTCTTCTTCTACCCTTTTTAGTATCCTACTGCTGGGCACGGGTATCTCTTAACTATCTTACGAGTTGAGAGAGTTTAGGCCTTAGTCCATACACGCTGGCCAAGTGCGGGTTGGTGGATGTCACATGTCCTCGAAAGATTAGTTCTTAGACATGCTGGTTTCCTAAGGATGTTTACCGTCACTAATATTGAGCAGCGGAGATGACAATTCACACAAAGACGTGTGGACACGACCAGGATTTGAACCCGCGACCTTATTTTTCTAAGGCGAGGCCCCAGTACCGCTGCCCCACCGCTGCTCAATATTAATATATATAATAATATACAATACTAACGTCACTTTCCCCGAAACCTTTACACTGACATTTGACCTTTATGGTATGGTATTAAAGTTCAAATTGACTCATAAGTATTATTAGGAATCGTTTATATGGCATAAAAAAGTGTTGTTTATATATTTTATCAGGAACTTTTTTAATTTTTCTCTGCGTCAGAACCATCCTCGTACTTCAAGGAATATTCTAAAAAAAGAATTAGCCAAATCAGTTCAGCAGTTCTTTAGTTTTACGCACACAATACATTCAGCGATTCATTTTTATATAGATTATCGAGCGCCGCCATTTTGAAAATTTAATCAATATGGCCGCGGACTGTTATGCCAAGTTTTAAATTAAAAAATCTTTTATCCTCTATATAAACGTTTGACTTCAGCATTAATAAAACTTTGCATAAAATGTTGAATCCCATAACAAAATCATGATATTTTTATTTCACGAAATCTGAAATCAACTTGCCTAAGCATTTGAGATTTAACTGTATTTATTTTGACATTGTAGTTAACGTCTAAAAACCTCTTTAGTCTTTTCAGACCAGCGTTTTATAAACGCGTTTAGCCGCGTACCTATAGAAACCGCTTTGCCCACTCGTGCTATTTGTAGATACAAACGCGCTTGTAAGCACAGAGTGTGTAATTAATTAATATTGATTGTTTATTTACCTACCTACACATATTTATACTGACTATATTATTATATTTGATAGATTTCACCCGAGGCTCTGCTTGCGTGCCCTAAATTTTATATTATACCCCATTGAGGAATAAATATTAGCCTATAGCCGTCCTTAATAAATGAACTATAAAACAGAGTATGAACTTTTCACATCGGTACAGTAGTTCTTCAGATTAGCGCATTCAAAGAAGCAAACTTATTCTTTTTCTTTATTGTACACAAATGTACACAGGCGAGCTTAATTCAAATATGAATTTTCTACCAGCAAACCTTCAGTAAATAAAACTTGTAGAATGGGTAGAAGTGCACTACAAATACTTTAAATACTTTCGGTTTTATAATACACTAGCTGCGGCCCGCGGCTTCGCCTGCAAAATTGATCTCACTAATCTTGTTTCTCAATACCAACTTTGGAACCCCGTTTCACCCCCTTAAAAGGTGAGTTTTGAAAAATTCTTTCTTAGTGCACCCCTAGACCCCATCAGGAAGCTATGTGCCAAATTCGGGGTCTGCAGACCCAGCGGTTTGGGCTCTACGTTGATATGTCAGTCAGTTAGTTTCTTCTTTTATTTATTTAGATTTATATCATACTCTTGCACTTTACGTCAGGTAATCGTGTATACTATAAAAATTCCTCACGCGGATAAATAATCGCAGGTCTAAAGCGCTCTAAGCGTCGATGAGATTTAAATGTTTTTATTTTAACATTGTACTTAACGTCTAAAACCGTCTTTACTCCGAGTCTCAATGAGGATCCGATTATACGTTAGGGATGTGAACAACTGATATCGATAAAGCACAAAATTTTAAAAAGTTTACATTTAAAGACAAAAACTAAATTACACGTGACCAAACCCCTAATGGGAGGGGTGTTAAAATTGTTGTAGCGAATACTACAGATGGGTATAAATTATTATTAGCAGTAAACCATTCGTTAAGATATTTTAAACAGTTATTTACATTAATTGTCAATTTGCTTTAAGCGCGTCATTAACAACGTTTGTGTCAAATGCTTAAACAAACCTTTCTTCTGGTAAAGTTTTAGGGATATAGTTAAGTAAGTAATTTGTGAAAATTTTATAAAAATTGGGCCCAGTATTTACCTTTCTACGTAGCGAAGAACGCCTAAAGGCAATGTGGAGTAACAATCTCAATAGAGAAGCTGTTGAGAGTTAGATGAGAGTAACTCTGCCAGTTAACAGTCAATTTTTCTCCTGATTCTGTGACCAACATAAGAATCAGCCATAAAAATCGGTGGTAAAGGCGTGAAGTTAAATAGGATAATCAAATTAATTCTCCGTTCCTTCCGTAGTATAATTTTAGTCTAAGTCCATTTTTTGTATTATTTTATTTAATAGTTAGGTTTCACTTCAACCCTTTTTAGTGTCCCATTGCTGGGCACGGGTCTCCTTTCAACTATCTTACGAGTTGAGAGAGTTAAGGCCTTAATCCATACACGCTGGCCAAGTGTGGGTCGGCGGATGTCACATGTCCTCTAATGATTAGTTCCTCATGATGTTTTCCTTCACCGCAGCGGCGATGTAACAATTCACACAAAGATGTATGAGCGCTACTGGGAATCGAATCAGTGACCTTATAAATCTAACCGCTGCTCATCCATGATCATCAAATAGGCATATTTTATTTAAAAAATGTTCTGGTATAAGCATTAAATTGTTTGACAAATAAAAAAAATAAATTGGTCTTAGGTTATTAATTATTTGAGTGATTTAACGCTATGAACGTTTTATATATCTATACAATTATGCTCCCGTCATAACACGCATCTAACATTTTATTAGTAATTGAGTTATAAATATTATCGAAATTAGTATTTTTCTTATTCCGACAAATTTCGACAGTGAATCGATAAAATTATCATAATTCAACTTCTGTATCACATCACTAATACGCAAAAACACTTCTAAGTGAAAAATTCCGACCAATTAAACGCTTAAGCTAAAATTAAAAACGGTAAACGTAATATTTAATCGGTTTTCTTTTATAATATTCTTACACAGGCTTACAGACGTCACGGGCACAGGTTGTTAATAATAATAATATAGTGTGACATTAACACACACGGTCATCTGATCCCAAACTAAGCAGAGCTTGTACTATGGAAACCAGATAACTGGTAATATAATACTTTACTTTTGTAAATACACCAGACTCAAGACAGACATGTTCATCACACAATTGTCTGACTTTGGTGGGAATCTGCGGCGTGAAAAGCAAGTATCTTACCGACCATGCTACTAGTCTATATATAAAAATGAATCCCAATTTCCCTTGGTCACGCCATCACGGGTGAACGGCTGGACCGATTTCGCTAATTCTCTTTTTAGAATATTCCTTGAAGTACGAGGATGGTTCTTACGTTAGTTTTATTTTATTATTTAATTGTCTTATTTCTTAAATATGCCAAAGTTAGTACACAATTTTTGTGCCAAACTTTATATAAATTTAGTCTGGAATAGCACATAGGCAACTTTGAACTCTAAGACCACGCAGGTGAAGCCGCAGGCAGATGCTAGTATTATATCAAAACACAACATTCAGAATCGAACCCAAGACCTTAAATGAGCCAGATAACCAGATTAATTAAACATCAGAACTCAATTCTGTCAGTTACACTGTGGTTCAGATCATTATTCTCAAGAGATGTCTGGCGATTTATGATCTGGTAGTATAATACATAGAGCGAAGAATTTAACTGTTACTAGAGGCGACATGTGTAAATTTTTGTACATTGTATAATGTGTGGGTTTTATTATTGAGCTCCAAACTGACAAATGCTAAAATTACGTTATTAGTAAGTTTTGACTTTCAGTACGTTTGTCAGGCAAATTTTCGTGAGCCGTTGTGGAATCGAAACTAATAATATTTATTTATTAGCATTTCCAACAGAGAATACATAGTTACATTTAAAAAAATATTTTTTTACTACCCACTTCTCCGTATGCTCCTCAAATTAGAGGATTCTACAGTATTTAATAGAATTTTTTTTAAGAATTAAAACAAAACCTAATCATTTTTGATTTTGAATTCAAATGTCAAATTCATATTATTTATTTTAAACCATTATTAGTTACTAGCGGACACCGCAGACGTCATCCTGCCCGGTAAAGCAGTGCCATTTACCGGTCCGAAAATTCATTACGACCGATTCTCAGACCTATCGAATAATATATAAGATTACAATTAGAAATCAGTCAAGCCGTTTCAGAAGACTTTGTTTTTTTCTCTACGTAAGAACCATACTGGTACTTCAAGGAATATTCTGAAAAAAGAATTAGCGAAATCTGTTCAGCCGTTTACGCGTGATGGCGTGACTAAGGAAAATAGGGATTCATTTTTTTATATATAGATAACAATAATTGCAATTTCATATTGAAAACTAAATATTAAACATAAAAAACGATCTCAATAATTAATGAAATACATAATTGAAATAATAAGAACATGCAATACGTTTCATTTTTGAAATTATTTATGTCAATCATTTATTATTAGTTAAAATACACTAAATAGTACACAACCATCATTATCCTAAAGCAGTCTATAGCTGCACAAAGACCTAAGCTTCTCGTTATTAAAATCTTAAAGTTTGAACAAAGGCCTTACAAAAGATTTTTCGTCAAAATGATTACTTATTAATCATATACATGAACCATTCAACTTCACTAAACTGAAAAGCGTTTTTCTCTAGTATTCGAATTAAATTTGTCGCTCTATGGTGAAATTTATAGGATTATTGAAAGGGATAACGTCTTATTCAAAGCTGAATAACTGCGGCGTTCCGTTAATAACGACAATTACTCACGCCTCTCTTTAGCCAAAAGTTAATGTAGAGATTTCACCAGATATACCAATATTAAACGAGCCAACCATACGCTGTCTCTATATTTCGTATACCTCAGATACAAAAACGGAATAAGTAACAAATTTCACAATTGTTGTAAAATACATTTTTTTTAAATACTCTTTTATTCAACAGTCTATGAATTGTCGTTTATTATACTTTAAGAACAGCGGTAAGAGCAGCGGTGGCGCAGTGGTACGGGCCTCGCTTTAGAAATATAAGGTCGTGGGTTCGAATCCCAGGCGTATATTTGTGTGAATTGTTTCATCGCCGCTGCTCTATATCGGTGAAGGAAAACAGCATGAGGAAACCGGCATGTCTAAGAACTAATCATTCGAGGACATGTGACATCCACCAACCCGCACTTGGCCAGGGTGTGTGGATTAAGGCCTAAACTCTCTTTACTAGTAAGACAGTTGAGAGAAGACCCGTGCCCAGCAGTGGGACACTAAAAAAGGGTTGAAGTGAAGTGATAGTTTAAGAAAACTTTACCACAATTTGGAACCGATTGGTAGAAGATATTAAATCTTAATATTAAAATTAAAATAATATTAAAATAAAAGTCGAGCGGTGTAAGCCGTCCGATTGGGCTATACTGTGCCCGGAAGGTCGCGGGTTCTATTCCCGCCCCGGACAATATTTGTGTAACAACAAAAATTTGTTTCGGTGTCTGGTTGGTTGAGGGACTACCCTCCGTGCCTCGGAGAGCACGTTAAGCCGTCGGTCCCGGTTGTCATTTAACACATCTATGACATTCGTTAAATGTAGTAAGAAGCCAATATAATCTGACACCTGGTCTAACCATCTCTGCTACTGGTTCCCTACGGGTTTCGAGGTCTGATGTCAGTCGCTCGTATAATTTTGGTAGCTAGCCGCATCAGGTTAGACTGGGAGCCGACCCCAATAGAAATGGGAAAAAGGCAAGGGGAATGATGATGGTAGATGAATTAAAATTCTTTTTTATTTACTGTAGATTAGTCAAATGTATTCGGTACAGTAAACATGCTTGATTAGAGATGGGTAAAGACTCAGTAAATACTGTCACGTGAGTAAATACTGAGTAAATACTCTTTTATACTGAGTATTTACTAAAAATCGACAGTAAATACTTTTTTTCATTTTTTATCACATTAATTGGTTCTTTCCAGGAGCTTGACATAGAAAATACGACCCATTGAGGATAGGACCCGCTAAGGATTTAATTTCTTTAGCTAATTCATACAAATGCCGAACCAATGTAACTTTTCCTTGTAATTTTTCTTAGTACCTAGTTGAAAATGTGCTTAACAATAGATAAGTTAGCTAGGTATTGCTTAAATTTGATAAGTTCGTACTCAAAAATATGAAATAATTATAACACACTAAAGTCCATATCACCAACCACATTAAGGGGCTACATATGTAAGGTTTCTTTGTTTTACATTGAAGGGAAATAATGTTTTGCATAGAACAATAGAAGGTATGCGACTTGCTATTAGTTTCTCTGTCACTTTTTTGAATGAAGTTAGAAAATAATAGAATAAGAGGCAAAATCAAACAAACATGAAGGACATGTTTATTCGTGTTCCTCAGTCGTAGAGTGCGCTCGTGTGAGTTTACGTTGTAAATCCATTTTGAATTTGGCTTATTCTTACGGATCCTATTCTGATTTATTGATTCTGTAGGCATAGGTACCTACATAGAGGAATAGAGCAAATAATTTTAATTGAACTATCATGGAGTCCTGAAATAGACCAACTGATTAACCGATTCGATAAAGTAGGTAAATCTAATTTTAACACACACATACACACACACACACACGCGCGCGCAAATATTTTAAAATGACAAAGTAACAATAAAGTATGTAACAAATATATTATTTTCTTTTTCTAATGGTAGGTATACTAAGAACTAGAAAGCTACCTTTCCGAAATAATTAGATAGACCTTACGCGGTATGCGGAAAAGGGCGAGGCGAGGTAGCTGAGGCAGAGCAAGGTCCTTCCTCTCCAAGTGACCCTCAACTTATGAACGACGCAGGCACTTACAGGCTATGCTTCGGAGTTTTTCAATTAGATACCTAAATCACCTCGGATGGGAGAAGTCACCCGAGTGCCACCAGTTCCGGGCTGAAGGGCATGGCGCTGCATACGCTGACCAAGTGCCCGATGTGGCCGTCATAGACTGGTCGCGATGGCTGGGAAAGAAGAGAGGGTGGCAAACATCGTCCCGCTCCGCAGCTTCAGATGCTGGCCGGCGGGTTAGCCCACTGCCAAAGATTTTAGGGGGTGAACCGGGCTTAGCTGCTTAGAGCTGGAAACCCTGCTGGGTCTTGCTTACCCTTGCTACAAACAGAAGTACCACTCCCTCCGTGTCTGTCCAGGGCGAGGAGATGCTAGAGACATTTCCCTTTAATAAAAGAAGTGGCTGAAGCTGGCTAGGAAATGGAATGAACTACGTTTTAATATAGCACAGTTGTAGAGAGCTATATGTCTAGTCCACTTGCCAGTACGGCTGAGATCTAGTCCTTTAGAGAGGTGACCATGGTTGAGCGCTTAAACTTGTCTCTTAAAGCTGTTTCCGACTGGGGTGACGCCAATCTAGTCAAGCTTAATGCTGCTAAAACCCAGGCGTGTCTATTCTCTGCTAAAAAAAAAGGCCATTTCAATTGGCTCCTACTTTTCAAGGTGTATACGTGACTATTACAGACCACCTTGAGCTTCTTGTCGTGAATATGACTTCGACCCTCATTTGGCCCGTACATTGAGTCCATGGCCCAACTAGCTGCCAAAAAGCTAGGTGTCCTCGCGAAGCTGCGTCAGTACTTCAGGCCGAAACAGATGCTCGAGCTATACGAAGCACAAGTTCGTTCATGCATGTACTGCTCGCATCTTTCGAATCCCTCGTCAAGGCTAAATTGAAAAGTCTCGAGCATCGCCGCATAGTTCCTAGTCTTTCGGTCTTTTACCGGATACACTTCGGAGAGTGTGCGTTGGAATTACACAATTTTATTCCCCCATCCCCGTTCTTCCATCGGTCAAGTAGAGGTACGGCTATGTGCCATCGTTATATGGTGGAAATTCCACGGGTACGCACATTGTGCGAACTGCCAAATTGTGGAATCCGCTGCCGGCATCCATGTGTTCCAATAGCTATGATCTCCTGGTTTTCAAGTCACGAGTGAACCAGTATTTACTGGGTAAGCGCGTTCTATTGTAGACTGCATCATTGTTTCACATCAGGCAAGTTGTGGTTAAGCGCAACTCTATTTTAGGATAAAAAGAAAGTCAAAGTAACTGAAGGTCACACATAGTATAAGTTGTTTTGGTGGTTCATCATCATCATCGGCCTATTGCAGTCCACGGTTGGACATAGATCTCTACCAATACAATTCATTTTACCCTGTTATCGGCTTGCCGATTATTCTTTCGCAGATCGTCACTCCACTTAACTGGAGGGTATGCTATACTACGCTCTTCAAAACGCAGTCTGTCTGTGTTGCTTTCACGCCTAAACTACTGAACCGATTTAGATGAAATTGGGTACGGAGGTAGTTTGAGACCCGAGAAAGGACATAGGATAGTTTTTATCCGACTGCGCAAAACGAAGGTAATGTTTTGGCGCGATAACCGACACACACGTGGGAGAAGCCGCTGTCGGAAAGCTAGTTAAAAAATTCAACCCTAAATTTTCAACCTTCTATCACCAACCCCTACATTTTAATAGCGAACATTAATTTAACAATTTTATGGAAGGTTTAAAAGGTAGAAAAATAATAAAAAAATAATATTTAATATTTAAATATTAATTCTTGGATTTTTTGTTTCATGTTTGGCTGTGCAGTTCAAGGACACATTAATGGTAAGTTAAAATGGACTTTGTCTCTTTCTTACTAGTATAAATCTCAAGATGACAGACAAAGACAAACGAATTATAAACCTATTTTAGCTATAATAAGCTTATAAGACGTTTATGAGTACGGTTTATATGTATTCTTAAGAAAACTTATCATTCTAACTTTATAGGGCGTACATTCTGACTAAACCTAAATTTGTATTCAAAGTCGTATCAAACTTAATTAACATAAGATAATTCCTCTTAAACCGAGCTCTCTGACTATTTGAATAAATCAATACTCAGTGATGTCATCTTAATCTTCAGAGACTACGGAATAATAGCCTTTAGTATAATAAATTTAAAGTACATTTTTGCTTAAAAGTACAAGGTGAAAAAATTTGCGTAAATGCGACATACGTCTTTTGTGATATATTTTTTTTTTGAAATAGGCTAATCCACGAAGTAACGCGCCAGCCCAAAACACCGATTCACTCGAGATCTCAAAAAAAATTAATATATTTTTCTTATACAACAATAAACAAACCAAATGTAATAGATATAAGTACTTCATTTAAAAAAGAAAAAAAGCCTACTGAGTTTTTTGGCACTGATTCTCAGCAGTTGCCAGTCATTCACTGCACGGTAGAAAAAGAAATTGGACTATTTTTAAGTAGACTCGCGTCTCAAAAAAAAATAAAGCATATTTTCATTTTCTTTTTTTCATTTTCATTTTCTTTTTTACTGTCATTAATATATTATTTTTTATCAAATGAATGCTACAAATATCGTAGCAATATTTGTAGAATCTACGAGATTCTACAATGAACAGTCGTAGTAGTACACTACGAATATTCGTAGCTACTACGAGATTGTACCAAATGCTACGGTGATCTACGCCTATTCACCGAAGCATTTGCCACAATCTCGATACTACGAATATGTTCATATACTCGTACTACGTGAGCTACTCTTTACTACAAACGAGTCCATATTTCGTTTAATGTATAAAACATTGTTTTTATTTTTTAAATTATGTCTATTTATGTAATGCCTAACTGTAAATCCAAACTATATCGAAGAAACAGTTTGATTATGTGTGTAAACGTTTTTAACATAAAACCCTAAATATAAGGGAGTTACCCACCAATTTATTTAGAGCCAGGTTACAAAAATGGCTCTTAGACAAATGTTTTTACAATTTTAAGGATTTCTTAAGTCACAAATAATTTTAAACCTTCAACAAATGCTAAATATTGTATGCCCCAAACGGGCTGATTGATGTTACTTTATTTAAGTACTTTACCATCTTTATGTACTCAATCAAAAGCAATAAAGAATTACTTACTTATTTACCTACTTACTTACTTACTAATTATTAAATCTACAGTTAAAATCATGCTACAATATAATTTAGTCGTATAACGAAATATAATTTTAGAGAATCATTTTTTTCACGGAATGATTTTTAAATGGCCGTGGCAATAATGTTGAAATTTGAATTTAGACAAAGTTCCTTTTTTGAATTATTTTTTTAGAAATTATAAAACATATACGTGTTCAAACTTCAAAACTAAGTTTTATTAGCTTTATAAGCCATGCAGTAAAGGGTTAATTAAAACGAAACGTCGGTTATAAGTACGACAAAAAACAAAGGTACTAGAAAAAATGTGGAAGATACTAGAAATCTTTTGGTAAATTTATACGAGTTTTACGTTGAACAATCCAAATTTATTCAAACCAAGAAAATTTTAATAGTTGATTTAGAATTGATTCGCATTTCCAAAGCTTAACGTCAAACTAAACTTTTAATAATATTAAAGCTGCAACAGTGTAATTTAGCGATAGTTAAACACATTTGAATACATGTAATTAGTAACACCAGCATACACTATTATTGTTTTAGTGTTTAATTTCTCATGCACATCAAATTATTACAAATTTACAATGCAAATATTTAACACAAGATCAAACAAAGATAATAGTTTACTGGATATTATAATCTCAGTATATTTATACCAAAAACAATTTGGAGTATTCCTTTAAATTAAGTGCATTAAAAAGTGTATGAGTTGCTTGAACCCTTTTCATGAATTGTCGGTAAAAAAAAATAACTAGTCGTATTTTTGAAACTCCACTGCTGGGCCAAGGCCTCCCCTAACACGTTTTAGGTATCACGATCTTGAGCTACTTCTGTCTAACTGTCTAAATACCCATCTAGTTTATCCAGATCATTAAAAACCTTTTCATTCAAAGCATTTTACTGTAAATTAGATTTGGATTTCTTTGTACAGCGTATTGTTTAGCATAAACCACTAACAAAATTGAAATACAACCAACCACGTCCAAGAAAATTGTCTCTTCTTTTAGTTGTATATTCTTAACGAAACTTTATTCGACACGAGCTGACAGTTCAAGATTGTCGCCTGCGGGGTCAGCGAAATTAAAAACGGAGTTACCAGAACTTTCTGGAATAACCTGTTTAT
The DNA here is from genome assembly GCA_936450015.1 of Meganola albula. Lineage (NCBI taxonomy): Eukaryota > Metazoa > Arthropoda > Insecta > Lepidoptera > Nolidae > Meganola > Meganola albula. The sequence goes on from OW388168.1 coordinate 663,164, forward strand.
CTTCAGCTGCAGAAGTTATTTTGCTTAGAATACCGTTTTTGTTAAACCGCAAATACTTGTAGCTGCTTTTTTATAGACGTCGTCATCAAAAATGTTAAGAACCATGATGATCCATTAGAAAGATATAGACAGGTTACTAAATACAAAATTTGGAGTAAACAGAATTAGCTCATGCATTAGAGAGAGAGATAATAATACAAAAATTATTCATAAAATGACACACTGCCACAAATTGTTTGACAAAGTTTACTGTTTATCTGAAGATAATCCATTCTATTAACTACATATACATAGTGTAGGGGCATAACAACTCTTCCTTTCAAGATGCTTCAAAAACGTTTTACATAACGTACTTTACGTGCTTGTCAGTAAGAAACAGTAACGTTTCTAAATAAAGGAAACAAAATGTATCTTTGTATCTGTTATGTAATATACATATATTTTTTTTATAAATATATTTTCACGTACGACTGACATCACAAAGAACATTATTTCATCTTTTTGTGTGATAGTATTTATAACTTATCCTTGACTTACTTAAAGCATTTTATGAAATTATTTATTATTATATTTCAGGACGATACCACCTTCGAAACGATTTCTAATCTCAGTTTCACTGCGTCGAGGTATGAAAATGGGGTTAAATTCCGCTGCGAGGCATCAAACGAAGTTGTAGAAGCCAAAGATCAAGCTATGCATGCGACCAAGGAAATGGAGATCTGGTGTATGTTGATGATATCGTTATTCATGGAATTGATTTTAATTAACAACAATTAATGAAAGTAACTGATCCAGATAGTGTTATTATTTTAGAATTACAATCAAAATCAAAGTCAAAATAGTTTATTTTATTATAGAAAGTGATTTTACACGAAATTATTATTTTTAATAGAATAATAAATATTTTTTTTAATTGTCAATCAAACCGAACTGTTCTTTCTAAATTTCTTTAAATTAAATTGGGTGTGTACTATAATTTCAGATCCACCGATCGTAAGAGTTGATCCAAAAAACGTGACAGTTGTAGAAGGATCAAAGTTGCTACTAAAATGTGAATACGAAAGTAACCCGTCATCGTTGAATGAAGTTTTGTGGTAAGGCCTTTTTTTAAGTTAAACAAGTACTGGCATGACACAAACAAATTTCAATTTGCCGCCAAATCGTAAAACAAATGACAATTGAATGAAATTAGTACATAATAATATTAGCAAAGAGTTTTATTTTCAAAATTTAAACTTATTTTTTATTCTAATCTTTAAAAGTGTAGTGTGTTAGTATTAAACAAGTTACTTCAGTTTTTAGTGTTCTACTGCTGGGCACGGGTCTTCTCTCAACTATCTTACGAGTTGAGAGAGTTTATGCCTTAAACCACACACGCTGGCTAAGTACGGGTCGGTGGAAGTCACATGTCCTCGAATGATAAGTTCTTAGACATGCCGGTTTTCTCACGATGTTTCCCTTTTACGATAAACAAACTTGCTCTTAATAAACAGTTAGCATTAAATGTCGCTTTTTCTGACAAATTTCTTGTAAACCCAGTTTACAAGAAATTTGTTTACTTAGAACAAAACAATCGTGGACATATTGTGACATCCACTAACCAGTATTGAGAAAGTCCGTGGAGATCACCAATACTATTTTAACTCATAAGACAACCGAGACAAAACAACAACGCCTGCAGGGTAATGTTGGGGCTGCCGCGCTTTTGCAGCACATCAAGGATGTTCGCTCAATCAGGTGTACCAGATTTTTATGCAACCATACGATCCAGAATTGCTTCCCTGATGCGGCGTGTGCGTGACAGCTCCAACCGCCTTGTCAGTACTGTGGCGAACAGGCTGGATAGCCAAATAATGTACAAATGGATGTCATCTCACAGATCATCCTTTAACTATATTAAATAATAACTTGTGTACCTACGATGTATCTATGATCTGAAATAAATATTATTGTTATTAGTATTAAAACACCAGTTCTCATCATCGTACAACTCTTACAAGCCTACAGTAAACTTAGAAAGACACTTTATGAAGTACTCAAAGGTTATGCATTTTATTTCCAGGTACCGGAACAATAAAAAAATAGATGTTAATAATAATCATTACCAAGGAGGCACTACAGATCAACATTCGTTAATAATTCTCGACGCTAATGGCAATGATATGGGTAACTACACGTGTCTGTTGGCGAACGCTGTGGGAAATGGCACGAGTGAAGAGAGCATCGATGTTAATGTGCTTTGTAAGTATTTAGATAATGGTACTGTTTTTAAGAGCAGGTAGTCTTGAGGCTTATTTCATGGGCATTAAGAGTATGAGATTTGAGATTGCCAAATGTTTTTATGCTGTTCATCATTATTCCCCTTGCCTTTTTTCCATTTCTATTGGGGTCGGCTCCCAGTCTAACCTGATGTGGCTAGCTACAAGAATTATACGAGCGACTGCCATCAGACCAAAAAAAGAAAATTGAATAAAATGTTTATATGGCGTTACATCTGCTTCCTGTTTTTCTGGACTGTGAAATTCACATTCTCGTGGAATGTCGATTTCCCAGTGAATTTCAATTGCATGCCGTTAAACTTTTGTGGCTAATCTTCAAAATCAACCTGCCCGCTGTAAGAAGCCACAGTCCCAAGTTCTTTTAATACTCGACCTTTGACTGACGAAATATAAAGCCAAATCGCTTGAAATAGAATACAACATAGAATTTAATGTAAAGAAATGTTCAAAATAAAACTACTATATAACGGGTAGACCACCGGGTGTTCCACCCGTTATAAATTAGTTTTATATTAGTGACCATGAAGTCTGAAAAGAGTTTGATAAAATCCTCTTTACAATAGTTTTATTTCAATGTGTGATATTCGCGTAAATTTAAGAAAATACTAAATAAATGTTCTTTTATTCCAGTTGTGCCTCAAGTATTTCTGAACATGAGCCACCCTAGCCCCATTAAGGAGACTGACCACAAAAACGTGACGTTGACATGTCAAGTGGTGTCTGGCAATCCCCCAATATTGGATGAGGTGATCTGGTATTTGGATGGCGAAGTATTGAAACATTTACCTGAATGTAATACAACGGATGATGGTAAGAAAAAAAAACTTTTAATTTTAATTAAATAACTAATTAGTACCTTATTAATTAATTACTAGCTACAGCTCCCGATTTTGTTCCTGTTAATCTTAACATAAGGCTTGTAAGTCAATTTGTTTAATTCTACAGGGTTCTTAAAGTATTAAGATTTTTACGTGTTATTCAGTAATAAAATATGTATGATCCATGTGCAATTGTGCTGGTTTGAATTCTTAGTGAGAAAATATTGTAATTTTAATACTAGATATATATAATTTTACCAGTCTGCAATGATAGTTACCACTTGTTAGTTACCACTGTGTACTGTCACTGAGAAACCATAATGCCAAGAGAACCGATTCAAGTGCCCTATTGTTGAACGCTCATGTCAGTAAAACCACGCCATCGGACTTTATTAATATTTTATTTTTGTTTTTAGCCTCTGAAAACCTATGCAATGAGGTAGACCCATCAATGTTGCTACTTCAAGATACCACAAAGAGTTTCCACGGCAACTACTCCTGCAAGGGCAAGAACTACGCTGGATGGGGCAACGAAAGCGCTAAAACTGAATTGGTCGTCAACTGTAAGTGGTTTTGAAAAACTTTGAAACAGCGACTTCTGTAAATGTGATACACAGTTAAAATTATATTTAAAATGAAATTGAATTTGTCTTATTATTTAATACCGTGCATTTCGGGGTTTAATTTAAATGAAAGAGATTACAATTAAGGGGAGTTTTAACGCCATACTAAATTCAGACAGTTCAAATTTTAACAGCATTATCGTTTGTATTGGATTGGGCTGGACATGTCTGTCGCATGACCACCGAGATGAGGGCGAAGGTAGCAACGGATTGACGCCCAGACCCAGCTAGAAGACGTCGAGGTAGACACAGATGGAGATGGCAGGATGAACTGGATGGGTTTTTAAGCAGTTGGATGGAAGAGGCTCAAAATCGTGATGTCTGGAAGGTGTGAGGGGAGGCCTTTGCCCAGCCGTGGGATGAACAGGGCTGATAATAATAATTATATCGTTGGTAGCAATATTATGTAAAATTTTGAACGTAGTAAACTGGTTCCAAATAAATGTACATAGTACCACGTAGGACTTACTAGCATGTAAATGTTTTGTCAATAAAAATAAGTTAGTTTTGATTACACTAATCGATGGCGCTAAATTGACATCTTATATTTTAAATATCACAAATACATTCTAACGGTTGTTTATAATATTACCACTATGTTCAACAGATCCACCCGGCCCAGCTGCACTAACGTATTCTCCGTGGCGAGTAGTGAAAGGGAAGAGTTTGGTCCTCAGCTGCAGTATCAAAGAGAAAGGAAGACCAGAGGCCCATAGGTAAATTATTACCTATTTAAAGAACTAAAGTAACTGTTCACGTAGAATATTTACTAAAGCATGCAAGAAGGAGGATGGGTGAACCCTACCCAGTCCTCCACCAGAAGTAGGTACGGTGAACGTAGAAATATGTAAAGTGTCAGGATGGTCTTGTATTTTAACTTACCCACTTATTTATGCCAAATCAGTGAGTAGTTATACTGCCAAGCATCCACCTAATATCCTATCGTTTAGAGAGTAACCCCCAGATTATCCTACCTACCCAATATTGAACTATTATGGGTTCCTAGGGGATTCAGTAAGTAAAACTATGATAAAAGGTGGATTAGCCGTGCACACGACCGCTCTACTTGGCTCTCGTAATTTGATCTACTGATTCGCCAGCGGACGTCTAACTCGCACGGGGTCCAGCGATATATTGATTTAAATGGTTACAGTTAATACAGACAAAGAACAATATACATAATCACAAAGCTATACCTACATAAACTCTTCATTCATTCAGTCTAACAGCTCTGCGATGTCACCTGTCATACTTGACAGTTGACATTCATCCGGTCCAAACTCACTATGACCGACAACAAGCAAAAAGTCAAGATCACGAATCGAAGGTTTTTTTTTCGGATGACCTAACCCAATTAGCTGGAAGGGCCTTTATAGGACTTTTTCGGTGAGCCGTCCGAGGACGGTCAAACCGATATGAATTGAACGGTTTTAAGGGCCTATTAAGCTTATTTCTGGAGTAGATGGGCATAAGTTGATGATGCTGCTCATGGTTTTGAAGCTGTTGATGTTCTAATGATACCTAATGTATTTGTTGATGATGATGATGTTATAGATGTTAATGAGCTTGTTGATTTTGATAATAATTGATCTTTCTCAGGTATCGGTGGACCCGAGGTGGCCGTCCAGTGAATGACATCGTCTCTCAGAACTGGACCATCGACCCGGTGACCCTTGCTCACAGGACCAACTTTACATGTCGGGGAAACAATGCGGGAGGGTCGGGAGAGGAAGCGTTTGTTTATATTGATGTTTTAGGTAAGTAATTCTTACACTATACTGCAAGTAAACATGACGCATACTACCATGAAATGAATTTATGTCATGTGTATGAAAAAATGTCTAAATTTATCGGATCCAAGGTAGTTTTAGGTGTTTGACGACGTCGCTGTCGATCCTGGCTTGAGTATCAGAAGCGGTATTACTGTTGTGGATTAAGACTTAATTCTTAAATGCAAATCTCCTTTTTACATACTTTGCTGGATAGGAAAGCTTAAGTCCATTCTCGGCCTATCACTTCAACCCTAGTTAATATACCACTACTAAGCACGGGTCTCCTCTCAACTATCTTAAGAGTGACGAGCGTTTATGAAATGAAATGATATGAAAATATTCTTTATTTTTTTGAGACGCGAGTCTACATAAAAATAGTCCAATTTCTTTTCCTACCGTGCAGTGAATGACTGACATCTACGGAGAAACACTGACAAATAACTCAGTTGGCTTTTTCTTTTGTAAATGAAGAACTTATATCTATTACGTTTTGTTTGTTTATTGTGTTGTATTAGAGAGACTTAATTCCAAGCGTTTTTATCCGTTAGATAGTCTGAAATTTTATAATACGCTTTCTTACATAACGTAAATTTTGTAATTATTTTAAATTTGTTAATGTTTAGGCCTTTATACATATACACTAGCCAAGTGCGATTTGGTGGATGATGTCACATGTTCTGGAATGGTTAGTTCTTAGGTATGCCAGTTTTCTCTTAAAGTTTTCCTTCGACATAGATCAGTGGCCATATAACAATACACACAAAGATGTGTGGGCACGACCGGGGTTCAATCCAGCGACCATATATTTCAAAATTATTAAAAAATATATTTCCCTGTGTTCTATCTGATATAATAAATTGTATAATAATGTAATGTAAAATAAACTTAATTGTTTCTGGATTCAAAATCAATAATAAACCGCGATAAAATCTGTTATTTATTAGTTTTATTTCAATTCATTGTTTTTATTACAGCGCCACCTAGTTTCAAATATGCAATGAATCATTACAGCGGCGCCCTCTACAAATCTCAGGTAAAAACATCTAAAATATTTAACAATACCAGGTTCTGTTTGCGGCTTCACCCGCGTAGTATTACGATAAAAGTAACGTACGAGTTTATTCCAAACTATAATCTACTTCGCATTAAATTTTATTTAATTCCGTCTAGTTTGGTGATTGAGTCACAAACATTCAATCATTCTTACAGAGTTTCGCTATTACAGTCCATCAAATCTAAGAGGTACCGTTTGACGTTTCACTGTTTTCTATTAAATTAGCTTAATAGAGGCGTAATTCACACTATTTTTATTAGCTTTCCTGTAAACTAATTGAATTATGAAGCTATTTTTATTTTAACATAACAAACAATTTTCATACAAAAAATAAAATTCTGAATGTACCTACTACGTTTAGAACTGTCAAACGATACTTCTTAGATTTGATGGACTGTAGTGTGATTTAATTTTGTTTTGGAGGTAGGGAGCTTGGGACGGTATTCACACATAATTTATTAACTTTATTATTTGATATTGTAAAAAAATTTAATTAGCTCTCTAAAATATTTTTATTCATCTACTATAAAACTAAAAATTAAAATTATATTTCAGAACATTTCCTTGTCATGTACTGTGGAATGCGCACCGCTATGCAGCGTGCAATGGCTCAAGGATGGCGAAGTAATCGACCCTGAGAAAACAGATAAATATTATGTAATTGAAAGGAGAATCGATCCACAACCGAATAAAAACGATTTTGAGGCGACTGAGTCGACGCTGGTAAGTACTTCACTATAACTAAAATAGGATTATAATTTGTTTGTCATCATCTTTGTCTGTCATCACGACATTCATACTAGTAGGAAAGAGACAAAGTCCATTTTAACTAAAGAATTTTAACAAATAAACAAAAAAGTTTTTGATGAATAAGGCCGTAATATTTCTGTAATTATTTACGGAAATATTCACACAAAGATGTGCGGTCACGACCGGGAATCAAACCCGCGACCCTATATTGCAATGATGAGGTCGAATTAGGTCACTGTAGCACTGCTGCTTTAAAATCTATAGTGGTGCTCTTTACGTCACAAGTCGTGGGTACGATTATCACCCAAGACAAACATTAGTGTGATGAACATGTCTGTTAGTCTCGATTCTGGGTGTAAGTATGTATTTACAAAATGAAAGTACCTAGCATATGTTAAGTATATACCAGTTATCTAGTTTCCTTAACACAAGTTCTGCTTAGGTTTAGGTTAAATGACCATGTGTTTTAATGTTCTAGAATATATTGTAACTACTTGTGTTCGGGGTGGGTTGAGATAAAGTTAACTAAGATAGAAGTTAATAAAAACTACTGTGTTAGAGAATTTTAAAGATTATGCAAAAATGAGATAATGAGGTGAAGGAGATAGTCACGCGCACAGTAGGACGTCAAACGGTATTTCTAAGTAATTTGTGATAGTTAGCACAAATATAATATTGGGTCTTGTAGTGCGGTGCTTCAAATACGATGATCTAGCTAGGTTACCTTAGTACGGTCGTTAACCCGTACAAGTAGTCCGAGTATACTGGTCCCTAATTCACGTAATTTCCTGACGCGTCGATGACATTGCGGTGCAGTCGCAACTAAGTTTACACCTTAGTGCAAAACGGTATTCTTGTAATCGTTTAGCTGTCATATCTAGTCGAAAGCGATCGCGTGGCGCAAACTCGACGTTAGCGTATCTGAAAGCGGCTGTCAAAATTACGAGAGGACGAAAATTTCTATTTTGCTCGAAACTTAACTGCAACTGCACTGAAGCTAATCGTCCGGTCCGTGTGCAGCACTGGAACATGTCAGCGTGGGCGGGCGGGGCGCTGGCGCGCGGCGCGGCGGCGGGCTACACGTGCCGCTCGTCGCACAACCGCGCCGGGCCCTCCGTCAACAGCACCACGCAGTTCGCTGTCGAGTGTCAGTATACATACACACACACACACACTTTCCTCTACTAAATACTTCTTAGATTCTTTCCTCTCTCTATACGTGCAAACTCTTTGAAATTTAACCCCCGTGCCTCACCACGTGACGGGGCTCGTCTGAAAGGACGAGCCAGCATTCAGGGGACCGCGGTTGTGTCATTTTTAGTCCGATGTAGGTCGTTACCTACTATTTATTCACCTGCACAAAAACTATCGAATGTTATTCACGTAAGTGAAGACAAAACTGATCCGTAAAAAGCATATTTCTAGCCTTGGACTAAAAAGGCTGATCATCATCATGATGATGACAAAGGCAACACTAACGATGAAAATTACTCTACAAAAGTACATTATGCCGTTACAAACTAATTACCTAAAAGATTACAACTATTTATAGATGTTTCTTTAATTAACTATCTTAATAACAACCGAAATGTTTAAAGACAAATCAAATAATAAACAATATTTATTTTCAGATGAGCCTGAAAACATAACAGTGACGCCTAAAATAGTGCCTGTTATCGAAAATGAGATACCAGCTAAAGTTATTTGTTCAGCTAAGTAAGTTAATAATATTATAAATACTTATTGACACTAGCAAACATCTTTACCCTTAGAATTAAGATCATCATTATCGAAGGCTCGTTTCGATCATTGCTTTTAGTGTACAATAATATTAATCGGTTATCTGTAACATTAAGATCTACTACGTACCTGCGAAAACTTTCGCCCGTTATGCAAATTTTAGCTTAAGGTGTATACTCTCTTCGATTAGCGCTTCTGTTTTCATTTGCATCGACGACTTTAACATTGGCGACTTTCGCGCATTTACCATTCTCTACTTTAGAAAAAACGCTTTTGTTGTCTCTGGCATTGGTGCCTAAATCATCTTAGACGTCTACTACTATAGAATTAGCACTTTTGCTATCTTTGGCGTTAGCTACTTTAGCATTGATGCCTTTGTTATATTTGGTTTCAGTTACTTTGTTATCGACGCCTTTATTTCACAGTTTTGCATTTTTACCATTGGCAACCCTGGCGCTGTTTTTACTTTAATCAATATTACAACTTCCAGAGGATTTCCAATGCCCTCCTACTCATGGCGTCGGGAACATCCTACTAAATCATTTGCTAAGGAGCACGGCAACTCCTCCCTGGTCCTCTCCTCGTCCAACACGCTGCTCCTAGGACCGGTACAGAGGAAGGACGCTGGGAACTACATCTGTGAAGCATATAACAGACACGGCTCGATTAATACCACTGTTTATTTGGATGTCATGTGTAAGTACCTTAAAATTATACGGCTCAAAATTAAGAGCTGTTTAGTGTGCTACTAAGCACATGTCTTCTCTCAAGTATCTTATGAATTGGGAGGTTTAGGCCTTTATTCACACTAGTTAAGTGCATGTCACATGTCCTCGAATGGTCAGTTCTTAGACATGGAGTTTTTTCTTGATGTTTTCCTTCACCGATGTTAAGCAGTGGCGATGAAACAATTGACAAAGTTATGTAGTTACGAACGGGGATGGTCTGCTTGCTTAGTCTAGGATTATTTTGACCGTGTGTGTTAATATTTCATGTTATTATTATAATTAATGCAGAGAATTTGCAAATATTTACTAATAAGATCTGAAATTAATGTTTACAGTTATACCGGAGTGCACAATCAAGACAATCGAGCGAGACGGCAATAGGTATTTAGAGTGCGTAGCGTACGCAAACCCAAGCAAAAATGTAAGTACACTTAGAACTTACGCACTAGCGATTAACTGCAATAGCGACTTACGGGTTTATATACTTTTAAATCGACGAATAAGACAACTTGTATAAGTTGTACGTGTGTATCTTTGGGTTTATGTATCTGTGTGAAAGTTTTACATTTTTACATTAAAACACTTAAACGATTAGACTGTTTTGGATGCGGTTTTCTTTATCAGAAACTCAAGTGATGTTTTTTAGCTACATCCGGGATCTCATTTTAATAAAGTTATTTATCTCTCTCTATGTGCGATTCCTTTTTTAAACTCAGACAAAATAGAGGTCTCTCTATGTGCGATTCCTTTTTTAAACTCAGACAAAATCGATTTAGACGCGGTTGTGATTAGTAAGCCTAAGAGACTGAGATTGTTCTAGCTAGATAGTAAATTTATTGTCTCTTCTATACAATACTGAACCTTATTTCAATATTATAAGGTCGAGTTTACATGGAAACTGAAGAATGAAAATGAGAGTCTCACTGATGAGGAGATCACACTGGAGGGCGAGACATCACTTCTGAAGCTGACCAACAGTGTGGATAGAACATATTTGTGTTATGCTAAGAATACCGTTGGTGTGTCCAGGGCTTGTGAGCGAGACGTCTCAGGTGAGTGCCAAACATAAATTATTATCTAAACAGTATTTCATCTGTAGTAAGACATCATTACCAGCCCTCCATCAGGCGTACTTAAAGGTAACGAAGTAAACGTCGCGTGCACGCTGCGTTATCGCGACGTTTGTGTCCTTCATACGCTCGAGGAACGCTTAGAGTGGAGTAGGGGAAGTCTTAAAGTGCACAAATGTGTATAAACATCTAATGAAATGAAGGCAGCATTGTTGAAATTAGAAAAGTCTCAACATTATTTTTCCTCATAGGATTTGAACTGGTAATATCAATGGCTAGAGACAAAGCGCTATTCGTTACACCAAAGAGGCCAAATAAATCACACGAACATTAAATAGATATTATTTCATTGTCAGAGGTCGTAACTCAAGAATCGCTTATTTTAAGATAAGGATACAGAACTTATATTATGATTTGTATATTTTAATAATTTACTTTATTTTTATAAGTTTGAGATAGAGAGAGAGAAAGAGAGCAATTCAGTTTCTTATTTAATGTACAAAGAGTAATTGCAGAAATGGTCATTTTCATATATACGTACACGCTGTTACGATAGCATTAAAAATGAAATATCTGTTTTCTCGAGGTTAGAATTTTGATACTAAATGGTACAATAAGAAAAAAAAACTTAAAAATATAGTTTAATATTTTTTTTGAATTTTCATATGTATTAAGCCTTCGTTATTTGATTTGATTTATGGATAAAAAAAATATTAATATTAATACAAGAAATAGGTAATTATATACTAAGTACTAGCTGCCTCAGCGAACTTTCTTCCGTGTATTATTAATGTAATACGTATGTGTTTTTAATTCACATAATAAAAAAATTAAAACGAAAAATTTCGTCCAAAAATTAAAAAAAATATGTAAGGGTGAAGAACCTTTATCACTTAGCGGTATGAAAAATAAATAGTAGCCGATTCTCAGACCTACTGAATACGCATATAAAATTTGGTAAAAATTGGTAAAGCCGTTTCGGGGGAGTACGGTAACAAACATTGTGACATGGAAATTTTATATAATAGATTAGATATTTTTTATATTTCCTATCTATGCAACCCTACTACTGGCACTATTTTGGGTAGTTTAATTAATTATAATAACACTTTAGATAGTGGTTGGTATATTATATTGTATTTAAAACTAAAATTAGACGACTCAAAGTATTTCTTCTTATATTCCAGCCAACATGGAAAGTTTGGGTAAGTTTTGGGTGGTGTTGGCAAACATGTTTATATCTTTAAAAATATTTTTATTTAATTAAATTAAAAAAAAATTGTATGTTGATGTTTGCTATGGTGCAGGGTTTCTATTTAGCTACCATATTATATATAAATTTACAGATGTAGCTTATTAAATAATATTTCAGTTAATACTACTAAATATAAGGTAAAATATTAAAATATGTACCCTCGTATTCATAAACGTCTTATAAGCTCATTATAAGTTAAATAGGTTTATAAATAATTTGTCTTTCTCTGCCATTTTGACATTTATACTAGTAAGAAAGAGACAAAGTCCAATTTAAAGAAAGAGTCATATAAGATTTTATTGAATAAGACCAATAGTGTATATATTATGTATATACCCAGGCATTTTAACTAATTTCTGTAATAGGAGTATTTATCACATTTTTTTAAATTATATTATGATGGGATATCTTTATATTTGGTTTACTTTTCTGTCTTATATTTTATAATTGCGTAATTTGTCTCCAATTATTATAATTTTTATATAACACTTCTATAAAAACGTGGTATTACTTTCAAGGTACAAAAGTGTGGTGGCGGGATCAACAGAAACTCATCCTGATTGGTGGGATAGCGCTCGCTATTCTGGTGATAACAGTGATCTTGTGCATCATCATTATCTGCATCTGCAGGCGGATGAGGGCTAAATCTAAGTGTAAGTGTTTATAAAAAAAAATATGTTATTATAAATTAAATATTTTGTTTAAAAAAATTAATTAATTAATTAATTGATAGCGTGTTGTGCTTTTCTACTGCTTTTTGTGAATTCATTGCCGAGTTTTTATAAAATTTAATTAAATAAATATGTGTATAGCGAACGCTTTGATTTTTTTGGTCAATGTTTTAGTTTTTCATTCTCATCTTTATGTAATATGTATATTTTAGCCAATTCTAAATTACATATAGCATCACATTTAATCAAACTTTTTCTAGTAGGAACCTATAATTGTATATTACTCCTGTAATTTTAACATTTTAATCGCCAAGCATATAGTTGCATGTTCAATATTTTCATTGATGTTGCTTTTGATATCAAAATATACTAGTTAGATAATTCCTACTGCCACATGCAATATTTGTATTAATCTTGTACCTACAGTCCATCAAATCTAAGAAGTACCGTTTGACAATTCTGAACGTAGTACATTTAGAATTTTATTTTTTGTATGAAAATTGTTTATGTTATGTTAAAATAAAAATAGCTTCATAATTCAATTATGTTACAGGAAAGCTAATAAAAATAGTGAATTACGCCTCTATAAAGCTAATTTAATAGAACGTTAAACGGTACTTCTTAGATTTGATGGACTATAGTAATATTTTTTGTTTTGTTTCAATTCAAAATGTCTGTAACTGTCAAAAATCACACCGAGCTATACTTTCCAGTATATGCTGATCTCGCATTTTATAGGCTATCCGTACAACGAGAGGTCAGCCTATATTGGTAAAATATATCTTGATATGTAGCTGTGTGAACTACGGTTATAATTGGCAGTTAGATATCAGTTTTTTTTTTAATTTTGTGATGTTGCTAACCAATTGTTTTGTTGCTTTTCTCGGACGCTGCTAACACAATGACATCGTCAACTAACAAACAGACAATAATCCAGTTGAATTAGAGGAACGCGAGAAGTAAGTTTGGGTTTTTTTATATTTTTTATGTATTTTTTCTATATTTTTTCTATAGTCAGCATCGAACTAGTCTTCTTAAATAGTGTTAGATATTTTTATTTTCGTCAAGAAACAAATAAGTTTTTATTTATTCATATTAATCACGTTTTCTAAATATTTTACTTTTCTAATTATTGTTTCGAAACTTTTTTGTGTTAGTGACTACTAATTTTAAGTTACATTATTTAAAAAAATATATATTATCTAGTCATTTATCCACTTATGTTCTTTATTTATGTATTTCATTTTTTTTTTTTTATTTAGAAGATCTAGATACATTTTTGATTCAGTCTATTAAAAATTTTCCAGCGACGCCATTGGTCCGAGCAGATTCTTGGCACACGTTGTCAATGCCACCCTCAAGGTCGCCCGTAGTTGTTCCAATGCCGACCCGGCAAGGTCTATATTGAAAGGTCAAGGTCATTATATTGCACCTCAAGGTCACAGTTTGAGTTTGAGTGCGCTGTATGCTTGGACCAACGGCTATAAGTTTGATTATAACTTTTTATAATTTGACACTCTTAGCACACATTCTTAACAATGAAGTTTTAATATAAATAGTTAATAAATTATATAATATAATTTATGTTGTTAGTTGTCAAATTATAAAAAAAAAACATTTTGGCAACACAAAAGCTAGCTTATAGAACTACAAATAGATATTTAGTAGCATGTTATTTTTTTTAATACATACCTAACACTTTTGAAGTATAATATTATTTATCACTAATATATTTTGTATTATTATTAACAATTATATTAATGCGTAGGTTCCTAACCGCATTAACACCGGATGTTCTCAGATTGACTACAATTAACACTTCAGGTACATCAATATAAAAAAATTATAATCATATTATATAAATTATAATGGTTTTATAGATGGAGGATGCTTTCTTTTTCATTTGAAACGCTGTTTGGCTAGTCTGTTTTGGATTGTTTGGCAAAATGTGTGGTCATTGTAGATATTCAGTAGAAAATATTGTCAAAATTTATATAATTATATGGGATGCATGTTGTGATTTTGGAAAGCATTCTTCTTGCAAATCAATTCATCATTTTACTATACTTATGTATTTTATTATTAACTAATATTTATCTGTTTTAAACTTATTTATTTATACAAATAATATTAATTGTTTGTATTAGATATTTTACTAGTATCTGTGATATTATATTTAAACAAATTTTGACCTAATATAGTAAAGTTAATATTAGTAAAAAATACGTTAAATGAATTTGGTTTTTGACGTTGTGTGACAGTTGCCGTTACACATCTACCTCAGAGTCTACATCGATTATAGCGTTAGTATTGATATTGGGGTCAGTGTCGACAGTATTTACACTAGCAAACATTTTGACTTTTTCGTCAATTAAAACATTATATTATTATTATATATTTTTTCTATTATATTTTATTTGAATATATTCATATCATGACATTTAAAATTGTATTCTCACTAAGCCTATGTTTAGGTAAATCATTAACATTATACCATCATTAAAAACATTTATTTTTATTTTTGATGTAGTCCCGACGGTAGCTGTATTAACGAAGTATCGATTGCTCAGTCGATTATATCTCAAGCGTTACCCACACTATCACCTCGATTAAGCCTATCATTCAGTCCTAAAACATCAGACAGAACTAGATTGTTTGATTCACTAAACCCGCATTTAGAAATGACTAAGATCGATGATGAAGCACCACAAAATAAAGAGCCTAAAAAAGAAAGTGAAGATCAGACACCAAAATCCGAACCTAAATCTGAAGAAAATAAGCCACAACCTGTAGTTACACCTAATAAATGGCCCCTCAAACCTGGTGTATTAGTACACGTAAATTCAAATCATACTTTGAGTCCTAAAAACCAGGCAAGACTCCATGCGGCAACAGAAGAATCGAATTTAGGACTATTAGAAAGAAAATCAGAAGAAAAACTGCCAAAAGTGGAATATTCAAAGAAAAGTGGCAAACCAAGGCAAAATGTGGTGTCAGGTATTTTCAAGAATCTACGGCGGAAAAGCGAAGATGATGACGATAGCGGGAAATATAAGAAAATTAATAAAACTAACAAACGCGCAATGTCGTTAGTGAATACTAATAAACCGGGATATGTTGTGCAAAAAAATCGCCTCAAATCATTATTTCAAAGCGACAAACCTAATATTATTGTCACTGAAGGAGGTATTAATATCAACAATTTATTTAAATTTTAAAAATGGGTGAATCAATAATGATAACAAAACAATTGCAATAATAGTTATTTTTAGTTTTCAAACAATTCTCGCTTTTATATTTATATGTTTTTTGTTGCATTATTGTGTCACATATTTTCACATTTCCTCAAAACTAATATTAAATACGTTTTTGTTTTTGACAACACACGGCATGTTATAAGTAAATTTATTAAATAGAAACAATATTCCAAAAACGATGCACATTTTTAAGTTTTAGCAGTACCTAATATATTTTTTGATAAAGATATTTAAAAAATTAAATTCCAATTTCATTATTCGGATTTTAGAGTCTAATGTTTTAGCACAATAACATCGTGAATACAAAATCTATAATAATTGTTGGTTGAAAAATAATAATATGTAAACGAAACTACATATTTTAAAATCAAATATATCTACATATCACAATATAATCATATATATTAGTTTTATATTTTGTTACTTATGACGTTATTATTCCAATGCTATGTGAGTTTACAATATATTTAAAAATAAACTGTCGTATTGGAATATTGTAATCCTTCCATCATTTTTAATTTTCTTGCTTGTTATTTGTTTTTCATTTGCATGCATTTTAGCACGCGTTTTGCAGTTTTTTTTTCATTGTGTTGCATGTTTTAGTTGTGTCGTTCAAAAGGCCTGATAGAATTGTAACCGCTAGTGTAAAAGTCAGGCCATATAGCGAGGATCCGCCAAAAGCTACGAGAAAACGCAAAAAGCCTGGCGACAGTAAGTAATGCATGACTTTAATATTTTTATTTTTAACTTACTCCAAAAATGAGGATGATTCTCAATTCAAATAACCTAACAAAATAGTGTTCTTAATCAACACCCATTCATTTTCCATTTTTTATGTATCACCATATTCATTTTTATTCAAATTTATACCATACTTAACATAATTATTTGTTGTCTTTATAAAAAGGAATATTAACATTAAAATACCCCGGGGTGCTTTTATACCAATGAATTTCCATTTAAAGTTTCAAATTTATTGATTAGAATAAATGTTATGTATTTATTGTATCTATAAACAATTACTGAAACCTCTGTTTAAACTCTCGCGAACACCATAATTAACCATAAAAATTAACAATAAAAATTAATTATTCCAGGCCCACCTTCGAATGGCGTAGATAATGCAGCGAACGGCAACCTGGGAGCGGACAATCCAGGTCTCTACGAGAACCTGCCGTTCCATGGCTTACAACAACCACCGAACAAGGTAACAATTAATTAAATCCAGCTAATACTACATTTCGAAATCGTTTAGTAATAATACAAAGTATTCAATAACACTGGTTTAGTTTAATAGTGCAAGAATCTATTTCAAAAGTTATAGAACTTTTTATTAAAGAAACCGAACACTGATATTTTACTTAGTACTTATTTCCAGTCAACAAAATGATTTTTCTGCACTTTTACAATATAAATAGAAATTCTTTCATAGAAAGTAAAATATTTGCTATTCGAAAACATGTGAATCAAATTGAGAGACAACAGTGTTATTGAATATTACTTCAATGATTTCTATAGTATTATTGTGTGTGCTGTATACAATTTCGTTTTTTCTTATTTAGCTTTGGTCAATTCTAATATTGATTTTGCTTCATTAATTTTGAACAGTTTGATTTTATAATCGACTAATATTTTAATTTTAGTTATATATATATGTTGTTTTAATATTAATTTGCATTTTGTTTTGTTTCATGTTTGTTTATTTGCATGCTAGCCTGTGCAAGCTATACAACCTAGAGTTATTGAACCAAATACGAAGACATCTAAAGGAATAGAGACTTTGCAAAGACAATTAACAACAAATCCTTCTTTTACACCAAGAATAGTCTGTCCACCGTTCGTACAGAATGCAATAAGTTACCCAATGGCTACGAATTCTCAGTATTCTTACGGTATTCCCGTATTATCTCCAATACAGCAAATGTATCCACTACACCAAACGGTGTTACTAAACCCATATTTACCTCAAATGCAAACATCTTTCTTAAAACAATTCCCAACAATTGAAGAAGAAAATGAAACACGGAAGTTTTCCTCCTTAAATACAAGAGTACATAGAAAACCTCCTCAATTCCAATCAATGAGGGTAGTTCGAAAACGAAATATAGAAAGATTCTATCCTAACACAGAATATGGCGAACATTTTAATGAGATAAATAATAACACAAATGGCAAATCTGAATCTGCAAATGAAGATACAATATACGTGAATTGTCCATCATTACTTAAAGTCAGATCAAATATAAGTGGCGTAGAACAATTTGAAAATCTTACAGATTCGATACAAGTATGTGATGAGACTGATATGGATAAATCAACGACTTCACTAAACAGGCCAATACCAGCGCCAAGGACTAAAATATCTCCTAGAGCAGAAATATCAAAACCTGACCATGTGTATGTAAATCTTTCTATGCCATTGATAAATACCAAATATTCAAAATCTGTTGACACAGTTGACGCTCCTATACGTACTACTAAATCTTTTGAGGATATATCTAAAGAAAAAACTGAAGAATCAAAAAGTAATGAAGAAGATGTTGATGAGAAAGAGCTAGAAAAGGCAGATTCAAAGCCAAATATAATAGGAGCGACTCCTAAAAAGAATTTATCTGTGATACTACCATCAACGTCTCTAGTTAAATCTGTAGTTAAACAATTAAATGAAGAGGGGTTAAATAAAGTAGGATTACCAAAGAAACAGGTTATACCGCCAAATAAAACGTTACAAATACCAAAGTTGAGTGAAAAACCGGTGCCAAAGCGCTCTGTCATAAGACGTAGTCAGTCAATGCAAAGTACTTTAACTATTGAAAGTGATAGCGCTCAGGTATTAACGCTTTTTGGTTATTTTTTTTAATTTGTTTCTTCTGAACATAAACTATAGCTATCATATTCTTCACAGCAATGCCGTTAGCTAGAGATGGTACTGTTTGAAAATTGAATATACAATTTTGTGAATTAATTTACGTTATCAGTTTGGAGCCTACACAAAGCTGTTTAATCTCTTTTTGGAATAAAATTAATCTTCAAGCTGATGACCTAAACTAAAATTTTCACAGCGCCATCTTTAGCAGAATGCATCATATTTTGTGTCCTGTGCTTTTAAATGTGTTAAAATCACTAACAAACTAATTTCCATTTCAGAATACTAACATAATACAACAACAATATCTGCAAAAACGTAATCATTTCACAAACTTGAGCAACAAAAGTAAAAACAAGAAAAACATCCAAGTACCATTACAGAAACACCACAGTTTCTGTTATTTCCAGCCAATAAGAGTAGACAAAAGAATCCCCGTCGACCAAGAAAGAGCCTACAACAATACAATAGGCCCTCTCATATACCAGCCAACAGAATACCAATACTACACAAAAACATTAAACAGAACAAAAGAAAAAAACAGTGAAAAACTTAACCGCTTAAAAAAATCAGAAAGCTTAAGAGAAAAACTCTCATGTGTTGGTATATACGAACACTATGAAAAGCCAGATTACCCAGAGCCTGACTATAGCGAATCAGGAAAAAAATCCTACTTACAACTACTGAAAAACAACTACATATCAAATTCAACGAGAAATCTAGATGCAGATAATGTGAATTTAAATTATTCTGGTGTAAATGATAAGCCTAAACAAAGAAAATTAGTGTATGCAGATTTAGCGTTAGGTAATCATAATTTAAAGTTTAAAAACACTGTCAATTCAAATAGACATTTGTATGATACATATACAGTAGGTACAGATAGTGCTAACGAAACTAACAGTAGTTATAAGAGTGTAACTAATCAGAGAAAAAGTGGTCATGGACAGCAAAAAAGTGATTACGCTACTCTGAAATTTAATGAAATTGACGTTTGAAAGGTGAGTTCAATTTTAAATGACAATAAAATATCAATTAAAGAAAATATTTACAGCAGTGCTTCTATAATTATTACTGTTATGCGTTTCAAATAAGAATAGGATTGGACATCCGCCATCTTGGACTGAAATGCGCAACAACTTCACATTTTTTAGTACAGTGAGCAAAAATGTTTGTTTGATATTATAATCACATCTAGACGAAAAAAAATAAAAATGCGTATATCTTATTGTCTTTTGAGTAAGATTAGACTTTTGGAGTCGAATATTTAAATACGAACATATTTTATTAACTTCAGACGACAAGAATCGGAGTTATAAGTGTGAAACGTGTGTTTTTATCCGTGTATATGAATTTGTGTGCAAATTTACTTAGGTAAACATTGTAACTACATCTTAATATATATATTTCTTGTGTGCGTGTGTATGTGACTGAACTCCTCCTAAACGACTGGACCGATTTTGATGAAATTTTTTGTGTGTGTTCAAGGGGATCTGGGAATGGTTTAGATTCACAATTTTGCGCGGTACGAAGTTCGCTGGGGCAGCTAGTACTTGTGTAAAGTTATGACATAAATCACTCTTCCATACATTTGAAAATAATATTATTGTCGGTGGTTTGACATTTTGTGCGTGCGACTTTTGCTTTGTTTTTGGCATGAAGTTAGCCGCGAGTCCAGTCCTATTCTTATTTGAAACGCATATTAGATAATTATATTATATTGACCTGCTAATATATATGGATTTGAATTGTTACATAATATGTAACAGTGTGGTAGTTTTCTGTCATCTTTGCTAAATAACAATGAAAGAACACATCGTGATGATTATCGCAGTAATCAAAATCATAATGATGTAATGTTGATTTTTATTGTTTTATCTTGATGGTAATATGTGCCTAAGTGAAATAATTTTGCTTCGCACAGCATGGTATTTCAAATACACCATAAATAGCCTTGTAATTCGTAATAAATGCTTTTTCGACATTCATACGCCCAATAATAACAATGTGAATTTTAAATAAATTTTAATTTTTAAGGACTTTTTAATCTTTCATAATATATTACAGTATTAATAGATTAGGTAAAAATGGTGCATATAGGTGCATATTTGTCACTTTAGTGCGATAAAAACGGAGTTCCGTTGCATTGCCTATCACAATAAACCTTGAACAATATTTACACTAATTTATTATCATTGGCATTAATGTGTTGATTACTACCATAATATCATGAATATTCCGATTGTTTTGTATTAATTAGAGATAAGATAATTCACATTCTTTTATTGAAAATTTATTTTTCTTCATTGCATTAAATTTTTACTGAACTGCGATTCTCAATGTGACATTTTGTTTACAAATACTGTAATATTTATTGAAAATACTGTATTATTGGAGGTATGGGTATTTATAAAGCATGTCATTGCTGTGTTGTGACGTTTATATTGTTTCTTCTAGGAACGCTTTAGCAAGAGCGACACATACATATATTAAAACACAAGGTAATATTTGTCAAAATTCATCACTAAATCATTTATTGATTTATTTAATCATACTAAAATATAATACACTAATATTAATTTAACTATTTTTTTATCATAAATTGAAACATGTATTTGAAATATTAATAAAAATATATCGTATATAAAAATAACAAAATTATATTAATTAATATTTTTGGTAACTGCTTTACACTAAACACATATTACCATTATCTATGTTCATTTGAAACCAACATTTATATAAACATAAAAAACTTAAATTTTATGTATAAAATTATTTATTTTTCAGCCATTCAGACCCGAAGACCAATTTATATACGCTGACGCAGATTTGAAAGACTACGGGCCTATTAATTACAAAGCGGCGTCAATTTACGCTCAAATGAAAAAAGTAAAAGAGCAACAAAAATTACAGGAAATATATGATAAACAAAATGAAGATATGCTGTGATTATTTGGTTGTTTGATATTAATAATATTATAAACATTAATACAAAATATTATAATTATATTATAATTAATAAATAATAAATAAATATTCTGGGACATCAACACACACGGTCATTTGGTCCCAAGCGAAGCAGAGCTTGTGTTATGGAAACCAGATAACTGGTATATACTATACATATAATACTTTTCTTTAGTAAATATATACTTATAATAGATATTTACAGCCAGACTCGACACAAACACAATGTTTTCATCACTAATGTTTGTCTCGGGTGGGCATCGAACCCATGACCTGCAGCGTGAAAAGCAAGTATCTTACCGACCACGCCACCGGCCCGTCAAATTAATTCCTCGATATAATATTTAAATCATATGTTTATATTAAAGAATATTTATTTATTTTATATGAGACAACCAAATGATCAAAGTGTTTGCACGTAATATGGAAGATTATACAGGGTGGTTCATTTATTTGAACCAGTATGGGTTACGAAACGCTCTGAAACTACGAAATAGAAGGATCTGTTCCAAGGAATCATTTCATTAATTTTAGTGAAGAGAAAAATTACTATAACTAAGTATATATATAAAAATCAACGCCACTTTTCGTTGTAATTTTATAACTCAAAAACGGGCTTACCTATTCAAACCAAACGTTTAGGCATTGTTCGGACTATTTAGTAGATGGTTTATGTGAAGTTTGCACAAAATCGGTTGAGCGGTTCTTTATTTATCACATTTTTTGTAAATTGTTGAGTGGGCTGAAGCTACCCGGGCGAAGCTGGGGCGGACCGCTAGTATTTATCAAAACTGACCCACATCAATGAGACACACTGTATAATTGACTAATATACCTGTTCTTTGCCACAAATATAGCGATAGTGTAAAGAGTCAAACTAACAAAACAAGATTGATGTAATATTTAAGTCTGTAATATTTTGTTAACTTTTACTAATATCATTTAATATCTTGTATAAATTCTGCTGTTATATCTTATAATTGTACATTTTAGGAATTAATGTACATAATTATATAATTATAGTAAAATATGTATTTATGTATACAGAAGAATCAGTGGTCTAATGGACAAAAACCACTTTGACACATCGTTGATATAACGTTGTAATGTGGAGACAGTGCAGTGAAAATTTTCTGGGCGGTTGACGTGTGATGTCTGACAACTGCGGTGCCAACAATTCTTGGAAATTAAATAGTTATCTATACATAGTTACTATGCTTCGGAGAAACTTGCTTGTGCGAATCAGGATTGCTATATCTGTCTCTCGACTCTGTCTTACTCGACGAAATTCCATATTTGATATAAATATTTTTGGTCTCGGACTTCAGATATTTATTTGTATACCAATATCTATCGCTTGCGTGGCTTAGTTTGTGAGACCACAGTGTCAATGACAGTTAACCAACGATGTGCCAACGTTGAGGTTTATATGTTGCTTCGACATATTAGAGAATTGAGACAGTAGTGCAGTTTATATTTTTTTTATCAGTTTATCACTGTTGAAGTATTTCAAGGTAAATAAATAAAAATAAAATAAAAATAAATAAATATTCTGGGACATTAACACACACGGTCATCTGGTCCCAAGCTAAGCAGAGCTTGTGTTATGGAAACCAGATAACTGGTATATACTATACATATAATGACGGGCCGGTGGCGTGTTCGGTAAGATACTTGCTTTTCACGCCGCAGGTCGTGGGTTTGATTCCCACCCGAGACAAACATTTGTCTAAATATGTCTGTTTGTCTTGTGTCTGGGCGTAATTTTATTTAAGTATATATTTACCAAAAAAGAAGTATTATATGTAGTATATTACCAGTTATCTGGTATCCATAGTACAAGCTCTGCTTAGTTTGGGATCAGATGACCGTGTGTGTTAATGTCCCACTATATTATTATATTATTTATATTATATAATACTTTTCACTTTGCTTTTTTTCTTTTTTTTTAATGTTGTAATACTAATCAATTAATTGATTTTTTATATCAATTAACAATTTTCCCTATAAATCTTGTTTAATACTGCCTTATTCAATATATTTACATAATATATGGTGTTATGTGATAAATTTAGGTATTTTTATAACTTATAGTATCAGAAATCTAGGAGATTAATGTTTATCATTACTTGATGTTCTACAATCACGCTTATTTGGTCGTTATGTGCTATATTTTATAATATATGACAACCATATTATATCAATAGATCATTGTGATTAATAAATGTATGTCAATCAAATGATTATAAATCAAGATAATGGTATTAACCTATCTTTAAAATTATCTAATGATAACGAAATTAAGTTTATATATTACATAATGACAGCCATTCATTCCCCTTGCCTTTTTCCTATTTCTATTGGGGTCGGCTCCCAGTCTAACCTGATGCGGCTAGCTACCAGAATTATACGAGCGACTGCCATCTGACCTCGAAACCCGTAGGGAACCAGTAGCCGAGATGGTTAGACTAGGTGTCAGATTATATTGGCTTCTGACTACACGTAACGATTGTCATAGATGTGTTAAATGACAACCGGGACCAACGGTTTAACGTGCTCTCCGAGGCACGGAGGGTAGTCCCTCAACCAACCAGACACCGAAACAATTTTTTGTTGTTACACAAATATTTTCCGGGGTGGGAATCGATTTGGCAAACTCCCGGGCACAGTGTAACCCAATCGGACGGCTTACACCGCTCGACTGCCGAGGTCGTCACCATTCAAAATAGTAATATCTAATATTTATCCCATGGGGATAGGCAGAGACTATAGTTCGCCACTTGCTACGATCTAAAAATACTTCCTTAGCCTCACTAATGTTCTTACATCTGGTCATACATGCTGCGGTTGTGAGTGCTACACACCTGTCCCTTTTGAAGGACATCACCGATGCGATCAGTGAATGTCCTCCTAAGGCGTCCTCTCCCTGCGTTTCCACTCACCTCCGCTGTGTATATACAATATACCACATCTTTCTCTACTTACTTCATGCTTCAATCTATCATTTGATTTACTATTATAGATTTGTCTTTTTCTCCTGTATGTCACTTTTTAATCATTTAACAGAGACAAAACATTGAATGTCTATTCACACTTTAAATATGATTTATTATCTTATTGTGAATAGTATTATCGCCGCTGCTCAATAACAGTGAAGGAAACTGTGACATCCACCACCTCGCACTTGATCAGTGTGAAAATGAGGCCTAAAAACTTTTCCAACTCGTAAAATAGTTGAGAGAAGACCCGTGCCATTGAGACACTAAAAACGGTTAAAGTTTGAAGTGAAATACAATTTGAATACTACAAATTTTAAAATTTTGAAAATATTGCTATGACAAGAAAAAATCAAGCAAGACTTCCCCGTAAAAGAGTAGAATGAAAGAATTAGTCGGAATGAGCCAACAAGGAAAATACCGGGAACATATATAGTTTATCACAATATAACTATGTTCATACGATAAGAAATAGGCACCAATAAATTATCTACACATGTCTAGACATAAATATCACGTACTTACACAAATTTGAAGCGTATAATATTTTTTATAACATCAAAGGTTCTTTTGATAAGAACGTATTTATAACACTCGCATGATTACATATATTGATAACAATAATTGGGTTTAAGAAGTCGTTGCTATAAGGATATTAATTGATTTCTATAACTTGATAAAAACATTACTAAGTATTTTACTTTACCTTGAAATATATTCAACAGTGAATGAATATTTTTTGTACTTACTGATTTAAAGCAATTTATTTTATAAACAACTCATTCTATAGTATTGTCTTAGATTTACGCGAATATCACACATTGAAGTAAAACTGCATTTTAACGGATTTTATCGCGGTTTATTTTAGATATTAGATCCCGACGTTTCAAAGTCTTTTCAGACTTCATGTTTATTTCATGTTGGTTTTATATTAATCACAATTATTGCTGACTACCTCCAATCATTATTAATATTTTTGGACGTCAAATACCTCAGTCCGCCCGTGAACATAAAATCTGAAAAGACTTTGAAACATCGGGATCTAAAATCTAAAATAAACCGCGATAAAATCCGTTGAAAAGTAATTTTAACTCATTCTATTAAAATTTATCCTAATTTGGACTTCATATTTATAATTTTGAAATTAATAATTTTGTTTGTATATGATATTTACTTATTTATTTTAATATCTACACTACTGAGTATATTAAACACTGAAGAATTTCACACACTAGTCTACGTTCAAAATTGTTAGTTGATTTAGTTATGAATTTTCATCAAAATTGGATATTAGGATTTATAGATTGGCCCATTGGCAGCATAAAGCCACTATTGAAATCTGAATAGATAATATAAAGCTATTCGTGGATGTAGATTACTAGTGTGAAAGTGTTTTCGTGTATTTCTAAAGTCCGTCCAAGCGGGAAGGTCAACAAAATAGTTAATTTTAACTTAGATCCGTATTTATGTATATTTTAGTATACAACACACGTGTACGTATTATATTTAGTAAAATGTATTAGTGTTCACTGGTAGATGAGGTTGCGAGAACAGAATTACCATCTTAATTTTGTAACTATCTTTACTATTTTCAATATTTTTTTTGAAAATCTTGGTTGCATCATTATTGTTCTCGTAGCCTTTAATAAAATGCACGAGATATTAATAAATACTGTATTATTTAGTACAATGTTCAAAGATGTAGACAGGTAAACAAAATTTGTCAAATATTTATACTTACCGTCCACTTGTGACAAAACAATTTTAGATATTACTAGCGGCCCCAGCGAACTTCGTACCGCGTGTTACTAATGTAAATTGACCAAAAATAAAAAAATAAAATTTAAGGTGAACAACCCTTATCACTTAGGGGTATGAAAAATAGATACTAGTCGATTATCAGACCTACTGAATATGCATAAAAAAATTCATAAGAATCGGTCAAACCGTTTCGGAGGAGTACGGTAACAAACATTGTGACATTGAAATTTTATTAGATAACGTCAAGACTGGTTTTATATCCTCTATATCCAGGCATTTGTTAAATTTTGACCTATATCGTATACGATATACGTCAAAATAACTGTGAATTTGGTCACTAGTGTAGGTCATTAGTGACCAAATTCACAATTAGAATATAGAAAACAACCGTTAGACTAGTTTACAGTGTATGCAGCTACTTTTGTTCTGTATTGCAATAGTCTGTCTTAGACTGTTTTGTCAGAAGTGGAAAGTAAGTTACTCTACAAACTCTTCCGTATATAAAATAGTTTTGAGCAAGCAACAGACGTTGATTTAGTGACATTATATTAGGGTGAGATATTCATATTTCTATTACTGAACGTATTACGTTATATTGTATTAGCATACCTATTACTGGGTATTAGTCAAGTAATAGGGTGGCAATTTTATATTCCCTGTTATTACTGTCGTGTCGAATACTGATATAACTTAGCTATTAAAAAACTCTTTGTCGTTACAAAACTTCAATTGTCTTATCGTCTCTTTCAGTCACACCCAATCTTATCCTAATATCTGGTAACTTAATATGAGAAATTCGTGTATTCTATAATGCAAGTGGCTCGTATCATAATACAATAACCTGTTATGAATATATTCGTTTATATATTCGTAACACTTTAAGCTTATTCGGTTCTTGGATTATCCCTGTATTTCTCTCTCATTCAATATTCAGTCGCAGCATAAGCATTTATTTTGGGGACATTGAATACTTAAAACTATTTTATAACGGAGTTTATTGTGTTATTTATAGTTTTTATATCCCATTTCAGATGCTTTTTAGCTTCCATGGTCGCGGGATAAGTGTCGGCCTACTATTCGGCATTTAATTATTTTTTTATTTCCTTTTTTTACAAAATGTTTTTTACTTTAGCGTATATTTTAAGATAACATTTTTATAAAATCCCAAAGTTAATTATTAACAGTGTTTTTTTTAATAATGATTTTAATGTATTGTGATAACAAACTTAACCTTTAAAAGAAAAGTTTATCGGCAATGCCAAACAATTTTTTTATTAGTGTACTTAATTTCGAGAGCTTGAAATCTTTTTAAGCTAATGTTTTCTAAATTAGTGTAAATATAGAAAAAAATAGACAACGAAACACAAGTTTTTTGTATCTAATTTCAAATAACTTGTATTTTGTTTATTAATATTAAATCAATTGTAAAGCACTAGATCTGGAGGTAAATTTACTATAGTGACATTCTCAGCTCATCGTTGATACAACCTTGCTTTGACAGTGTGTTGACAACGATGATCTAACGATGTCGTTTTTAAGTAAATTGCATAGTTGTGCTCAAACGAACTGACAGGCGTAAAAGGTATTTATTATATTTCTTATTAATGACAGATGTCATCTCTCAGATCATAGATAAAAATAAATCGCCAAATATAGTAAAAAAAATTATGCGTACCTTTTTTTATACTTTTTTGTATTGTCAACAACCTTTCACACCAACGGCCTTTATCTAATATATGTATTTGACACCAAAGTTTCTCAAACGTTATACTAAAAACCGAATTGAAATTGAGAATGAAAAATAGGTTTTAATTATGTTTGTTTACGCTGTAACATTTTTCATTTACTTTTTTAAAGAATTAAAATTTATGAATAAAATAATTTTAAATATATAAATACCTTTTACGCTCTCAATAAATGAATAAGACATAGGAACAAAATATTAATAAAGGTTAGATTTTTGTACATAAACTGACTTGTTATAATATTGTCAATAGTGTTATTAAATTAATTTATGGATTTTTTATCTGTTGTTTTCTTTTTCCTTTAAAACCATTCCATAGACTAAAGCATTCATGTAAGAGGAGCAAGACATTTTAATTTTTTTTTAATGAAAGATCGTCGCTTTGTCACAAATCTGTATAATGTTGAATAAAATTATATAAACAACATATAAACAGGTTTCAGGAAAAAATGGTGGAAAAAACTGTTTTTTTTTAGTTTTTTAACTACTAATCTTTTAAAAGCTTGCATACTAATTAAAACTTGACATTGCCAAGTAGAAGAACATGTAAAAAAAGAAACTAAATTTTACAAAGTACCGATTTATGGCTATTAAATCCAAATCTAGGAAATCCGATCTGAAACCTTCGACTCAGTGATATAGGGAGGAGTTGAGGTGTTGAGGGAGGTATGTGTGTCCAGCAATGAACTTCTATATTCGGTTGATGATACAATCCTAAGGCTGTTCACTGTGTTAAGCGGGGAGAGAGCGGATGCTCTGCTTCGTTACGGACAAATCAAGTCCATCACAGGCGGCCGTGATGATCTCTCGTATCTCGCAGCGGTGCGGCAGTATATTTTCGAGCTCGCGGCAATTTGTACACTCACTAGCGTGCTCCAAAGCTCCGACAAACTTTACTGGGACGGAATAGCTCTTAAAACGAGGCCTCACTAGTGCGTTGCATCATTGCAGCGTCGACGCAGCGTCGTATGACATAGTTTTTTGTGCCGTGCCATATTTTATGCCTTGCAACGGCGGCGCCCTGAGGCCGCGTTCTAACATTAAACACACGTTCAGTCATCGTGTCGTGAGGTGCTACGACGCGGCACAGTCGTTAGTAATATTAGTCTGTACTTTAGCTACGTCGTAACACAATGCGACGTCGTAACGTGTAGATTTGTAAGTCCGAAGACCCACCTCACGCAGCGCTGCTCCCAGGATGATAATAGAAAACCGCAAGCAGCGGCTCGCTGCTCGGGTATCCGCTCCGTTCTTCCGTATAACGCAGGCCTTAGGATTTCATCATTATCGGACTAAAGAAGTTCATAGCTGGATGCCCCAAATTATTAAGTACTATACTATTTCGTCCAGTCGTCGTCGCTTGTTGCATCCAACTCGTAGACTTAAAGACTACCTGAAGTTTGTCAAATTTCCGATCAGAATTTCTATCTTTTTCTTTTTAGTTGAATTACTATATTCTACAAAGTCTTAAGACTTACAAGTCTTTAATCAATGCGTCCTAATTGGTATGACATACGGAGCCGAAACGTAGACACTCACGGTAGGACTGGTCCATAAATTTAAAGTCGCTCAGCGAGCTATGGAAAGGGCTATGCATGGAGTCTTTTTGAAGGATCGAATTCGCAATAAGTGATACGACAGAGAACAGAATCGACCTACAGTTATTTTCTGATATACCTACTAGCTTCTACACAGATAAATCTTTAATCTTTTATTGATCTAAGATGTCAAAGGAAAATTGTGATCTACGGTTCGGTAAAGAAATTATCAATAGAACAACATTCATAAAAGTATTCATGCATTTTATTACAAAAAAAACTTAAAAACAATTTATCAACATTAATTAACAATTATCACAGTTTCAATATACATGCGCAGGTCCAATTTATAATAACAATTGTTCTCACTATATGTCTTTCAAAATTATTCTTATACCTAATTATACGTACAACGGGGTACGTAGACATTTTAGAACTTAGTTTCTACTTTTAAAACTTACAAAAACACTTTTGTAAAACAAAATAAATTTAAAGAAAAGAAAATCTTTTAAAAAATAAATTTTACTTAATTTATTTTATTTCTTTAATTTTTTTTTTACTTTTAATTTTTCTTATTTTGCTCTCTCTTACAAACGAAAGATTCACGCTTTGACAACAATGCCTACAGTATTTCCAAATCCATCTAATTATTATTATTTTTGTTTTAAAGATATCAAATACCTATTTGCCAGACTATTTGTAGGTCTAAACTTTTTGATTTGAGTAACAAAAAATGCCAAATACTTAACAAACACAAACAAACAGACACACAGTCAGGTTAGGTTGGTTTTTTGTGTAAGACCTAATATGGCACATTTAAATTAAAAATTATAAAAAAAATATATTTATTTTAGTATATTTTTTTATTATTAGTGTCGATTCATTTTTATTAGCTTATATGTCTATAGGATATACAAAAGGAAAAGTATAAAAAACATTGATTACATACTTTAATTGTTGATCCAGTTTGTAGCCCACCAACATTGGTAGAGTAATACAATCGCATGAATTTAAACTGACAACTCATAGAATAATGTATAATCTTACCAAAATTAATATGACACTGAGTGACTCAACAATTAAAATATGTAATGGTACCAAAGTTACAATGAAGTTCATAAACAAGGCTTGCAGTGGAGTGTACCTTCTGGCTAAACTCATCATCTTAAGACAAAACGTTCTAATTCTCAACACAAGTTATTGTTTTACGTGTCAGTAGCATTGAATTTATATTGAATTCAAATTCAAAATTCTTTAATAACGAAAAACATAGATTCATTTGTTATAGGCCGACCGTTTAACTCGCGTATCGCCTATCGCCAAGATTCTGACTCCTCAAGCTGCACAGACAGTGATGATGATTCAAGCGATGTGGATATTAGTGACGAATAGTCTTAGATACATTACTTTTGTCTGTGGTTAAATAGTTCTATATGAGATTTAATTAATATTTTATGACTTTGTACTTCAGATGGCGATACGCGAGTTAAACGGTCGGCCTATAGTAAAATTTAAACTTAAGGCTGCTGTTAGTTAACTTTACCTATTATCTAGTTATACTAACTGTTAATTATATATCTGAGAAGCACACCGTGCGAGCGATAACCGGAGGAACAATTGTCATGACATACCCCGTGCATCGTCCGCACGAAGTGCTTCACCAGGGGGCCACGAGGATCGTCTGCCAGGGTACTCAGGATAATGTTACTACTCCCCCATTAAATATAATTAAGCCATTATTTATGTACTTCGTTCAAAACAGCGACCACCTACACAGATTCTTTCATCATTTATTTAAATCTATACCTCAGTATCCATTCGTGTTCTTTACATTTCAACTTTTTCACAAAACACATCTATTCTGAATTCTTTAAATACATACAAACAGCAAGTCGTAGAGCCAGCTCAGTAGAAATCATATTGTCCTCTGCCGAAGTAAACGTAGTCAGAGCACCACCTCCTAGCTTGAACGTCGTTGGTGGAACAGCAATGACGATACGCATCGTTGGCCTTGGTCAACTTGGCGCAACGTTGGCACAGGTCTAACAGTTCGTCCTATAACAAAATAAATTCATTAATTCCCATAGATTTAGGGTGTTAACTGGCGTTTACAGTGAATGCGTGCGTGGCTAATAGAGCTTGCTGCACCATGCACCGCCTAATACTTCGACTATCGATAACACTTTGTTTGACGCTAATAATCTAACGGAATTAAAAAAAAATTATAGGTGTCAAGGGACACCCGGAAAGAAGTTCCTTTCGATTAATTAGTGAAGGAATTGTAATAATTTTTTTTTTTTTTGTTATAATAATATTTTTTTATTAATTTTTTTTCTATCTTTAGAGAGATAGAGAGAGAGAGACTGACAGACAGACAGACAGAGAAACATGCGCACGCCGCACAGCTTACAATAGCTTACTATAGCAAAAAGTGTCGTGACAACTTTTCGTAAGAATTTTTTCCGTCTTCTTTCACAACGCGCGATAAGGAACTTCGTTCCAAAAAAAACATTCAATGATATCAAAAACTTCGATTGAAAGTTTGCTGATATTCCAGTTTGGAAATCAATATTTCGTTAATTACGAAGTGAAATGCTTTTGATAATGCTTTTGATAAGAGATGTACCAATCGAGAAGATGCACTTCTTTATTTATGATTTCATTTCACGAGTAGGTATATTAAATAATAAAGTCAAAGATTGCGGTTTAAAGGTGACAATTAAAAATTTTCGCGCCAAAACGGTTCCAAATGATTTCATTAAGATCCGACACTGGCCACACGATAGTTGTTGCCCGCCGTATTTTTTGTTGGTAAAATTTTTGGTTTCGAGATATTTTTTCATAAATGCAACAAAACGGAGTGGGAATAGCACCCGCGACTTCCCGGGCACAGTATAGCCTAATCGGACGGCTTGCACCTTTCACCGTTCGAAAAGTATTATGGGTATGTATAGTATATATAGTATACATACCCATAATATATATAGTATATATACCAGTTATCTGGTTTCCATAACACAAGCTCTGCTTAGTATGGGATCAGATGACCGTGTGTGGTAATGTCCTAAAATATTTATTTATTTATAGTTCCCATAAAACTATATGACACTATCGACTATATTCTTAGCTAAATTACCTATAGCTTTTTGCTAACGCTACTTTGCTGTGGAGCGAACTGACAGATGTCATCTAAGAAAAAAGTATGTAGTTATGTTAAGCAAAATTCCCTTTCATCATTTAGTACTATTTGCTTAACATGAAGTTCCGGGTATAGAATCCAATAATCTTTTCAATACGCTCAGAAAACTTTGACTTGGTAATTATAATAATATGATCTAATATTTTCACACATACATACAGCGACATTATGCCTCATAAGCAACTATATTTACTTATCGAGTCTCTTTAATACAACACACTAAACAAACAAAATGTAATAGATATAAGTACTTCATGTAAAAAAGAAAAAAGGCCACTAAGTTTTTTGTCAGTGTTTCTCAGTAGTTGCCAGTCTTTCACTCCACGGTATGAAAAGAAATTGAACTATTTTTATGTAGACTCGCGTCTCAAAACAAATTAAGCATATTTTCATTTCATTTACTTGTGGCTACTTCACTCACTCAATTCAACCCTCTTAGTCCTGCTGGACACGGGTCTTCTACTTAACTATCTTATAAGTTGAGAGGGTTTAGGCCTCGATCCACATACGCTGGTCAACTGAGGGTTGGTGGAAGTCACTAACCTCGAATAATTAGTTCTTAAACGTGCCGGCTTCCTCACGATGTTTTTTTTTTCACCGATACAGAGTCTTCCAACCCGCATTTGAAAGGGTGTGTGAATTATAGCTACAAAACCTTTGAGAAAGTTAAAAGAAGAACTGTGCCTAGCAGTCCAGTTATCTCCTGTGTTCCTCAATTGAAGAGATTTCTAAAAATACTTACGTTAGTATGACAATCCGAGGACTCATTGAAGACCTTGCTGTTAGGAGACAACCAGGGGGGCCTGGCTTGTACCTCTTGGAGTAGGAACACCAAGCATATGATCAAGAAGACGATTACAGGTGATTTCTGGAACAATAACAGCTTTTTAAAAAATACATCGAAGAATCTTTAGTGTTTTAAAAATAACGCAGAACCTGCTGAACCAATTTTGATCGAATTTAAATTCTTTCAGTACAATCTTTCAAAACAAAAAAGG
This sequence comes from Meganola albula, assembly GCA_936450015.1. Lineage (NCBI taxonomy): Eukaryota > Metazoa > Arthropoda > Insecta > Lepidoptera > Nolidae > Meganola > Meganola albula. Next base: position 697,253 of record OW388168.1, read on the forward strand.
ATTATCAAAACCGACATGTAATTAAATCTGTTAATTAACTTGTTAATAGGTAACATGTTTCTTAAAAACTAGTGTTAGTAGGTAGATAATCTTCTAATATATAAAATTCTCGTGTCACGGTGTGCGTAATCGAACCCCTCCGAAACGGCTTTACCGATTTATACCAAATTTTATATGCGTATTCAGTAGGTCTGAGAATCGGCTACTATCTATTTTTCACCCCCAATATTTCTTTTTATTATTTTATTATGTGGCATTAAAAAATACATACAACCCTAAATTTTCACCCTTCTATCACCAACCCCTATTTTTTAAAAGCGAAATTAGTAATACGCGGTACGAAGTTCGCTGGGGTAGCTAGTAACATAAAAAAGATTACTTTAAAGAGCCTTTCTCAGGCACTCTTCAACTTAAAAATGTATGTTTATCCAAAATTTTTACCACTTGAATACATGTACAAAAACTATAGCCGCCCATAATCAGATAACCGGGAGTTACATTTTGTAACCGTATCTAAAACAATATTAATTACTAAGAGTATTTGTAAACAATAATATTAACGATAATATTAGATAAAAACATCATACACCCCGTGTTATTGTTTATTCAAATATATATAGGTTAGTTTCTGTTGATAGGGCTGGCATGAAATCAACGAAATTCGTTTCTTTTTAACCGACTTCTAAAAGGAGGAGGTTATCAATTCGACTGTATGTTTTTTTATGTTTGTTACCTCAGAACTTTCGAATGGGTGAACCGATTTTGATAATTTTTTTTTTAATTGAAAGCTGATGCTTCCCGTGTGGTCCCATTTCAGTTTGGTTTAGTTCTGAGAATGGCATCCATGAAGTCGGTTTTTTTTGTTAATATTTTAACTTAATATTATTAATATTTATTTATTTAGAGGCTTTTATTACAAAGTTATATGGCAGTTCCATCGTAACTAAATTTATTACAAACAAAACTACTTAGTAATAGCGGTATGAGATTTTTGTTGAACAAATATGTTTTAATAAGTCTAAAGCCGTGACGTAGGGCTAGCTAAGGTATTAATAAATACTCCAACATTGTATAAATTGAGTCTGTATTTGTTCAACAAAGATCTTCTCCCTTCATCATATTTAATACAATCTATCAGTAGGTGATAAACATCATCAAGAGTTCCACATGAGTCGCACTCTGGGGAACTCACTTTGTTCATTAGATACCCGAATTTTCTAGAAGGGTAGTGTATCTGTACGCATTCTTTTCGCTATAGCAGAAGTTATAAATTATTTTGTAAACAACTTTAATGTAACCAATTTTTTTTGGCATCCTTGTCGCTAGCGTCACACTGTGGGTCGCCTCTAGAGGTTTTACATCATACGGCTCAAACACGTAGTTTCCCGCAACACATATGAAGGTTTTCGACTAAAAAATCAGGATCAGCAGATAATTTTAGGTAGGCGTGAATTATCGAGTAAGAAAACGGTATTTCAATAAAATAACTACGGCAAATATCACTTCACACCGATCTCTCGATCATTAATTCTACCAAATCAGTAGGATTACATTGGATTAAAGCGTAACGTCCACCGAGCACGTGGTTGCAAGCGCACCTCCCGACGATGCAACCGTCCAACACAAAGTGGCCGCTTCACCCGTGCTCGGTGTTCATTCGTTCGTTCATATTGACATTTTCGAGAGACAGTTGACTACAAAGACGGACGCATGACAGTGTAACATGACACTTGATACATTGAGAAGTAGGTATGCCAACATATACAATAAATAAATTAAAATAAATTAGTAAGTAGGTGCCAGCCCTGTTTTCATGGATCACTATTGACGTATTATGCATAAAGTATAATGTGATATCTACAACAAGTACTTAAATATAGGCCGAGAAACAAAAATATTTTGTAAGCCTGCATCTAAACGGTATGGTCGGTTCCCAATAAACACTGATAAGAGTTTGCATTGATAAGAATGTTTGTTAATAAATTGCAAGATTCTAGTTTTAACCTATTTTTCTTTGCTTTTTTACCTATATAAGGTCAGCTCCCAGTCTAAGTTGAAACAGCTAGCTACCAGAATTAAACAAGCGACTCTCATCAGAACTCAAACCAGGGTCTGATTATATTGGGTTACTGGCTAACTGTAAAGATTGTCATTGTTTTTTTTTTATTCTTCGATGGGCTGGCGCTTGACTACAACTTGCCTGATCAAAATCATATCAAAATTATCATAATTATTTGTCAGAATATGGTTTAACATTAAATTGTGGTCTTAAGTTTCAAACACGCCTCAGCATATTCTGCCGTAAGCGGTGTGGAAATATGAGTAGCTCATTAGTGTCCCTAACATAATCTATACTGATGTTAAGCAATAATGTGGTCTACGATGGAACGCGCCAGCCCAGTATACCGATCCACTCCTGATTACGAATGATTTTATCGATGAGAAGGTGGCAGTAGGATGAGCCTCCATAAGGTTATAAACTTAAAGGAGCTACAATTCTGACCCACCCTCTCTACATGGTGTCACCGGTGGCGGTACGGCTTTGTCTGGTGGGTGGTCACTTACCATGGCCGAAGTCTACCACCAGTTAATTACCAGTAAACATAATTACCAGTTGATTGATTGTCACCTGATTCGCACCACCGGGAACCACGTGTGGGGATTCAGATAAAAGGTTCACTCCCACGGAAAAGGTGACTTAGCTCCCAAATCGAGGACCTGTGCAATCCAGCAACCTGCACTTGGCCAGCGTGTGTAAATTAAGGCTTAAACTCTCTCAACTCGTAAGATTATTGAAAGAAGACCCGCGCTCAGCAACGCGACCTTATATTTCAAAAGCGAGGTCAAACCGCTGCTCTTCTAAGTTACCGACTCTTATTCCGGTATTTATCACTTAACTAATTAAAATACCTTACCGATACTTAGGTCAGTTAAGTTCACAGTTAATCGATTTCGTCTCACTCGCAAGTTAATTAAAGGTATTTATTTACATGTGACTCAAACGAATACAAGATAAGTTAAACATTGACTTTGCACTTGAATTATTAGTTTACTACCTATGCGTTTCAAATAAGATTAGGATTGGAAATCCGCCATCTTGGACTGGGATGCGCAACAACTTCACATTATTTAGTACAGTGAGCAAAAATGTTTGTTCTATATAATAATCATATCTAGATATAAAAAAATAAAAATACGTATATCTTATTGACATTCGAGTAAGATTGTACATTTGGGGTCGTATATTTATTAACTTCCGATGAAAAAAAGGGTGTTATAAGTTAACACGTGTGTTTTTGTTCATGTTTATGTATTTGTGTACAATTTTGTAACATCTTAGCGCTTAAATTATTTCGGTAAGTAGCTGTATTGTAACTACATACATAAATTACACAATAAACAAACAAAATGTAATAGATATAAGTACTTCATTTAAAAAAGAAAAAAAGCCTACTGAGTTTTTTGGCAGTGTTTCTCAGTAGTTGCCAGTCATTCACTGCACGGTAGGAAAAAAAATTGCCCTATTTTTAAGTAGACTAGCGTCTCAAAAAAAATAAAGCATATTTTCATTTCAGTTCATTTCAAATAGTTTTCTACATATATCACTTTTCCATACATTTAAAAAAAATATTATTGTCTGTGGTTTAATATTTTGTGCTGGCGCTACTTTTGCTTGGTGTTTGGTATGAAGTTAGCCGCGAGTCCAGTTCTATTCTTATTTTAAACGCATATTATAGTGTGCACAGCGATTTTTTTTTTACTCTAAGGCAACTGGGGAGGGATAACCTCTCGTGGTGTCTTTGGTGGGCGGAATGTTCGATGCAAACTCTTTATTATAACAAAAAATGTTTGAAAACTATTTTTTTAAAAAGAAATTTATAGAGAATGATAATTAACCAATGGCGTTCCTTTATACACTAACCCCCGTATTTATAAACGTCTTATAAATTCATTATAGCTAAATTAGGTTTATAATTCGTTTGTCTTTGTCTGTCATCTTGAGATTTATACTAGTAAGAAAGAGACAAAGTCCATTTCAACTAAAGAGTTTCTTGAGATTTTGAAAAATAAGCCCATAAAAATAATATTTTCAAAACAAAAAAAAAACAATAAAATACTATCACAATAAACGGATTCGGAGCAGCGCTGACGCAACGGTACGAGCCTCGCCTTAGATATAGGTCGCGGGTTCTATCCCAGTCGCCCACACATCTTTGTGTGAGTTGTTTCATCGCCACTGCTCTATATCGGTGAAGGAAAACATCGTGAGGAACATGACAAAAAACTAATATTTCGAGGATATGTGACATCCACCGACCCTCACTTGGCCAGCGTGTGTGGATTAAGGCCTAAACTATCTCAACTCGTAACATAATTGAGAGATGACCCGTTACAAGCAGTGGGATACAAATGGATTGAATGAAACGGATTCGAAAAAATATTAAAAAAAACAATAAGGATAATAGAAAGATTATAATATTATTGTAATATTAATATATATATTTTAATATTATTATTATTATTTATTTAGATTATAAGGATATTCATGGGTGAGTATTCGCTATTTTTTATTCGTTTACCGACTGATCAAAACCAAAATATTTAACGTACGCGCGCAAATATATATATAGGTAACTCTTTCTTGCCAGTTGGCTAATGTCTCCCTATAGCTTGCTCAGGAGGTCGCTTGAAACTCCAAAAGCATCACCCGCGTACAGACCTTTTATATGTCGACAAGTCAACTATATACAACACCCAAGAACACAACTAAAAGATCTTTCCCAGACGGTCAGAAAATCGTTTTACCCTACCAGTATTATTTTAACTGTGGATCTACATCTGGTTAGCTATATACATAATATTAAGTTAAAATATTAACAAAAAAAATCGACTTCATGGATGCCATTCTCAGAACTAAACCAAACTGAAATGGGACCACATGGGAAGCATCAACTTTCAATTAAAAAAAAATTATCAAAATCGGTTCACCCATTCGAAAGTTCTGAGGTAACAAACATAAAAAAACCTTTTAGAAGTCGGTTAAAAATAAATAGTTTGGTACAAGATATCGAGTTAAAAATAATTTTAGTTATTTTAACTATCGCGGTTATAATTTGGTAACGATTGTATGAAAATTTCATCCAAATCCGTTATTATTTATAGGTAAGCGCACGTGCGCATATGCGGTTCAACGTACTATAGTTAGTAATATTTTTTTTATACATCTGTACCTACACATGAATGCAATAAACGCTTTGACTTTGACTTTGGCTTTGGCTTTTGTAACCAATTGTTTTTTTTTTATTTAATATTAAATATCTATTAAATTTATAACTAACTATATGTAATGCAATTAATTTAAAATTCGCCAGACAAAAATTGTTATTTCAATCACTAATTTTACCAAAAGTAAAAAAAGTTTTAGTTTTAAATCATAACAAGAAAAAAGTGAAGTCTGAAAAGACTTTGACACGTCGGGATCTAAAATGTAAGATAAATCGCGATAAAATCCGTTAAAAATTAGTTTTATTCCAAGAAAAAAATGTTTCAACAAAAACACATCTGCAAATTTAAACGCGACCATTTCACAATAGTTTTTTTTTTTAAATAAACACAAAGAACTAAGAAAATAAGAATCCGAATTCAAATAATATTTAAAAGTATTTTTGTCTTTTAAAAGTAACTCACAGTTTTTTTATTTCTTGTAATATTATTCAACACTTTTCCTAAAATATTTTTATTTATTTATTTACACCTAAAAAAAAGGAACACCAATAATAGTAAAAAATGTTTATAAAAAGAAAACTTACCGCCATAACTTTAGCCGCCATTTTCCGAAAAAAAAAAAAAACACAAACACAACGCGTTCTAAACTCAAACCTTCAAAGGTTTGTAAATCAATTAAATTTATTTACTGTTTTTCTTTTTATTTACTTTTTTATCCGTCCGTATGCCGGTAAGGTTGTCTGCCGAATGATACTTTGCACAGATTGTGTTGTTATACATACATAATTAATTATTATCAATTATCACCAATGTCTCGCATGAATGTCTAGTGATTTAGATAAATAAATTCACGGGCTACAAGGTGATGTTTGATAACAAAAATCGGATGGTATGGTACGATGAAGACTCTGATACCGTTTAAAACTATTGTTTTATTTTTAAACTAACAGCACACCCTGGCTTCGCGCGGGTAGTTATAGGTATTTAACAAAAAATTCCGGCGTTTCAGTCTTTTCCGACTTCATGGTCAGTCCACCCGTGACCATGCTGTCTGAAACGACTTTGAAAAGTCGGAATTTCAAATCTCTTTGAAGCTCTGTCAACATTGAGAGGGATGTACTTACAGGAACCATTAGCCTTTTTTTTCTGTTGTACTTAGATTGGTAAACCATTTTAGAATATTGTTTCTCAAATTTCCATTTTGATAATTATTACACTCCTGATAACTTTTGAATGGTATGTTCGATTTGAATAATTCAAAAGTAAGTTACGGGTACTAATATAACCTTGAATATGAAATAATTTATTTGTATATTTCTACCAAGGTACAAATAATGTGGCCTAATTTATACTTGCGTTACTATTGCATATTTTAACAAGAAAAACTAGTTATTAACTATAATAGTTAGACATATGATATGGTAGACTATTTTATAGATATTAATGTCCTCTACAAAGGTGTGACTCTATTGTACCCACCCATAATAACGACTCTTATAAGCCACATTTTGATACCTTGGGTTACCTTAATCCATTGCAGGTAGCTATCTGAAATGTATTAAATAATTAAATATCTATGCAATGGTGAAAGAATTTTAAAAATCGGTCTAGTAGTTTTTGAGTTAAATCGTAACAAACATTCAACTCTTTCCTCTTTATAGTGTAGAAGATGTAGATGTACAAAGTTCGGTAACTGTGATGAAATTGGTATGTAGAATGACCTGTAATATTATCTATTTACTTACTTACTTAAAATAAACCTTAGGTAATTAATTTAATCTTTAATTCTTCGTAATGATTGTGTATAAATACTGTAACCACAATAAGAAAAAACACCTAAAAAGATTTGAACCTATAAAACCAATTAATGGTATTTATTAGTCTGGAGATAGTTTGAGACCTGGGGTACGACATATAGTTTTTATCCGACTGCACAAAAAGAAGTTATTGGTTAGCGCGATACAGTTAAGTAAGGTATTATAAACGATTTATTTTGTTACACACTATAGGTATAATATAACACAAATAAAATATTGATCACAGTTTTAGCGTGCAACACGGGATCCAACTCAGTAACTGCAGTACTAGCGCACAGCACTGATTTTCAGCTGGCTCCGGATATTTGTGACAACATCCATATATGTACGCACCAGAAACTCATACCATATATGTGGACTCTTTTAGTTCAAACAACAACAACTACTTGCTTAACAATAACCATTGCATGGAAGTTGATACCCACAATGACACACGGCACTGCTACAATAATTTTTGTCGCATAAGTAATTCTCTTTATTATAAAGCAGATCATGATGTAATATTTATGGTATTAAATCATAAATCATTTGTTTCAAAGATTTAGTTAAATTTTTAACCAAACTATACTTAGTTGAGGATATAGTTTAAAGCACCACTGGGTTAAGATATATCTACATAGGTGAAATAAATACATACAGAATTTATATTTTAAAAACTTTTTTAGCAGTGCATATTATTATATTGAAAATGTATTTTCAAAGTCACTTGGGACATACGAGTACTTAGTCGCATTATAGTTTTGTTTTTGTTCTTTTTTATGGCTGGATTGGCCCGTGTTACCAAGTATCTTACTTAACTTATTAATGGGGCTGGTAGACCCAGAGCACTTCGACCCAGCTGGAGCTTACCTCTCTCCTGTGCTGTGCCTCGCCTTGACACTATGGTGCCTAAGGGACTCTCCCACCGCACAGCTTGTCTATGACCATTGCTATTTGTCGAAAACAAATGAGGCTGTATTCATCAGGAGTAAACCAGTCCATTAGTAATTCATGCCTGTTTTTTTGCGCCATTGAGTCACACTCGCACAGTACAGTGCTCCACGGTTTCCTCCTCATCTCCACGTGCTAAGCTAGTGGGACATTCTGATAGACCTATTTTGAACGGGTGTTTCTACAGCCCAAAGTGTCCAAACCAGTCTTATCTTAGTCCAGGTCAAGGCCCTCATCATCTGAGAGTATCTCAAGGACCTGTCGCCTATAAATGTTTTGGTGTGGAGGAGCCGGGAGGTCTAAAACTATTTTATAACGGATTCGCCCGCGTGTATTTCGGTTATCGCGCCAAAACATTACCTTCTTTTTGCGCAGTCGGATAAAAACTATCCTATGTCCTTTTTCGGGTCTCAAACTACCTCCATACCCAATTCATCCAAATTGGTTCAGTAGTTTAGGCGTGAAAGCAACACAGACAACTGGTCAAAAAAGGCTTCCATCGACCCCTTTCTGGCTAGTTCATCACCCTTTTTATTACTATCGTAGCCTTCATGCCCTCGGATCCAGGCTACTCCAATTATGTTATATGTCTCCAAAATATTTAGGGACCTAACGCTGTCCAGGATTATGTCAGAATCTATTTTTGGTGTCATCAGCGATTTTAGAACCACGATTATCACTGAAAATCAGTATAGATTGATTCTTTGCCTACCTATGGAGACTTTCTTTTACACAGGTGGCTACAGCATATGCTACTGCTTGAAACACAGTTGCAAGTCTACCCATGCTTTGACTGCAGGCAAATTTCGGATGGAATATGCTAGTTCCGACACCAGATTTTTTTAGATCCATCTGCATAACATACCCAATGTTTGCCTTCTTATGGCTTTATTCATTTCTTCCGATCCACCCATAAAGGAAGCGTTATTTCAAATTCACGTCGTACGTCACATTTACTGTCGAAAATTATTATTATTACTTTGGTTATTTGGTGGCGTGGTCGGTAAGATACTTGCTTTTCACGCCGCAGGTCGTGGGTTCGATTCCCACCCGAGACAAACATTGGTGATGAACATTTGTGTTTGTATCGAGTCTGGGAAGTATTTATTTACAAAAGAAAAGTATTATATGTGTAGTATATACCAGTTATCTGGTTTCCATAACACAAGCTCTGCTTAGCTTGGGACCAGACGACCGTGTGTGTTAATGTCCCACAATATTATATTATTATAATATTATTTTGTTTTTTTTTCGCTACTTTGTCAGTTTCCCTTTTCATTATTCGGTCGAGTTCCTTGTCCGGTTCGAACCTTGTGTGTTCGAACCTCTTTCCTGTTACCAAGTAAATAAAACTACGAAATTAAAATACTTTTTTTTAAGTATTTTTTTGAAAAATACTTGGTGATACCTACCGAACCTACTTATATCATACCTACTTCTATAATATGAAGTTAATTAATATTATTAGTTTCTGCAACGAGATCTAAATGATTCATAACACAACTATGTAATCTACACCTTAGTTATCATTCCGGATAGTTTAACAGATACTGGGGTCGATACATTGTCTCTTGACCCCAGGAGTCACACACGGGTCTTAAGATTGACCCGGAAGGTGTCGTCATTCTATAATTCAACTTCATTCGAATGTTACACAAGAAATATTGGGTATTTTAACCGACTTCCAAAAGGCGGAGGTTATCAATACGAATGTTATCGCCGGCACGATAGCGACGTAGTTTTTTTTATTCTGAAATAAGCGTGGCTTTACTACAACTTAAATGATGTTAAGCAATGATGTAATCTACGATCGAACCCGAGAAGGTGGCAGTGAATTGAGCCTCTATATTATGATAAAAGAGTCCACGGCACCAGGCATCGCACCGGCATACGTCAAGGTCGCAGACAGTGCAGATCGTCTGGTGGATGGTCACTAACCATGGCCCTACCACTAGTAGGTACATTACCAGTAATCATATTTACCAGTTCATTGCCACCTGATTTGCACCACCTGATTACCACGTGTGGGGATTTAATTAAATGTCATTTATGAATAGATTTTTTGAGGTTACGTTTCAAACAGCGGTGACAAAGCGATTTGGCTTTGATAGGTCGCTGGTTGGTACCTTTGTCGTGGCCATCTTTGTTGAATTAGACTGTGTGTGTGGAATTAAGCCTATGAGTATAGACTGGCAGTGTTTTACTAGCTACCACATTATTCAAAGCATGGGAAGCAACAAAATTTGACGTTGTTTTGTGGGGTTGACTCACCGTTTTGCGTAGGAGTGTACTTTCAATATGAACTACACGTGGTCTTCGGGTGGTGCAAATCAGGTGACAGTCAACTGGTGGTAGGCTTCGGCCGTGGTTAGTGACCATCCACTAGACGAAGCCGCACCGCCAAGCGGCCTTGTCGTGTTCCGTTGCGATAGTGGGGCAGAATTGTTGCTCATCTATGGTTTCTAACCATATAGGATATATTCCACTGCTGCCTTCTCTCTAAAAATCATTGGTAATCACGAGAGATTCGATATATTGGGCAGGGGTACTTTATCGTAGACCAAGTTATTTAAAACCAGGCAAAAAGTGATTACAGTCCATCAAATCTAAGAAGTACCGTTTGACAGTTCTAAACGTAGTAGGTACATTTAGAATTTTAGTTTTTGTATGAAAATTGTTTATGTTATGTTAAAATAAAAATAGCTTCATAATTCAATTATTTTACAGGAAAGCTAATAAACATTAAGTGAATTACGCCTCTATAAAGCTAATTTAATAGATAATATATAAGTTAAAATATTAACAAAAAAAAACCGACTTCATGGATGCCATTCTCAGAACTAAACCAAACTGAAATGGGACCACACGGGAAGCATTAGCTTTTAATTAAAAAAAAAATATCAATATCGAATCACCTATTCGGAAGTTCTGAGGTAACAAACATAAAAAAACATACAGCCGAATTGATAACCTCCTCCTTTTAGAAGTCGGTTAAAAACAGTGAAACGTCATACGGTACCTCTTAGATTTGATGGACTGTATATCAAACCATTAAAAAAAAACTATTTTGACTATAATACTTTGTCTATAGGTTGCTTTGAGGTTTTCTCACATATGTTAAGGTTTGAGAATTTTCAACAATTAGTATAGTGAAGGGAAGACCAGCACAGCATTGGGATACTAGGCTTGATACGTTAACCTTACCCTACTCTAAAATTAATTTAGTTATTTTTGTATAAACATTAGAGACATTAAAATGACCAAAGTCCATTCGCATTAATTATGTCTAGTAAGTCAATGTGAATGACCACTATAATTCTAACACGTGCTTAGCTTCGATAAAACATAATAATCTACTAAATAACAAATACGATATTCTTGAAATAAAACTACTTTAGATCCCGACGTTTCAAAGTCTTTTCAGACTTCATGTTCACGGGTGGACTGAGGTATTTGACGTCCAAAAATATTAATCACAATATTATTACTGACTACCTTCAAACATTATTATTTAAGTTGCGTTCCGATTTATACAAACTGAGCTCACAGTGTCTTGAATTCTCAGTTGATTTTGCTTGGGTTTTGGTACAAGTAAATTAAGCACTGGGTCTCAAGCTGGTGGTATGTAAATTTATGGTCTAGAGAAGGGCGTGGTATGCAAATGTGTGAGGAGAAATGTGGAGCATCGGTGACCCAGCAGTACAGCCTTTGTCTTGAAATATTAGGTCACAGGTTCGATTCCTAGTAGCGCTTACACATTTTTGTGTGACTTGTCACATCGCCGTTACTAAATATCGTTGCAGGAAAACATCTTGAGTAAACCGGCATATCCAAGACATGTGATATCCACCAACCCGCACTTGGCCAGCGTGTGCAACGGCCTAAACTCTCTCAACTCGTAAGATAGTTGAAGGAAGGCCCGTGCCCACGAGTGTGGTATGCAAATAAATTCTTAAATTAAAACAAAGCGTCACTTTTTAGGTCTAAATTAGATTTTTTTGTTACCTACATTGATGATTGTTTGGTAAAAACTGAATTTTTTTTTCAATTTTAATATACCTACTTATGTATGTAGGTCTTAGAATATTTGACATGGAAGTGTTATACGAAACTTCTAGTACTAAATTGTTTCTGCTTGTTGTGTGGGGGGGAGATAAGCATAAACTCCTTATCCTCGAAGCCGCTTACTTACTACTTACTTGAGCAAACGCTCAACAACCCAAAATGTGTCTTGGCCTCAGATTTCGTCAGACCCCGCGATCCTTCGCATCTTCTCGCCAATCGCTAGCTTGACCTAAAACCGACCTGGGCCTGTGATCTTAGTTGTAGCTCGAAGTTTGGAAATATGCCTGAACGGCAATAGGCTCGCCTCCTCGCTCCTATAACGTATAGGACCTAATCATGCCAGCGAAAAAAATAATAATAATAATAATAATAATAATAATAACATAGTGGGACATTAACACACACGGTCATCTGATCCCAAACTAAGCAGAGCTTGTATTATGGAAATCAGATAACTGGTAATATACTACATATAATACTTTTCTTTTGTAAATACATACTTAAATATAGATATAATTACACCCAGACACAAGACAAACAGACATATTTAAACAAATGTTTGGCTCGGGTGGGAATCGAACCCACGACCTGCGGCGTGAAAAGCAAGTATCTTACCGACCACGCCACCGGCCCGTCAATAAATAATAATAATCAAATCAAAACTACATATTCAAAATGTTTAGGTATTGCAGTGTCACACTAGGCACAGCCTGTAATAAATCTCAACTTATTACCTAGGACTTTAACGAAGTGCCAAAAATATTATTATTACTAGCGGACCCCACAGACGTCGTCCTATTTGTGGCATAAATGTGGGTCATATTCACTTCTGCCTACAACTAACTACCTTCGGGTGATAAAAGCGTGATGCGAAGTTTTATTAGTTTTAAAAAATTATATTTACTTATTCAACTATATATTAAGAGTAGGCTTTGATTACTAATGTAGGCACCTAAGACGTTATTACGTACTGCAACTGACAAACAAATCGCATGCTATTTTCTGATGTTAATAATTATTAGGTACGTTTCATTTAGGATAATTGTAATCATTGTTATTAAGGCAGTGTCAATGTACAGTAGTTTATTGACATTAAGTAACTAAAACAAACAAAAGTCGGACAAGCTCTATCAGTGCAATCACCTTGTTGTTCGATGAAATTTATTTCTGTTGCATCAAATCTCGGATAGTAAACAAAAACAACCCAGCTCATCTATCCGATGTCTAGCTAATAAACGTTTATTAAAAAAAATTTAGTACCTATTTTTTTTAGTCTGAAAAAGTGTTTGACTACTGAGGTATCCGGCGATTAGGACCGCAATAAACTCGAACCGCGGTCCCACTTGCCGGATCTATTTGTTTTTAATATTTTGCTTCCGGCGACTGAGACCATAAATAAATGATTACAAAAATTCATTGTTCAAGCCAAAATTATTACAGTCAAGCGAAAAAATTTTCAAAGTAAAAATTAAAGAAAAAGCTCTGATCAAAAATATCATTTAATCATAATTATATAAAAAAACACCCTTGGATAACCTTTCACATAATTTAAATTTTGAAGCAAAATATTAAAAATAAGTAATTCCGGCAACTGGGACCGCGGTCCGAGTTTATTGCGGTCCTAGTCGCCGGATACCTGTGACTACTTGCCTGATGTTAAGCAATGAAGCAGTCTACGAATGAACGCAGTCAATATACCAATTCATTCATGATTATGAATGATTTTCGGTGAGAAAGCAGCAGTGGAATGAGGGTCCATATAGTTAGGAACCATAAAAGAGAAACAATTCCGACACACTCTTAAATGGTGTCACTGGTGACACACAGTAAGACCGTCTGGCGGTGCGGATTTGTCTAGTGGATAGTTACTAACCACGACCGAAGCGTACGATCAGTATATTGTAACCTGATTTCCACGTGTGGGGATCGAGATAAAAGATGCACTCCCAAAGACGAAGGTGACTCAGCCCCCGAATAATTTGAAAAACTCAGCTTCGCCCGTGTGGTACCTACTTGTTGTGATAAAAATAGCTTATGTGTCAATCCAGACCATAATCTATCTTTGTGGCATGTTTCATCTAATTCTATCCAGGAGGTTTTGCATGAATGAGTAACAAACATCCATACATTCTTACAAACTTTCGCATTTATAATATTATAGATTAATGAAAGGTTAAAAATAAATACAAACCTAATATTTCATAGTGGTTATTCCACGGGTACCTACCTACTAAGCGCTTTGCTTCAACTTTTATTGTGTGACCAGTCATGTTGTGGAATTCTCTGCCGGCATCTTTGTTTCCCGATAACTATAATCTGTATGTCTCCAAGTCACAAGTGAATTAGTATTTACTGGGTAAGCGCGTTTCATCATAAACCATACTTCGCTTAACATTAAGCAAGTTGTGCCTATTTAGGAGTAATATCTCTATTTCCGCTTAACTGAAGTAACCTAGGTTATGAATAATTACAGATAACCTTAATGATGACTTAAGTACCTACCTAATTTTATCATACAACACTACCTTGAATTAGATGTGTTACGGTCATTGTCATCAGGAAATTTGATAATGATAATTTTAAATAATTATGATTCCCCGACCTAGCCAAGTGTCATCTCGATCACATGTACACGTACACGTACTTGTGCTAGTACACGTACACGTATTTGTACTCGTTCACGTACACGTACGTGGACATGTAAGAAAGAAAGAAAAAACATTTATTTGACAGAGACTGGGCACAGAGAATCAAATAAAAAAAACACATGAAAAGAGATAAAAAATAGTTATAAAGAAGAAAAAAAAACAAAGAGTAAGTGTGACCCATCAGTGTCAAACTTGGACATTGCTCAGTAAACGCTGTAAGGTCATACTAGACTCTAGTAGGTCCTCACAGCGTTTAGCGTCACACTCTGGTAACTAGAGTGTGACGACGCCAGGCGCCAAGGTTGTAAAAAGACCAAACTTGCCCACGTCTATTAAAATGCAGTACCTATAATACGCGTCAGCGTGCACATACATGTACCATATACAAGTACTTACCGTACACGTAGACAAGTATCTAGGTACTTAGTATCCTAATACCATGTGGGCAAGTCACGGGCGGAAACTAGTGTTTAACATTTTGTATGTACGCTAGAAAACTCACTCGCTCACACCTGTATTACCAGAAGGTGTAAGCAGAGGTGAACATCACCTATTTTTCGCTATGTTTAGGTATCGTACGTAGTATGAGGCGGAAGTTGTGAAGGGCAAAACGTTATCACGACGGACGGTCAGTTTCCCATGTATAAAGGGCATGTGAAGAACTGCGCCTAACTACATTTTGGGGGTAAGTCATCTTCGTCCTTGAGAGTGCACCTTTTAGCTTTTCTTTTTCTTAGTATATTAGAAAAGTGTCTCTGTTATTAAACGACCACCTAGTCTGTTACAGTAAGTCGCAATAGTTATGTAATAATGATGAAACATTGTAACATAATGACATAATACTTAATGTTCAATGTGAAAAAAATAGTTACTCAAAACCCTCAATTGAACCTAATTAACTTAACATTAGTCCACACTATCTGAGTAAAATTGATAACCGATTGTTAGCCCCTTCTAACTAAGTGTTGATTACCTACCTAATACTTAGTGAGTCACCTTTGTCATTGGGACCGTTACAGTTTAAATACTCTAAATAAAAAAAAAATTGTCCAATTTTTTTTCTTACCGTGCAATGTCTGGCAACTACTGAGAAACACTGCCAAATAACTATTTGACAATTTTTTTGTCAGTGTTTCTCAGTAGTTGCCAGTCATTCACTGCACGATAGAAAAAAAATTGGACTATTTTTATGTAGACTCGCGACTCAATAAAAAAATTACATTTTTTTTAATTTCTAGTACTAAATTGTTTCTACCAATTTTTGGGGGAAGCGAGGTAAATACGTACAGCACACATGTAAAAGTTAAAGGGTTGACAAAAAGATGCGTAAATAAAAGCTATACACAAATACAAGGTAACTGTTCATGTACCTCGGCACAGGGAAACGCGCAATACAAGTTCAGTGTTAATTTTTTTAAGTTGGTATCTCACACGTGGCCCCCGGGTCATGCAAATCAGGTGACAATAAACTGGTGGTAAGCTTCGGCTGTGGTTAGTAACCACCCACCAGACAAAGCTGCACCGCTATGCGGCCTTGCCGTCTATGGTGACACAATTTAAGAAGGTGGGTCAGAATCTTAGATAAAGAACTAACAGGGGACATATAACTAACTTTGGAAGGGACAGCCCTTCACAAACTGAGAATGCTTTAGAATCATTTTCCACCAGACTTTTTCCGGACATATATTTGTTTTGTCAATTTTACTTTATTATAATCTACAATAGCTACTTTGTAAACAGAACTGGATTTGCATGAAAGAGCTAAAATATTAAATGAAAATGAAATGAAAATATTTTTGACGTGACAACGTCTTATAAATTGGTTTGCCGGGTGACACTTCAAGAAACTGCGTTACGCTCCGCTCACGTTATGCGCTCACAATGAGAGCGAGTGAGAGGCACGCGTCCCTTCCACTCGGGCATGGTTAGCCCGCCTAAGAGCGAGAGAGACAGACATAAAAAGTGAAAGGCACGTGTCCCTTTCACTCGAGCACAGTTAGCCCGCCGAAGAGCGAGATTCTTTGTATAAATTAATGTTTTAAATATAATTCTTTGTATAAATAAATGTTTTAAATTGTTACTATTATTTCATCCTTCTTCCTACTATACGAATGAATATTCACATTAAAATTATTTTACCACTCAAAGTCGTTGTCACGTAAAACTTTCGCCCGTATACCGACTTTACAGGCAACCAATTTTTTTTTTTTTTGAGACGCGAGTCTACATAAAAATAGTGCAATTTCTTGTACTACCGTGCAGTGAATGACTGGCAACTACTGAGAAAACATATTATTATCTATTACATTTTGTTTGTTTAGTGTATTGAATTAGAGCGATTTAATTCCAAGCGTTTTCATCCGTTAGATAGTCGAAATTTTATAATACGCTTTCTTACTTAACGTATAAACATTGCATTAGTCCAAGGAATAGTGCAATAGATGACGCGGCGCCAGTACGGAGTGGGGGAGGTCCTTACCTTGATGGTAAGGACCTCCCCCACTCCTCCCTCGCGCAGTGGGAACGTTATTTTCCTAGCTAACTATGTATTCGACGATGTATTTAAGTTAACAAAATAAAGCACGATTATCGTATTCCCATAAAAATTCTGATCTAATTTCATGTACCGATCATGTCAATATGGATTTCACCCTTCACCTCTTATTTATTATGTTTGGCCAGTCTATATTTAGTTGTTTTTTATTATTGCAATATCTAAGAGCTCAAAGGTAGGAATTTAAATATTTTTGCTAAATTTTTGTCAACACGTTTGTTGTTTGCCTTAAAATTGTTTTCGATACTCGCTTCTAATTAAGTAAGATCTATTTCTGTGAATGTGTAATGTCTTCTCTTAATACGACACACCAGAAATACCTTCAAATTAAAAGTTTAATGTGCGATCTGACTAGATGTGGAGTTGGCTATCGGAATCTCTGTCTTCAAGCCACAAGTGAATTACTATCTACTGGTTAAGAGCGTTCCATTAAAGACATCACATTGTTAACCCTATCACGGTGGTTGGCGAGGTAACTCGTCATATTTGAAAGTGCTTACACGGTAGGCGAGATAACTGGTTTTCCAAAATCTGTCGCTACCGCTAATCGCCACAGACGGGACCCTAAAATTCAAAACTGCTTCTACAGAGACAGTCCGATTTTACTATACCCTAGGCTACTAATAGATACTCTACCAAAAGTCTGATTTTGTTTTTGATGTTGATGTTACCGAAAAAATATAAATTTAACTGTTTGCATTATATTTGGATAGCAGTTTAGCACTGTCATAATAGGTAAATAGTTAATAACAGTGGGTGAATTACTCTAACTCTGATATTTGTGGGACGACTATAAGTACTCGCCGGTGTGGTACGGTCACATTCTAAGACGCCACAAGTACGACGGAAATTCATATGGTGAAGCTTGCCGTAAATTCGCCTACGACGAAACGCACGCGTGGAAGTCCACCCGCCACATGGCAGACAACTGTCCAGAAATACCTGAAGACGAAGACGAAGCACAAGATCGTGCTAAATGGAGGATGAGGACAAGGAAGGCCGACCTCAGATAAGTGGGATAAGGTCTAGTTAGAGAAGAAGACTTTAAGTACTCGCCTACTGTAAATCAGGACACATTCTCCCCGACGAGTTAACTCGTCTTCTGTGTGACAAAGTGTTTATGCTCAAACGAGTCATCTCGTTTTCGAGGGAAGTAACATTAGTTTTGGTGAGACCGTTTGTGGAGAAGGTTTTGTACAACAGATGTTGAAACTTTATCAAGCACAAGCTCGTTCATGCTGTATACTGCTCGCATCTACTTAACAATCTGCCTGTAACTCTGTTACATTAACTGTACCTTTAAAAAAGAAGAAAAATCTTTGGGATGCGTCAGCTAAATACCAACTTGAGGCGTTGGAGTCTATTGAGAGAGCCAAGAGGTTTATTGGCAACGAATCCCTCGTCAAGGCTAAATTGCAAAGCCTCTAGCATCGCCGCATAGTTGCTAGTCTTTCGGTCTTTTATCACACACAATCTTATTCCCCCATCCCCGTTCATCCATCGTACAAGGAAAGGTTATGTGCCAGCGATGTGTGGTAGAAATTCCACGGGTACCTACGCACAAAGCGCTTAGCTTCCACTTTTATTATGCGAACTGCCAAGTCGCAGAATTTCTTCAACTGCCTCTCTTCAACTCACAAGTGAATCGGTATTTTACTGGGTAAGCGCGTTCCATTGTAGACTACATCGCGACGTAAATTGCGACGATCCATCGCGAAGGACATTCAGAGTTACTTGAGTTTGCGCATATACCTACTTGTACATGGACATATCATAACGTTTATTCTATCCGAAGGTGGGTCCATAGAAGAAAAAAACTACTTGTTATACAAGTGTAGGCAGAGTTAAATATTATCATTTCGCTGGCTACGGCATACGTAAAAGGGGTCTATTGCAGTTTATCGGGCGCAATACCAACCTTCGACATGCTAATAAGATTTTATAAGCACATAAAAAAAATCATTTTGCTCGGCTCAGACTCAGACTTCGCGCATACCATTAGACCACCGCGACAGATGCCAGAATACTTAATTAATTAGAATATTCGATAATATTGTAATTAAAATGTATCTCATTAGATCACCAGACTCCTCGCAAGTACCATAATAAACATTGAAAGGGTGAAGAATTTGCTCCCGGAACTCTGATTGGCCTGGCTTATCTTGTTATTGGTAGGTATATTGACAAATTAATGTCTGAAATTTTTCTAGAATCAAGTACTGTGTATTCTACTTGCGTACGTGCCCACGTTTGTACCACAAAAAACCTATAGATACGAGACGGCGACGGCGGCGGCGCGGCGCCGCGTCGCGAACCTTGAAATGAACACGAGTTTAATATTTTTTTTATCCTCTAACAGGGTTGAGGTTATCCATAACTTGCTTGTTGTTAAACAATGATGTGACCTGTGAGATTCGGTGGCGCAGCTGTACGGGCCTCGCCTTAAATAAAAGGCGTGTTCGATTCCCGATCGTGCCCACACATCTTTGTGTGAATTGTTCATTTCCGCTGCTCAATATATAGGATAACATCTTGAAATCGACATGTCTGAGAACTAATCATCCACCAACCCGCACTTGGCCAGCGTGTGTGGTAACTCTACAAACTCGTAAGATAGTTGAGAGAAGACCGGTGCCCAGTTGTGGGACACTAAAAAGGGTTGAAGTGATGTGATCTACCGCGCTTAATAGCGACTCATTCGTGACTAGAAGACAGGTCGACTACGTAGAGCAATCGGGGAACAGAGATGCTAGTACTTCAGAACTTGGTAGTACGCACAATAGAGGTGAAAGCACAGCGCTTTTCGTGAACCCGTGGAATTACCACCCAGAACCGGCATTAGTGTCTGTTTGCATGAAGGCATGTCTGTTTGTCTTCGAGTCTAGGTGTAGGTAATATTTTATCTATTTTTATGTAGATATGTACTAGCTGCCCCACCCAGCGAACTTCGTACCGTTTATTACTAATTTCGCTATGAAAAAATAGTGGTTGGTGATGGAAGGGTGAAAATTTAGGGTTGTACCTATGTATTTTTAATGCCACATAAAAAAAAATTGGGGTGAACAACCCTTATCACTTAGGGGTATGAAAAATAGATAGTAGCCGATTCTCAGACCTACTGAATACTCATATCAAATTTGGTAAAAATCGGTAAAGCTGTTTCGGAGGAGTACGGTAACAAACATTGTGACATGGAAATTTTTTATGATAGATTTACAAAAGAAAAGTATTTGGTACATGTAGTAGGTAGGTACAAGTCTACCTATTTACCAGCTCTGCTTAGTTTTTGGACGATTCAGATTGATCTTTTGATCGGATTTTCTAAGTGAAAGTCAAAGCTTTCTTCTTTATAATATTAGTGTAAATTTCTCTTTGATCATACCTATACAGGCGCGTCAAGTTTAGATTAATTTATCATTGTTTTGATGAGTAAGTTTCCGTGTAGGTATATCCGATAATACAATAATGTTTTTATAATCATTATCTCTAAGAAAGTCACTGTACATTTTAATCTTGCATAACAACATTTAATGACCTATTTAAAACTTCTTTTGCGTGGTAACAGACTATATTTCAGTATACTAAGCTGTTTGTGTGAATGGCTTCATCG
Organism: Meganola albula; assembly: GCA_936450015.1. Taxonomy (NCBI): domain Eukaryota; kingdom Metazoa; phylum Arthropoda; class Insecta; order Lepidoptera; family Nolidae; genus Meganola; species Meganola albula. The sequence goes on from OW388168.1 coordinate 718,103, forward strand.
CAGCTACACAATATCGGTGAAGGAAAACATTGTGAGAAAACTCGCATATCTATGAATGTTGCCACCAACCCGCACTTGGCTAGCGTGTGTAGATTAAGGCCTAAACGCTATACCTACTCGTAAGATAGTTAAGAGAAAACCCGTGCCCTGCATTGGCACACTAAAAAGTGTTGAAGTAAAGTCGCAGTTTACGTACCTACCTACTATTAATTTAGCTTACAATCTACTTCTATGGTGTTGTCACACAGACTAAATTGATTCCGGGATTTTTATATCTCAAATTTGTTTGTTTTAATGTTTATTTTTAACAGTTAATTAAGCGGTTTATTTAATTTGAAGTTAGTACATATGTAGAGATACCAAGCCACGCCTGTTAAGAATGTTTGATAACGTTTTTTCACAAGGCAAAGGTTACACACGCTTCGTTAAAAGATTATATCATGATAAATATATAAAAATAAAAAAGAAGTAGGTAGCACCATATCGCATATTTTCAGTGAAAACCAGTTTCGAGCTCAAAAGGCGCTTAAAACGTTTTTTGGTGGAAGTGCACCATCAATCTGAGTCCCCACACGTGGTCCCCAGGTGGTGCGAATCAGGTGACAATAAACTGGTGGTAGGCTTCGGCTGTGGTTAGTGACCACGCTTCAGATAAAGACGCACCAACCTTATATGGTGTCCAACCAGTGAATCGGTATATTGGGTAGGCGTTCTATTGTGGAGTATATTATTGCTTAACTTCAGAAAAATATTAGTTAAGTATAAAACAGGTAAGTTTGATGTGTACATCTGTATCTGTGTACAAATTTGTTGCCACGTACCGTTTATTAAGCGTTTCAAATTAAAATATGACAGGAAATCCGCCATCTTGGACCGGAACGGTCAACTTCATATTTTTAGTACGGTGGCCAAAAACTATATAAGTAATATCGAACAATCACATCTAACAATACCTTAGGTCATACAGTTTATAGAAAACCAACACATACAAATAGGTATCTAAACGGTGATTCACACCACCATCCTAAACAGTTAGCTACCGTGGGCAAAACTTTGTTTCAGAGAGCACACGGGATCTGTGATGATGAACATCTTGACGCAGAGCTTAAATACGTCAAGCAAGTATTACATGACAACAAGCTCCGAGCACCGCGTCGCCGCAGATCACGTGTAAAACCAGCTACAGTTGAAAGGCAACCAGCAATTCTTCCTTATATAAGAGGAGTGACCGACAAGATTGGCTATATCCTTAAGCGGGCTTCTATAAATACTTACTTCAAGCCAAAAACCAAGATAAGTCAATTTTTACCATCTGTCAAGTGTCAAGTCCCTCTGCAAGATGCGGGTGTTTATAAAATTGACTGTGAGTGTGGACTCTCATATATAGGACAAACAAAAAGAAGTATAGGGACCCGCGTAAAAGAACACATAGCTGATGTTAAACATCAACGCTCAACGAAATCTGCAGTGTGTGAACATACTCAAAAAGGCCCCAACCATTACTTGAGATTTGATAAAACACAGGTCCTTGTCAAAGAAAACCGGTTCCTACCAAGAATGATCCGCGAAGCTATTGAAATTAAAAAACATCCTAATTTTAACAGAGAAAATGGTTGGAATATACCACCAGCTTGGGACCCAGTGCTTAATTTACTTGTACCAAAACCCAAGCAAAATCAACTCAGAATTCAAGACACTGTGAGCTCAGTTTGCTTAAATCGGAACGCAACTTAAATATTAATGTTTGAAGGTAGTCAGTAATAATTATGATTAATATTTTTGGACGTCAAATATCTCAGTCCACCCGTGAACATGAAGTCTGAAAAGACTTTGAAACGTCGGGATCTAAAATCTAAAATAAACCGCGATAAAATCCGTTAAAAAGTAGTTTTATTTCAATCACATCTAGATGAAAAACTAAAAAAGCATACTTAAGTCTATCCACAGTACCTATCTGTGTATTTGTCTACAAGTTTTTGGCATCCTAGCGCGTAGCTTTACATATGTTGGTAGCTACATGCTTATCTTTAAAAATCATTTTTCCATAATTTTTTTTATCTTAAAATAGGCTTGCGCTTGACCACAACTTGCCTGATGTGAAGCAATGATACAGTCTACGATGGAAAGCGCTTGCCCAGTAAATACCGATTCACTCGTGACTTGAAGTATTGTGATTGTGGCTATCGGGAAACATAGATGCCGGCAGCTAGTTCCACAATTTGGCAATTCGCACAATGAAAGAAGCAAAGCGCTTTGTGCGTACCCGTGGAATTTCCACCATATAACGGTGGCGCATAGCCGTACCTTACTTGTCCCATGGAAGAACGGGGATGGGGGAATAAGATTGAACATAATATTATTGTGTGGTTTGATATTTTGTGCTAACGCTACTCTTACTTGGTTTGTAGTCTACTTATAATCATATTTGAAACGCATAGTAAACGGAAGGGCCGATTATAATGCGAATTTTTTTTTGGAAAGCTGAATCGAGTTTGATGCTTTAAAAATGTGGAGTTTATGTACCGAAATAGTTAAGATAAAAATGGTCCTATTTCAATTAGAAATTGTAGTTTCATTTATTATAATACTTTTTTTATTTTATTATGTGATAGATAGATGACGTCACCGATAACTGAATTGATTGACCGTCTGCCTGTCTGGGCGAAAGTAAACAATAATATTGCTAATAAATACATAACGATTGCAGGTCATGGATCTTAGATTATACATAGGTAAGTATAGGTAATGGTCATTGAGGAAAAATACCAGTAAAATGCTTTTACTTATCTATATAAGTACCTTCAAAACACCATTAAACGAGCAGTTTTCGACTGGACTGGCCTGGTGGCGAAGTAGTAAGTGACCCTGATTACTACTACGCCACCGCTACGCAGGAAGTCGTGGGTTCGATTCCCAGCCAGAACAAATCTTTGTGATGAGCACTATTACTTGTTCTGTGTCTGGGTGTAACTTATATTTAATACTTACTTGTATTTCCAAAAAAGAAAAGTACTTTACGTATTGTATCCGTGCAGCGGTGGCGCAGTGGTACGGGTCTCGGCTTAGAAATATAAGGTCGTAGGTTCGATTCCCGGTCGTGCGCACACATCTTTGTGTGACTTGTTTCATCTGCGCTGCTCAATATCGGTGAAGGAAAACATCGTGAAACCGGCATGTGTAAAAACTAATCATTCGGGGACATGTGACATCCACGAACCCGAACTTGGCCAGCGTGTGTGGATTAGGCTTGAAGTGAAATGGCTTAGTTGTAGATTTTAGGAGAAAGCCGGGTAGCTTCAGCCCACTCAACAATTTACAAAAAATGTGATAAATAAAGAACCGCTCAACCGATTTTGTGCAAACTTTACATAAACCATCTACTAAATAGTCCGAACAATGCCTAAACATTTAGTTTGAATAGGTAAGCCCGTTTTTGAGTTATATAATTACAATGAAAAGTGGCATTGATTTTTATGTATAGGAGGAATTAAATACGAATGATGAATGAATGCAGTGAGCTGCAAGCCGAGATCGGTCGCTTGTTCCGCGCGATGTTCATGTGACACTAGTCGTAAATACCACCTATATTCAAAATCGAGTTCGTTACCGCTGCGTTCCCATCCAAATAAAAATGCTTTACCTATTTAACATCTTATATTTTTAACATAAACTTATATTAGTATTGTCTTAGATTTACGCGAATAGAACACATTGAAATAAAACTACTTAAATGTTAATGTTTGAAGGTAGTCAGTAATAATTATGATTAATATTTTTGGACTTCAAATACCTCAGTCCACCCGTGAACATGAAGTCTGAAAAGACTTTGAAACGTCGGGATCTAAAATCTAAAATAAACCGCGATAAAATCCGTTAAAAAGTAATTTTATTTCAATAAACTTATATTAATTACTATGTTTCTTTATAATAATGTGGAGCTAGTTCAAGCAACCAAGATTTGTTGATAGTCATCATTTCTCTCATATAAGTCTTGTCACCCGAACTTTGAACGCTAGCAAACATTACCCTGAAAAAATGAAAAAAATGTTAATTACGAGTCCGAGTCTGAGGTACAAAGTCATAAAACATTAATTAAATCTCATAAAGAACTATTTAACCAGAGATAAAAGTAATGTAAGACTATTCGTCACTAATATCCATATCGTTTGAATCATCATCACTGTCTGTGCAGCTTGAGGAGTCAGAATCTTGGCGATAGACGATACGCGAGTTAAACGGTCTATCTAGACTAGTGGCGAGGGGTGGAAGTCTGAAAAAGGGAAGCCGGAGCAAAAAAGTTCTTACTTAGGAAAATAATATCTCTTCACTACCGTCACCGATCGTTCTTACACTTAATGCTATAATTATTTTTGTTGCTATTTAAAACTTTTAGGCGTTACATAATATATTATTAAGTACGTGTGATATTGACCATTTGCTAAAGGGAAGCCGATGGGAATCTGCTTGTTTGGACTCTTCCTCAATGGTATACACTGTATAACAGGGCAGGGTTGTCTTATATTATAGTCTAGAACAGCACACACACTAGGTACCTACTTTTTATCCCAATACCAAGCAGGCAAAGCTGCGGGCTGAAGGTAGTTTTTCATAACGTCTATACATAAACGACATAAATGTTTAAAAAAAGATAAAATGATTATTACCATTTCGGTTGCTGTTGGTTAAACAAACAGCTGTCCGGACTGATGTGTAACACAGCCCCTCGTATACCTCGATAACTACTATCTGTAGCCAAATACGCGGCTTGCGGGAAATACCCGGACAACACACATTTCATTACACGTTCGCTCTTAGCTGAAATGAAAATAAATAAATTATAACTACTATGCGTTTCAAATAAGAATAGGACTGGACTCGTGGCTAACTTCATACCAAAACCCAAGCAAAAGTAGCGTCAGCACAAAATATCAAACCACAGACGATAATATTATTTTGAAATATATGGAAAAGTGATTTATGTGAAAACTTTACACAAGTATGTAGTTACAATGCAGCTAGCTACTAAAGTAATTTTACGCGCTAGGATACCACAAACTTGCACACAAATTCATACACACGGATGAAAACACACGTTTTAACTTAAAACTCTGATTTTTGTCGTCGGAAGTTAATAAAATATGTTCGTATCTAAATATTTGACTCCAAATAAAAGTATTATATGTATAGTATATACCAGTTATCAGGTTTCCATAACACAAGCTCTGCTTAGCTTGGGACCAGATGACCGTGTGTGTTAATGTCCCAGAATATTTATTATTATTTATTGAATGTCCAATCTTACTCAAAAGGCATTAAGAAACACGCGTTATTATTTCTTTATCATCTAAATGCGATTATAATATCAAACAAACATTTTTGCTCACTGTACTAAAAAATGTGAAGTTGTTGCGCATTCCAGTCCAAGATGGCGGATTTCTAATCCTATTCTAATTTGAAACGCATAGCCGTAACCGTACCGCCACGTGATGTCCTTAATATACATAGTCTTAGTTATAGAAGTATTGTACCTGATCCTAAATCTAATCCTTCAAATATTTTATTCTGTAATTGAAATTTATGTTTAATCAGTTTTTCTAAGCTGCTTCTAATTTCACATGCCTGAAAGAAAAACAGAGAATATATTAATTTTTACTTCCTTACTAATATGACGGGCCGGTGGTGATGTCGGTAAGATGGGGGCTGAGTCACCTTCGTTCGTGGGTTAGTAACCTTCAATTGAACCCCCACACATCGCCCCCAGGTAGTGCGAATCAGGTGAAAATGAACTGGTTATTAAATTATTCTTGAATAGGCTAGCGCTGGACTACAACTTACCTGATGTTAAACAATTATGTAGTCTACGATGGGACGCGCTAGCCCAATGTACCGATTCACTCGTGATTACAAATGACTTTCGGTGAGAAGGTGGCAGTGAAATTAGGTCCTTAAGGTTGAAACCTTAAAGGAGCAACAATTCCTCGCCACCCTCTCTGCATAGTGTCACCAGACATCGCACCGGCCACACGGCAAGGCCGCTTGGCGGTGCGGCTTTGTCTGATGGGTGTACCGGGCGACGTCTGCGGGGTCCGCTAGTTATATACAGTAATATACACATTTACATATTTACATAATTTTTTATCCATACCTTTTCCATAACTTTGTAATTAATGTAATATTTTTGACACCAATCTTTGCAAGCTCTCATTGATCGCTTTTCGTCTGTAGAAGTCCTTATTTTACTGTAGGCCTCAAATATGTTTAAGTACATTAGTATATCGCCTTCAGCTACCTGAGAAGAGAAATTTGTATTTATCATAACGGGCAATAAACGCGGTCACCTTTGATTTGGCTTTACATTTTGACACGAGTTTCACCGGTCGTGGTCGCAGACAGACTGGGGGCTGAGTCACCATCGTTCGTGGGTATACACCTTAAATTGAATCCCCACACGTGTTCCCCGGGTGGTGCGAAGCAGGTTACGATCAATTGGTGGTAGCCTTCGGCCGTGGTTAGTGACCACCCACCAGACGAAGCCGCACCGCCAAGCGGCCATGCCGTGTTCCGGTGCGATGTCTGGTGACAACATGCAGTGAGGATGGGTCGGAATTGTTGCTTCTTTATGGTTTCTAACCTTAAGGAGGCTCATTCGACTGCCACCTTCTCACCGATAATCATTCGTAATCACGAGTGAATTGGTATACTAGGCTGGCGCGTTCCATCGTAGACTACATCATTGCTTAACATCAGGCAAGTTGTAGTCAAGCGCCAGCGTATCGAAGAATAAAAAAAAGACTGATGCAGCGAAAGAGCTCCGTTGATATACTCTTTTGTAATATTAAATCAACTACTGCAGGAACCTTACATACTACAATTGACAATTCGGACGTCGTGAGTGTACTATGTAGTCTGCTTACGACCACAACCAGTGAAGCTCGTGTCGAAACGTTAAGACAAATTCAAGGTGAGTGCCTTAAAATAAAACTATTTTATAGCGATTTTATTGCGGTTCATTTTAGATTTCAGATGCCGTGATCATGAAATCTAAAAATACTTTGAAACGACGAGTTCACTTCAACCCTTTTTTCAGTGTCCCACAGCTGGGTACGGGTCTTCTCCCAACTATCTTATGAGCTGAGTGTTTAGATCTTAATCCACACACACTGGCCAAGTGCGTGTTGGTACATGTCACAAGCTCTGGAATGATTAGTTTTTTAACATTCCGATTTCCTCACGAAGTTTTCCTTTACCGATATTGAGCTATGAAAAAATCGCACAAAGATATGTGGGCTCGACCGGTAATCGAACCCGCGACCTTATATGACTAAAGAGAGGCCCGTACCACTGCGCCGCCGCTGCTCATATATTTTTCCCTGTTCACTTACAAGCAGGAAAGAAAAACATCTTGAGGAAAATGGCATGTCTAAAAACTAATCATTCGAGGACATGTGACATCCACCAACCAACCCGCACTTGGCCAGCGTGTGTGGATTAAGGCCTAAACTCTCTCAACTCATAAGCTAGTTGAGAGAAGACCCGTGCCCAGCAGTGGGAGAGTAAAGGGTTGAAGTGTGTTGTTATAATACTAACCTCAAAATTATTTCTCCTGCTAACTCTTCTAGCGACAGTATCTCTCCCTCCTGTAGCAGTAAGGAACACTCCATCCACCTGCAGCATCACCGCTATGGACAGAGCCTCGTCTATGCAACCGAACTCACCTACAACAAATAACATTATAAATAATAAAAATAAAATAAATATTCTAAGACATCAACACACACGGTCATCTGGTCCCAAGCTAAGCAGAGCTTGTGTTATGGAAACCAGATAACTGGTATATACCATACATATAATACTTTTCTTTTGTAAATATATACATATAATAGATATATACACCCAGACTCGACACAAACACAAATGTTCATCACTAATGTTTGTCTCGGGTGGGAATCGAACCCAAGACCTGCGGCGTGAAAAGCAAGTATCTTACCGACCACGTCACCGGCCCGTCGAATCATTATAGAAGAAAAGAAAGAAAAACATTTATTTGACAAAGACAGGACACACAGAATCAAATGATTAAAAAAACACATAGAAACAGTAAAGAAAGAAAAAAGTAAAAGACAAAGAGTAAGTGTGACCCATCAGTGCCAAACATGGACATTGCTCAGTAAACGCTGTGAGTGCCTACTAGAGGCGACCCACAGCACTGATTTTCAGCAATGTCGATATTCCCACAGTGTGACGCTTGGCGCCAAGGTTGCCAAAAGACCAAACCTGCATATGTCTATTAAAATTATTCGTTTGTATTAAGAAAAAAAAAGCAAAGATCTTAAAGAAAGAGATTTTTAAAAAGATGTTAATAAAATGGCGTCGCCTACAGTACAACACGGGAGCTTGAGGGGAAGTTGCAGGGGTAGCGGGCGGAGGGTCGCATTCCAGGCGAGGGTCAACTTATTGCGCACGGGTAGTATTAGACAATTAGACAATTAGGTACCACTGTTGCAGAGCATAGCAGCACACATCGGCTTCAGAGGCAGTTCAGCGATCAGTTGTCCACTGCTGGTCAGTTGCCCACACTTATCTATCGCGTGTAAAGCGTATAATGTTTCTAACGCAGATAGAATACTCTTCGCGGGCGGTGGGGTTGGAAATGTGAATCTGGAATACAAAAAAGATTAACCGACATTAAAAAAAGAGCTGCAACTAAGATTCTCTAAGTATATTCGAAAAGTCTTTTTGCCCAACCCGGTAACCGAACCCGGGAACTCGCGGTTATTAAGCCAACATACTTACTACTAAACCACTAAAGCAGTTCAGATTTATTAAATATTGTTTTCAATAAACATAATATTAATTGAACTGAGTACAAGACAATATTTTGTCCTTATCGAAACGAAAGACCGAAAAGAACAAGATGTATGGCATTGACACTCACCTTCGAAATGTCACGTGACAATCTTATGTCAACCCGACATTTTTTTTTTCTCCAAATTTCACTATAATAATAATAATATAGTGGGACATTAACACACACGGTCATCTGATCCCAAACTAAGCAGAGCTTGTACTATGGAAACCAGATAACTGGTAATATACTACATACTCGTATAATCCCACACACATCTTTGTGTGAATTGTTTTATCGCCGCTGCTCAATATCGGTGAAGGAAAACATCGTGAGGAAACCGGCATGTCTAAGAAATAATCATTCTACGACACGTGACATCCACCAACCCGCATTTGGCCAGCGTATGTGGATTAAGGCCTAAACTCTCTCAACTCGTAAGATAGTTGAGAGCAGACCCGTGCCCAGCAGTGGGACACTAAAAGGATTGACGTGATACTACATATAATACTTTTCTTTTGTAAATACATACTTAAATATAGATAATAACACCCAGGCTCAAGACTAACAGACATGTTAATCACACAAATGTATGACTCGGGTGGGAATCGAACCCACGATCTGCGGCGTGAAAAGCAAGTATCTTACCGACCACGCCACCGGCCCGTCAAAAGCTATAAAGCTTCGCTATGTAACTAGTCTAGGGGTTCTGACCTTAAAACATTATGTATTCCGAGAGCTTTAAGCTGCAATAATACACCGGACAGATCACTTCGACACATTTCCGGCGGAACTGAAGGTGGGAGCTTTTCGTATTCCGACTCTGTGTATAGCCTGTAAAACAAAAAAAAATACCTTTGAGATGTTTTTGGAACGAAGTTCCATAACGCGCTTTGTGAAAGGGGGCTAGACGGAAACAATTCTTACGAAAAGTTGTCACAACACTTTTTGCTATAGTAAGCTATTGTAAGCTGTGCGCCGTGCGCATGTTTCTCTGTCTGTCTGTCTGTCAAGTTTATATTACATTATATTTGTTAATAATAAAAAAAATATTATTATAACTTATAAAAAATAAAATTTTATTACAATTCCTTCACTAATTAATCGAAAGGAACTTCGTTCCATCCGGGTGACCCTTGACACCTCTCAAGTTTTTTTTTTCTTATTTTTTCTTTTTCACATGTCTTTTCTTATTGAATGTGTCCTGTGTCTAATAAATATTTTTTTATTTAGTTTTTTTAAGTCAATGCATGAGAATAGTATTCGCTTGGAGTTACGAGAATATCACAAAATAAATCCTTAAAAAAAGTAGTTTTATGTAAAGGCATTAGAAGTCAAAACATAATATCCGACCTGTAACACTGCCCCCGACTAGTCCTGCCTGCCCTCCCGGCGCGTTGAGTCGCGTTGTTCTTAGATATCGCAGTAACTGTGATACTCTCCACCCCTACTGAGGGGTCAAAGTAAGGTATCTTGTGGAAACCGCTGTCTATAACTGTAAAAACAAGGAACCACGGTAAAAGTTTAACTTTTTTTTCACGAAGATATTTTACTAAAAAATTTTGGAATAATATTCCATTAAGGGTATAAAAATCGCTTTATCATAATAAAGCGGCAACAGCGGTAACAGCTTAGACTGACTTCTGTAGCCGAAATACGTCTACGAGAGGATTATAGTATTACAGCAATAATTATCATAACTCTAATAGCATGCTATAATTACATAACCATAACGACTGAAATTGAAATAGCATGCTATTGTGCAATAGCAATGAATAGAGTCACTAATAGCATGCTATATTAAATTAGCAATAATTACCATAAACAATTCCCGGCACAGTTACACTAGTCTCAGCTATACTCGTAGCTAAAACCACTTTCCTAACATTAGCATTGCACTTCTGAAACACTTAGATTTGCATAAAGAAAGGTAAACTGCCGTACATCGCGTTTATTTGTAGTTCTGATACTTTGATACAGCTCGGGTTCGATGCTCGTGTCATTAATTTAAAGATTTTCCCATTCTTTGATAGTATTCAATTAATAGTGAAGTATTACTTCAAAAATTAGTTTTAATGACTTTTTACGTGTACCTAGCTTACCTGATTAGTCAGCCTAGACTGACCGCTGTCGCCGAAATACGTCTACGAGTGGATTATAGTATTACAGCAATAATTACCATAATTCTAATAGCGTGCTATAATTATACAACAAGAACGACATTAACTGAAATAGCATGCTATTGTGCAATATCAATGAATAAAGTCACTAATAGCATGCTATATTAAATTAGCAATAATTACCATAAACAATTCCAGGCACAGTAATACTAGTCTCAGCTATATTCGTAGCTAAAACAACTTTCCTGACATTAACATTACACTTCTGAAACACTTTGATTTGCTTGTAGAAAGGTAAACTGCCGTACATCGCGTTTATTTGTAGTTCCGATACTTTGATACCGCTCGGGAAGTGGGTTCGATGCTTGATTGTGTCATTATTTTGGTCGGCGTAAGTCTGGAGTGTGTTGAGAGCGGTTAGAATTTCTTCCTGTAAAAAAATAATTATGCACTTTTTTTAATTGACATTATATCGCCGTTTATTATTATTAAATAATAACTTTGTAGCTATACAAACGTATACAGAGTTTATAGAATAAATACAATTTTTTGTAATAAGGAACTTAGTTGCAATAAAATTAAGTGTGCCTCAGTGGTCTACTAGTAAGCATGTGCGCTTAACAAACGCGAGGACTCCGGTTCGATTCCGGTTCGAGCAAAAAGATTTTTTTAATATTTTTTTTTTAGAAAAGCTTAGTTCCTGTTTGAAGTTTGTACTTGTGCCCATTGAACGGCAATAGGCTCGCCTCCTATTACGTATCGGATCTAAACAAAGCCAGGATAATGAGACACCTAGAGAGAATCCTAGACACCTCTGCCTATAACTTCGAGTAATACAGGCGTAGCGCTGCGTATGTATCAGCGCGTAATGAAGAAAGGTGGCAAGCAGATGCCTATACTGATGCTTAGATGTCAGTTGTCAAACTCACAAGTGGTTGTCTTTGTTACCTCAGGTGACAATGTCTACAACATCGGTTAGGTAAGCACGTGGTGTGTGAAAAAAAAAAAAATCTCACAAAAAGGCATCCGTTTCCATCCAAACATTTTGTGATTATTTGTGATTTGAGAGGTGCCATTATTATTAATAAAGATATTTATTTGATAACTAACTTGTGAAGTAAGAAAGGCGAGTACATCTCCAAATGGTTGGTTTTCATGTATTTTGATGATTGCGTCCACTGTCGCTTTTACATAGTCCGCGACTGGCTCTGAAATAATAATAATAATATTCTTGAACGTTAACACACACGGTCATCTGATCCCGTACTAAGCAGAGCTTGAGTCACGAAAACCAGATAACTGGTATAACATATAAAATAAATAAATAAATATTCTGCGACATTAACACACACGGTCATCTGGTCCCAAGCTAAGCAGAGCTTGTGTTATGGAAACCAGATACCTGGTATATACTATACATATAATACTTTTCTTTTGTAAATATATACTTATAATAGATATTTACACCCAGACTCGACACAAACACATATGTTCATCACAAATGTTTGTCTCGGGTGGGAATCGAACCCACGACCTGCGGCGTGAAAAGCAAGCAACCCACCAACCACGCCACATACATACATCTAAATATATAAAAGAAGAAACTGACTGACTGACTGACTGACATATCAACGCAGAACCCAAACCGCTGGGCCTGGAGACTCCAAATTTGTCACATAGCTTCTTTATAGAGTCTAGGGGTGCACTAAGAAAGGATTTGTCAAAACTCACCCTTTAAGGGGGTGAAACGGGGTTCCACCAATGACAAATAAAAAGATATGATAAAGGGTTCTTATAGATCTGTCACTTGGCTAATTTTTATCCTAATACCACGCGGGCGAAGCCGCGGGCGGAAGCTAGTAAACTATAATTCTTTTGTAAATATGTTGTGTTCATCACACAAATGTGTGTCTCCTGTAGGAATCGAACTCACAGCCTGCGGCGTTAAAAGCATAATAGGTAAGATACCTTTAACTGAATCCCCACACGTGGTCCCCGGGTGGTGCAAATCAGGTGACAATCTACTGGTGGTAGGCTTCGGCCGTGGTTAGTGACCACCCACCAGACAAAGCCGCACCGCCAAGCGGCCTTGCCGTGTTCCGGTGAGATGTCTGGTGACACCATCTAAGAGGGTGGTTCCTTTAAGGTTCCTAACGATATAGAGGCTCATTCCACTGCCACCTCACCGACAATCATTTGTAATCACGAGTGAATCGGCATACTGGGCTGGCGCGTTCCATCGTAGAGTACACCATTGCTTCAAGCAAGTAAAGGCAAGTTTTCATACAAATACCAAATATAGTTTATAATGATTTTTTTGGTCGAATGTTGCCACCAGTTGAACTAGAATAGTTGAACCAGCTACTTATGGATTTACAATTCACCAAGATTACTCAGCAATAATTGCTTAAATTTACTAATTACTATGAGGTTAAAAAGCTTCTAAAAAAAATTTACCTTCAGAATAAAACACATCAATCGGGTGCGTCCGTCCTTGCATCGACATTATAACAGAAGTACTCTTGCCTACATCTTTCTTTTCACTCAGATTGAAGAAATCTCTCAAGAACTCCGCGTCCATTGTCGCTGATGATATTACAAGTTTTAAGTTTTTGCGTTTCTAGAAATAAATATAATTACAATTGAACAAATCTAAGAAGTACCTTTTGACGTTTCACTGTTTTGTATTAAATTAGCTTTATAGAGGCGTAATTCACACTACTTCTATTAGCTTTCCTGTAAAATAATTGAATTATGAAGCTATTTTTATTTTAACATAACATAAACAATTTCCATACAAAAAATAAAATTCTAAATGTTCTACGTTTAGAACTGTCAAACGGTACACACATTTGACAGGCCGTATAGGCCGACCGTTTAACTCGCGTATCGCCATCTGAGGTACAAAGTCATAAAACATTAATTAAATCTCTTAGAGAACTATTTAATCACAGATAAAAGTAATGTAAAACTATTCGTCACTAATATCCATATCGCTTGAATCATCATCACTGTCTGTGCAGCTTGAGGAGTCAGAATCTTGGCGATAGGCGATACGCGAGTTAAACGGTCGGCATATAAACAACCCGTTAGTGTTCAAGGGCATTGTTGGAACTACGGAAGAGAGATGCCGCTATACAGTGTGTAGAGCAATTTCTCTTTCGTAGAACTGCAATAATAATACGATAAAGTGTCATTGTACAGCTGCAGGATCAATAGTTTACTATGCGTTGCGCAATAACTTCACATTTTGTACAGTGCGCAAAAAAGTTTGTTCGATATAAAAAAAATATAAGTTTATTTGAATTTCATGGCGTGTACAAATAATAATAATAATAATAGAACAGTTTTTAACTGACTGCGCGAAAAGAGGTTAATGGTTTAGCGCGATTACCGTCATACGCGACGGCAGAGAAACGGTAAGCTAGTAAAATATATTCTTCATCATCATCATTATCAGCCTATTCTAGTCCTAGATTCTAGTTCAAGTGGCTAGACATAGGCCTCTTCTAACTGACTGCACTGAGCACGATCCGCGGCTTTTCTCATCTAGTTTCAGGCGGCCGGCACGCCCTGCTGAGATCGTCACTCCACCAAGTCTGAGGGCGCTACGTTTGCCAATTCTGGTTTCCACTAAAGAACTCGTTTACCCCGTTACCCGTTAACCCGTTTATTCTTGTGGACACCTAATTATAATCAACTAGAACACAAAACATTAAAAACTATAAAATCTACGTTATGTAAGAAAGCGTATTATAAAATTTCAGACTATGTAACGGATAAAAACGCTTGGAATTAAGTCGCTGTAATTCAACACAATAAACAAACAAAACTTAATAGATATAAGCACTTCATTTAAAAAAGAATAAAACCCTACTGAGTTTTTTGGCAGTGTTTCTCAGTAGTTGCCAGTCATTCACTGCACGGTAGGAAAAGAAATTGGACTATTTTTAAGTAGACTCGCGTCTCAAAAAAAATAAAGCATATTTTCATTTCATTTCATTTCATTACCTTCTTTTTGCGCAGTCGGATAAAAACTATCCTATGTCTACCCTTTCTCGGGTCTCAAACTACCTCCATACCCACTTCACATTCACTTCAACCCTTTTTAGTGTCCCACTGCTGGGCACGGGTCTTCTCTCAACTATCTTATGAGTTGAGAGAGTTTAGGCCTTAATCCACACACGCTGGCCAAGTGCGGGTTGGTGGATGTCACATGTCTTCGAATGATTAGTTCTTGGACATGCCGGCTTCCTCCCGATGTTTTCCTTCACCGATATTGAGCAGCGGTGATGAAACAATTAAATAATAAATAAATAAATAAATAAATAAATAAATAAATAAATAAATATTCTGGGACATTAACACACACGGTCATCTGGTCCCAAGCTAAGCAGAGCTTGTGTTATGGAAACCAGATAACTGGTATATACTATACAAGTAATACTTTTCTTTTGTAAATATATACTTAAAATAGATATTTACACCCAGACTCGACACAAACAGAAATGTTCATCACTAATGTTTGTCTCGGGTGGGAATCGAACCCACGACCTGCGACGTGAAAAGCAAGTATCTTACCGACCACGCCACCGGCCCGTCAATTCACACAAAGATGTGTGGGAACGACCAGGATTCGTACCCGCGACCTCATTTTTCTAAGGCGAGGCCCGTACCGCTGCGCCACCGCTGCTACCCAATTTCATCCAAATCCGTTCAGTAGTTTTTGCGTGAAAGCTTAACAAACAAACTTACATTCGCATTTATAATATCAGTAAGTATCTATAGATAGTATAGTATAGATGTTAGTTTTGGATTTTTGGAAATCGTTAAGTGTTAATTGATGTATTGTTTAAAGGAGAGGTCAAAAGTGGGATAGAATTTTGAACACCAATGTGATATACCTCATTGGAAAGCTTATTTAATAAGCTGTTAGAATTTAACTAAACACGAATTTTAGGAGCAACCATTTTTGTAAAAATCTAAAAAATGTAATAGAAAAACAAAACGCACATTACCTTTAATTATCCGTTTCCTAAGCAGTATAAATATTGCAATCACGTCAATAATTGCATTCTATTAAAGTACTTTTCTCTTGTAATATTATTCTAGCTGCAGTTTAATGTAATTATGACGAAAAATATTTGTTATCTTATTAGTGCAATAACAAAACGCGTGGAAAAAAATATAATTACGGGAAACGTCATAATGTCATTGTCATTGATCAGTTTGATTGACAGCGTTTTAAATAATTTTAATTTTTTTGGTTGCTCAATTGTCATTTGGCCATGGGGTTGCCAATTGCAATAATCATAATATTGCATTAAGAATTCTTATTTTCAATTTCAATTTTTAGAAAAACGGGGGGGTGTAAAATTATTTTAAATACACCAAAAAATTTAATTAATTATGCTCTATTAACATATGTAACTCAGATTGCTGTTCAAATTTACAATTATTTTAATCCCAGGCTCTATACATTTTTTGAACGTCTCCTTTCCATTAATGATTAGTTAAATTACCTTAATAATTTTCTTTAATAGTCCCATCAACACATCCGTCATTTGTGATCGTTCGTGAACCTGTAACGTATATAAACATTATTTCAAAACTGGAAGCAGCGGTGGCGTAGCGGTAACGGCTTCGACTTAGAAATACAAGATCACGGGTTCGATTCCCCAACGTGGCCACACATATTTATGTGAATTGATTCATGGCTGAAGCTCGATTTCGACGAAGGAAAACATCGTGAGGAAACCGGCATGTCTAAGAACTAATCAATCACCAAGGAGCGTTGAGACTTTTTTAATTTCTCAGCACTAATCCGGAGTTGGTGGTGTGGTACCCCCGCGCTGGGAAGAGCTTGTACTAGGCGTGCGCAATAAGTGGAGACCTGGGGGCGGTGACATCACAGACACATGGTTGTACTGTGCACAAAAAAGTATCACAACAAGTCTCCTATTTTTTTTTTATTCCATAAAGGTTATTTTTACTGCCTGATCAACAGGTAAACACAACTGTTTGCTCCGGTTTTCGTTTTCAAAAAAGTCCAACACTTTTAACAAGAGATTTCTCTCTCCACTATGTAAAGTTGTACCGTTCATTATAACAATAAACTTAACACACAAAATTACAAAAGAATATACCCTTAACTGTGATGACTATTAACAGAACAGTATCAAATCTTAATATATATATTTCTTGTGTGCGTATATGTGACTGAACTTCTCCTAAACGACTGGACCGATTTTGATGAAATTTTTTATGTGTGTTCAAGGGGATCTGGGAATGGTTTAGATTCACAATTTTGCGCGGTACGAAGTTCGCTGGGGCAGCTAGTAAGATTATAAAATCGTAGCGTGTCGTAAGCCAGTACGAGACTAAGATGTTAAAAAATAGCGCTGCCTACAGCACAACGTTGGAGCTTGAGGGGAAGTTACAGGGGTAGCGGGCGGAGGGTTGCATTCCAGGCGAGTCTCAACTTATCTCGCACGGGAAGTAAGGCATTACGCGGTGGTGCGCTCCTGGACTGTGAGAGAGAAGGGAATAGATAGTACATTTATGTTTGCGCATACACCTGCTTTGGCTGAGTCACCTTCGTCCGTGGGAGTGCACCTTTTATCTGAATCCCCACACGTGGTCCCCGGGTGGTGCAAATCAGGTGACAATCAATCATTTGGTAATTATGTTTATTGGTAATTAACTGGTAGGCTTCAGCCGTGGTTAGTTACCACCCAACAGACAAAGCCGCACTGCCAAGCGGTCTTGCCGTTGTAATAAAACTACGTTATAACGGATTTTAGACCCCGACGTTTCAGTCTTTATCTATAATCTAAAATATACCGCGATAAAATTCGATATAAAGTATTTTTATGTCAATGTGTGATATTCGCGTAAATCTAAGAAAATACTAAGGTTTTGCCGTGTTCCGGTGCGATGTCTGGTGATACCATTTAGGAGGGTGGGTCGGAATTTTTGCTCCATTATGGTTTCCACTATACGGAAACTCATTCCACTACCACCTTCTCACCAACCACCGTATATTAGGGGAGTCACCGAGTCAATAGGCATAATATGCGTTCCATTTGAAGTATAGTATAATAAATTATAGTTTTAAAAAACTGAAAAAACCACGCTTTTATAGCTAATCGAACTAAAAAAGTAGAAAATAATTTACCGTAGTAGAAGATCGGACAGTCAATCATAACTAATTACTTCAAAATAAAATTATAATAAAATTTAAGTTATTAGGAGAATAATTCAATTCAGAGTAAAAAACCTGTGGTGCATTTTACTATATTTTCATAACTTTTTACTATGTTTTCATAACTCTCCGCACATAGATAGTTGCATATAGAATGATTGTTACATTTAATATATCAAGCACCCCACGCTTTTTACTACGGTAATATAAACTCTTTGTAATTAAAAAATATTTTCTACTTTTTAGTTCGATTAGCTATAAAAGCGTGGTTTTTTAGTTTTTTTAAACTATAATTTATTTTTTATTTTTTAGTTCATAAGGATATTGGGAAACTGTAATTAAATTATTGCATTGTCATCGGTCCTTAATACGTGTGCAAAGTTTCAATTTAATCAAACTTCTGGAAATCGGTCAAATTTATGCTCAAAGATTCCATTACATACATAGATACAACCCAAGCTAATAAAGGCGTGGTAAAAAAATATACACCTGTACATACGCTATAATATCTCCTGTGCGTTTCGCAAGTCAGGTTAATTTGGGTGCCCTAGCATTATTATTAAACTGATACTAACCTCGTCAAGCACAATACAAGAATACTGCATCAGTAGCGGTGACGCGAACATCTCCCTGAGTAGCACTCCTTCTGTCATGAACTGAAATGAACACAAAAATTACTGTGAAGACTTTCATGGAAGCCTTCATTCAGAGAGAAGTCATTAAAAATAATAACAAAAAATAAAACCGACTTAAAAAAGGAAACAAACGGTCGAATTGAAAAACCTCCCCTAATGACAGTCACAACACATCAAGCTGTTTAGTTCTTATCATAGAGATTAATCAAGCCCAAACACTAGGTATTTGCTGTAAATCGTTGAAGAGTTCCCTCGACTGTTGCGGATCCTTCATTAAATAGTAGTGCTTTCAAATCTATAAAATAAAAATGAATAACTCGAGAACGACTGAACCGATTTCGCTAATTCTTTTTTTAGAATATTCCTTGAAGTACGAGGATGGTTTTTTCCGCAGAGAAAAATTAAAGAAACTCATCCGAAACATCTTGACCGATTTTTATGAAATCTTATAGGTCGTATTCTGTTTTCGGACGCGGTAGCAGTGCTTTACCGAGCAGACGTCTGCGGGATAAGCTAGTATTTAATAAAAATACTAACAAAGCACTACTCGCCCCTACGATTTTCGATTGTTCCCGTCGATTTCTCTGGGATACTATCATCAGATCCTAGTTTCCTTATCATGATACTAGTCTTGGGAGAGACAAAGAGAGTTTAGGCCTTAATCCACACACGCTGGGCAAGTGCGGGGTGGTGGAGGTCACATGTCCTCGAATAATTAGTTCTTAGACATGCCATTTACCTCACAATATTTCCCTTCACCGACCCTGCAGCGGCGATGCAACAATTCACACTAACATGTGTGGGCACGACTGGGAATCGGACCCGTGACTTTGTATTTCAAATGCGAGTAGGCTGAGACCGCCACCGCTGCTCTAGATACCTATACTTATACACAGAATTTAAAAAAAGATTTCCTTTTTGTTTCAAAGATATTTATTCCGAAATGTATCCTTTGAAATTTAAAATCGCGTTTCTAGTCCAAAAATGTTAGTGTATTAAACTAGAGAATCGGACCAATGTCTTGCTACTTGCCTTGAACCCAATTCTGGGGCAACAATGCCACCTTTTACATAAAAAACAATAGGTAACGTATAACCGGTGTAATAATTAATTGTTTAGACCAGTGTTTCTCAAACTGTCATGAAACCCTACTCGGGGGGCTCACGGGGGTCACTAGCAAACGTCAAGTCGAAGCTATACACAACCTTAACAACTTATATTTTTGTACACACTTACTATAACTAAGACACCTTCTATTATAGGTCTTTATATTAAATATATTAACCTTTACAGGAAATTGTGTGATAATACACAATACGAATTTCTATAGGCTATGTAGCTATTTTTTTGTTAAAAAATATTTTATTTCACTATTTTAGTGATAGCCTATATGGAAGCAAAGTTCTCATCCATAGAAATGAATCCAGTCCAAATACAAGGTATCTACTGTAAACTGTTAAGGAGTTCCCTTGATTGTCCTTTGTCTTCATCATTAGACCCTGACAGACACAAAATCAAGCTGTATAGTTCTTATCAATAGAGATTTATCAAGCCCAAACACCAGGTATTTGCTGTTAAGGAGTTCCCTCAACTGTTACGGATCCTTTATTAAATAGTAGTGCTTTCAAATATTTAGTAAAAAAAATTTACAAATCACTGGTCGCCCTTACGATGGTTTACGGGAAGTTGTAAGATTATATAAAATAACTGGTAATTAGCGTGAAATATTTTACTACGCGTTAGTGCTCATGATTTTAATAACAATCAATTTTCAAACGTCGCGTCACCTCGACTCCATCTACTCTGCACTTCATTATCGTCGTATCGACTGCGGGGACTCAATATAAAAACCTAATTTAAAGCTAAAAAGTAAACTTTACCTTACTTTAAACTTTACTTTATTTACCAGTCACCCGACATAGGTGATACATTAATAAATAATATCACAAAGTCGATATAAACCCTTAACTTTTATCTGTCTAATGATCCAAAAGGGGGTCGCTAGAACATTTAACCCGAATAGGGTCGTATTTGAGAAGATTGAGAAACACTGGTTTAGACAATAGTAATTAATTGTGACAACTAATTACTGGGCTGCGGTCAGATTTGTATCGTGGGTCACTCGTCCTTGAAGGATTTGTCAGGTACTACGGTCGGCGGTTAGTACTTGTAGCACGAACAAGCTATGGTTGTCGTGATGGTAATCGTGAGCTTAATCACTTCAACCCCTTTTTAGTGTCCCACTGCTGGGCACGGGTCTTATCTCAACTATCTTATGAGTTGAGAGAGTTTAGGCCTTAATCCACACACGCTGGCCGAGTGCGGGTTGGTGGATGTCACATGTCCTCGAATGATTAGTTCTAAGACATGCCGGTTTCCTCACGATGTTTTCCTTCACAGGTGATATTGAGCAGCGGTGATGAAACAATTCACACAAAGATGTGTGGGCGCGACTGGGATTCGAACCCGCGACCTTATATTTCAAAGGCGAGGCTCGTAAAGCACAGTCATTTAAAGTAATAACCAAGCGGCTTTGCCGTTTTTTTTTCATTCTTCGATAGGCTGGCGCTTGACTACAACTTGCCTGATGTTAAGCAATGATGTAGTCTACGATGGAACGCGCCAGCCTAGTATACCGATTCACTCGTGATTACGAATGATTATCGGCGAGAAGGTGGCAGTGGAACGAGCCTCCTTAAGGTTAGAAACGTTAAAGGAGCAATTCCGACCCACCCTCACCGCATGGTGTCACCAGACATCGCACCGGAACACGGCAAGGCCGCTTGATGTGCGGCTTTGTCTGGTGGGTGGTCACTAACCACGGCCGAAGCCTACCACCAGTTAATTGCCACCTGATTTGCACCACCCGGGGACCACGTGTGAGGATTCAATTAAAAATGTACACCCACGGACGAAGGTGACTCAATGCAGGTCTTCCGGTGCGATGTCTGGTCACATCATTTGAGAGGTTAGAAGGGAGTTGCTGCTTTATGGTTTTCAGATAGATATATGTATAAATGCATGGAGCCTTATTCCACTGCACCTTCTCACCGAAAATCAGTATAATTAACACACACGGTCATCTGATTCCAAACCAAGCAGAGCTTTTACTATGGAAACCAGATAACTGGTAATATACTACATACAATACTTTTCTTTTGTAAATATATACTTAAATATAGATAATTACACCCAGACACAAAACAAACAGACATATTTAAACAAATGTTTGTCTCGGGTGGGAATCGAACCCACGACATGAGGCGTGAAAAGCAAGTATCTTACCGACCACGCCACCGGCCCTTCAGTATATTAGACAGACGTAGATCGTAGACCACATTATTGCATCACATCAGGCAAGTTGTAGTCAAACGCAAGCCTAATAAAGAATAAAAAAAAATACTAAACAAATGTACTCACAACAATCCCGGTGTCCGGAGTCCGGTGACTGCTAACAGCAGCAGCGTAGCCAACAGCATCACCGACAGTCACACCGCGCTCGTCAGCGACGCGACACGCGAGCGACACCGCTGCGGTAACGCGTGGCTGAGTCACACACACTCTGTGACCAATCTCGTAGAGATACTGAAATGAGGAGATTTGAAAGGTGAAAAGAGCAATCAGGTGGTCACGTCAACCCTTATAGTGTCCCAGTGCTGGGCACAGGTCTTCTCTCAACTATATTATAAGTTGAGAGAGTCCATACACGCTGGCCAAGTGCGGATTGGTGGCCATGTCACATGTCCTCGAATGATTAGATTCTTAGACATGTCGGTTTCCTCACGATGTTATCCTTCACCGATATTGAGCAGCGGAGATGAAACAATTCACACAAACATCTGTGTAGTCACGACCAATATTCAAACCTGCAACCCGTGCTCCGTGATCAATAATGCGTCAAAAAACCATAGTAGGTACAGCGGTAGTCGCCTCAGCTTTAAAATCAGAAGTAGGTCGGATTCGGCTGCTCAATATCGGTAAAGGAAAACATCGCCAACCGGTATGTCTAAGAACTAATCATTCGAGGACATGTGACATCCACCAACCCGCACTTGGCCAGCGTGTATGAATAAAGGCCTAAACTCTCTCAACTCGTAGAGTAATTGAGAGAAGACCGGTGCACAGCGAAGTGATTTTCGAAAGGGTAAATTGGTTTTTGAAGACAAGTGTGATATGGCGCAGTATTACGGGATTAGTATAACAGGACCAACAGCAGTGGGATGCTACAAGAAAACTATTATCATGACCAGTAGGCTAATTCACGTAACTAAATAAGTTCAGTTGCAGTGCAGTTGACGTTAAGTTTCGATCAAAATAGCCCTTTTGGTATTCTCGTAATGAGATTCTCGTTCTGACAAACACTGTCAGATACGCTCGCGTCAAGTTCGCGTCACGCGAGCGCTTTAGCGTGTATGTTATTTAAATGACAATCACAAGAATACCATTTTGCACTGAGACGTAAACTTAATTGCAACGTGACTGCAACTGCACCGCAACTTTATCGGTGCGTCAAGAAATTACGTGAATTAGCCTACAGAGGTCGGAGTAGGTAGATTGATTTTATATACTTGCGTCAAGATATTATAATATGGACATGTCATTTTATCCATAATGTGCGGAAAGTACCGGAAAAAGTTCCGGGATTGGAATTATGGAATAAAATAAAATTAAAAGCATACAACAAAATCGGCTAACAAAATCGTTTAATATATAAATGATTGATTGAATTCAATGAGTAATTATTTTTAAATAAACAAAAAGATAAATAAATTATTTTTAATCCTCATCGGATACAATTTCCATATTTTGGCATTCAACGTTAATATAAATAATCAATATTTTCTATTTTCTATTTTTTTTTCTAGTCTAAATTGTGGTATTTTGGAGTCATATCCATATTATTCTCTACGTTTGCAACGACGAAAAATCAATCTACCTACTCCGACCTCTGATCATGACATTATAATTAAATACACTTTTATATAGTCAACTCCAGATGTGCGTACGCTGGTTGGAGTTTTAGATTACGTACTATTAATAAGTTCACATGTTCCAACTGACCTCGAAAGTGCAGACCAAATAAATCATTCTATACAAACTAAAAATAACATCATCATCAGCTTGGAGCCGTAGCTGGGCATAGGCCACACCTTTAGAACGCCACAGCGATCGGTTGCTGGCTGATAGCATCTATTATCGAACGAGTGGACTGTATGTATAGTAACAATATTACGTGTTTTCTATCATCAAACATACAGTCCACTCGGTCGATAATATTTTTGGTCCTTCGATCCGGCTCGAAGGACCAAAAATATTGTCGAACGAGTGGACCGTTTGTTTGATGATAGAAAACACGTAATATTATTACTATTTATTAAAATAATAATTACGATTTAAAGCAAAAGGAGAACACACAGAGAGCAGAAAACAACAACCAAATAAATGACAGAGAAAAATATTGACTTCTACTTTTACAAAAAAATAAAGTTTATAAAAAAGAGGTGGCATTCCAGCCAGTCACCAACAGCATTCATCGGCCTCGCAATTTTGATAATGACATCAGTCAACCTTATGGTGGACTGGCCAACACTGCGGCAACCATTACGTGGTTTCTAAAAGGTTATCGGTTCTACGTGCGATGTGCCCTAGCCCTACCACTCCTACTGCCACTTAAACCTGCTCACTTTGATCGCTACTTCAGTGACTTTTGTTCTTTAGCGGATTTCCTCATTGCGGGTCTTTTTGAGAACTCCGAGCATAGTTCTCTCCATGGCCCGTTGAGCGACCTTAACCTAATTTATAAGGCCAGTCGTGAAAGACCACGTTTCGGTTCTGTTGTCATCACTGTCAACAGACACTGATTAAAGCCTTTAGCCTTTAGGCTTTGAGTAATCCTACACAAGAAGATATTTCATATAGGCCGACCGTTTAACTCGCGTATCGCCTATCGCCAAGATTCTTACTCCTCAAGCTGCACAGACAGTGATGATGATTCAAGCGATATGGATATTAGTGACGAATAGTCCTACATTACTTTTATCTGTGGTTAAATAGTTCTTTAAGAGATTTAATTAATGTTTTATGACTTTGTACCTCAGATGGCGATACGCGAGTTAAACGGTATGCTACCCAACTGAGTTGGATTCTTCAAGCGATCTCTTTATCGGAGTATATACATATATACATACTCGTCAATAACTTGGAGAGCATCGACTCCAATAACGACTAATAACGAGCTCGTGGTCGTTAGATCACTTAGACATGATCTTCGCACATCGAACAATATAATCTGTAAAAATACCGATAAGACCACACCTGCTTTTATAAACCTGAATTATACTAGATAGCAAGAGCTATCATTACCTGTTGTAATTAGAATTATCATTGCAATTACGAGTTGGTAATGATTATAAAGCGATTAATTCGGATAGTCGAACGAAACCATGATTAAAAATAGCTCGTGATTAACTTTGTACTAAACATCTGTCACGTGTTTAACTATTTTAATATCGAAATAAAACTACTTTTTAACGGATTTTATCGCGGTTTATTTTAGATTTTAGATCCCGAGGTTTTTTTTTGTAGTTTTATTTCAATGTGTGATATTCGCGTAAATCTAAAACAATACTATTTTACTATTGTTAAACGCAATTTTTGGGATGAATTGATTTTTGTTACTCTTTCAAGAGCACTTAGATTTTTTACTGGAAAAACGACTGAGAAGGTACCGTCCGCCTTACAGAATACACTGCGGGTAATAAGTGACTGTCGTGTTCCTGTGTGTAAGTAAGGTAGACAGTGACTGTGGAGGTACCGTCCACCTTACAGAGTACACGCAGTGTAATAACTGTTGGTTGTGTTCCTGTGTGTGAGTAAGGTAGACAGTGACTGTGGAGGTACCGTCCACCTTACAGAATACACGCAGTGTAATAACTGTTGGTTGTGTTCCTGTGTGTGAGTAAGGTAGACAGTGACTGTGGAGGTACCGTCCACCTTACAGAATACACGCAGTGTAATAACTGTCGGTTGTGTTTCTGGGTGTGAGTAAGGTAGACAGTGACTGTGGAGGTACCGTCCACCTTACAGAATACACGCAGTGTAATAACTGTTGGTTGTGTTCCTGGGTGTGAGTAAGGTAGACAGTGACTGTGGAGGTACCGTCCACCTTACAGAATACACTGCGGGTAATAAGTGACTGTCGTGTTCCTGTGTGTGAGTAAGGTAGACAGTGGCTGTGGAGGTACCGTCCACCTTACAGAGTACACGCAGTGTAATAACTGTTGGTTGTGTTCTAGGGTGTGAATAAGGTAGCCAGGTCAATAATTCCAGATCTTTGATAATTGTTTCCTTCAAGGAGACTCCGACGATAGCCATTCCATACTGAATCCCTGCTAATATTATAAATGCGAAAGTTACTCTGTCTATCTGTCTGTTACGCTTTCACACCTAAACTACTGAACCGATTTGGATGAAATTGGGTATGGAGGTAGTTTGAGACCCTAGAAAGGACATAGGATAGTTTTTATCCGACTCCGCAAAAAGAAGGTAATGTTTTGGGGCGATAACCGACATACACGCGGGCGAAGCCGCTGTCCGGAAAGCTAGTAATTATTATATTTGAGAAAGTTTAGCTGGATGTTACATATCCATAAATGTTTAGTTCTGTCATGCTATTTCCTCAAAAAATTAGGTAAAAGACTAACTACGTAAGAACCATTATCGAATTGCCTAAAATGTCGCGTCGCCGCGTCGCGTCGCGTCTTTACAATGACGCTACGTCCTAGGTAGGCGGTTCAAAGCGAACGCGATTATGAAGCGATGACACGCGAATTCAATGCGATGCGGTGCGACACGGCGGCTATGTCCTACGTGTACGCGAATTGTCTCGCACAGCCGCCACCGACGCCGCCGTTCAGTGGGCACTGTGCAAAAACACGACGGCACCGCATCCAGTTCGCGCGAAAATATCAAGCCAACTGATCGCGTCCGCTTAATTTCGCGCCGCTCCGCACCGCACCCCACGTGCGTTTGGTCACGTAGGGCACTTCAATAGGTTTCGACTGTTTGTTGTTTTCGCGCCGCGCCGCGCCGCACCGCTTCGCGTTCGCGTCTAGATCGCTCACGCAGGACGTCGCCAATCGATTACCTAGATAACTGAAGTGTATCGGTTCGTTTGATCGATATTCCGATTGATATCAAAGTAATTCAGTCTGTTAATCTAATCAGTTTCCAAATCTTTTAGATTTCCCGTCAAATGCGCAATATATTCCTAGCCTAGACGGTATCTTTTGAGGCTGAGTCACCAATCGTCCGTGGAAGTGCACCTTCAATCTGAATCAATGGTCTTACGGTGATGCAAATCCGGTGACAATAAACTGGGGGTAAGCTTCGGCCGTGGTTAGTGAACACCAGGCAAAGCCCCGCCACCAGGCAGCCTTGCATTAAATAAAAAAATAAAAAAATTCTGGGACATCAACACACACGGTCATCTGGTCCCAAGCTAAGCAGAGTTTGTGTTATGGAAACCAGGTAACTGGTATATACCATACATATAATACTTTTCTTTTGTAAACATATACTTATAATAGATATTTACACCCAGACTCGACACAAACACAAATGTTCATCACTAATGTTTGTCTCGGGTGGGAATCCAACCCACGACCTGCGGCGTGAAAAGCAAGTATCTAACCGACCATGCCACCGCACCGGCCCGCATTGGCCTTAAGGTGCGATGTCTGGTGACACCATAACGAGAGGGCAAGTCGGAATAGTTGCCCCTAATGTTTTCCAAACATAATAGACAGCCTCATTCCACTGCTACCTTCTTAATGAAGATTACAAGTAGGTAATAACACCTACGACCACGAGTAAGTATCGATTACGCTCAAGTAAGTGCACATTAAGCATCTTCGGCTCCCCTACTATCTGTTACGTAGATACTTCAGATTATAATGAATACCTATCTATACCACCACTGAAGAGCCATCAATATCATCACTTTTCATAAGTGCAACCACTTTGACTAGCTAGAATTAAATACGTTTCAATCCACGCACTGTACAAATATATTTTATGCCCAAACGATATACCTACCTATGACGGAAACTCCAAAGAGCTTTGCTTCGAATTATATCGTGCGAACTGTCGTTGTGGAATTTGCTGCTGGCATCTATGTTTCACCGATACTGAAGGAAAACATAGTGAGGAAACCGGCATGTCTAAGAACTAATCATTCGAGGACATGTGACATCCACCAACCCGCATTTGGCCAGCGTGTGTGGATTTAGGCCTAAACTCTCTCAACTCATAAGATAGAACAGTTGAACCCGTGCCCAGCAGTGGAACACTAAAAATGGTTGAAGCTATATATGATTCCCGATAGCTATAATATGCCTGTCTTCAAGTCACGAGTGAATCGGTATTAACTGGGAAAGCGCGTACCATCGTAGACTACATCATTGCTTCACATCAGGCGAGCTGTGGTTAAACGCAAGCCCATTATGTCGTTACCCTTTTTAGTGTCCCACTGCTGGGCACGGGTCATCTCTCAACTATCATGAGTTGAGAGAGTTTAGGCCTTAATCCACACACGCTGGCCAAATGCAGGTTGGTGGATGTCACATGTCCTCGAATGATTAGTTCTTAGACATGCCGGTTTCCTCACGATGTTTTCCTTCAATATCGGTGATGAGAAGCGGAGATGAAACAGTTCACACAAAGATGTGTGGGCACGACCAGGATTCGAACCCGCGACCTTATTTTTCTAAGCCCATTATACTATAAAAAAAATTAACTTTTACATAGATATGTAGTAAATTTGTATGCCCATGAAGCTGATCACTGCATGAACATATTATATTACAAGACCTAATAAAGGTGCCCTTAATCTGTGTGTGTATCAACAAATAAACTGAAAAACCCGAACTGGCAAAGTGCGGGTTAGTGGATCTCACATGTCCTCGAATGATTAATTCTAACACATGCCGGTTTCCACACGATATTTTCCTTTGCCAATATTGAGCAGCGGCGATGAAAAAGTTCACACAAAGATGCGTGAACACGACCGGGGATCTAAACCACAACTTTATTCAAAGGCGAAGCCGATACCGCTGCCCTAGTTTAGCTGGGTACCTACATCACTCTCAAGTCAACCATTTATACCCCGACCTTACCTAACGTGAAGCCTTGCATTGGCCGTAAAAGGCCAATCTCAAAGAAATAATAAGATCAAACTGTGTCACCCAACAACGCACTTTATCACCGCGTAATAAAATTTAATTTCGTGCGTCACATAGTTTTTCTACTTATTTTGTAGCAATGAGAAATGCATGACTGCCTTTTGTAGACATTTTTTTTTATTTGTAAGTTTTATTAATCTATATAAGTACACCGATAAGATAGGCAGTTACTAGACTAAGAAAGAAATTGGTTGATTTTAGAAAGACTACAACTTGCCTGATGTTAAGCAATGATGCAGTCTACGATGAAACGCACCAGCCTAGTACCTATACCGATTCACTCGTGATTACGAATGATTATCGGTGAGAAGTTGGCAGTGGAGTGAGCCTTCATATGGTTAGAAACCTCAAAGATTCCGACCCACCCTCTCTGCATGGTGTCACCAGACATCACACCGGAACACGGCAAGGCCGCTTGGCGGTGCGTCTTTGTCTGGTGGGTGGTCACTAACCACGGCCGAGGACTAATTTTTAGTTAGGTACTTTATAAATCTATGCATACAGCACGTCTACCGTCTGTAAAAACTGAAAAAATAAAACTCATATGAACACTTCATAATCTTTTACTCGTTATATCCACAGCAAAGCACAATATAATCTACCTACATTTACCTATTAAATATTTATTTTATGATTTATGACAGGCACATCACTATTATTGTAATTATTTATTTCATAACACTTCTACTAACAAACATAGTATATAGAATTTAGATAACAAAGATTTTATAAAAAAAAATAGTTATTTATAAAATGAAAAAATTACTACCTGTCCCAGATATACTCTACTTAGACGTTGTTGATACTAGAAATACATAGGTCGCTTTATTGGGTCAAGTAAAATCACAGAATATATAAAACCAGGGGAGCATTTCAAAAGTTTGACATTTGTATAATAATAATAATAAAAGCATACCTAAAAGTCTCGGTATTGACGGATTTTTTTAAATCCCATAGATAGCGATAACTTATTGAGATTTTTAATTAAAAAAGAACTTATTATTATTATTAACAGTACCTACCATACATTGCAGTAAAAAACAATTTACCTTTTTGAAATAGTGTAGACATCTGTGAAACAATAAGTATCGCAAAATGAATAATACATAGTATCAACTCCGTTTAAGCAGCGTATATCCAGGTTTACAGTTTTCTTGAATTTGTAATTTCTTAGACAACTTTTTGGTAAGACATTTATTACTAACTTTGTTATTATTTTATTATTAAATCTAAGCAACACACACTCTTATAAACAAAATTATCACTAAATCTTTTGACTAATAATCACAAATCACAATGATAGTTATTTATACTATATAACATAAGCGTTAACAGTTTAAGCCTTAATCCACACATGCAGACCAAGTGCAGGATGGTGGATGTCACATCTCGAAGGAATGGTTAGTTCTCACGATGTTTTCCTTCACCGATATTGAGGACATTTTTTTTCTTTAAATAACAATTCTAATAAATCTTTACCTATATGATATTTTATTACGTCTAATCGCAACAATGATATTTAATCTAATCTGTTGTTATAATTAATAATAATTGGTTTACTTAATTACCTAAGTGTGTAACTTAAAATTAATAATCACCACATAAAAATAAATAAATTGTAATTATGTAATAATTAACTAATTACATATGAGGCACGAGATCTTAAACCTAATTAACATGAGTTTATATCACATTTTATGTTTTAAAAACATATTTATTTGTCATAAATGCCTATCAACACAACCTTATACATAAAAACTTCTAACACAACTAGCCCAACCCTCGCGTATATGGGGTATGCGTTCCTCAAGAGTATGACCGACACGACCATGGTGTGTTCATACGCTCGAGGAACGCGTGAATATTTAAAAAATCTGGTTATATTTGTTACATGCCATACATTTTAAAGAGGACAAATTACAATACGTCTGGTTCCGACGAATGTCTGACCCGAACTGACTGGCAGTGGCCAGTACAGCCCGCCAGACGCTGCGCTTGCGGAGATCAATGCAAGGCCCAGCGCCCTGTCAGAATCCTCCATACAGGCCGTGTCGTACCACAACAGCATAAAGCATTATTGTTGGAACTGCGGAAGAGAGATGCCGCTATACAATGTGTAGAGGAACTTCTCTTTCGGTAAACTGCAACAATAATACTCTACGGCAGCCGTACTAGAGAGTACGGCTACGGGAATATAACGGGAACGTCTAATGTAGAGAGGATCAGACTGTCTAGAAATCTACTATAGCAAGTCTTTAGATGTGTTATTAAGTTTAATGAATAAGGTTGTAGGATTTTAAATCTACGATCAAGAAATACTGTCGGCCATTGATGTCATGTCAAACTGACGCTTGAGTAATGGGAGGCGAAAACGCAACGTTAGTTCTGTGTTTATGAAAAAAATTAATTATTTTAATAAAAATGGCATTTGATAGGTCAAGTCTAGAGATGGGCAAATTGGAAAAATTCCCAATAACAGCCCCGCGGACGGGAATTTCCGTGCGCGAATTGTGATTTTTTCCAATTTGTCATAATCTCAATCATTTTCCCTTTTCCGGGCAAGTGTAACTCTTGACTTTGTACTACCTAATATTTACACATTGAAATTAAGCTATTTCGTAGTGGTAATGGTAATAAAATAGTTTCTAAAATCTGTTGACCGCTATTTCAGTCAAATAACCGTCAAGGATGACGGTAGATATGAAAATATAATAATATATTCATAAGTTAGTTTAAACCGGGTTTGTATGTACTACATTTAATAAGAACACTAAAAATAATTAGAACAATTTGTATACAGAGTCATCCTTTACTAAATAAACTAGGAACGTACCTATGTAGGTAACTACCTATTACCATATAATTATTTACACATTAGGAATCGGTATTTCTTGATAATTGATTAAAATTCATTTTAAATTATCTAAATTAATATACTTATTAGAGAATTGACTAATTATCTTTTACATAGATATACGTAACGTTGATTAAAATAAAACAATTTACTAGCTAAATAACTAGATGTCGCTGAAATCATTAAGGGGTGCAAAAATGCTAAATGCTTTTGTGATGCGACCTCAGATTTAACCCTTATTTGAGTGATGCTAAATAGGAATTAGAAAATACTATATATATATGGACTCTACTTTATCACCAATAAAAATTAGACCAAAAAAATACTAGCCCCATTACCACATGGTAAGTGTTACTTGGCGTTTGCACTGCACAACAAAACATGATACACGCATAGTCTTATCTCTTTCTACTCATCTCTAAACAATAGAGATAGATAGTGCTTGCAATATATTTCCTTGTGCAGTAGAAACTAGGGTTTAGACAAAGTTTGACGCAGAATGTAAACAAGTGCTTTTCCGCATTCGGTGTAATACACTACGCAAAATGGGCATTCTTTAGAACGTGCACTTCACAGAATGGGCACTCTACAAAATGCGCATTTCGCAGAATGGGCACTCCGCAAAATGAGGACTGTTTGAGTCACACATTCTGCGTGAAACCAGTTTGACCGTCTGGAAGCGTTATCTTTGCCCGCAGTGTGGTTAATAAGATCGTGTGTACAAGCACTTAGATAATACAAATCAAGTGGTATTTGTAAACACTCTACAGGTAACCACACAATGTTCCAAGAACATTATCGACAAACAACATTACTTAGTCATTTGACTCGTCAAACAGAAAGCGTAATTAGCGCGCACTAATCGTCCTGGGTTAATTCACGTTATTAAATAAGTACAGTTGCAGTTAAGTTGGGATCAAAACAGCCCATTTTGTACTGTTGTAATTCTGACAACCGTTGTCAGGTACCATTTTTAGAATAGGTACCATTTTGCACTAAGACGTAAACTGAATTGCAACGTGATTGCAACGGCACCCCAACTTGATCGGCGCGTCAAGAAATTACGTGAATTAGCCTAGACTAACATCAACGCTAAAGCATAGCGTTTTGTTATGCTCAACATGCCAAACTGTCAAATTATAGATAACGCTATGTTCTACGTTTCTTACAGTTCAAAATGTTTAGTACGGCTCTATAACGCAACGCTAATCCAGAACGCTTTAGCGCGTTGATGTGCGTTAAAAACGGTTCCTGTTTGACGAATCCTTTACATTATACCAACAATCTATACCAAAATCAGTCAAAAACACTAACTAGCATTACGTTGTTGCTATACATTTCAACGTTATTAATGGTTACTTATAATTATTAATTGGCACATCACTATTACAAATGCGTATAATTTAATTATCTATGTACTATTGGAATTTCAAATGAGAATATGCGTTTTTCAAAATGGCGTACTGTTTAGACTCCAAGGCAAGATCTAAATTTGAAAAGGAACCAACTCAAATGCCAGACAAATATCAATTGACGGATCATCTTACATGTCTTCGCAACGAAAGATGCACTTCAAAAGAAAGAAAAGATAAAAATTAATAAAACTTATTTGGTGTATTTTTCGTAACGGGCGTTTTGCAAAGAGTGCACAGAATGGCCATTAAGTTGGCGCCCCTGGTGTATCAACAACATTTTTATAAAAATAAATGCTTTAATTTGATAAAAATCTTTAAAGATATCTAGATAGATACTAGGTAGCTCTCTGTGTTTCTATGCAGTCTCTGGCTTTACTTGGAGGGTAGTGGACAATGTTTGACCATAAATCAGACTAGGAATTTCTGTAGTAACATAACATAACACAAACCAAACTTACCTATGACGCTTCAAATTATACAAATTGTCTTCAAAAGGAGACGTTCAAAAAATGTATAGATATATGGATTAAAATAATTGTAAATTTGAACAGCAATCTGAGTAACATAGGTTAACAGAGCATAATTAAATAAATTTTTTGGTGTATTTAAAATAATTTTACACCCCCCCGTTTTTTAAAAAATTGAAATTGAAAATAAGAATCCTTAATGCAATATTATGATTATTGCAATTGGCAACCCCATGGTCAAATGTCAATTGAGGAACCAAAAAAATCAAAATTATTTCGACGCTGTCAATCAAACTGATCAATGACAATGACATCACGACGTTTCCCGTAATTATATTTTTTTCCACGCGTTTTGTTATAACACTAATAAGATAACAAATATTTTTCGTCATAATTACATTAAGCTGCAGCTAAAATAATATTACAAGAGAAAAGTACTGTAACAGAATGCAATTGTTGACGTGATTGCAATATTTGTACTGCTTAGGAAACGGATAATTAAAGGTAAATTGCGTTTTGTTTTTCTATTACATTTTTTTGATTTTTACAAAAATGGTTGCTCCTAAAATTCGTGTTTAGTTAAATTCTAACAGCTTATTAAATAAGCTTTCCAGTGAGGTATATCACATTGGTGTTCAAAATTCTAGCCCACTTTTGACCTCTCCTTTAAGGAGTTGTCAAATTAAATATTTCGTGAATAATCGCCAAGTATTCTTTTAGATTTCAATAAGCTAACGTTATAAAGATATGTCATAATTTGCATCAAGCTTAAAGGGTTAAAGTTTGATTTTGTTGAATTCAATAAATTTAGAGGAGCCGAAAACTAAAGAAGATAATATGAAAGCAAGGACAGATTTTAATAGAAGAAGTGACAAGTATCACCATTTGTTAAAAATAATAACTTCTTAGGTTGATGCATTTTGTGTTATTTTCTATGTATTCTTAAATTAGATCTAAGTAGTAACAAACTTAAGTTAGGTATTACTACTTAATTTGTGAGAACCAGTTAATTAATTAATGTTTTCATTATAACTTAAGTCAAGGACGGTTAAACTATTGTTATGAATGCCCGACATTTTTTTTGTTACTGACTACTAGTGTCAATTAAAAACCCTCCTACTTTAAATCTCGGTTTAAAAGAACACTATGAAGAAGTTAGAGGAGTTTTGGTGTTCAGTATCCCTGATACGAGTTCGTTAATATGAAAAAACGTTTGTTTGTAACGAATATGCTCATAGTCTAAACTTTTTTTTGTCGGGGGCAAATCCTTAATGGATCTCCCGTATCGTGTAGGCGCAGGGGACGTGGTATTCCCAAAGGGTACCCATTAAAACCTCTCGGCTGTTCCGTCGTTCATTTGTGGCAGGGGGTCACGGGAACCACATGTGACACAAAACCGTTACATAACATTTATCTGAGGTTTATTGCGGCAGCATAGATTAAAACGAATGATTTTAAATTTGGTTTTGCCAAAGCAAACTTGATTGAGTGTTCTAAGCTTGGAAAATCCGCCAAGGGTGTTTTAAATTTTTGTCTAATACCAATATCTACCTGTGCGAAGACGGGGCATTTGTGAAATTTTTGCATTTTAACTAATTATATTGGCAGCTGACACCTGGTCTAACCATCTCGGCTACTGGTTCCCTACGGGTTTCGAGGTCTGATGGCAGTCGCTCGTATAATTCTGGTAGCTAGCTGCATCAGGTTAGACTGGGAGCCGACCCCGATAGAAATGGGAAAAAGGCGAAGGGAATGATGATGAACTAATTATATGGGCAGGTTTATTATTTATGATAATATTCGAAAACTTTTCTCGTATTCACAACTCGCACTAGGGGTACTGAACACCAGAATTCCAAGGTAAGGGTACAGTTTGTGTCTAAACAGCTCGTCGAGACTAAGCGACGCCCAGTCTGAGATATTACGACATTCACGATGCAGAGTAGGGTTGCTATCTCCAAACTTAGAATTCCAGGATTTGAAGGTAGAAATACCAAGACATTTAAGACTATACCTATTACCTGTCCAATTCTGCGTCATCATACTAAGGTACTTGCTACTCATGTGGTGTAATTTTTTTTTAATTTTTTTATTATTATTATTATGTTTGTCTTTTTTTCATCTCGGAGCTATGGAGCTCCGGACTTTTGGAAGGCGTGCGTGAAATTTTGTATTAATTTGATTTTTCTTTGATTTTTCTTTTTTTATAATTCCATATTTAAATTTAATATGCTTTTATTTTATTTTTTATTAATATTGTAAAATAATATGGACCAATTGTCTGATATAAATGATTTATTATTATTATTATTATTAGAATAAGAGCAGTAAGTAGGTACCTAATTGTTATATGCAATGAAAACAAGTTCAATGAAACCAGGGCCCAGTGAAACGATTGGAGATTTCAGTAGTGGCCAATTTTAAAACATTATAGGTCCGTATCAGAACTCTTTAAAAACTCAGACCAATGCTTAGAAACTATCCAGGACAGGCCAGGACACCCTAAAGCAGGACATGTCCTTGGTTTTCACGTTTTCAGGACGGTTGGTAACCCTAATATTGAGTAAGAGTTCTACATTGTCTAGCTCTGCCAGCCTTGGAGATATAAGGCGAAAGATTGTTTTATTAATGTATTTCTATGTTTTGACAAGACAAACAGACATATTTAAACAAATGTTTGTCTCGGGTGAGAATCGAACCCACGACCTGCGGCGTGAAAAGCAAGTATCTTACCGACCACGCCACGGGTCCGTCAAAAACACTACAAGTTCATTGAAATAACGATTCGCTACGAGTTTTCATTCGACTTGCAATTAATATTCGGGTGGCATGTTGCTATTCGATTTTGAAGCAGATATCTTCGACTCAGCCAAAAAAAATTGGAAATACAAGTTTTGATGACAATGCACGTAATGACAATCAGCCATGATAATTCTTTTATATAAGGATAATTGAATAACACCTACTTAAAACATGATGATAGGCACCTATATAAGCTGACTAATAATGACTAAAACAATATATTGTGACAATAGCAAACTAGAGTAATAAATTAAATAAATTAATCGACTTGAAAATTGTAATAATTGTGTCACCATGACAATCTATACTCAATATTGCTGCTAATCTTTCGGATCGATCTTTTACCGGATACACTTCGGAGAGTGTGCGTTGGTATAAAGGTGAGTATAGACTAGAGCATTTAGTTGTAACAGAACAGCGAGCCACTCTATGATGTGTTGTAGTGTATCACCCGTTCACTAACCAAAATTCCATACAAAGAAAACTCAGCTACTTGTTGAAACAATTCATAAGAATGTTACATTACATAGAAATCCTCGAGGAAATGCTCTAGTGTATATCCACCTTTACACAATCTTATTCCCCCATCCCCGTTCTTTCATCGGACAAGTAGAGGTACGGCTATGCGCCACCGTTATATGGTGGAAATTCCACGGGTACGCACAAAGCGCTTTGCTTTTCACTTTCATTGTGCGAACTGCCAAATTGTGGAATTCGCTGCCGGCATCATGTTTCCCGAAAGCTACAATAAGCCGCTGTTCAAGTCACGAGTGAATCGGTATTCACTGGGTAAGCGCGTTCCATCGTAGACTGCATCATTGCTTCACATCAGGCAAGTTGTGGTCAAGCGCAAGCTTATTTTAAGATAAAAAAGAAATTATAAAGCTGAAGAGTTTGTTGAACGCGCTAATCTCAGAAACTTCTAGTCCGATTTGAAAAATTTGATTTGCATTGTTAGATAGCCCATTTATTGAGGAAGGCTATAGGCTACTTTTTATCCCACAGTTGGTCATGATATGTAGTTCACGCGCGCATAGCCGCGGCGGAAAGCTAGTCGATTTAATTAAAAATCAATGCCACTTTTCGTTGTAATTTTATAACTAAAAAACGGGCTCACCTATTCAAACCAAATGTTTAGGCATTGTTCGGACTATTTAGTAGATGGTTTATGTGAAATTTGCACAAAATCGGTTGAGCGGTTCTTTATTTATCACATTTTTTGTAAATTGTTGAGTGGGCTGAAGCTACCCGGGCGAAGGTGGGGAGGGCCGCTAGTATTGTATAAAATGTAATTTCTTTTGTATGTTGCTATACCCTAATCAGGTCTCATGTTGAAACTTTGTATCTTTGTATTATGACGTTATTCTAAATCCAATATGGCGGAACATCCAAGATGGCGGATGAAAAAGATTATCTAAAGGAATTTGTTGAAACTGTACAGTACACGCAGAGGAAATCGTGGGCGACAAACTAATAAAATTCCCGTCCGAGATAATTATGTCCGAGAGTTAAATATATTAGTTATCAGCACCCAATAAATATATATGTACATTATATTACAAGTTCAACTTGATATCATACCGTCTGCGTGTGACTTCGTTTAATTTATAATTATAATTAACTAGCGGCCCGCCCCAGCTTCAGCCCACTCATCAAATTACAAAAAATGTGATAAATAAAGAACCGCCCAACCGATTTTGTGCAAACTTCACATAAACTATCTACTAAATAGTCCGAACAATGCCTAAACATTTGGTTTGAATAGGTAAGTCCGTTTTCGAGTTATAAAATTACAACGAAAAGTGGCATTGATTTTTATATATTACTAGCGGACCCGGCAAACTTCGTTCTTCCCGGTAAAGCAGTGCTATCTAACGGGTCTCAGACCTACCGAATTTAACCAATAATAAATAATAGGTATCTAACCCGGTTTTCGGCACTTCGTCGCTTTCTAAATTTTATTTTTTTTTATTTTTCTCTACGTAAGAACCATCCTCGTACTTAAAGGAATATTTAAAAAAAGAATTAGCGAAATCGGTCCAGCCGTTCACGCGTGATGTCGTGACAACGGAAAACGGGTTTCATTTTTATATATATAGACTAGCGAATCCCGCAGACGTCGTCCTGTCCGGTAAAGCAGTGCCACCTGCCGGGTCCGAAAACAGAATATGACCTATAAGATTTCATAAAAATCGGTCCAGCTGTTTCGGAGGAGTTTTTTACATTTTTCTCTGCGTAATAACCATCCTCGTACCTACTTCAAGGAATATTCTAAAAAAAGAATTAGCGAAATCGGTCCAGCCGTTCTCGAGTTATGCGCTTACCAACACATTTTGCGATTCATTTTTATATTATAGATATAAATTAATTTATCTGGTTAGCACGTGCTCTGCTTAGCTTGGAACCAGAATGGGAATTATGGGTGTTAATGTCCTAGAATATTATTATAATTTATTTATATCTGAATATCAGTCATTGACACAAAAACGCTTAAATAGATTGCAAGTCCCAGAAGAATATCTATACTATTTTTATAAATTACTAGCTGCCCCAGCGAACTTCGTACCGCGTATTACTAATGTGATACATATGTATTTTTAATGCCACATAATGAAAAAATAAAAACAAAAACTTTAACCAAAATTTAAAAAAAAATAAAGGGTGAACAACCCTTATGGGGTATGAAAAATAGATAGTAGCCGTTTCTCAGACCTACTGAATACGCATACAAAATTTGGTAAAAATCGGTAAAGCCGTTTCGGAGGAGTACGGTAACTAACATTGTGACATGGAAATTTTATATAATAGACTAGCTGCCCCGGCGAACTTCGTACCGCGTATTTATTAAAAAAAAAAAATTCACTTAGTGGTATGAAAAATAGATAGTAGCCGATTCTCAGACCTACTGAATATGCATAAAAAATTTCATGAGAATCGGTCGAGCCGTTTCGGAGGAGTTCTATTACGAGAATTTTATATATTAGATTAGGTTAAGCTGAATAGTGTTAATCTCACGAACTACTGGACAGTTTTGAAAAATTCTTGCACTGTTAGACAGCCCATTTATTGAGGAAGGTTACAGGCTACTTCTTATCTAACCACACGATATAAATTATAGTTCATGCTAACGGAAAGCTGGTTTAAAATACAGGTTAAAATAGTAATGTATTTTAAAAAAAATAGAAGACTTAATAAATAAATTCCATAAAAATCCTAGAAAAATATTTAATCTACCCGAGCAGCCTAATACTTACTTGGAAGTTGATATGGACTATGAGTGGACAATTCCTCAGGCTATAGAGTTTACGAAAATAATTTTCAGCAATCTATTGAAATAAAACTATCTACTTTTTAACCAATTTTATCGCGGTTTATTTTAGATTTTAGATCCCGACGTTTCAAAGTCTTTTCAGACTTCATGTTCACGGGTGGACTGAGGTATTTGACGTCCAAAAATATTAATCACAATTATTACTGACTACCTACAAACATTAATATTTAAGTTGCGTTCCGATTTAAGCAAACTGTAGGCTAATACACGTAATTTCTTGACGCCCCGATTAAGTTGCGGTGCAGTTGTAATCAAGTTTACGCCTTAGTGCAAAATGGTATTCTTGTAATTGTCTATAAATAACATATAGGTATGTACGCCAGAGCGTTTGCGTGGCGCGAACTTGACGCGAGCGTATCTGACAGCGGTTGTCAAGATTACAAGAATACGAAACGGGCTGTTTTGATCGCAACTTAACTGCAACTGCACTGCAACTGAACTTATTTACCTACGTGAATTAGCCTACAGAGCTCACAGTGTCTTGAATTCTGAGTTGATTTTGCTTGGTTTCAAAAAAAAAACCGCGATAAAATCCGTTAAAAAGTAGTTTTATTTCAATGTGTGATATTCGCGTAAATCTAAGACAATACTATTTCAGCAATCTATGTTATCTAGTTAGATAACATATATTACTGAAAACATTTTTAAATAGCGTAACAATATATCAAAATGATTGAAGAAGCACGTACGGTAGCAAAAAAAATGCTCTCAAACCATTCAACATATAACACTGCGCGGTGTAAAAACGATAAACGCTCTACGCACTATTCAAAAAATCGAGACAGTTTTTGTCCTTCACTTCAACCCTTTTAGTGTCCCACAGATGGGCACGGGTCTATCTACTATCTTACTAGTTGAGAGAGTTCAGGCCTTAATCCACACACGCTGGCCAAGTGCGGGTTGGTGGATGTCACATGTCCTCGAATGATTAATTCTTAGACATGCCGGTTTCCTCACGATGTTTTCCTTCACCGATATTAAGCAGCGGCGATCAAACAATTCACACAAAGATGTGTTGGCACGACTGGGATTCGAACCCACGACCTTATATTTCTAAGGCGAGGCCCGTACCACTGCGCCACCGCTGCTCTTTTTGTCCTTAGTATTTATTAATTATCATAAATAAGATTATTTTTTCTGCTTTTTTTTAATAAGTGAATTCGTCTAGATTAAGATATTTATAAGCGGTTGACAACGACCGAATCTTTTAATTTAAAATATTGTTATCAGTACCCGGCACCCAAAGTACAGGCCATGCCTAGTTAGGGCCATATTTATGACTTTGTAACATTTATTTGTCAATAGACATTTTTCATTTTATTTTCATTTGCACGTAGGTAATTCAGCCGGACGGCTACCAGAATTGACCCATCCCACGGTCAGCCAGCTTGTTCAAATGGATGGACAGCCAGTAGCATAGCATGACGGAACGGCTTGTCGAACTATTCATATAGATGACCAGCTAGATAACATGATGACAGGACAGCTATCTGGATAGTTCAACTAGACGGCTAACTAAACACTGTTCAACCCTGTGGTCATTTAAACGTTCAACCGAATAGACAGTTTAACCAGTCTCTTACCGTCGCGTCTGCAAGAAACAATACACACAATCACGTCGGCTACCGCTTAGTTCAACTGGCCGGTTGTTCGCAATAAAATGTACTAACCGTAATGCGGGTAACTGGCAAATGCGTATGCGTTTAGTTACTGTGGTACAAAAACGTTAAGCGTCGCTTTATAAACGCGTTCATAAAAAGGTGAAGGAAAAAATTTAAGGTCAATGGCGTTTACAACTTTTTTCATTCGATAATTGTATTGTTATAGAAATACTAGGTTGCTTTTTTAGTTCAACTCATAGATATAATATTACTACGTATAATCAACTTGGAAGCAGAGTAGCGAGGCGTGACCTTGGTTTTTTCTTGTGCACTGCAAAAACTTTACTTTAGAGCATGCATTGCATGACTTTGTGACAACCTGTAATAGAGAACTAGAGACACAGACGTTAGATTGGCAATCCCTTTACCCATCCCTTGCTGTGTATATTTCGTATATGCCTTCATCACTCGCACGCCTTGGTCTTCTTACTTTTTTCTTTTCATTTTTAGTGGTATTATCTGGTAGTTATCTGGTTTCCATAACACAAGCTCTGCTTAGCTTGGGACCAGATGACCGTGTGTGTTAATGTCCCAGAATATTTATTTATTAAATAGAAATGCGATTTTCTGTGTCTTTTTCAAAGCGATTACCATCAACGAAAAGCGATATCTATTACAATGTCTTGTTGAATCGATCTCCTTTATCATCGTCATCATATCATTAACCTG
The DNA here is from genome assembly GCA_936450015.1 of Meganola albula. NCBI lineage: Eukaryota > Metazoa > Arthropoda > Insecta > Lepidoptera > Nolidae > Meganola > Meganola albula. The sequence goes on from OW388168.1 coordinate 760,347, forward strand.
GGGACATAGGCCATCCTTTTAGAACTCCACAGCAAACGGTTCATCGGTAGCATCCATCGGCTTCCCGCAATTAAAATTACTATTTCAATAGACATATGCAGGTTTGGTCTTTTAGCAACCTTTGCGCCTGGCGTAGTGTGACCTGGTATATGGACATTGCTGAAAATCAGTGTTGTGGGTCGCCTCTAGTAGGTACTCACAGCGTTTACTGAGCAATGTCCATGTTTGATACTGATGGGTCACCTTTAATCTTTGTTTTTTTTTCTTCTGTCTAACTGTTTCCTTCTATGTTTTTTTTTCTCTTTCTATGTGTTTTTTTGTGTGTCCTGTCTCTGTCAAATAAATGTTTTCCTTTCTACGTCTTCTTTCAATTTTAACAATATCATCAATCCACCTTGTAGCGGGCAGGCCGACACTGTGCCGCCCATTGCGTAGTCTCCAGTCGAGGACCCTTAGAGAATCAACCTACTTATCTGTGTTTCTTATTAAATATCATTAACCTGTAGTACAAAACGTGAATGACACGACCTCTTGAGTCACGTCGACTTAAGGAAAATCTTTTCCTTCCTTCCAATACTAGGCATTATATCTAGAGTTTGTAAGGATAAATGTACACAAAACATATAAACACTTTGGGGGCTGAGTCAGTTTTAATGGGTACCCTTTGGGAATACCACGTCCCATGCGTCTACGCAATGCGGGGGATCTATTATGGATATTGGCATATTCGTAACAAACAAACAACTATCAAATCTTTCGTCTCTATAATAGTGTAGATGTAGATGACTTCTTCTTATTCTTTTAATTATGGCCTCTGCAGAAATTATTCCGCAATTTTGCCAAGGTCAAGTTTAAATAAGTATATAGTAGGTACAAGCTTTTAAAAGTTTAGTAGTAAAAAACTGATAAAACTTCAGCGGTCTTGTACGTTCATTACATTAAAACTATCATTAAATAAGTGTACAAGCTTTTAAAAGATTTGTAGTAAAAATAATTAAAAAAACTGCGACACTCTAAGACGCCATTTTTTTCGTTACAAAAGGTGCTTGCTTATGCTTTACTATTCTTTTAAAGTATGAAGTGTCTTGCACTTCCAGAAAGGAGTTTGTATACCTTTTTAACAAATGAACGGCTTAACATGCTGTGACTGCACGTCCCACGGGAATGGAACGGGATAAAAAGTATCCTATGTCCTTCTCCTGGTTCTAAGCTACCACCTCACAAATTTTCAGCCGAATCGGTGTAGCCGTTCTTGAGTTATAAATGGTGTAAGTAACACGACGTTTCTTTCTCTTTTTCTTTTAGACTAACTGCCCCAGCGAACTTCGTACCGCGTATTAATAAAAAAAAATTAAGGGTGAACAACCCTTATCACTTAGGGGTATGAAAAATAGATAGTTGCCGATTCTCAGACCTATTGAATATGAATAAAAAATATCATAAGAATCAGTCAAACCGTTTCGGAGGAGTATGGCAACAAAAACTGTGACACGAGAATTTTATATATTAGATTACCACGGCCGAAGTCACGGGATGGTGTTAGTTTGAAATGGTAACAGCTAGTCTAGTAGTCTGAAACCTTGTAATCTATATTATACGTAAAGCTCGGGTCGATGAGTGTCACGGCGATTAAAACCTCGTGACTAGGGCCCAAATTCACCAACTATTAATCGGAGTGTATTATCTGTCTCTGTGGTCCAGTAACACGTTAAACGTACTCACACGGAATGTTATCATTTTCTTGTGCGTGCTACATAAAATTACAACGAAAAGTGGCATTGATTTTTATATAATAATATGTACTAGCGGACCCCGCAGACGTCGTCCTGCCCGGTAAAGCAGTGCCACCTACCGGGTTCGAAAACAGAATACGACGTATAAGATTTCGTAAAAATCGGTTAAACTGTTTTGGAGGAGTTTTTTTATTTGTTCTCTGAGTAAGAACCATCTTCGTACTTCAAGGAATATTCTAAAAAAAGAATTAGCGAAATCGGTTCAGCCGTTCTCGAGTTATGCGCTTACCAACACATTTTGCGATTCATTTTTATATTATAGATATTATAGATTATATTATATGTGGTATATTACCAGTTATCTGGTTTCCATAGTACAAGCTCTGCTTACTTTGGGATCAGATGGCCGAGTGTGTTAATGTCCCACGATATTATTATTAATTATTCCATATTACCAAATGAATTCCGTTTTTTTTTAAATTAAAAAGCTTGATTTTCGTGTAATATTTTTGTCATGAACATGAACTTCGTAACATATTTTCTATTCATAAACGCCTGATTAGTAAATCGGTGCACGTGAATCCAGGGGTGGTTTATTTTTAATCGCCTACGTGTGGGGGTGATTTATTGAACGGTTAATGCAGATATTACAGAGTCAGCCGTGTAGCACTGAAAGATAACTGATCGGCACGAAGTCCCGGGTTCGGTCCTAGGTCGATCAAAGTATTGGTTCTTGTAACAGTCTTCTTGTAAGAGTCTAAGTATACAGCTGGGCTAAGATACAATATTAGAAAGTCTCATTCCACTGCCACCTTCTCACCGATAATCATTCGCAATCACGAGTGAATCGGTATACTTGGCTGGCGGGTTCCATCGTAAACTACATCATTGCCTAACATCAGGCAAGTCGTAGTCAAGCGCCAGCCTATCGAAGAAAAAAAAATCTAGTGTTGAGAGTAGTTAGTAAAAATGATTAGGAAGTTACGTGAGAATAAAATAGATAATTAAATCCATAATTAGTAACGGTAGAGCAAAGACAGTATCTACGCTCCATATGAAACTTGACGAGGGAGGTACCGTCCACCTTACAGAGTACACGCAGTGTAATAACTGTTGGGTGTGAGTAAGGTACACAGTGACTGTGGAGGTACCGTCCACCTTACAGAATACACGCAGTGTAATAACTGTTGGTTGTGTTCCTGTGTGTGAGTAAGGTAGACAGTGACTGTGGAGGTACCGTCCACCTTACAGAATACACGCAGTGTAATAACTGTTGGTTGTGTTCCTGTGTGTGAGTAAGGTAGACAGTAACTGTGGAGGTACCGTCCACCTTACAGAATACACGGCAGTGCAATTATTATAAATGCACCCTTTCATAGTAAGTGATAAATAATGCTTCAATGCCACGAATGCTGCAATCTCTCCAGCAGCACTGGCAAACTGCCAAGCACGTTTGGCATAGAATATCTCGAGTATTCGTAATTGTTGATATTGGCAGAATATCTTTACTGAATGATCTGAAACGACTGTCCAAGGCTAACCAGGCCTTGTATTCTGACATTGAAAATTCTAAATTAATAAGATTATTGAATGAAAAACTATATATGGTTTGTTCTACTGAAATAGACTGTAGTTTAGTACAATTAGGTACAAATGAATCGCCACACGCGGCTCTCAGTCACTTATTTTTTTTTAATTTCGTAACATTTTTATGCATCTATATATATAAAAATGAAATCCGTTTTCCGTTGTCACGACATCACGCGTGAACGGCTGGACCGATTTCGCTAATTCTTTTTTTTAAATATTCCTTTAAGTACGAGGATGGTTCTTACGCAGAGAAAAATTAAAAAAAAAGAAAATTTAGAAAGCGAAGAAGTGCCGAAAACCGGGTTATATACCTATTATTTATTATTGGTTATATTCGGTAGGTCTGAGACCCGGTAAATGCCACTGCTTTGCCGGGCAGAACGACGTCTGCCGGGTCTGCTAGTATACAATAAATTTGGATAAATATATTGAGAAGCGACAGCCAAAATATTTGTCTTTGAATTTCTCTTTAGGGAAACACGGGTTCCTAGTTTTTAGATAGACATATTGACTTTGCGTTAGTTAGTTAGTCATTCATTTTCATTCATTTTCATTCATCATTCAAACAAAGGCCTTTTGACGAGCTCTGCAAGGTGCTGGTGAGAGCTGGATAGCAGTAAGATCTTGCTTAGTGACGTGCTTTAGTAAAGGCCTTTGTATAGCTATGGATCAAAACACTGATTTAGAAAGTCTTGGCCTGCCCTGATTTTGAGATTAAGGTCAACGGTCAAGATGCGAATCAAGAACGAATCTATACTAATATTATAAAGCTGAAAAGTTTATTTGGTTAAACGCGCAAATCTCAGGAACTACGGGTCCGATTTGGAAAATTCTTGCACTGTTAGATAGCCCATTTATTGAGGAAAGGTATAAAGTACTTTATATCTCACAGCTGGGCTAATACTCAATTTAGGTCACACGAAGCCGTAGTAATTGAAATACTACCTACTTTGTAACAGATTTTGTCGCGGTTTACTTTAGTATTTAACTTGATTTCTTTTAATAAATACTTAAAGCGTGAACACACTAGCGGTCGACCGGAATGTGTTGTACCGCATGCGGCTGGCCGCATTCCGGTCAGCCGCGACTCGCTATTACTTTCAGGCTCCTACAGGCGTTACTTTGAAAATTGCTGAAAATTACACTTTATTCTGGATCGCACTATTTCACTACTGCCGTGCGCAAAAGTTAAGACCTGGGGGCGGTGACGTCACAGACACATGGTTGTAATGTGCTCAAAAAAATATCCCAACAAGTTTCCACCCGCGACTTCGTCTTTGCTATTTTATTTTATTCCATACAGGTCCTTTTTACTGCCTGATCAACAGGTAAACACAACAGTTTGTTCCGTTTATCGTTTTCAAAAAAGTCCAACACTTTAAGCACGCGATTTCTCTCTCCACTATAATGTAAAGTTTTGCCCTTCATTATAACAATAAACTTAACACAAAAAATAACAATAAAATACAGCAGTAACTCTAATAACTGTTAACGAAACCGTATCAAATAAGATTATAAAATCGGAGCGCGTTGTCGTTGCGTGATGTAAGCCAGTACGAGACAAAAATGTTAAAAAAATGGCGTTGCCTACAGTACAACACGGCAGCTTGAGGGGAAGTTACAGGAGTAGCGGGCGGAGGGTTGCATTCCAGCCAAGTCTTCCAAAATAATAATATTAATAATAATAATATTATGTATCATATTTTTGTTTGAAACATTTCAAAATGGTTCCATTGAAACAAAACTACTTTTTAACGGATTTTATCGCGGTTTATTTTAGATTTTAGATCTCGACGTTTCAAAGTCTTCTCAGACTTCATGTTTACGGGTTTCCATGAGAGTGGTGGTGTGATATTGGCGCAAATCAAAGACAATACTATGATTCCATTGAAAATTGAAATCTGTAGTACATGATAATGCGAAGGTTGAATTGTTAAAATGGCGGGATAGGGCGATCTAGATTTAAATGTAATTTTATGTTTGTTTGTTGGATTATAACTCCGTCATAATCTTATGTATATCATATTATTGTTTGAGATATTTCGATAGGGTTCCATTGAAATAAATTTGAAATCTGATGTCCGTAGATGCTTCTAACTTTGCTAATAACCTTCAATCGTGATAAAGAATTACAGAATACTAACTTGCTTATTAGTCACAAAAAGGTAGGTATTGTAGTCAGATCGATCAGTACGGCATACCAAATGAGGTAAGCATTTAAAATTCCATTTTATATCTGATTTATTTTGGAATATTAAACCCAATAATAATACCTAGCTAGTTTGAATTTTTAGGATTCCAGATTTCGAAGTCACCTAGTGTTATGTATTTACTTCTAATTTAATACGCACACACTCACATAAAAACACTATCATATCAACACTCACATACCCTACAGATATTTTGTTATTATTACTAACTATCTTCCGCCCGCAACTTCGTCCGCGAAATTGATCTCACTAATCTTGTTTCTCCATACAAACTTTGGAACCCCGTTTCACCCCCTTAAAGGGTGAGTTTTGAAAAACCCTTTCTTAGTGCACCCCTAGACGCCATAAGGAACCTATGTGCCAAATTTGGAGTCTCCAGACGCAGTGGTTTGGGCTCTGCGTTGATATGTCAGTCAGTCAGTTTCTTCTTTTATATATTTAAGATAGGTTACTGTAAGACCCATGACCCATCATAACGAAAGAGACTAGCCTCAACGACACAAAGGATCCTAGTGTGGAGGCTAGTGATCATGTTGATTTCAAGAAATGTTAATTTTAAGCATTAAAGATATTTATACTTTATACTTCTTTATACTTTAAATATAGGACGGTTCATCTTCTTAAATTTTATCAAGCAAATATCAACTTGATACAGAAATATTTAATACAAGATTAAATCGAACTATTGAAGTTCGGAGAACAAAACCTTAGGTAGATACTCCGTTGGCTCAACAACCAGGCTTGGTCTCCAATAAGTGTTCGCCACTGTCCGCAATCCTTAACATCCTCATGAAGCAATTGTAATCTCTCTGTTTTCTATGCTGCCTACATCTTTACCTCGAAGGAAGTGGACAATCTAAGGTTCCAACTCCTCTCATTATCACTCTGATCAATTTCATGCGGGATCTAAGACAGTGAAGGCGTCCCCGGACTTCGCCAGGTTCAAATCCCTAGTATTCACGCTAGCCACTATCAATTCAGGCTAACAGGAATAACACATAGATCCCAAAAAATCCTTAGCATCCTCATGCCAATTGCTGGTTTCAACCACCCTTAGGTCTCCCTCCACTTCATCGTTCTAGGGAAATCTTGTTCGACCCACTGGGTATCGCTCTGATCCTTACTAACGTTATGGGTATCAGCTTCTAAGTACCATCTTTATAATCTCCGAGCTTCAACTATTCATCACAATGCAGACGAATACTAAATCTCCTATTTCAATTAATTTTTTATTGTTGTTTCGTATTACTTAGTTTACACAATTATTGTTCTCTGGTTTCACTTGTATTTTTCAATGTAATGACATCAAATTAGAATATTATTATTATGAATGCATGTTTAAGATTAAGTAGATATTCAAACACAAAGTAAATTGTTCATGAATAAATTTGATTTGATTTGAATGAGAAAAAGCTTGAAGAAATGAGCCTATGTTTCCTATAATAGAGCAAGCTAGACAGATTGTAGCTAGTTATACAAATAATACCATCCTACCCATTTTACCGGGTACAGCGGCCAGTCTAATCTGACTAACCAGCTACTCAAGAGACTGAAGAGACTCGCCACGACGGTTTTTACATGCTCTTCGAGGAACGGGATGGGTAATATTACAAATACAGTGTACCTTGAACTTTGCCCGGATTACCTACAGTGTTAATTAATCGAAACCTTATCTATCATGTATAGACAACGATAGTATAAAGTACAGACATTGTTTGGCCATCAATCCACCCGTCTGATGGCCAAACAATGTCTAGTAATATTTACTTTACAGTGATTTATTGTTACAAACATACATCATTTTACCTGATACCGCGGTTTTTTATAGGTTTCTTAGGGTTCCGTTTAAAAAAGAAAACACCGTCTTTCTATATTTATTTTTTATAGGACTAAACCCACCCCAATCCCGTCACTTCTTCTCCTGTAAGCCAGGATCTACAGCGGCGCTGTGAAGAGTTCGCCGTCGAGATTAAAACCCGGCCAAGTCCCGGGACACCTAAACTGTCTTGGATCCCGCACTAATTTACAAACGGAGCTGGGGGCTGAGTCACCTTAATCCGTGGGAGTGCACCTTCAATTGAATCCCCAAACGTGGTCCCCGGGTGGTGTCAATCAAGTGACAATTAACTGGTAGGCGTCGGCCTTGGTTAGTTACCCACCAGACAAAGCCACAACGCCAAGCGGCCTTGCCGTGTTTCGGTGTGATGTTTGGTGACACGATGCAGAGAGGGTGGGTCGGAAGTTGCTCTTTTAAGGTAGCTAACCATATTGAGGCTCATTCCACTGCCACTTTCTCACCGATAATCATTCGTAATTTCGATTGAATCGGTATACTAGGCTGGCGCGTTCCATCGTAAACTAAATCAGGCAAGTTATAGTCAAGCGCCAGCCTATCGCAGAATAATAAAAAAAATCTGCATATTGTTTCCGAAAACTTAGCCGGAGTCCTGGCCAAAATTGCGGCCGACTGTCTAGTGTGCAACATCCCTTAAATTTCATAGTCGTAGCACAATGGAAAGTTATACTCTGATAAATTATAATATTTTGAAACTTATTCATGGGAATATTATGAAATACTAAGTGTTACGTCTGATTTATGATATTTTTGCATTGTTCTTTTAGAAATCCAGGTTATAACATCTGTTATAGTAAAAGTTATTTAAAAATACCAAAGAGGTGTTATAAGTTTGACGTGTGTATCAGAATAGTATAAGCAGAGGTAAAAATCACTCACATTTCGCCGACTAAATTTAGGTGTCATACGTAGGTAATAATAATATTAATAAAATATCGTGGGACATTAACACACACGGTCATCTGATCTTAAAAATTCTATACCTTATTCCCAGTCACTTGAGTTGAAGATTTTGTAGAGCATCGAGAGGTTTTTTAAATGTTTTCCGTGCATCCACACCGCAGTTACATTTTGTTGAGCAACATTTTGCAACACGGTAGATTGTAGATTGTAGCGGGCTTGGGTTTCCGCAACTCGACGTCATTAGTAAACAATAAATAACAATAAATAACATTAAATAACAATCTCTAACTTTTGAGACTAGTTGTTACTAATTGTTCAGAACTCAACAAAATATAACAAAGAATAACTTTCGATAACAATCGAGCACGAGATATATCCTCGAACTTTTGCAGGCAACGGACAGGCATTATTGATGTAACATTATCTAACAATGTTATCGATTGTTAGAGCAACATTGACTAACACGGCAACATTTACTAACATTGAATAACTTATTGCTATCGAGTGTTGCTCAGTAACATTTGGAAATGTTGCTCAACAAAAAGTAAATGCGGTGTGGATGCACCGCTAGATATAAAGTAAACATTTTAGGAAGTAAATTAAGCTATACTGCTGTACATAAGCTATAAAAGGGTTAAACCCAGGGAAAAAACGTGCGAATTGATGACTTTAAAAAACTATAACAAGATTAGGAGCTTTTGGAAGCTGAGTCACCTTTAATAGAATCCCCACACGTGGTCCCTGGATGGTGCAAATCAGTTGACAATCAACTGGTAGTAGGCTATGGCCGTGGCTAGTGACCACCCACCACGGCAAGGCTGCTTGGCGGTGCAAAGCCGCACCGCCAAGCAGCCTTGCCGTGATCCGGTGTCTGTCTGCCGATACTAATTGTTAGTAAATAAATAAATATTCTGGGACATTTACACACACGGTCATCTGGTCCCAAGCTAAGCAGAGCTTGTGTTATGGAAACCAGATAACTGGTATATACTATACATGTAATACTTTTCTTTTGTAAATATATACTTATAATAGATATTTACACCCAGACTCGACACAAACACAAATGTTCATCATTAATATTTGTCTCGGGTGGGAATCGAACCCACGACCTGCGGCGTGAATAGCAAGCATCCTACCGACCACGCCACCGGCCCGATAGATAGAGAGTTAATAATAATAATTTCCTCTTATTATAAATAACGATAATAAAAATAATACCTACATAAACAGATAGACTTATTAAAACTAAAAACATTTTAACTAAACAAGTAGGTACCTATCTATATTTAGTTATTGATGACTTTTCCTGCAAATATCATAATTTAAAACTGAAATCGTCTGTAGGTACCTAAAATAATTAGTTACTAGGGGACCCCGCAGACGTCGTCCTGTCCAGTAAAGCAGTGCCACCTACCGGGTCCGAAAATAGATTACGACCGATTCTCATATCTATCGAATATATGTATATAAGATTCCATAAAAATCTCTCAAACCGTTTCGGAGGAGATAGCTTTTTTTTTAATTTTTCTCTGCGTAAGAACCATGCTCATACTTCAAGGAATATTCTAAAAAAGAATAAGGCTGGGTTCCCACTATGCAGGACCGGCAGATCTGCCGGAAACCGGACACCGGACAGAGTGCTCACATTACACCGGATCCCACAAGAAAATCGGACCACCTCAGTTGAATTTGAACCTGTGTCCACAATGGGCGACGAAATTGTTGTGTTGTGGTGGTAGTGGTACGGTTTCTTTTCATTTTCTTCAAGTTCGTCGAAGTTTGGTTTCAGTATTATGTTCAATACTGAAACCAATTACTTCACGCCATGCTGCTAACTTTAAGTTTTTGTCTTTATAGACATCTTCAGTCTTGTCCCACAGAACAGGTCTCTCTTGGACAAGCGTAATTAAAGTTTTTTTTTAATGTCGTTCATGCTACACTTCTACTTTACTCAGAAAATGCGAGCTGAATGAAGTGCGGGGAGCACGGGCTGGGCGGGGAACACGGGCCGTAACTGGTTCACATTACTCCGGTCCGGTGATTTTGCCGGCATTTAGTAGTGACAAAACGCGCGGGAGATCTGCCGGGCTCGGCAAAAATGCCGGACCCGGGATAATGTGAATAGCTTCATATAAATTGTACAGCCACTAGTCAATCCGGCAGTTTTACCGGCCCGGCAAATCTATCGGTCCGGCGTAGTGGGAACCCAGCCTTAGCGAAATCGGTCCAGCCGGTGATGACGTGACCAAGGGAAATAGGGATTCATTTTTATAAATAGAATGAACAAATTACCGTTATAGAATCTATAGTATTCTATTTTTGAATATCGCGCCCACAGATAAAATATTATATATCATATGTCTTGTGTAAACCTAGCTTTAGGTTAGGATACCATAGAGGTGACGTCATATCGTCCACTGGATTTCCTTTTGCGTCTGGCTAAACAATGCGAAACCAGTTTTTTGAAGAAACGAAATTACTACATTCAACACAGTGACTATTTCGCGGTCAAAACTTTTAGTTTTTTTTACTTCAAAGGTTAAAAGAACTTTTAATTTTAATTGTTGCAATACGTAACACTAGTTTTTGCCTTCGACTTCGTCCTCCGCTTGATGCTACAATAATTTTAACACCAATAAAATTTTACAACTGTTTTTATCGCAGTTTCTACAATATTTTCCCGTGCGCGTGTAAAACGTGCCCATTTTGTAAAAAGAACATATCAAGCACGTCATAAAACTTCAAATACGGACGAAAAATTAAAAAAAAATAGATAAGATTTTTTTTTATTTCATCGCGCTTCCATTCCATTTAACACATACGTTTTAATATTTTCTACAAAATATTCCGAAGTAGCTACAGACACAACTAAACACAGATACCCACTAAAATGTACAGCTTTCAAAAAGCTCCACGTTTTATCACAAAATATTGCCAACGACAGCAAATGCAAATAACTATGTGGATTCATAATCCTCCAAAGAGCTGTCGCGAAAAAGAACTTTCCCGAACGAAACGCACTTTCCCGCCTAAAAACATCATACTCCGTACGATTTTCTAACAACTCCTGATAAACATCTATATACCTATTCCAACTCAAACTAGAAAGCAACATTTGCCCCGAAAATAAACCTATCACTTGAATTATCCTTTGAAAAGTTACTTTAGTTTTATAAGAAATTCCATTATCTAAAATATGGTCTTTTTCAATATCCTCATTTGAGTTTATTTCCTTCAATTGATGGTAAGGGAGAGTGTTTACTGTAGTTCCCTTATACCCCCTTCTAGGTGGGTTATTTCTAAAGTACAAAGTCACCCCTATCATCATAGCGATAACACCTAAAGCATCACAGATTCCATCAACCCAATACCCTGTAGTCCACACTTCTGACCTTTCCCCTTTTATATGTTTTCTCTCTCTAGCAACATGACCGTCTAAATCGTCTAAAAACATTCTCAATTGAAACAAAACCACAGCCACTCGCCTCCACGCTAAATTCGGACATGTAACTAGTTTCGCGCCAATTATAGCTAGAAAAACGTGGAACACAGATATCATATTCGGCGTTATAAACAGCATATTCTCGGATATTCCTAAACCAATATCTACAATCGAACACAAGGGCCCGTAAATGTAATGATTGATATGATCAACCATTAACGCTTTGACTGTTGGGTGACATAAAGGATTAATAGTACACGGGACCCATGTCACTTCTTCATAATTCAGCAACTCAGTTTTTAAAGTCGAACTTTCTTGAGTAATATTAATACTTACATCGAAAGTATCTATTTTATATTTACGTATTCTTAAAAAAAAAAATGTGTCCATACTTATACAGAACACAACTATTGTGATTAATAAAAAAGTTAGTATTTTACTCGCTTGCGAAGAAGGCCACATCATGACTCTTGAATTTCTTCGAAATTTAATGTTGAATAAATATATATCAGTAACGGGAAATCGGTTGTAATTTGCACCGAGTGGGCAGTCCACGCTTATCTTCTTATTATAGCACTAAGTACTTCCAACACGTCGTAACTTCACTTTTATCACACAATTATAATTTTTAAACACTTTTATTTGCAAACACATCACCAATGGATGATATTTTGAAACACATTCACTAGTGTAACATTTTAAAATACTTCACAGACATCATTTTGTTTCTGAGATCGTATTTAGTGTAGCTCGGTTGAACTTGACACTTCTATAATAGTAGTTGTAAACAAACTGTGTTTTCTTTCGTCTCGTATCGTACTTAACTTTCGTGAATGCGAATGAACGGCGCGAGTATCCACGGCCGCGGCGTCCGATCGAATGCCGGACGGATAGTGACGTATGTAATGTGGGGTGACCAATAGTCACAATTTTATCGTTTTGGTTGGTATTAGTCATAAATACTAGTTTTTATCACAGTTTTTATCTTGTAGGCGTATCACTGATATTCAACCCCGGAATGTTTATTACGTAAAAAATATTAATCAGATTTTGGCGTTATGTGCGATATAAGAGTAGAAAATCAAAGAGGGCGCCACATGGAAAGAAAAAATGTAGTTCCCGGCACTTCCTGAAGTTCCCGACTTTTACTCTTTTAGTTGAAACAGCTGAAAAAATTACCCTATGTTCTTCTTCAGACTTTAAATTACCAGTTCTTCAGTGGTTGGCTTATAATAGCGGGCAGAGGGTACGGGTCTTCTCTAAACTTTTCAATACACACAATGGTCTCATCATAGTATTAAAAACTTATGAATACTTCGTAATAAAATATTTTTTAACATAGTTTTATTTTTTCTCGACGGTTGTATAATAGACAAAAACTTGATACAGACAGAATAATCAGCCTTGCTTGACACAATTGCCGGAAAACATCCCACCTCTACTAGGGTAATTCCCACCATAGATACAATAATACAATTGTTGCAAAAGTCACTAAAAATTACTAGTGTCAAAAGTTAAAAATTATGGCACCCAAAATTGACGCTTTTAATTTTATTAACAGTTTAACAAGTAAACGTTAAAATAGTCACTGTGAATAAAACATGGTGGTCAAATTAGCACGATTCGATATTATTAAGAAGTCACGTACAATTTACGTTGTTTAATAAAAAGCCTTGTTAGAAATTAGACAGATCCTTTTATGGTACATCTCCAAATACCATTACACAATAAACTAAACTACATTGACCAACCATCCGCCTAACATTGGGACCTTACTGGACCAGAGTCGCAACCGATAGAGTGCAGTGGAAGCAGTTGGAGGAGGCCTATGTCAAAAGACACACCGAACTGAGGGACATCCTATAAATAAAATATCAGGCAAAATCGACTATTGCCAGTTCGGAAACACGGGCTATTATTATTATTATTATTACATTGACCAACAAAACTTCAGACAGACTGTCAGAAAGTAAATTATAGTTTAAACTAATAGCTTATCTCACCTGAGGTACTTGTGTTGATTTTCCACATCCCGTTTCACCGATCAACACCAAAGTTTGATATTTCTCCAATAAATACAGTATATGATTCCGATACTGGAACACTGGTAGCTTTTGACGTTGCGCATCCATAGGTAAATGATGGTAACGGTTGTATACGAAAGCAGTGGCTGAATCATTGTCTTTGGTTAATGCTGTGTCTATGTTCGGGTTCACAAATGTGTCAATGACACCATCTTTGTTTCTAATAGGGTATAAACTTTCATCTTCACCTGAAAAAGTTAATAGATAAAACAAAATACAGGTAAGACTGGGCTGGGGGTTGAGTCATCTTCGTCTGTGGGTGTACACCTTTAATTGAATCCCCACACGTGGTCCTCGGGTGGTGCAAATCAGGTGACAATCAACTAGTGGTAGGCTTCGGCCATGGTTAGTGACCACCCACCAGACAAAGCCGCACTGCCCAGGGGCCTTGCCGTGTTCCAGTGTGATGTCTGGTGACACCATTCAGAAAGGGTGGGTCGGAATTGTTGCTCCTTTAAGGTTTCTAACCATATGGAGGCTCCATCCACTGCCACCTTCTCACCGATAATCATTCGTAGTCACGAATTAATCGGTATACTAGGCTGGCACGTTCCATCGTAGACTACATCATTGCTTAACATCAGGCAAGTTGTAGTCAAGCGCCAACCTATCGCAGAATAAAAAAAAAGACAGCTGACTGATCACAATGTTTGCTAGTCAAACTCAATCAGTCAGAGTTTAACGGGAACTACCAAATATCTTTGCCAAGTAGAGCTTAAGAGTAACTTTGGAGATTTATGTTCATAGGTTTTAAACAGCTGGTGGTGTGGTCAATAAGATACTTGGTATTCACGCTGCAGGTCATGGGTTCGATTCCCACCCAAGTCAGACATTTGAGTGATGAACATATCTGTTTATCTTGAGCCTGGGTGTAACTATTAACTTATAAGTATGTATTTACAAAAGAAAAGTATTATATGTAGCATATTACGAGTTATCTTGTTTCCATAGTACAAGCTATAATTAGTTTGGGATCAGATGACTGTGTGTTAATGTCCCACTATATTATTATTATTATACATTTACATGAAAATTAGCTAATGCACCAAGACACAGGCAAAGTTGTGCAAACTGCCAAGTTGTGGAATTTGTTGCAGGCATCTATGTTTCCTGATAGCTATAATCTGCCTGTCTTCAAATCACGAGTGAATCGGTATTTACTGGGTAAGCACGTTCCATCGTAGACTACAACATTGCTTCACATCAGGCAAGCTGTGTTCAAGCGCAAGCCTATTATAAAAATTGTAGTACACTGATTTTTATAACAAAATTTGAGTCAATGTAGACAAATTACATATTATACTACTAGTAGTAGTGATTACAGGCATAAAATTGTAGTGGTTGTTTGTTGTTAATCAGATCTCAGACTTTTAATTTGGTCTGAGAATCAGATTTACAATTTAAAACATAACCTATAACTCACCGGGTTTCACAAATTTTGGCCGTTGTCCTTGCATAGTTACTGCCTTTTATAGTAATTAGTAGTTATTATTTCACTACAACTTAAATTATTTATTCAGTACACGTAATATTTAATACAATTAAAATATATTTGTTTGTTTACATCGCCATACACACTGTTTTATTTTTGCAATTGACACACTGACATTGACAACAGGCAGCCTGCCTTGACAAATGACATTCTAATAGTGATGGGCAACGATAAACCTCACGTTATGCCCAGTAGATTTATGCTAATATCTTGGCTGATATTTATGGCAAATTTAAATCCTGCTTGCAAGGCATTCATCAATGACACTTAATGTGATTTTCCCGTTTCTATCTGTCTTATCATTTTATTTGACGTTTAGTTTGTGTAAAAAACTGGGATTTCTTTTATATTTTTTTTGCGGATGACCTAACCTAATTGGCAGGAAGGGCCTTTATTGGTTCACCGGACTTTTTGGTCAGCCGTCCGAGGACGGCCGAACCGATATCTGTGATTTCTCAGGAGGTACCTACTATTTTTATAGGTACTGGCTATATTAACACAAGAGACTTACACCCCTGTATTCATATGCTCATTATAGCTAAAATATTAATTTGATTCGTTTGTCTTTGTCTATCACCTTGATATTTATATTTGTAAGAAAGAGACAAAGTACATTTAAACTAAAGAGCCTTTTAAGATCTTAATAAATATAACCGTAATTCTTCTCAAAATATATATTTAACTATCGGCCCGCCCCAGCTTCGCCCGGGTAGCTTCAGCCCACTCAACAATTTACAAAAAATGTGATAAATAAAGAACTGCTCAACCGATTTTGTGCAAACTTCACATAAACCATCTACTAAATAGTCCGAACAATGCCTAAACATTTGGTTTGAATAGGTAAGCCCGTTTTTGAGTTATAAAATTACAACGAAAAGTGGCATTGATTTTAATATACATGTATGTATAAATTTGATGTGTTAAGTAAAATGCTGTACTAAGAGAGTAGTGATTCAAATCAGTAGCCTACATAAAACTTTTATAAATGTGTTTTATCTGCACTTACAACGGCAAATCATATAATTTGTTAAATCGAGAGTTGTAGGGAAAATTTTAATACAAAAGACATTGATAGAAATATAGTGCTTGCTATTCGCACAGTGTAGCAACAGTAATTTTAGGTAAGCCCGTCTGTTAGATTTTTTTATGTAGGTAACTTGGTATAAATAGCAAAAAATCCCTAAAAAAAATATCAACCTCATTTCAATTGGACCGTGTACTGGAGACATGTCGGCTGTCCCATTTCAAAACCTAGTAAGGGACACTTTTTACAAAAATCGTTTTATTGCGTAATCTAGCTAACCTAGTAAGTCCCTACCAAATACAAAAACACCAGCTGTTTAAAATCACACAAAAACAGAAATATTTAAACATCGAAACCTAGTAAGTGTACCATTCACTCCCTCGTGACCACTTTAAAACCTAGTAAGTCATTTTAACCAATTCAAAACCTAGTAACTCTCTGGACTTGCTAGGTTTTAAAATGGGCGATGCACCTTACTAGGTTTTGGAAATCAAGGCCGAATATACGAACGCAGAGTGGGGATGGGCGGGGGGTTTACAGCAAGTCACAACTCGCCGGCACCTTGCGGTCTCGCTTCAATCGTCGTCGACGCGCGAACGAAGTAACTGTGTTTCAGTAATTTGTTTGTGAATGATCTTAAATCGGTAACGATTAGCTACCTGACAAAAGGACATACTCACATGTCCGCGGATGCCGTTCACGGCAATATAGAATTGAAAATGAAGAGACAAAAAAATGTTTACGATTATCAAGATTTTAAAGATATTGTGATGCAGTCAAGGAAAAACATAAAAGTTGTAGAAGTTACTTCTAGATATGAATGGCCAAAAAAAAAGAGAGCGGCACGTCATAATGACCCGCTTAAAGATTTTAATATAAACTCTCTTGTACAACTGCAATTTAATGCTGGTTCAAGAAATCTTTTTTATAAAACAAAGTACATTTAACTTATTTATTTGAACTTAATTTTTGAAGTTACGTTTGTTTTTTATTTTGACTTGAATTTAAATTTTGTTTTTTTTTTTTAGATTTGATGAACCTTTCCAGGAATTAGACTTTTTAATTAAAAAATTTGATTGTCATACTCTCCCTAAGACAATTGCCAATTCAAGGGGCGTTAAACAGAATAAAAAAGAAGAAATTATTAATAAATTAGTACCCCTGATGCCAGAATCAAGAAAGGCATTTTGGCACAATTTACCTATTAATGACTCGTCAGTCGATTTGACCAATGATGGGCAAATATCTCCAGCTGACTAGAGCTATTCAGCTGATACAGACATTACCGTAACATTTATTTTGTTTCTTTTTTTTTAATTAATAAACGAATTCATTCAATAACTCATTATTTTATTTATATACCCTACAGTTACTAGAATTAAGTCAATGAAATATGCTAAGTTCCATGTCCCATAAACCATTACAAAACCTAGCAAGTGCTCTTACTATGTTATGAAACTAATTGCTACATGAACCTAACTATGTCGTGTCAATTATCAAAGTTAGTAAGGGTTTTAAAATATGTAATTACACATGTATATTTTATTTTGTAGTACTATGTGTTCATCATTTATCATTTTTTACAACCAATATCATGTTTTTTACCTATCATAAATACTTTTCATAGGCTGACCTATTTTACGTTTATGCGCTCTCCTGTAAAATTTAGTTTCAAGTCCTTACTAGGTTTTGAAATGGGGCAGCCGATGTTCCAAGCCATAAGAACAAAATCTTGTAATTTGAGTTTTCAATCAATCATTAAATCGACTTTACATTTTCGGATTTGTACCTACGTATGTGATCTCGTTCGTTCTACTAAGTATGTAATTGTTGTGGGAATCTTTTTGTCGTTAAAATACATTGTAGTTTTTCGACAGTTTAGCATCAATGCAAAATACGGTCCAATTTTGAATATAAATTCAATTTTTAATCCTATTTAATGCAAGTATTGGTTGATTCCTTTCAAGAATAAGTAGCCTAGAATAATGTTAAAAAAACTACATTAATATTTTCAATTTTATTACATCACTGTTATTAAGTCTTGAGCGAAACGCCTACTGGTGTAGTTGGTTCAGTATCTTGCATAACTGTATCTTTCAGTTTTTCCTGAATTCCTATATGGGTTTTACCTACTACAGGCTTTGAAACTACGTTATTATATATTATGCTTGAATAGCCTACATCAGGTTTGGACATATAGTATGTTTTAGCTTCACCTAATAAATCATTTAAATGTTGCATCGCAAATTCTTGATTGCTAGAAGTTATATATGAGCTAATGTCTAAATTATTTTCAATATTTTTTAATCCTTTCAATTCATTCAATTGCAGAAGTTCGGCGGGCGAAATATTATCGGTACTCAATTTGTGTACTAATGCAATTTGGTCGTTCAAATGTAAAGTTTTATGATCTAAAAGTTTTGCTTGAATGAGATCTCCCTTTTGGTGTGTTTGCTTTATTATCTCTTCTCTCGGGTATCCTGACAGGCCTGGAGACATTTCTGTTAGATTGCCTATTGGTATCAACTGCTGTAGTAATTTCGTTGGATTTGATGCTATATACGGATCTTTCGCGAATAATACTTTAAGAGTGGAGATTAAGGCTGGTATCGGAACTCTGTATTTAACATAATACACGGGATTTATAACTACAGGCCTCTGATTCTTTAGTATGTACGTCAATTCGACGGCTCCAGCGTTATTCAGATTTGATAAATTCATCAGATACTGTAATATTAGGTCTTTCTGTGCTCCACCTTTCTTTTTCAATAATTCCAACAGCTCAAGTAAATCACTATATTTAGGTGCAATTATATCATTTGGATCGACTAAATTGTTTTGGTCATCATCAGGCATGTCGTCAGGTTGCCAATCATCAGGAGGCACTGGAGTCGTGGGATATTTCTTTAAAGTATCAATTATATGTATTATCACCTGAGGATTATATTGCGTATGTTGTTCTAAGAGTTCTATTAAAGTTGCAATTTGTGGTTGTTCAATATTATCAGTTACCTCTTGCTTTATCAGTGTAACTAAATGGCTCAAAAGTTTATTATTAAGCAAATGATTTTTATAGAGTTCAAGTATAGTGTTCAAAAACTTTGAATGTAGCAAAATAGACACATTATTTTCAAAAACAGCCATTAGTTCTTTAAATGACATGGGATCATTTTCCATGCTATCTAACAAAAATTCAAGTAGTTCAATACTTTCAGGTTGCACTGATCCATAATCAGGTACTAAGAGCCAGAATATTATCCTCAATTCTCTGTTAGTTAGATTTTTTACTTTAGTTAATAATTTGAAAATTATCTCAATTATTCTAGGATTCTTTCCATGTTTATCTAGCTGCAGTAATCGTGATAAAATTCGAAGTTCATTAGGACGCAATAGTTTTATACCATGTAATATTTCAAAAACATTAAACCGGTCCAGATCTGAGTTGCCTTCAAGGTTGTGTTTTAAAATTAACAATGTTATACTTAATGTCTTCGGATCGAATGCGTTATTTCCGGCGGGATCTAAAATTGATATCAAAACATCAATTATTTTTGGATCCACTGATCCAAACTTATCTGGTTTCAAAAGGAAAGCTAAAAGTTCTAGTTGGTCTTCATCTAAATCTTTCAATTTGATAGCACGCAGTAAGTTTAAAATCAAATCGCCAAGTCTAGGATCCATTGGACCGTTACTAGGAGCCAGAATCAGTAAAAGAGCTTCCAACAATCTATCACTGAATACTTCTGGTTCATTATTTATCAATACTAGCATTATATCATTTAATTTATTAATACTTCCTTTTTTAGAAATTTTTAACAATTGGACTAATATTTCGTATATTTTTGGATGTAGTTTGTGCTGATTCTTTTTTAAAACATATAGAATGTAGTCAATGTTTTGTTTCTTATTGAAATTTCTGTGTAATATAATGTTATTTAGAATGATTATAACAGTGGGGTCGGATGGTTTGGGTGTTGAGTTATCTACCATTGAGTCCGGATTTACATACGGAATCTCTTCAGAAGAATCCGAGTCATCTTGAGTATTTTCTGTAACATAATCTGGGCTATCCGACTTATCAGTTGGACCAAAATTCGGTGACTTTTTATTTTTATACTTTTCTATTAAAAATAGAAGTAAGTCAATGTTCTTAGGCGTTTGTTGTGCGTATAATAATGCATCTTTCAGTAAACGATGGAATGTTGGAATGGTCAAGCATTTTGTAGTTGAAGTAAGCTCTTCTAAACGCTTTAAATATAGAGATACCTGTAAACAATAAGGTTTTATTAGCTAAAAAATAATTGATTTTATAAAAATAATATACCTTAGTACATGTTTTATGGAATTATAAAGAGTGTTTCATTGAAAGTCTGAAACTACAAGACATACTAAAGTCTGTTCTCAGGTACCATTTGAAAGTCCATGTATATCATGTAAGAGGGTGGTACTCACATGAGCAAGTCCTTGGCTATTAGTGTTTACTAATTGTGAATAGTTTTCGATTATTCCTGGCCCCTGTAAAATACAAAATATCAATAGGTACCTGACACCTACCTATGTTTTTCGGTTCTTTTAGGCAATATATTTTTCAGGTTATTTACAGAAGTTTACAAAATAAAACATTTATACATAAATTTTAACAAAACTATATAAGGCGTGATAGAAGTCTGAATCGAGGTACCTAGAAGTCTGTGGAAATACTAATTGCTAACTCTTTGACCCGGGTGTAGGCCAGCCTTCTGGTTACGTGTAAAGTACTGTGAATTTTCTAGTACGTGACAGTATAATTTTGACGTCACGTATCTTCAGTGCCTTCAACAAATTATTAATTAATTATGATAGGAGTAGAGATGGGTAAATTGGAATAAAATTGTAGGTAATTGTAGGTGCGCATAAATTCGGTAAAAAATGCCCCACGGATGGCAATTTCACTTAAACCCCTTTTTAGTGTAGGTTTTCAACGGGTTACAACTCGTAAGATAGTTGATGAGAGAGTTTAAGCCTAAATCTACTCACACTGACCAAGTGCGGCGGATGTCACATGTCCTTGAATGATTAGTTCTTCGAGGACATACAATGTGACATCAGACATGGCGATTTCCTCACGATGTTTCCTTTCACCGATATTGAACAGTGGTGATAAAAACACTCACACAAAGATCTGTGACCTTTATTTCAAAGGCGAGGTCGACACCGCTGTTTTTTTTTGCGGATGACCTAACCCCAATTATCCATTGGTTCACTGGACTTTTTCGGTGAGCCGTCCGAGGACTGTCGAGCCGAAAAACGGGCTTTTATGGGAACTTATTTTGAAATGCTTGGAATTCGCCCATCTCTAGCTTGGAGTTGTGATAACAACGACATCTATAGCTACGTTATTACATCTACTACAAAAGTTGTAATAAGTGTTCCTGTAGATGGCGTTGTTTTAATATTAGCGATTTGACGAAAATTATTGTAAGAAATGGAAATCGTAAACTATTGTTACTAACACACCGTGAAAGTAATTATTGAAAACACACGCATTGATGTTTTAATTTGCTAAAACATGATTTAGACTAATGAAAATGAAAATTTAATAAAGTTTTTGGATGCCTCTACATAAAATAGTCCAATTGCTTTTCCTACCGTGCAATGAAGTGGTAACTACAGAGAAATACTGCTAAAAACTTAGTAGGTTTTTATTTATTTTAAATTTTAGTAGATACCAACTTATACCTATCAGTAACGAAGGGTGGAACTCTCAAAATGGGAAGCCGGAGCAAAAAAAAAACTTACTTCTGTAGAACCAACACCGATCGTTCTCACACTTGATCTTATACACTTGATGCTATACCTACTTATTTTTGTTGCTATTTAAAACTAAAACTTTTATGCGTTACATAATATTTTTAAGTACGTGTGATATTAATCATTTCCTAAAGGGAAGCCGATGGGAATCGGCTTGTATGGACTAATATTTAGTAGAGCGACCTAATTCCATGCATTTCAGCACTTAAATGCTTAGTAACTTTTATAATAAGCCTTCTTGCAAAACGTAGATTTTATCATTATTTTGAATAAAACTAGGTTGTGAAGACAAGTCTCCAAGTCTCCACCTATTCGCCACTTTATCTAAAAAATCTGAGAATATCTAAGAAATATATATTACGCCTGTATTATCCGAAAGTGTGAGCAGAGGTGAATATTTGCCAGCTATATTTAGCAACACACAAGCCTATTGCCATTGACCAGTCACAATTCCGAAGTTCGAGCTTCTACTGGTAAGATTTTCTAAGTATTTTGCTCGACCCGAGAGTCGAGTATTATTAAGCGTTATTTTATTATTTATATCTATGAAATTCATTACAAAATATGAAATTCGCAGGGTTTGCTAATAGCATGGAAGTGTGGATATGTATAGGGTGACTGGTAATAAGTGTAAAATACTCTACTATAGGTACCACGTAGTATTTTCATTGAAATTGAAACATTGAAATAAAAATATTTTATAACGGATGTTATCGCGGTTTATTTTAGATTTTAGATCCCGACGTTTCAAAACGTTTTCAGGCTTCATCGTCACGGGTGGACTGAGGTATTTGACGTCCAAAATTATTTACAATTATTACTGACTACCTGCAAACAGTATGTGAAGTCGCGTTCCGATTTAAGCAAACTGAGCTCACAGTGTCTGTAATTCTGAGTTTATTTTACTTGAGTTTTCGGTTGAGTTAAGCACTGAGTCCCAAACAGGTGGTATAAGCCAACCGTTTAATTCTAGGCACTGTGAGCTCTCACTGCGAGCAGGCATCTCTGTTTCCGGATAGCTTGTCTTCAAGTCACGAGTGAATTGGTATTTACTGGTACCGCTGTTGTTTAAAATAAGCTTACCCAGTCTGTATTGATGGATTTTTACGCGGGTGTTACTGTACTTAATAAGGGACGACACAGGGAATCCTAGTGTGGAGGCTTGTGCACTAAAACATATTGTTGCATTTTGATTCGTAATTTTAAGTATCTTTATCTTTACAATCCACATTAATAGGTAATAGGTACTTAACAATAAGCAAGGTGTGCAAGCCTATATTTTGAATTTAATATAACTAATAATATTCCAGAACATTAACACACACGGTCATCTGGTTCCAAGCCAAGCAGAGCTTGTGTTATGGGAACCAGATTACTGGTATTTGCTATACATATACTAGTTTTCTTTTGTGAATATATACTTATAATAAATATTTACACCCAGATTTGAGACAAACAGACATGTTCATCACACAAATGTCTGTCTTGCGTAGGCCTACGGCGTGCAAAGCAAGTATCTTACAGAGCACGGTACGGGCGCCACGTATAAAAAATAGTGTATTGAATTACTGTAACTCTAAACTATAGATTGAGGAATGAAATAAGTAATTAGAGAACGCTGTGGTCTGAAAGATGTAGTGACAAAGGTTGAAAAAAGCATGCTTAAGTGGTTTGGTCATGTGGAGAGGATGGATGATGACGATTGACGAAAGGTATATAGGAGCACAGTGGAAGTAAGTGGAAAAACTAGAGCGTCCGGCAACGTCCTGAGCCGAGGTTCGTCCACACATGGGGAGCCCTCATGGCAGTTGCCACAGTACTTGATCGGTTCGACCGGCGAAAAGTCCGGTGAACCAATAGAGGCCCTTTCGGCCGATTGGGTTAGGTCATCAGCAAAAAAGAAGTAAGTGGATACGCTGGGAAAGGACACCCTAGGAAGACATTCGTTGAAAAAAGAGACAGATGCATAGCACTCACAAACGCCGTGCATATATGTATGTACGGAAAAATTTAGATTAGTAAAGAAGTATGATCGTAGCAATCGGCGCTCTAATCTCTGCCTACCCCCATAGGGGGTGATTGTATGTATGTATCTACGATTACCTGTTGCTGTACAGGGTCAGTTGGTTCGCGATCCCTGCAATAGCATACTTGACGGTCATTGAAGCACTCCTTAAGCGCACTCCTTTTACTTGGCGACCACTTAAAATAAAAACTATAAAATAATTACCAAGATAAAAATATTTGTTTTTAATTTTGTCAATAAAGAAATTCTGTAAAAACCTATATATTTCTAACATTTTTTACACTTTCATAAAACTGTAAGAAGTCATTTTGAGAATAACGCCTGCAACTTTTTGAGAATTATCTTATCAAGACGTATAAGGCGACGCCGACGTCTTGATTACATGTAGGTAGGTAGTCTTCAAAGGTTACAATATTCTATTCTCAGATTATTCGCGCTATTCTCACGCTCAGAATGACTTGTTTTAGTTTTAACAACAGGCTAGTTATGGTCCAGAGCAAGTCTATAATTTAGTTTTTAAAATATAGTGATAATGATCACAAAATAAGGTTCGCCTTGATTAGATTTCAATAAAGAGAAAAAAAAGTAAAACCAACCTACGTACTTAAACGTATCTGAAAATAGCAAAAAGAACTCCCACTTAAACATAAATTTTAAGATGAAACTAGATTAAACATCTTTCGTCCTTTTCGTTATGACATTTTGTAGGTAATCACAACATTAAGATTTTTAAAAATATTAATTACACGTTAAAATTAATTAGGTTAGACGCCAATAGATGTCGGATCGAGTTTAACTGTCTCCAAAAGATTTAATTTTCATATTTGGACCTTTATGCGAAATTCTCCCGGGTGACGTTTTTCCACATTTTACTTACCAATTTTTTCCCAAAGGCTATAGACAATAATAAGCATAAATTAAACACTACTCTAGCGATAGTCATCGCGACTCGCCCACTGGAATCGAAAAATCATAGCATTCAAATTGAAATCGTTAAATTTATTTACTTGTTAAATAATCCGGCATGAAATCGAATTTTGTAAACGCAATTATAAGTTTATATTATCGGTATGTTAACATTTGACAGGAAAATTAACATACATACATACCAACCTTTATCCCATGGGGATAGGCAGAATGTAGAGCGCCCCTAGCCCTGAGAATCAATCCTATGACGCCACTCAAGAGACATTGTAATCCTAAATCACACAAGCAAAGTTTCTCCGACGATTGTCAAAACAAGTGTCCGACAAGAACACTAGGGACTGCGGTCGCCGGGCATCACACCTCTCCCGGCCGGAAGATCTTCCCATCGTGTGGTAGGAACTTGTATCCCTACCACCCAATCCTCCAGCCTCCACAATCCATCTCCACAGTTCCATATCTTATTAACTTTGACACAGAATCTCCAGGGCCCGTTACACACACCCAAGCCCCCCGGTGTGATATCGGACATCCTTAGTTGTGTAATTCGTTACGTCATTTACCGAACAGCCCGTCCGACAAGGCATCTGGGTAGGCCCCGTCCGAGACGTAAACAGTGCCTCGTTTTTGTCTTTATCACGAGGGAGTCTCTGCTTCTTTTACTCGAGACGGGCATGCAGGGTACGCAGGGCTACCAATTACCAACCAGTAGGCTAATAATTCGAGTAATTAAATAAGTTCAGTTGCAGTTAAGTTTAGATCGAACAGCTCTTTTCATATTCTCGTAATTTTGACAACCGCTGTCAGATACGCTCGCGTCAAGTTCGAGTTACGTGAGCGCTTTAGCGTATGAAATATTTAAATGACAATTACAAGAATACCATGTTGCACTGAGACGTAAACTTAATTGCAACAGCACCGTAACTTGATGGGCGCGTCGAGAAATGTGAATTAGCCTACTGCATTTTGTTGATAGGGCGTCTAGCTGGGCGGACGCAATTGGCACTAAGTTATAGATATTAGGCCAGTTAGATGATGATTTCGTAGAAAATGTAGATGGCATGTTCAAAGCCGTCATGTCTGGATTTCAAGGCCTTCACGTGCCTACCTACGCCACATACCTACATATAAAAATAATCGCGAAAGTGTTATTGCTTATCACACTCTTGGCTTATTTTCCATGCTTAGAACACTCGAACAAGTCTGCTATGGCAAAACAAATACCTTATCAAAATCATTAGTTTGACACCCAGATAAATGTTAGGTATCTACTTAAGTAACGGTCCCGGTTATGTTACATGTGGTTTCCGTAACCCCCTGGCACAAATGCGCCACGGAACACCCGGGAGATTTTTGTGGGTACCCTTTGGGAGTCTCACATACCCCTTGCCCTGAGCACACACGAAGCGAAGGCATCCATAAACGAAAAAAAGAAAATATTAAAGGTAAAAAAAAAGTTACTTAAGTAATAGACCACATACACCTTTGGCGCTCTGCCTACCCAAACGTGGTTACATTCATTTAGACATACAGAAATCATATAAATTTTTATACCCCCTTGGCAAATCCGGAAAAAAGTAATAGACCAAGCTAGATTTCTCATCATTACATACCTACACTCTTACCTGCTCTATCTACCCCGTGAGAAATAAAGCCTGGTTTTACATTTATTTAAAAGTACCATTACCATTACCCAAATTTTACGTGTATATCTCTGTTGTTGTAGATATAATTTAATGATTTAAAAAAATATATTAACCCTGACACATTTTTTTTTGTTAAGAATGATCTCTATCACTTTAGCTTTCTAACAAAATAAAAACGCTTTAAAATCGGCCCATCCGCGTTACATGGCAACAAACCTGTACACAGATACACAAAATACAGATACACAGATACACGTCTCAACCTTATAACACCCCTCTTTTTGTCGGTGTTAAAATCCATTACAGTCACGGACATAACCACTCTATTTCTCAAATTCAATTTTGATATATCTTATACTCATGATAACTTTTGAATGGTATGTCCGATATAAATAATTCAAAAATTAATTTACAGGTACTGATAAACCCTTGAATATTAAGTGATTTATTTAAATAAGGATTAATACCAAGGTACGAATAATTGAGTCTTATTTGTACCGGCGTTACAATTGCCTATTATAAGATGAAAAATATGTTATTGTGACGTAACTAAAATATTTAGATGTATGGTACTTTTGAAAGTGCTATCGGCTATTTTTGAAAGTCAACTATCGATAACTAAACTGTCGCTATTGCAACAACGTACGCTTATCTCCAGTGAACAAAGATGGCCTTATTTCACTTCACTTCAACCCTTTTCTGTGTCCGCACGGGTCTTCTCTCGATTACTTACAAGTTGAGAGTTTAGGCCTTAATACACACGCTGGCCAAGTGCGGGTTAATGGATGTCATAATTCCTAGAATAATTAGTTCTTAGCATGATGATACAATTTAAACAAAGATGTGTGCACCACTGCAAGATAGTAATGATGATGATTTAAATAAAAGAAACCTTTTTTTTAAATTTTTATTCTGTAACCAATTAATAAAAAAAACTCATTATTATATTATGAAAGTTTTAATTATTTTTCACCGTTTAGCAATGGTGTAATAATTTGGAGGGCTTGTTCATAAATTCCTTTATTAATTGTACATACAGTAGGTTGTTCTTTTAATTGCAAATTAATGTGACTTAACACATTAGATATAGTTTTATCAGAATAGCGTTTTGTTTTCAAATAGCTTTCTATTGTTGCTAACGATTTTTTTGTAGCACTTTGCCTTAGTTGGTTAATTATTGACTCAGGAATAGCATTTTCAATATAATTTTTAAGTGTAACAATTATGAACTGTGCATCTTGAGCTGCATTTGTATTTGTTACTGTTGCATCTTCATTCGTTATGTTTTTATTTACAATGGGGTATTTTGAAGGCACAAGTTTTAAAATGTTTTCAGGAAACAGCAAAGATTGCAGTTTTAACATCATGCCATCATTTTCTAACAATTTTTCATTGAAATTGTTATTTTGTACCTGTGTCAACATTGTTGGGATCCAATCCATTTGAAGCAAGATTTTAGCGTATTTTTGTAATTCACTTTTTGGATCATTTATAATTTTTATAAACCAATTTTCGCCTCCATTTGATTGTTCAGCTGTATTTAGTAGTATTGTAATAATGTATTGTATTTTTTGTTTTAAATTTGAAGGTAAGTTATTATTATAATTCAGGTCTGTTAATTGTAACAATTTCTTAAGATTACTTATTTTAAAGATGTCGTACTTTTGCACTTCACTAGGTGTGACTGTAACTTGTTCGACATGTTCAGTAACAGATTTTATAGTTATTCTTGGGACCGCCCATGCACTTAAATTCGTTGCAGCCTCTGAATTTATAAGAGCATCAAAATCGTTGTTGTTTTCATACAATTTAGTTAATGCTGGTAAAAACCACTTTGCTTCAAATGTTTTTCGTATATATTCACCTAAAGGATCAGTTGGATTGTTGATAATTTCTTTGTACCAATTAACATTGCCTTTAGATTTAGATGCCGGTATCAAAAATACTGTTATAATCTTTTCAAGATTCAGTAGCGCTTTATCGTTTGGTAAAATATTTTCCTTTACTTTCAGTTTCTTTAAGATAGCCAACAAATTATCTGGAGATAGTAAAATTTGTGATCTTAGTATATCAGGACTAACAGTATTAGTTGTTACTATAACTTGTGGTAACTGCCACGATCTGACAATTCCGTCAAAAGGAGGCTTTTCAATTACATTTACGTCGAAGTTATTATTATTTAATCCAAACATTATTATGTGCAGTCTTTCTTCCAGAAGCAGTTTCTTTGCGTATTCATCTATTTCGTTTTGAGGATTCTCTATCACTCCCTTAAACCAGTCGTTACTGGGTTTAGCTGCGGCTGTATTCAGTAAATAACGTACTACACTTTCAAATTTTTGTAGTAAAGGAGTTTTATTTTGAATTAGGTCTAAATTATCCACAATTCTTAATAGGTTACCGATATTAAACAAAGTCATGGTTCCTGGGAGATTATTGTCTTCAAGTTTTATAAACTTACGTAATTGTACTAGTGCTAGACGTAACGTTTCATTATCTTGTTCATTAGATTCGTGTGTCATATTTTTAATTGTTAGATCTGGTCCTTCAGTATGTGTTTCGATAATTATGGTATTATCTGCAAATTGTGAAGGATTTATAAATTCAGTTGAAGTTTCAATATAGAAAGTAGTTGTCTCTTTCACTTTACTATTACCGTCTTGGGAGATATTTACTTTTGGACCTATATCAATAACATAAAAAGGAGGTTCTGAATTTTCATTATGCGTTGTGTTTGTGATAATCTGTATGTTCCATTCTTTTTCTTCGTTTGTTGGTGTATCTATTTGAATGTTTGTATCATCGCCAATAGGTATTACTTTATTAGTGTCGTCACTATAGATATCATTATTTGATGATATTACTTTAATTACTTCGGCTGGAAACTCAATCAACATCACGACATCAACGATTTTACGCTTTTCAAACACCGTTGATACAGATTCGTATCCAGAGTCAAACAAAATTTCATACAGCCATTCTTTCTCAAGTAAATTCTTGATGTAGACTTCCAAAGAGTTTCTAGGATTTCTGATTATTTCTCTGTACCATTGGTCCTCATTAGTAGAAGTTCTTGCTGCGAATAAAAGTATTGTAATTATACTTTTTAACTTCTGTATTAGAGTTTTACGAGTTATAGTCATTGTATATCTTTCATTGTTTTCTTCGCGTTGTATATTTCTAAGCATTCCTATTAAGTTCTGAACGGTTAAAAAGCGTAACTTTGTTTTAACATTTGGTAGTTGCAAAACATGGTCTTTTAACTCTGCAGGATTGACTTTATCGCGCTGCCGGTCCAATTTTATCATATTAACAAGATTTTTGGGTTCAACCCAACGCTCTAAAACCGTATAGGCAGAAGATGGTATCTGTAATACACTTAAATCATACTGATTTTGATACAGCTTCGTAAATATTTCTATTAGCCACGTCTGATGCAGTAAATTAAGAACGTACTCCTCTAATGGGGTGTTAGAAAAATTCATTTCGAACCATTTGTCACCGAATGCCGATTTCTTTGCGAAGTACAACAGCAAATTGAGGATCTTATTTAAATTTTCCGTTTTTGTATTTGCTTTACCCATTGCGTGTTGTTTTCTTACTGCTTTTAACATTTTGATAAGGTTCTCTTTGGAAAATAACTGTCGGTTAACCAGTGATGGATTTGGCTTAAATTTAGGAAAAAAAATGCCATCTATGTTATTCTTCAATTTTGGAATAAAAAAGCCATCTGTTAAAAATTTCCTGGATTGCGCACCATACCCATCGATGTCGTTTACATCCTTGATATTTTCTACTTTGTCATTTAGTTGTGGTTGTACGACTATTTTATATTCAAGATCACTACTTCTTTTAGCTTTGCAAGGGAGAACACAGCCTTGAGAATCTACATCATCACCAATAATTGATCTATATACTAATTTGTCAAATAAAACATGGTCATTATACGGAATTGATGGTATAACATTTAAAATATCATCTAAAATGTGATCTAGCTCATAATTCTGTTCAATTTTTGTTGATAGGTACGTAAAAATGTTCAATATTGTCAAAACGTCTTTTAATTTTGCTACGGCCTTTATATCTCTGAAATGGTCGAATAATCGCCAAAATTCGTTGATATTTTTTTCGGCCAGTTCACATATACTATCTTCCACGTTTTCATTTAAATATTGTTGGTGATTATATTTGCCGACATTATTATAAGCATTATTATTTAGCCCAGGAATTTGATTTTGGTAAATAAACCCGTTGTATGGGTCGAAAGTTGGATAACCCTCAATAAACGCTCCAAGTGTCTGAAAAATAAAGAAATTATTAGTAATTTTCAAAGTACAGTTTTATGTGTTGTGGGAAACTTTATCATTAACTTATTTAGGGACAAGTGGGGTAGGAAGGTATAGTGAAACAGAGATAACTTACTTACTGACTTACTTAACTCAAATTACAGCAAAATTGGCGAGTTCTGTTTTGGGCACGCCAGTAGTGTGGTCGGTAAGATACTTGCTTTTCACGGCAGGTCATGGGTTCGATTCCCACCTAAGATAGACATTTGTGTGATGACCATGTCTGTTTGTCCTGAGTCTGGGTGTAATTATCTATATTTAAGTATTATTTCATAGAAAAGTATTATATGTAGTATATTACCAGTTATCTGGTTTCCATAGTACAAGCTCTGCTTAGTATGGGAATCATATGGCCATGTGTGTTAATGTCCCACTATATACTATTATTATTAGTCTCATCCAAACTAAAAGTCTACTCCAAACTATATATAACTAGTCTCATAGTAAATCAAATGAAAACGTCAAATTATCTATCTTTTTCTTCTAAATATATAAAAGAAGAAACTGACTGACTGACATATCAACGCAGAGCCCAAACCGCTGGGTCTGGAGACTCCAAATTTGGCACATAGGTTCCTTATGGGGTCTAGGAGTGCACTAAGCAAGGTCGGTGGCGTGGTCGGTAAGATACTTGCTTTTCACGACGCAGGTCGTGGGTTCGATTCCCACCCGAGACAAACATTAATGATGAACATTTGTGTTTGTGTCGAGTCTGGGTGTAAATATCTATTATAAGTATATATTTACAAAAGAAAAGTATTATATGTATAGTATTACCAGTTATCTGGTTTCCATAACACAAGTTCTGCTTAGCTTGGGACCAGATGACCGTGTGTGTTAACGTCTCAGAATATTTATTTATTTTTAAAAACTCACCTTTTAAAGGGGTGAAACGGGGTTCCAAAGTTTGTAGTGAGAAACAAGATTAGATCAATTTCGCGGGCGAAGCCGCAGGCGGAAGCTAGTTCTATATAAAACTAATAATAATTTAAATATTTTTACTTACCCTGACATCATAAGCAGACAAATATAAAATAAACAAAATTAACATTTTAAAATAACATTCCCATGAACCACGGCACAAAGTAATAATACATTTCAAATCTGTTTCTTATATTCACGGTTTATAAAGTGTGAAATATAAAATTAGTTTAAATTGGCTTGAAATACAAATGTACAGAAACTTAGATTATAACTAGATTCTTGTCCTAGATTCGCATGGGTGCATATCGACGCGTTAGACTAAAAACTATGTACCTAAGTATACCTAAACGAAGTAACTTTTCAACAACAACCGAACGGAAGAAACCACTGCGTGCTTAGGAATTTTTGTACACTTTTCACTTTGTATACATTTCTAGTATAAGCTGGTCTCGATTGTATAGGATTTCCGTACAACGAGAGATCAGCTTATACTGGATATGTATAGCTCGATGTGTTACTGTGTGTACGACGTCTTTTGTATTTTTTTTATTTAATAGAAATTTACAGGCCATCAAACCTAAGAGGTACCGTTTGACGTTTCACTGTTTTCTATTAAATTAGCTTTAAAGAGGCGTAATTCACACTATTTTTATTAGCTTTCCTGTAAAATCATTGAATTATGAAGCTATTTTTATTTTAACATAACATAAACAATTTCCATACAAAAAATAAAATTATAAATGTACTACGTTTAGAACTGTCAAACGGTACTTCCTAGATTTGATGGACTTTAACTCAGTCTCAGCCAGAATTGTTCGATACTAAGATTGCTGTTTCTTCCTCGAGACAAAATAAAGTCTGGCATAGATTATAGTCAGTTGTAGCACATAAGCTACTTTTTATTCAATTACCACGCGGGTAAAGACGCAAACGGAGGCTAGTATATATCCCTACTAATATTATAAATGCGAAACTAACTCTGTCCGTCTGTCTGTTACGCTTTCCCGTTTAAACTACTGAACCGATTTGGATGAAATTGGGTATGGAGGTAGTTTGAGACCCGAGAAAGGACATAGGATAGTTTTTATCCGACTGCGCAAAAAGAAGGTAATGTTTTGGCGCGATAACCGACATACACGCGGGCGAAGCCGCTGTCGGAAAGCTAGTTACCTATATATCAACAAAAATTGAACATTTTTATAGTTTAAAGTTTTGTTGAGTTTAAGGCCGCTCGCCCACTGCGAGTTTTTGTAGCGAAACAGTCGCGCGATTACGAAACGCGTGACAGTATCGCTATAAACGCGCGTTTATCGCAATTGGAGCGCGCTACTGACGCGCTAGAGCATCGCAACTGTATCCATGGAAACGCGCGTTCGTGACGAATTGGAGAGAACGGAGGGAGATTGCCGTGTGAGTGGAGAACAAGGCATCTGTGTCATATCATCAATTATGAGTCTATGTACATCTAGATTAAGGGCCCATTTTTTTAACCCTTGCGAAACGAAATAAAACTTATAGGGAAATTAGGTAAAAATAGTAAGAACCTAAAGCAATAAAATAAATAAAATAAAAAATAAATATTCTGGGACATTAACACACACGGTCATCTGGTCCTAAGCTAAGCAGAGCTTGTGTTATGGAAACCAGATAACTGGTATATACTATACATATAATACTTTTCTTTTGTAAATATATACTTATAATAGATATTTACACCCAGACTCGACACAAACACAAATGTTCATCACTAATGTTTGTCTCGGGTGGGAATCGAACCCACGACCTGCGGCGTGAAAAGCAAGCATCTTACCGACCACGCCACCGGCCCGTCAAAAAAAGCAATGGGCCATAAATTTCTTAAACATCGCGACAGAAGCGTAACGTTATCGGGTTTGCATCGCGTCTGAACCGTGGGTGGGGGCTAACTGCTAGCGACAGCATTGCGACCGTATCGATGCGAAATAGTCGCCATGAGCGAGGGCCCTTTAAGTGTGTCAATAATATCTAACTAGTTTAATAACATTGTAATTTTAACTATATCAAAAATGCATGATTTAATATTAATATTATTTGGAACGAAATATACCGCATAATATGGAAACAATTGATTTATTTAATTGGTTCGACTGTATTTTCCACATTAAATTCATTGTTAGACCTAAGGACTCCCACTAACGAAACACCTTTTCCACTAATAGCTCGAGATACACTTTTGTAATAATCCGGCATCACTATTAGGTCCGTCAAACACAACCCAGTAACGCATAGCTGCTACACAACATTTGACAACATACACAAAAGTGGCAGTTATCAGTTGCCTGATGATGGCTCAAGACAACCACTGTAGAGACATTCATTGCACTGTTGTTTAAACTATAGTAAAAATTACTTAACCGATTGCAGTTACATTGTGATAGATCGAGGCCACAGAATAATATCAAACCTATGAAAGGCTTAGATGATCTGCTTAAGACTCAGCAAACACAGCTGGTCTCGTGGAGTATCGAGGAATATACAATGACAAAGATTTATATTGTATGTTGACTTAAATGCGCTGCACTGCGCTTGTAGTGGTGTCCGCTGGGCCTAATGACACAACACACTGTGGGCACTGTGGCTGACAACAGTTGAAATAATTTAGATTGTCACTATAGGCCGACCGTTTAACTCGCGTATCACCATCTCAGGTACAAAGTCATAAAACATTAATTAAATCTCATAAAGAACTATTTAACCACAGATAAAAGTAATGTAAGACTATTCGTCACTAATATCCATATCGCTTGAATCATCATCACTGTCTGTGCAGCTAGATTAGTAACAATTAGTAATTAAATGAGGAGTAGTCGGATTTATACACTTTGGGAATCTGGAACGGCTTTACCTACCACAAACTATTTCAATGTACCCTACAATAGTGAGAAAGTACGTAAATAGTACTCTATGGTTTCAGGCGCGCCACCCCCTGACAGCTATCAAGTAGTGACATGAGAGTGACAATACTCTAGCGGGGGTGAAGAAGGGAGAGAGAGGGGCGTAACTGTCACTTTTTAGCTTTGCATTGACATATCGTACGGTCGTTTTTTTTTCTAAAGCTTTACCAGGCGTGGTCAGAATCTTGGCGATAGGCGATACGCGAGTCTATAGCAAGCGACCACAATCTAAGAGCCACCGGTGGCTTACGACAGGCGAAGTCTAGTTTCTCGAACCGTACGATAGCTGTCAGGTTCTGGTCGACTATCAAGAGCATATTGGTTTATGGTCGGTATTGGTAGGGGGTCCATAAATTACGTGAGGTATTTTTAAGAATTTTTCAGCCTCCCTTTCCCTCTTGGTGAGATATCGTAAGATTTTCCTCAACTCCCTCTCCCCTTCCGAGATTCTTCAAAACTTCTATCTGGGAAGTAGAAATCTACTAAATCAGGTCACGCACTGTCTATACAGCTAAACAATCGAGCGCTACTTCGCTGCTGTTCGAAGTTCGGACAAATACAACTATTGTCTCAGTCAGATTTGTCCAAATTTTATTCTAGAAATTATTTTTCTCGCAATTTTACACCGTTATCTGCGAGAAAAATATTTACGTGATATTTGTTTGATCCCCTTCCCCTCTCACGTAATTAATGGACGCCCCCTAGCCCTCATGACTATAGGCCGACCGTTTCACTCGTGTAT
Source organism: Meganola albula (assembly GCA_936450015.1). NCBI lineage: Eukaryota > Metazoa > Arthropoda > Insecta > Lepidoptera > Nolidae > Meganola > Meganola albula. Next base: position 796,014 of record OW388168.1, read on the forward strand.
CGCCATCTGAGGTCATAGAATATTAATTAAATCTCCTATAGAACTATTAACCACAGATAAAAGTAATGTAAGACTATTCGTCACTAATATCCATATCGCTTGAATCATCATCATTGTCTGTGTAGCTTGAGGAGTCAGAATCTTGGCGATAGGTGATACGCGAGTTAAACGGTCGGCCTATATCTTAGCGATTATTGTTACAGGATCCTATTAGTTTGTAGTCAGTAGCTCGTTTGTAAGAGTCCTAAGTTTTACTGAATGGACGATGCGTGATGCGTGTTAGACTTTTTATTTATCTATTATAAATAATCTATGCTTAAAATATAATAATTGTTTAATTACTTACGCCTGTAATATCCAAGAGTAAGCAGATTGTATTTTTGTACTTAGAATGTATTAGCAGCTGTCTTATTAAGCCAAGCGGCTAAATAACCGCGAGGTATCGGGTCAAGCAATCTTAGTAGCAGCTCGAAGTTTGGAATTGTGCTCGATGAACGGCAATAGGCTCGGTCCCTATTACTTATATGACCTAAACATAGCCGACAATATGTAGGTGATATTCACCTCTGCCTACCTTTGCGTAATACAGGCGCAAGCGCAACAAAGGTTACATTCATTAAAAAAAAACATTAAATCAATTCTATAACATTTATATAATTATATTTATATCATAATTGATTCGATACAAATTAATTAAATACATTAACAAATAAAATACAAAAAATATGCTTATATTTATCACATATCCAATAGGACTTTAGACTTTGCCCAATTATTGCTTAAAGTTGCTCAAATTTGCCCAAAGGACAATGAACATTTTTGACCTGTCAAGTAAACGCCAAGAATTTTGCATCTTCTTAGAATGTTCTAATCAAAAATTCTTTTTTTGGCTATGTTGAGAAACGAACTTTGCCCACCTTATTATATTTTAATTATGACCTTTACAGAAATAATCCTGCTATTTGGCCAGTGTCAATTATAAAAGCATACAGGCTTTTATCGACGTCATAGGACGCCATCATTATTTTGTTTCTAACCCCCGTATTCATAAACGTATTTCAAGCTCATTATAGCTAAAATAGGTTTATAACTCGTTTGTCTTTGTCTGTCATCTTGAAATTTATACAAGTAAGAAAGAGACAAAACACATTTTAACTATAGAGACTAATAAGATTTTTATAAATATAATAAGAATATACTAAATCGTAGTTGATTTTGATAATATCTCATAAAAGCTCAGTACTCATATACAGAAAAGTATTAAAATTTTTATTTTACACAGTTCGAGGCGGGCTTTTTTAGACGAAGATTTAATATGATTGTAAACAATTAAATATTTTTGACAGGTTAACTTATGTACGTAGGGGAACAATCATTGTCCTTTGGAAAAGGTGGAATTTTCTAAATATCATCCCATTTCGAGGCTTTGCCAAGCAATATTACAATCTAATGATATAGTTTAGTGTTATAATTTTAGGATTCTTATTGGTAAAACCATAGACCCATAATATCAAAGAGCAACGGAACGAATCATTCATTCATTTCACTTTGTTTAAGCTTTTTTTTTTGTTCTGAAATAGACTTGCGCTCATTTGCCATATACCTACTTCATCTAACACATCCCTCTAAAATACGAGATGCCTCATTTTGTGTATACTGCTTATTTTGAGGACCACCTCAATTGAGGTGGTACATTGTCCTACCTCATTTTCCAAAATGAGTTCCTCATACAAACTCATCATTTTGGTTTGTCCTACCCATCACTAGTTAGTATGGCACACTTGCGAACATATTCCTTTCGAATGTACCGATATGTCATTCAAGAACAGGTTTCATTGGCCTTAAATATGTTTTCTCCTTATGTTTAGTTGAATTGCCATACAGGTAAACTTTTTAACTAGTGTGAAAATTCTTTTTAACGATTCTGTATGAGTAATAGAACACATTTCCACTATATGTTCAATAGGTTTTTTTTACTGAACGACCTATTCGTAATAATATCGATGAAAGCGCGCGGCGTACAATTAGCGATCAGTGACCCGCGTAAATAGCTAGCGAGCGCTCAGCTGATAGTACAATTATTTTCAAAAGTAAACATCTTTAAATATAATACAAAAATACGTGCCTATTAGAATTTAGTTTTCTTTTCTCAAACTTTACGTACTTGTTAATAAGTTTTCCTGTATAAATTTCCACTCACGCGCACTCTTTGTCTTTAATATCCTAGATCTATGGATTCAGCTGTTGGAGTCTTATAACTAATCAAGGACATCAAATCTACCATCTATTAAGGCCAGTGTGTGTGGATGAAAGCGTAAAGTCCCGTACTACAGTTCATCAAATCTAAGAAGTACCGTTTGACAGTTCTAAATGTAGTACATTTAGAATTTTATTTTTTGTATGAAAATTGTTTATGTTATGTTAAAATGAAAATAGCTTCATAATTCAATTATTTTACAGGAAAGCTAATAAAAATAGTGTGAATTACGCCTCTATTAAGCAAATTTAATAGAAAACAGTAAAACGTCAAAAGGTACTTCTTAGATTTGATGGACTGTAATAGCGACACATTATGTACCAACAAGAACCCATACATACACTGGAGGACAAGAAAATCGATCCCTAATCAAATTAAAGAGAGGTAAGCTACATCGATGGTCTTCGGGCAGCTGCATACAAAATACACGCAGTGTATTAACTGTTAATTATGTTGCTGAGTGTAAGTTATGCCTCTGGTGTTCCAAACGTCCATAGACAACGAGCTACTTGAATAAAAAAAGTTGCTCTCATAAGAGTTTTTTTGGGAAAGTTGTTTGCATTCATTAACACTACCACATGGTAAAGTATTTAACACTAGATACCAGTCACCCTATAAGCCTACTAGAACACCTCATAACCAGCTACTTTAAGTACAGTTGCATTATTTATTCAAACGGCATTATGTAAAAAATTACCTCAAATTTCAAGACGGCTCGATTTTCTTGGCCTTCATTGTATAACAATATACTAAAATATCAACTAGACTACATTGCTAGTAAATATCTCGATCCAATAACCATCAGGGTCTTGTATAAAAGCCAGACCCTTCATCTTGCCATCATTGGGACGTTTAATGAACTTCACACCTTGCTGCTCAAACCTGGAATAGTAAGAACAATATTTTAACATTACATAACAACACCATGCAACTCATGACGGCGCGTAACTTTGCCCTAAATTTTATATTTCCTAAAAGTTTTTTTTACTATTGATAATAAGGGTACGGTCGCCCTCTAGCCGCCGTATCTACTGTGCGGTCACTGACCCACACAGACCGCTAATGTTGCGCCGCTCGCTTTCATAATCTTATTACGAATACATACCTACAATCACGCCTTTTCCCATGGGGGTAGGCAGAGACTATAGAGCGTCACCAGCTACGATCTAAACATACTTCCTTAGCCTCACTAATGTTCATACATCTGGTCATACATGCACACAGTTGTGAGTGCTACGCACCTGTCCCTTTTGAAGGGCATCACCGATGAGATCAGCATTCTCCTAGAGCGTCTTCTCCCAGCGTTTCGTCTATTATTCTTCCTCTCTACACGACTAAACCAGCTGAGCATTCCACCTTTGTCACTACATCTTCTTTCACACCACAGCCTTCTCTAATTACTTCATTCCTCAATCTATCTAATTACTAATGTCGATGGCCTTGATGTTTATTACAGACGATTTAAGGAGGTATCCGGCGATTAGGACCACAATAAACTCGGACCGCGGTCCCAGTTGCTATCTATTTGTTTTTAATATTTTGCTTCCGGCGACTGAGACCATAAATAAATGATTACAAAAATTTATTGTTCAAGCCAAAAATAGTACAGTCAAGCAAAAAAATTTTCAAAGTAAAAATTAATGAAAATACTCTGACCAAAAATATCATTTAATCATATGTAATTATATAAAAACACCCTTGGATAACCTTTCACTTAATTTAAATAAAATTAAAGAAAATTAAAAGAAAAAACAAATTTAAAGAAGCAAAATATTAAAAATAAATAAATCCGACAACTGGGACCGCGGTCCGAGTTTATTGCGGTCCTAGTCGCCGGATACCTCGATTTAAGCAGTGTCCTGTGAGGGAAACCTTTTCTGATGATTGAATAGACCAATCCGAGACCGGCACGATTGTCCACACCGAGAACAAGTGTGTGTTACGACTGGTGGAAGAATGACAAATAAAAAAAAAATGAAAAAAAAAACAACCAAATGTCAAATTAGCCGTGAAAAGAGACAAGCGACACGCTAATTACGAACGTCCATAATAAAGATTAATGGAGACGTTCAAAAAATGTATAGAGCCTGGGATTAAAATAATTGTAAATTTGAACAGCAATCTGAGTTACATAGGTTAATAGAGCATAATTAATTAAATTTTTTGGTGTATTTAAAATAATTTTACACCCCCCCCGTTTTTAAAAAAAATGAAATTGAAAATAAGAATCCTAAATGCAATATTATGATTATTGCAATTGGCAACCCCATGGTCAAATGACAATTGAGCAACCTAAAAAATCAAAATTATTTCGACGCTGTCAATCAAACTGATCAATGACAATGACATCATGACGTTTCCCGTAATCATATTTTTTTCCACGCGTTTTGTTATTACACTAATAATATAACAAATATTTTTCGTCATAATTACATTAAGCTGCAGCTAGAATAATATTACAAGAGATAGGTACTGTAACAGAATGCAATTATTGACGTGATTGCAATATTTATACTGCTTAGGAAACGGATAATTAAAGGTAATGTGCGTTTTGTTTTTCTATTACATTTTTTTGATTTTTACAAAAATGGTTGCTCCTAAAATTCGTGTTTAGTTAAATTCTAACAGCTTATTAAATCAGCTTTCCAATGAGGTATATCACATTGGTGTTCAAAATTCTAGCCCACTTTTGACCTCTCCTTTAAAAAAAAAATACCACATGACAAAAAATTGATATAGGTACTTGTTAAAAAAGTTTCCATGTTTATTCAGAAAATTACCTTGCACAAGCCTCTTCAACATTAGGTACCAAGATACCAATATGCCCAAATCCTCTAGGGTCCGAGTTACCATTGTGGTAACTTGAGTCATCACTCTCCGTTCCCCAATTACTGGAAAATTAGAATAATTATTTTAATGCATCCGACGAATTAAAATTCGCCTCTTCCTTTATTGAAGGTGGTTAATAAAACAAAGTCTCTTGTCTCTGCTATCTGTGTATACGTTCAGGATGATTGCAAAATTAACTGACCGGTGTTTATTGTCAGCAAAACTATTGCTGTTTCATCATTTCTTTAGGCTTCTTCCCATTTCTCTTGTTGTCGGTTCTCAGCCTAACTCAATACGGCCAGAATTGAACGAGCGACTGCCATCGAAACCCGTAGGAAGCCATTAGCCGAGACTGTTACTTGACTCTAACATAAATTACAGCTTTAAAGCTTAATATTTCAAAAATGGAACCCTAAGTCTGGATCAGGAAGTGTTCTTAACACACTCGTAATATTTTTTAAAAATCTATCTAAGAATATTATGTCACATGATGGGATGAACAAAAATGATTTTTTCTCAACTCTGTTTTACATGTGTGTAGACACGATTTTTCTGTCGGCACTCTTAGCTCTGTAATATCTAGTCTCAAACTTAACCCGCGGACAGACAGACAGACAAACATGACAAAATTATAATACTTTCTTGTTTACTTTAGACTAAACCCTAAAAAGCCAAACTTTCTTAGTAGGTACTTACTAAGTCAATTCCAAAGTAGCTTTCCTAGTCATAGCCCAAGCAGTTCTTGTAGCCTCATCTGAAGGTATTTCAGCAGCATTCTCATATCCCATAAAGAATAACGAGAACTTCATAGCAGGAAAGTGCAATTGCTTGAGCAAAGTCATGCCGAGGACTCCAGTGTAGAATGGTATTGATTTACGAGGGTCTTTGATGCGATACATGGTTTGTTGAAACATGAAGTCCTGGAAATAAAATAAAATAATTTTAAAACGATATTACATACAGCAGCAGCCTATGGATGAATTACACTCAACGAGCATACAGGGCCCTACGCACTCAAAATAAAAATGCCTTCAGGGCGCTGTTAGGGCTGCCCTGCTACTGCAGCTCTTCAGGGATGTTAGCCTCGGCTGACGTTGATAGCTTATCAGGTATCATCAGAAGACGTATCTAAGACGCATCCTTGTTGCAACAGGTGCGCGGCACCTGCAACGGTCTCCTGAACACAGTTGCGGGATTATTCGGCACTGGACCCACGTCTATCTAATTACACGGTTGTAATTTATAAACTTATATTACGTATTTGATATGCTGTAGGTAGGTAGGTACTACTAATACTAACATAGTTTGTAGGATTGTATAATGCGTTAATGAATGAAGCTTCTGTGTTCTCACATAGCTGACATATCCAATTTTAGCCAAAAAAATTCTGTGACAAATGCTAAATATAAGGACACCACCTATACATAATTATAATTATAAATTATGTTGGAAGGCAGTTTAACATTTCGATGGTCTCTTTTATTAAAAGATTGCTCCTTCAATGATTTTCAAAGTCAGACACTTTTGTGTGGATATCATGCCTCCAATCTGCAGGTTTGGTAGCTTGCACTTCCTAAGTAGAAGGTTCAATCCCACACCGTTTCATATGCCTTTACAGCACATCTTAACACCTCAGATACTTCAGACGCTTGGCAAATTAAGAACTTGGTCTTATTCATAAAAATCTTATAAGACTCTAGTTAAAATTGACTTTGTCTCTTTCTTACTAGTATAAATGTTGAGATGACCGACAAAGACAAACGAATTACGAACCTATTTCAGCTATAATGAGCTTATAAGACGTTTATGAAGACAGGGGTTAGACTACAAGAAGTTAGCTCACTACCAGATGAATCATATAGATCATATAGTTTTCTATAAAAGCTTTCTAAAAATACTATGATATTATATCTCATAGGTGGCAACTTTGTTATAATTACCCTGAGAGTTAACTCGTAAGGCACTCAAGATGTTAATGTTAATTCAAAAACCATCAAAAACCCATTCCAGATTAAAGTATGCGATATGTGTGCTAACAATTCTATAATGCTTAATTTGTCTTTTAATGATAATGCTGAATGTTTATGCGGCTGCACCATGATGTTAGAAAATAAATTGACCACCCGAGTCCAGATAATGCTTTACTGTAATTACATGTTAATAAGTTTTAACTTTATGAAGATATTTATTATTATTAGAAACAGATATACAAGAACAGGTGTTTACAAAGTAGGTGTATTGTTATAACTCATTCGAGTTTTAAACATACACCGGAGTCGTCACTATGAGTAAACTACATAAATTCGAGCGTATAGTGAGACGTATTGTTAGGCAATCAGTAATAAATTACATAATCATGAATTAAGTAGATAATTTTGTTACTGTGATTATTGATAAGTAAGTCATTTCCTTGACCCAATGGTTTTGATAACAATTATTATGCTACACCTAATAATACCCAGTCAATTTTAGGTGGACCCGACTACTCTACCTCATTGGCACTTCTAGTTGTGGTAGAGGGTCAAAACCATTACAGATTTAAATGAGTAATTTGACTTTTCTAATTCCTAAACTAGTCTGTAGTCATAAAGTTAGTCATGTGACATTCCTGTGCCTCACAGAGCATGTTGAGAACTGTCCAGTGCCAAATCTCACTGTAGTTGTGTTTATTTATTCATTTTATATGGACTACCAACAGCTTCTAAGCGTAAAAATTCATTGGGCAATGATATGTGATCCGGCATTCACAACAAATAAGTAGTATGTAAATCATTCAAGTTAAAGAATAAGAAAATAAAGAAATAGCACTAGGTTATGAAAATTAGTTTAACATATATTAAAAAAAAATCAAAGAACGATTATGGTTATTCTTATGGAAGCTTATTCATAAAAATCTTTGACACTTTAGTTAGAATGGACTTTGTCTCTTTCTTACTAGTATAAAAGTCAAGATGACAGAGAAAGACAAACTAATTATAAATTTATTTTAGCTATAATGAGATTATAAGATGTTTATGAGTACAGTTAAAGTACAGATACTTAATTAAAAAGAACATTAGAGGTTGTGCAATTAAAACAAGCAAGATCGGACAGGCAGGATGTGATTCTAAATAATCCAATAATTTGGTCAGCCTGTCCCACCAGGAGTGAAGGTAACAATGCACCTTTGTCAGCACACCCATTTCTGTCCTTTATCATAATTATTATCTTATCTCCCGCCTAAGACTGGCTGACGTGGCTGTAATACAGCTTGGAGGGTTTATTATAACTATAGAAGTACGACAAGTTGTATAACTCACCCTAGTAGAACGGTCAGGAGTAAGACAGAGAGCTTCAATCTCCTGTGGCGAAATTCCAGGTCCATCATCCATCATTCTGATAAGAAAAATTATACATCAATTTTGACCTTTCAATGCAGAATGAGACTAATTTATCGTGTATATAGTGTAATAAACCCAACATATTGTTGGTTTCACTTAGCTTTTTCGGAAACAAAATCAAAAGAACTTGGCCTGAAAACTTAACCTACAAAAATTCTAGTCGAAGCTTAAAAGCGCTTAATATCAGAGCGAATGCTAATAATTGAGCAATTACTTACGTGTTTCTAGTATCAGAGAACTTTAAATAATACAAAAGTAATAGATATTGTAGTGTAAAGTCGGAAATTAAAGCGATCGGTTGTATTTATCTAATTATTGCCACATTTGTTTTTTTCACTCTCACTCATTCAATCAGCAGGCTGAGAGGCTGAGCAGGCTAAAGTTTTTTCAGTCAGGTACCTAGAGATGCCCAGGCATTTGGGTATGATGGCAAATAATTCTCATATAGCGCTTTAATTGTGCACGAATATTATAGGAATTTATTGGCGCTTATTAGGATTTTTCTGAATTCACCATAAATGCCTGTGTATTTGCTCGTTACTACTGGTACCAAATAAAGTATCCTCGAGTTAGACCAAAATAATTAAAAAAATGTGAGCCGTCACGGGACGCCTGGCAGATGTGAAACATCATCGCCATTACATTTTATTATCAGAAAAATAATTTGTCTTCAAGTCAGATCGAGTGGGAGAGAATCGCACAGTCGATTGCGCATGGCGACGCGTCGCCACACCGTACACACTACTGCTTAAAGACTGTATATATATACTATCGTATAGCGTGGCGACGCGACGCGTCGCCACGGCATGCGTCGCCACGCCAGAAATCGGTTTTACGTGCGGCTATAGATGTACATCAATAACGTTTTTAGAGTTTTGCTACCTAACTATAGTATGGTGTAAAGAATTACAGGTGGACTTATTTATTAGAAATCCGATTAGTAAATCTTTTGAAAAAAAAGCGTACTGATACCAATTGCGATTGGTACTCGAATAATTATGATTATAATAAAAACAAATATTTTAAAGTAAAACTAATAATCTAAGCTTACTTATGTTATGAAACATGTGAAATTGCAAGTCGTACCGATTATAATCATATTATTTCCCTGCATTTTGTAATTTCTTGTATCCATCCACTAAAGATATATCATTAAAATGATAGTCATAATGAATTTCATGTACAACCAAAGAAGTCGCACTAATGTAAGTATTAAATACTAAAGTTTGACAGTCCTCAACGTAGTACATTTAAAATTTTATTTTTTGTATGAAAATTGTTTATGTTATGACAAAATAAAAATAGCTTCATAATTCAATTGTTTTACAGGAAAGCTAATAAAAATAGTGAATTACGCCTCTTTAAAGCTAATTTAATAGAAAACAGTGAAACGTCAAAAGGTACTTCTTAGATTTGTTCAATTGTACCTACGTACGTAGGTAATGATGGGTAATGGAAAAATTTCGGAATGAAAAGAAAAGAAAAATTGAAAAATTTCCAATATTTTTCCATTTTTTCTAATATTTTTCAATTATTGGAAAAAAATGGAGAGTCGACCAAGATCAGAAAATAAAACAAGATAACAAATTTATATTTGTTACTTTTTATCAAAATACTAAAATTTCTCATATTTAGGATTCCGTACCCTATTACTAAGACTTATTTATTATTTTTCTTAAAGACTTTTATGATTTCTTGCATAAGATTATACCGTTCATTACCGGTATACCGGTCAAGTTCATGCGAGATAAATTTACAAAACATTAAATTTGAAATTCTAATGTTTTCATTTTCTTCCGCTTTGTACTCTGGTTCTGTCATCACTGCCGCATCACAAAACTGTTTTACTGAATTCGGGATTTATTTTTGGGATTGTATAATCTGGACTAGACCAACGTTGAGCTTACTGACTGTACTCATCTGGTTCTGATATGTACGTATCACTTCTAGGTAAGCTGCAATTTGGAGTATTGTCTTTTCCGGCGACTTCTGAAAGCTTTTTTTTTCTTGCAATGTAATCAACATTTTCAGTGAATAAATTTTCTGATTCATTACGCATATTGTCATAATTACAGTTCGTTTCAGTATCTGCTTCACTATCTGAAGGTAGTATAATCTTTTCTGAAAAACAAATAAACAAACCTACATAAACTCACGCGAAGGCAAAGCTATTGAGTCTAAAACATATTATAATGCTACGTGTACGAGTAGTTATACGAACGTGCGATATTAAGTAGATAGATACCTACTAGTTTGTTGGTATTTCTGTTTAATAGTAAAATATTAGTCGGCAGGTGCTTACCTTTGGACATCGCTGTCTACTAACAATGGCAGTTTTGTAGGTCAGATCAGTCAAAAATACTCATAAAATTGTATAAGTGTAAGTACCTTTTATAATTATATTTTAATTTATTTAGGAGGATATCCAGTTAACTTATAAAAAATAATTTCTAAGGTAAATGTTATGAGATATCTAACATACACCGGGAAATCCCCGAACATAGATAACATGCGTATTACGTACCCGGTACCAGACTAAAATCTATTGGACAGTCAGTGTTGCCAGATTTGTCAATTTATTTTCCCACTACGTTGTCTCGCCTTTCGGTCACTGTCACTGTCCGGCAAATTTTAGTTTATGGTAAGTACGTAACGAAATAGCATGTATTCTATGATCGGGGATTCCCCGTTATATGTGTTTAGTAGGGAATTGGAAATTGCGTGGCAATATGTAGTTGACTGGCATTCATTTAGCTTCGGAGTGTTTGTATTAGTGCTATATTAAGGAAGTGTTGTTTTTTTTAAGTGAGTTTGTGACAAAAATGGGTCGTATCAAGGACACTACAGTATGGAATTCGTTTGAAAAACGGAATAACAGTGTCTTTTGTAAATATTGTAACAAAATGTTTCGATATGCGAATGTTACTCGTATGCGGTCTCATATTGCAAATTGCACGAAATGTCCACAAGATATAAAATTTTTAAATATTAGTTTGACAAAAGAAGCCGATTCGTGCATAAACTTGCCTTCTACTTCTTCCGCTGTGTCTTCAGAAGCAGATTGTTCAGTTAATAAAAAAGACGTCGATAAATTGATCGCCTTAGCAACTACAGTATCAGGATCTCCTATCTCTTGGGTAGAACATGCATTATGGAAAAAAGTATTTTCTGCTTTAGCGCCATCCTACACATTGCCAACACGAAAATCTTTAACAACTTACGTGGATAACATTTATGATGAAATGAAGAAGAGTCAAGATATTAATTTGAAATCTCTTTCGATACTGCATCTTCAGCTAGATGGCTGGTCCAATATAAAAAATGAAGGTATTATACATTTTTTAGTCTCCACACCTGCTCCTTTACTCGTAGACTTTGTAAACACGCTTGATAATCGTCATACATCAGAATACTTAACCACAGAGATTTTTAAAGTGATGAATCATATTGGCCCCGAAAAGTTCTTTGTGTTAATAGGTGATAACGCAAATAATGTTCAAAGAGCTCTGTTGAATGTGAAAGAATTATATCCACATATAATCACATTACGTTGCACAGCACATACATTAAACTTATTGGCAGATGACGTTCTAAAGATCAATGTGATTAAAACTATAATGAAAATGATAGTCGATGTAGTAAAAGTACAGTCAAGTACTCTCGTCACTTTTTACGAAAATTTCAATTGAAAAAAACTGCAACAAAAAATTGAAACTACCTGTTAAAACTAGATGGAGCAGTGTACATGATACGCTGCAAGTGATGAAATTTGTCAAACCAGCAATGCAAACGTTGGCGGTGCATGAACGAGCACAGTTGTCGTCAGAAAACAAATCACATTTATTAGATGAAAGATTTTGGACAATGACAAATGAAGTTGCTGCAATTGTAGAACCAATCGCTGTTAGCATCTCCCAACTAGAAGGTAACGATATTTTAATTCAGAAAACAGTTTCAGTGTGGAATACCTTAAAATTTAAAATAACAGAAGTTTTTGCTCACACCAATATTATCAACGAAGAAGAAAAGCAAACTCTGCTTGACAAAGTTGAATCCAGAAAAGGAACAGTTGTAAAACCTATCCATTTTGCTGCATGTTTGCTAGATCCTAAGATCTGTGGTGATAACTTAAGTAGTGAAGAAGATGCTGCAGCAATGAATTTTATCGATGAACTAGCAACGTACTTAAATATTGATAATATAATGGCGGAAGTTTCCGATTTTAAATCAAAATCTAACTTTTGGAGTCAAAGATTGGTCGCCAGTAAATAATGTTACCCCCCTTTCTTGGTGGCAAGGCATATGTAAATTTACAAAACTGAGAAAAGTGGCTGAAGTTATCTTCACGGCTCCTGTAACGTCTGCCGCATGTGAACGTTCTTTTAGTACAATAAGTGGAATTCACACAAAGAAGCGTAATAGACTGCTGACTGAGCGAGCTGAAAAAATGGCTTTTATTGCATATAACTGGAATATGGAAAATAGAAATAATGATGATTTGTTTATTCACAATAATCAAGATGACGATATCAGCCCACCAACTGAAGATTTACTGTTTGTAGATGCAGATAATGTACAAAATGTTGATGACGATTTATTTTATGATGATCATATTTCAGATTTGGATTCAGATTAATCATGAGTGACGTAATTATATGTGTTTATGTGTAAAATAAACCATTGACCATGAATCTGTATTAAAATATAACTTTGCACATTTGTTTTTTTTTAAACAACATGTAAAGCCATTAAATCCTTTGAATTTCAACTTATTATGAACTATAATTTATAAACTATTTCATTTAAATTAATAATCTCGTTAAAAAGATATTTTTCCATTATTTTTCCAATTTTTCAATTTTTCAGAAAACTAAATTGAAAAATTTCCGAGTTTTGAAATTTTTAGGAAAATTACCCATCACTATACGTAGGTAACCTAGGCGTACTAATGCATCTTTTTTGAACAGTTTGTGGTAATAGGATACCTAATTTTTTAAACAGCAAATGTAAAGGCATTATTTTAGGCATCTCGTCTGCTAGATTTATTTAATTTTATTACATAAATAAAACTTATCATACAAATATCTAAGTTCTTCCATCCACACAATATCTCTTTCCACCGATGTTAAGCGACATTCGTAACCAGATATCATTCTCATTTCTTTATCATCAACAAAAATATCGCCGACAACACTTAAATAATCCCCTTCAGAAAAAGGTACCGAAGTTTTCTTAATGTGGTCTAAAAGAGTGGACATGATTGGCACATTGTCGTTGCCAGCTCTAGTAGCCTCAGAAAATCCTCTTGTCAAATCTTTCAAAATGGCTGCCGATGTTCTTATATTGCTTTTTGATGTATCGTAATAAATTATAACTGATCCTGTGGCGTCAGAAACTTCTAGATTCATTGTAGTAGTTGTAGTATTATAAATCGATGTTATTGCTCCATGTATCATAACATTCTTGAATGTTAAATTGAAGATTTCGTAAACATATTTGTCTTGTGTTGTTTTGGCGCGAAATATATCTTGTATGTAAAGTTTTAACGGACTTTGTTGGTAATTGTTCATGTTTTATTACGACTTTAACACATTTTGTACTTATTTGCATAAAATACACAAAAAATAACACAGTTTTGCTTTATTTACAAACAAAACAAATCATTTGATATTTTGATTGACTGACATTGACATGACTGCTGACAGTTTACGTCGATAAAAACTTTCGTTCAGAAAATGAAATAAACATGTATTGAATTTTAAAGTAAAATATCGATTAATATTTTTCTTATTTTTGATAAAGTGGCCATAGAAATATAATTTCTGTGTTCAACTTTTTCATAGTTCACTATAAGCCTAAAAACGCTTAATAAGGTACAGAGATAATATTATTCGAAATAGCTTTTTGGTACGAAACCAAAACTAAATTAACAGAAACCTATAGGTACCAAGCGTTTATATGCTCTTTGGGTAGTACCTTTTTTATACGTGGTGAAATTACTTTATGGGTCCCCGCTACCTACTGAAGAGAGCGGGGTATGAGAAGTCCAAATAACATCATGCCTGTATTTCCCGAAGGTGTAGGCAGATGTTAATGTCACCTACTTTTCGCCGACTATTTTTAGGTACCAAAATGTATTGCCGCAATTGCGAAAACTGTGGACTGATTGAGGACGTTGTCCATATCCTATTAGAATGTGTCCAAAATAAAGATCTCAGACGTATCCACTTTGGGGCAACAAGGGGGATGGATATTGACCTTTATAAAAAGCATAATATTAGCTGAACCAACGTCTAGGAAGGCCTTAATCTTATATCTTTAAATGAGCAATTCTTGTTTAAATATATATAATTGGAATCTCGGAATCGGCTCCAACGATTTTCATAAAATTTAGTATATAGGGGTTTCGGGGGCGATAAATCGATCTAGCTAGGAATCATTTTTAGAAAATGTCATTAAAAAAAAATACCGAGCACAGCTCGGTCATCCAGATATTTAAATAAAAATTGGCAGACTTAGGTTTATGTAAAGAGTAACTTTTATGTTCTTTTTGTTGTTTGGTTCAATTTTTTTTTAAATAATAGAGCGACATGGTCTGTGCGATTTTATTTTTATAAAGAAAAGAAAACTGAAATTCTAAGTATAATATTACTAGAAAAGTCTTTTCGCTAGAACTGGGAATTGACCCCGGAAGCTAGTGGTTGTACCTAAACAACTTACAATAAAAGTACTATTTACACAAGGTATACGAATTTAAAAAAAAATAACCCGAAGCTAGGGAATAAAAACGCACTGTTGTACCTATACTCAATGGTGCGAGCAGCCAGAAGTAAAATAGAGTGGCCCCTCTTTTACATTTTGCAATGTCCAGAAAACCGACATTTTACCGGAATCGTCCCAGTTTCTGTGGCGTCTGGACTTTTAGATAGACTTTTTGCTTCGCCCCGAATCCAGTGTCTGTGTAAAAAGGAATTTTGAATATTTCACACGTTGAATGCGAGATTTCCTTTGGAAACAGATAGTACCTATTTGAAACAGGGGAAGACGTGATTTCACGAATTTATTTTATTTTTAGTTATAAAAAGGGAATAAAATCACTTTTTTTTGTGCGTGAACATCATTTTGAGATTACATTTTGTATAGAAGAAATTGTATTTTAGTTTAACAAAAAAAAAATAGTTATATCCTAAAAAATTAGGGTCTTTTTAGATAGTATTTGCTTAGAAGGTTATGTATGTCAAGTAAGTTGGTATTCATAAAACCGATCTTATAGTTGCAGTGAATAACCGGTAATAGTGGGAACAAATTAGACGATTCCGATACGACGACACTATAAACGCATCGATGATGAGAGTGCTAGGGATGGGAGTAAAGTAATAAATCGGTAATATTAATTTCATCGACAAAATATTATTCTATCAATAAAATTAGTTAATTATCTATATATTAATCATAATTTTAGTAATTCAATTTCATTAATACTAATAAAATTTAATTTAATTTATATTTTCATTTCTTATTGTAATTTTAAAATTTTATTTGGATTATGGAACTGAAATAAATGATATTAATTTTTTTTTAATTTTAATGTAAATAATGTGTAATGGTTATTGTAACTATCAAAAATAACACATTTTTTAGACGTTAATCATAAAAACATAGAATTTCTTTCCATACAGGTCAGTGATAGCCGTGGCAACTACTAAAAGTACAGGCATATTATTATATCTAATGACAAATAAGTAACATTAAACATAAATATAAATATAAGATAATATTATGAAATATAATAAAAATGGGTGCGTGTGCTTATGTACGCGCGTGAGAAGTTATACTTCTTTGGCATCATTAAATAAGCAGACAGCTTCATACTGTTAATTTTGTGTCACAGATGCGCGCGCATCTTATTCATAACGCGCCTAACTTCATACTGTTAATTTTGTGTCACAGATGCGCGCGCATCTTATTCATAACGCGCCTAACTTCATACTGTTAATTTTGTGTCACAGATGCGCGCGCATCTTAAAATTTCACTCTCATCATTTTTTCATAACGCGCCTAAAGAAGTATAACTTTAAAAAAAGTTAATTTAATTTGGTACCTACATATGTGCTTGCTTAAGAATAAGTAATTGTATAGCTACTTACTTACCACTCTTATTTCGATTCTCAATAACTACTTATTAATTAATAAATAATGTTTAAATAAATAACCAATTAATTATCGATAGAGGTGGGGGTCCACCTCTAGTAACAGAAAACACTCGACAAATAAGCGAGTACAGACAGCGCTGTTTGCATAATTGCATCCCTCCACCTATAGGGTTGCTGCTGTTCAATTCTACCAAAAAAATCTATCGATTAGGAATTTATATCGACTATCAGTTGCAATCGATTGGTCAATATAATCGTCGCATCATCGTACCCCGTCTTAATAATATGGATGACGAAAAGGTATCAAAAATCGTATTTTAATTAGTCCTGCAGTAACATTGTAAAAAACTAACAGCCCGCCCCGGCTTTACTCGGATAGATATAGGCATTGAACAAAAATTTAAAACACCCTTGGCGGATTTTCCAAGCTTAGAACACTCAATCAAGTTTGCTTTGGCAAAACCAAATTTAAAATCATTCGTTTAAAGCTATGATGCCGCAATAAACCTCAGATAAATGTTATGTAACGGTTTTGTGTCACATGTGGTTCCCGTGACCCCCTGCCACAAATGAGCGACGGAACAGCCGAGAGGTTTTAATGGGTACCCTTTGGGAATACCACGTCCCCTGCGCCTACAAGATGCGGGGGAGTCATTAGGGATTTCCCCCGACAAAAAAAGTATAGACTATGAGCATATTCGTAACAAACAAACTATCAAATCTTTCGTCTCTTTAATAGTGTAGAGGTAGATGTTTGACACTTATTTTTTGCTTTATCATTGGAATGAAACGATATTAAGGCCTGCCCAACTGCGCAGCAGTTTATCGGCAGCGTTCTCCCGGGTACATTCTTATCCTCCGGTATACCAGTTATAAAGTTACTAGCGACCCGCCCCGGCTTCGCACGGGTGCAGTGCTGATACTAAATACTTTGAGGTACATTTACAAAACGTCCCTATATACAACGTTTACAGCTTTTCTGCCATTAGACAAAAGAAACAGCACGCGCCGCGCGCGGCCGGGCCGGTACCGTCGCACCGCTATTTTAAATCTGTAATGTGCAATACTGTAGTATATTATTTTGATATATCTCGTAGTATACATTTATCTAAATGGTACATGGTTTATTAAATGTATGCTTACCAATAACAATATAGTTTAATTTAATTTACCTACTAACCTTAGTCTATATGTAAGTACAATATTACTAACGAATGTATTGTGTTATCCGAAAAAAAAATCTGAATTTGAATTTGAAAGTATGTATTTGCGCATATTTATTTGTTATTTTTTCACGCTAAAACTACTGAATGGCACAGAGATAGATTTTAGTCTGAAATAGCACATAGGCTTTTTATCCCCCGGCAATAATAGCGGTGTTTTAAGTTTGTCGCGTGTATTTGTGACAATGAAGTACATAAATGAATAAACTAATTTTGATCCGTTTCAGCTGTGCGAATCCATTTCAAGGTACTGAGCGAGATGGTGACTCAGAATGTGTAAAGCCGATCTCAGGTTAGTCCGAATAAGGTTCAAGAAACTTCTCCAGATAAGAAGATAGCATAATTTTAATTAATATAATAATAATTTATAATTATTTAATTTATATAAATTATATCTATAAATATTATTATTATTTTTAATTATCTAAAATTTTTATTTTCTATGAGCCTTGTCTTTTGAAATAAATGAATAAATAAACATGATAAAAATAATACATTACAGATCAGATAATACCTACAGTAAAATAACTCAAGCCTGTATTACGACAGGTGAAGACAGAGGTGAAATCACTCACTTTTCGCAGACTACGAAAAAGACGAAACATTGACCTCATAACTAGTCTAAGCAAAGTTTTTGTTTAATTTTTATAACATTATACTTAGAATTAACTAGCGGACCCCGCAGACGTCGTCCTACCCGGTAAAACAGTACCACCTACCGGGTCCGAAAATAGATTAAGACTGATTCTCAGACCTACCGAATTGGTCAAGCCGTTTCTGAGGAGGTCGATTTATTTTATTTATTTTTTCCTTAAGAACCATCCTCGTACTTCAAGGAACATTCTAAAAAAAGAATTAGCCAAATCGGTCAAGCCGTTTTCATGCTATGTCGTGACAACGGAAAACGGGTTTCATTTTTATATATATAAGATTTGGTCAGTCTACTTAAAATGTTCAACAATATTCATGAACCAATTATAAACGTATTACTTGTTGCCAATTAACTGAGGATGCTTAGCTTAAGATGTTTAAGGGATTACGCCATTTAGCTTTGATCCAACAACCCTTAATCCTTTACCAATAGGTATAAACAGGTTTAGAATACGACTAGCTGAAATATGAAGTAAGCTTCGATAATAGGCTATTTACACGAGAACAATAACCGGGACAGGACAGTAAGACTAAGTGTAAATGGGGACAGCTGCCTTGAGGGCCAAACAGTGTATATTTTTGGGATTGCTGTTCTGTGTAACTTTTTTTGTTATGCCAGATGTTAAGCAATTATGTATAGATAGACCGTTTAACTGGCGTATCGCCTATCGCCAAGATTCTGACTCCTCAAGCTGCACAGACATTGATGATGATTCAAGCGATATGAATATTAGTGACGAATAGTCTTACATTACTTTTATCTGTAGTTAAATAGTTCTTTAAGAGATTTAATTAATGTTTTATGAGTTTGTACCTCAGATGGCGATACGCGAGTTAAACGGTCTATCTATAGTCTGCGATGGGATGCGCCTGCCCAATATACCGATTCATTTGTGATTACGAATGATTTCCGGTGAGAAGGTGGCTGTGGAATGAGGCTCTAGTTTAGAAACCATAAAGGAGCAACAACTCCGACCCACCCTCTTAAATGGTGTCACCAGACATCACACCGGACACGGCAAGGCTGATTGGCGGTGCGGCTTTATCTGGTGGGTGGTCACTAAAAAACTTAATTACCAGTTGATTGTCACCTGATTTGCACCACCCGGGGACCACGTGTGGGGACTCAGATAAAAGGTGCACTTCCACGGACGAAGGTGACTCAGCTCCCAACAACTGTCCTGGCTATTGTCTTCGTGTAAAATGACTAAATGTAATGGCCAAGTCGCTCGACGATAAATTTTATAATTCACGTGTGTATCTGTGTATAAATTTTATTGCTTCGTGGCGTATAAACTTAAATATCCGGATGACCGAGCTTTGCTCGGTAATTTTTTTGAAGTGAAAACTTCTTTAGCGGCGTTGAGCACTTTTTCTGTAATGGGTATAAAATCTTAAACTCGCGTCAGGACACGTGACCCTGATCGAAAAAGTCGGAAAAAGCGTAAGACGGACGCAGGGCGCTTGCGCGAATGTTCGTGTATGTTACAGCGTGCCACGCGCATCCATGGATGGTGACAGCTGATGGCTCGACCGTCTGTGTAGTGATCACATTGTTGTGTATTCGTAAAGTTGATTTTTCGGAGAGATAAACTTTTTAATGTAAAATAATTGTAATAGTTTTACAGTGTTAAATTTTTAATGTAATATAAATTGTCATGTTTGTGTACGATAGCGCAATAAATGAATATTGTATTCTACCACATAAATGATAGTACTTTTATACTGATAAAGCAATTGGTGCAAAATTATTCCCTAACCATTCCAAAATATCAAACATGCTCAACGTTAATAATCAAGTTTTCACTTCTGCCGGCACTCCCGGAGTGCAACCCGTCGTTTTTTTTTTAGATGACATTTTCTAAAAATCATTCCTAGCTAGATCGATTTATCGCCCCCGAAACCCCCTATATACTAAATTTTATGAAAATCGTTGGAGCCGATTCCGCGATTCCAATTATATACAAGAATTGCTCATTTAAAGATATAAGATTTTAATGCGATTTTTTTTGGTCAAGATGATACATATTTAATTTTAAAAAATGTGTCCAGGAATATAAAAACTGTAATAAATTAAAAAAAACCATTTTATATATTTTTATTTTTAATTAAGAAACAGTTTTGGCGTTTAGGCCTAAACATCGACAAACACGGACCAACGCACCAACGCCGGCGCTCTGGTGACCCTGTTGCTCTAGGGTTCTGAATTAAATAAATAGTTTTAATTTTAAACAAAAAAGATCTTATGAAAATACTTCCAAAAACAAAGAAAAAAAAAGAAATATGCTTCCACCTCTATTTCAGCGCGCCAATTTGTGAATTTTTCAGTTTAAAAACGACACGAATCACGAAATGTTTGAAAAGGAGAAAACGGGGAAAACTGCGATTCAAAGGCGTATCTATCTAACTATCTAACTGTATCAATACCTACATCGACTTTTATGGCGCAACGATACCAAATTCTAGTGATTTACCTATGGAAAAACCTCAAATTCAGTTGTTAGTTACATCTTTGTTTGGTGGTAATTAAAAAGAAAAATCAAGTAATAAAAAAAAAGCAAATTAGGTAGGTATTTATTTTTTATTTTTCATTAATTTGTGTAAAATAATATGGACCAAGTGTCTGAAATAAATAATTTATTATTATTATCTATTTATTAATAATAATGGGAAAAAAATGGAGGTAGTAAAAGCACTTTGAAATGTTTTGTTATTTTTTCATTTATTTTCTTTTAATTATTCTTAATTTAAATAAATATCTTCTTTTTTAAATGTAGAAAAGAAAAAACTAACTGATTGACATATCAACGCACAGCCCAATCTGCTGGATCAACTTTGACACTTTTGAGATTTCTTTGACACACAGGTTCCTTATGGGGTCAAGATGTGCACTAAGAAAGGATTTACCAAAAGTCCCCCCTTATGGCGGTGCAACGGGGCCCACGCGGGAAGCTAGTACTAAA
The DNA here is from genome assembly GCA_936450015.1 of Meganola albula. Classification (NCBI taxonomy): domain Eukaryota; kingdom Metazoa; phylum Arthropoda; class Insecta; order Lepidoptera; family Nolidae; genus Meganola; species Meganola albula. The sequence continues at coordinate 817,470 of OW388168.1, forward strand.
TAACTCGGTTTATTTTAGATTTTTATATCCCGACGTTTTAAATGCTGTGCAGTCTCAGTGGGCGCGAATCACCATACCACAGAAAGTTGTCCAATATGTAGCAAACAGACTTGCCGTGTTCCATAACAATGCGGTTTTAAGTAACTCTTTATTATATTAATTAGAGTAATGACAATACAGCCATTTTCACCGCTCTATGTGTAGCTCGAATGGGGAGCGGGAGGACCCGTTCACCTTATATACACCTGCTAGTTGTGTTCCTGGGTGTGAATAAGATGGCCAGAGACTGCCGACGTCTAAAGTATTGGCAACGTCTAAGTCATGTCTCTGGTGTTTCAAGCGTCCACGCTATGGTGACCGCTTACCATCGACGTTCCAGTTTCTACGCTTAATTGATTGCCGACTTATTTACAACTTATAATACGTCTCTTCAGCGTGGCTCAATATAAAATACCTAACAAATATAATTTAGGAAAAGTTGCTCCAAAATAATATTTTTAATTATTGAAAGTAGTTAGTTCATAATCATCCACGTGGTAAAGTATTTAATAATTACTAGTCACCATGTCGGTATACTCCATCATATTGAATTATAGCCCATTACAAAACTCTTAATTTTCAACCTGACACGCGGCCATTTTGTTTCCTAAGGCCGCCATTTCAACAAAAGAAACAAACATTTTTACCACAGACACAAAAATCCGTAATCAACATTAATTTGAAGTATGCAAACGTTACCCGTAATAATAATTAAGCTAATTTAATTGCGATCTTGGAGTAATTTCAGTAATGCAAGCCTAAGAGCGAAGTGTTATGGCGCTCAGAAATGTACTCAGACGTTGTTTTGTTGGTAATTCTGGATTCGTTTTAGGTACGTTTAATTATTTTTAAGATTACAAAAGGTATTAAAAATGTTAATCTATTTAAATAAAAATGAAACCCGTTTTCCGTTGTCACGACATCACGCGTGAAAGGCTGGACCGATTTCGCTAATTCTTTTTTTAAAATATTCCTCTAAGTACGAGGATGGTTCTTATGCAGAGAAAAATTAAGAAAAAACTAAATTTAGAAAGCGAAGAAGTGCCGAAAACCGGGTTAGATACCTATTATTTATTATTGGTTACATTCGGTAGGTCTGAGACCCGGTAGATGGCACTGCTTTACCAGGCAGAACGACGTCTGCCGGGTCCGCTAGTGTAATTATAAAGTCTGTACGACCCTCCTCTCACAGGTTACCACTGGTGGTTCAAAATGTTTACGGATATTTGATATCAAGATCCGGATACGAATCCTAACTCTAATAGTCACAATGGTAGTCTTGAAAAAAATAATAATAACACGTAGGTATTTCGTTATAGTAATAAGATTTATTTTTAAAGGATTTGAAGTTAATCGGACCAAGGCCTACACAGTTCTGGAAACTTTCATTTTTACACAACCATGTTACACACACACCCCTTCCTCGATACCCTGCTAACTTTTGACGATTACAATTTCATATAATACTAGCTTCCGCCCACGGCTTTTCCCGTGTGGTACTTATTGAAATAGTGTTAATCCAGACCATAATCTATCTCTGTGCTAAATTTCATCAAATTCCGCACAGTAGTTTTTGCGTGAAAGAGTAACAAACATCCATACACTCTTACAAACTTTTGCTTCTATAATATTAGTAGGATTTAAATAAAGTGACATCTAGTAGAAATCTAGTCGGTAATTAAGATAAATAGAAAGTATTTTCATTTAACAAACTAGCCCTTAGTGTGATAATGAGTCCCTCTTTTTTTCCATCTGTGTTAGCATGTATGGGAGCGCATCTTTGGCGAGGCGCCAGCATTGACTCAGCTATGCTGAGGTAGAGAGAGGCAAGAGTCGATACATTTTTATCGATAACTAGCTTCCGCCCGCAAAATTGATCTCACTACTCTTCTTTCTCCATACAAACTTTGGAACCCCTTTCCTTTGGAACCCTTAAAGGGTGAGTTTTGAAAAATCCTTTCTTAGTGCACCCCTAGACCCCATAAGGAAACTATGTGCCAAATTTGAAGTCTCCAGACCCAGCGGTTTGGGCTCTGCGTTGATATGTCAGTCAGTCAGTCAGTCAGTTTCTTCTTTTATGTATTTAGATTCTCAGAAAGGACAGGTGCGTAACACTCACGAAGTCACAATCGCTGTGCATGACCAGATGTATAAATATTAATGATGCTAAGGAAGTATGTTTAGATCGTAGCAAGTATCTTTAGTCTCTGCCTAGCCCTATATATGAAGAAAGCGTGATTGTATGTATTGTATGTGTGTGAGTATTGTATTGTAATTTTCAGATATTAAATCTTATCACGGATCTGTTAAAAATTTCACTCAGAAATTATTTATAATATTGACGAAAATTCTAAAGAGAGAAAATCGGGACACTAAACAAAGCAGCCGTTGGATAGAGATGGTGTTTTTGATTTTGATGCTATCTGACGAAGCCTAAAGTCACATTGCTTAATAACTTTACATTGAGTTTTCTATTACCTAACTGCCAAAACCAACAATCCGACGACGCTTATACTGCGTTTGTACTAAATGAATAAAATAAAATTTTATGAGAATTGCACTTACCTTAGCTGTATTTAAGTAAGTATTCTTAAAAGAATAATATTAAAGTATGTATATTATTATACAAAATATTAAAGTATGTATTTACAAAAGAAAAGTATTTTAAGTAGTAGGTATATTACCAGTTATCTGGTTGTAATAATACAAGTTCTGCTTAGTTTGGGATCAGATGGCCGTGTGTGTTAATGTCCCACGATATTATTATTATAAATACCTACAAAAAGAGCTGTTTTGCTGTTCGGTTTTGCTGTTGTTGTATGATGATTAACAGGTATCTAGTTAATAATCAAAAATATTCTGATTTCTCGTTAATAACCGACTTAATAAATAAAATGATAAAATGATAAATATTCTGGGACATCAACACACACGGTCATCTGGTCCCAAGCTAAGCAGAGCTTGTGTTAAGGAAACCAGATAACTGGTATATACTATACATAGAATGTTAAGGAAACCAGATAACTGGTATATACTGTACATAGAATACTTTTCTTTTGTAAATATACACTTATAATAGATATTTACACCCAGACTCGACACAGACAGAAGTGTTCATCACTAATGTTTGTCTCGGGTGGGAATCGAACCCACGACCTGCGGCGTGAAAAGCAAGTATCTTACCGACCACGCCACCGGCCGGCGGCCCGTCAAAAGGAATAACGGAGGGGATTCTCAGTTCGAGTGTATGTACGCGATGATTCTGTAAATTATGGATCAGGTTTTTTTCAGAGGGTATACTTACAAGGTGATCCCATTTATATATTATTATAAAAGGGGTAGTTTAGGGATAGGGAATAGGGATAGTTTAGGGGTTCTTGAGGTATTAATTATCGAATATATTCCACCAACAACGTAAACTGGTTTTCGAATCATTTAAAACTAGCTACCCCCGGAGCTTTATCCCCGTGGTATTTCTCAGGCTCTAGATTGTCTGTGTACCAAATTTCATTTATATCAGTTCAGTAATTTTGGAGTGACATCGCGACAGACAGACAGACTTATTTCACATTTATAATATATTAAGGAATTAAGGATTATAATTAAATAAGTTTGTACACATAAGTCTCACGTACGGCATGTAACTATCGATAAAATTCGATAGTTTCCCATCCCTATAAGAATGGTAGTATCAATAATCGAGTAGCTATAGACCGCACTTATCTGCCTGTGTAGCTACTTTTACTGAAGCTCGTAGGGGGTAAGCAGAATCTGTTTGAAATTCAACCAACGAACTGCAGGCAAAATGGTTTCATTTTATTATTAGACAGCTAGACGTTATGATTTGTATTTAGAAGAACCCAAAAGTGCAGGCAGAGGTGAGTATTCACTTCACTTCAACTCTTTAGAGTCCGACTTCTGAGCACGGGCCTCCTCTGAACTATCTTACAAATTGAGAGAGTGCCTTAATCAGCATACACAAGTGCGGATCGGTGAATGTCACATGTCCTCGAACGACTAGCTCTAAGACATGCCGGTTTTCTCACGGTGTTTTCCTTCTCCGACTTTGTGCAGCGGTGATAAAACAATTCACATAAAGATGTGTTGGCACCACTAACCTGAGTGACATTGACGTCTTGTCAGTTTGACAACTGACAGGCTGAATGCTGTCATAAGTGACTAAAGTGGTAGCTAACAGTGTGTTTACACAACAGCTGGCTGTGTTTACAAGTTACTTAAGCGACATGTATGAACGCTTTCCACTAAAAATCAGGATTAGCAGACAACTTTAGGTAGCCGTGAATTATGGGGTAAGAAGACGGTATTCCAATAAAATAACCACGGCAAATATCACTTCGCTCCGATCTCTCGATAGCACAATCATAATTACTACTAGATAATTACAGATCGCTAAGATTACATTGGATTAAAGGCACTGAGCATATGGTTGCGTCCACACTTCGCGACGATGCAACCATCCAACACAAAGTGTCAGCCTTTCTAAGATTGCTGCTTCAACTGTGCTCAGTGTTCATTAATTCGTTCATAATCTCATTTTCGAGTAACAGCTGACTTCAAAAACGGACTCGATGACTGTAAAAAATGACAGCTGATGCATTGAGAAGTAGATGTTCCAATGTACAAGTAAACTTCCCCCTTTTTTCTGGTTGGTCAAAAATACAATACAGGAAGTTTAACAAACGAAGTATACCGTTAACAAGTTAACTGCAGTAAGTGGAAATTAGTGTAACATTGTTATCTTAGTTATCAAACTCGAACCGGAGTGTAGCCTTAAGGTAATTTTGCAGTTGTGACACACGGTTGGCAAAATTAGCGAACCAACTAACTTATTATTACTTATTTTAACTGTTCGGCTTCGGCCGTGGTAAGTGACCTTCCACCAGACAAAGCCGCACCTTCAACCGGCCTTGCCGTGTTCCGGTGCGATGTCTGGTAAAAAATTCAAAATCTTTCCATAATTCAGCAAACATATCTACATGTATTGTATATAACCGAACATCTTGTCTTACTAATGGGGCTGGTAAATCCTGAGCACTTCGACCCAGCGGGAGCTTTCGTGCCTCCCCTTGATACTTAATCCTCAGGTATTTTCCCTCCGCATAGCTTGTCCATGACTGCTGCTATATATTATGCAATCGAACATTGAACTTCCTCCATTTTTTTAGAAGTCGTCGGTTTAAAAATAGCAAACAGGTTAGAAGGCGTTCCATAATAACCGTGTGTTGTCAGGGCACCGTAAATGCTGTAATGTTACCATTGTTAGACATATTGCGGACCAAGTTTAGAGTTACCTGACTTCCGACCGGCCGGAACTATACACCGAAATATGGAAAACCGGTATTTTTTTACCGCATGTTACCGGTGAATTAGATTTTTTTTTGTACAAAAGTCAAATAATTCACATCTAAGGAATAGTTGGACGTTTTGATAGTAGTTATATGGAAGACCTGTCAAAACATTTGTCAAATAAAGTTATCAGTAACACAGCAGCCGGCCCTTAATCATCTACATATTTTAAAAAGGTAGTATTTTTTTTATAGCCTGTAGTGTCCCACTGCTGGGCAAAAGCCTCCTCCATAGCCTCCCAACTGTCCCTATTGCTAGCTTCTTCCGTCAAAGTCGCGACAAACGAGGTTATATCATCGCACCATCGTTTCCGTGGTCTATCTCGGAGACGACGACCGTCTCCATGAATCCATTGCGTCGTGATACGGGCCCATCTGTCTCGATGCATGCGACAAATATGACCAGCCCAATCCAAGTAAATTAATGGCAATTATAATTTTTACTCGGGTAGAGGGAACGAGAGAGTAATTTTTTAAATAAAAAAAGGATGTTAAATAAATAACTAAACAATTTAAAGTGTATAAACAATTTTAATAATAATAATAAATTATTTACAAATCACATTTTGACCACAATAAACATAACCTTAACTGAGTTTCTATTTATAAGTCAAATATTTATTGATTTTATTAATAAAATTATTGGACATAATCGGTTTATTTGTTAATGATATTTTATTTTTCAAATTAGCGATTGTTGAAAATAAAAAGCTACCTGGCGTTGTGTAAATTAATGGTGTGGGTGTAACATAAGTTGGAGGTATAGAGTAATTAATAGAATCTTTAATATTTGTATACAGATTATTTCTTTTCCCACCAATAAGCACTACTCTTTCCGTAGTCCCTTCAAAGTCTTGTGTCGATAAAACAGACTGTGTCGGTAAAACAGGTGTTGGTGAATTTAACCGGTTTTTGAAAGTTACAAACAAATGTTTAATATCTTCATACGCAGGTTTTACAGTAGATTGTGCAGCATTTTTTCCATCGATAAAAGAAGAAAATTTGCTTATATGAGGCTGATAGTTGCTATTTGATTCTCCTGAATAATCTTTATACTCTTTTGAGAAATTCTCTAATTCATCACCATAATTATAGCTATTATAATCAGTATCCGAAGTTTTAGCTCGAAATCCGGGATTCGTATCACCACTCGAAATAGATTTATCATTCTCTAAGTAGCCACTACTCGAATCTTTACTATGGTCGGAATAATCGTTAATATTAACGTTATTTAAATATCGATAATCCGGTTTTTGTACATCACTATTCTGGCTACCAAAGTCATAATAATCGCTAGATTTGGTATCATACTTTTTAGGAACATTATTATATCGATTATCGGAATAATCGTATTTGTTTGATGTATCGATATGTTTTTCTTCGTCGTATCTCACGTCCGCTTTGTACCCGTTTTCGTCAGCTGTGTAGGAAACTATTTGCATGCGTCCGTCCGGGAGTCGAACCCTGTACTCCCCATTGGTTCCTGAGCCGGTGGATCGTTGAGAATGCGAGAAGTCGTCACCGGTTTTTCGGTCCTTCACTGTGTAGGAAAACGCATAGTTTTCGCCCTGTAATTAAAAATGGGGTTATACGAAATATTGTTTAAAATTTCAAATTTTAACGTACGTACTTTTGAAATAAAACTACTTTTTAACGGATTTTATCGCGGTTTATTTTAGATTTTAGATCCCGACGTTTCAAAGTCTTTTCAGACTTCATGTTCACGGGTGGACTATGTACGTACTTTTATTTATAGCTATAGTTACTGAATGAAAAAAAAAGAAACTCATTTGACAGAGACAGGACACACAGAATCAAATGACAAAAAAACACATGAAAAGTGAGAAAGAAAACATAAATGAAAATAGTTTTAAAGAAGAAAAAATAAATACAAAGAGTAAGTGTGACCCATCAGTGTCAAACATGGACATTGCTCAGTAAACGCTGTGAGTGTACTGTACGTACATTTTCTTTTAAAAAAACTAACTTCCGCCCGCGGTTGTTGCAGTGGCCCCGTTTCACCCCTTTAAGGAGTGAGGTTTGATAAATCCTTTTTTTAGTCCACCCCTAGACCTCATACGATATTTATGGGCCAAGTTTGGAGTTTCTAGACCTTGATGTTATTCAGTCTGTTTCTTCTTTTCTTGATAACTTTATCATAATTTTTTTAAAGCCGCATGAGCAGCGGTGGCACCACTATGCCACTACGCTTTGGCTTTAAAATTATAAAGCCAAAGGTTCGATCCCCGGTAGTGCCCACACATTTTTGTGTGAATTGTTTCATCGACACCGCTGCTCAATATCGGTGGAGGTAAAATCTTGAAGCAACCAGCTTGCCTAAGAACCAACCATACCAGAACATGACACATTATCCACCAAACAGCACTTGCCGAGCGTTTGTGGATTAAGGCATAAACCGGTTGAGCGGGTTTAGAGTTATTGTTAAAACTAATTGAGCTATTAAGCAATATATTGCTTAATTTTAATCAGAAATGCTTACTTGGTTGTAGTCTTTGCTGTCTCCAAGGTCATTGTTGGGGTAGTCATGGGAATAATCTTGGGACGAGGGCTGAAATTTAACATTACAATAATCAATAAGTACCTATTATTGACGTGCTTCCCTCCACTTTGCACTGGTAGGAAAACTGCGTGTGTGCGAGTTTCTTTGATACTTAAAAGCAGCGGTGGCGCAGCGGTACGGGCCTCGCATTAGAAAAATAAGGTCGCGGGTTCGAATCCTGGTCGTGCCCCCACATCTTTGTGTGATTTGTTTCATCTCCGTTGCTCAATATCGGTGAAGGAAAACATCGTGAGGAAACCGGCATGTCTAAGAACTAATCATTCGAGGACATGTGACATCCACCAACCTGCACTTGACTAGCGTGTGTGGATTAAGGCCTAAACTCTCTCAACACCTAAGATAGTTGTGAGAAGACTTGTGCCCAGCAGTGGGACACTATAAAAGGTTGAAGTGAATATACTTATACATAATATTATTTGATTGAGGTATATTATGAGTAGTTTTAAGTATAATATTTAGGATTATATAATTTATGTAATTTATTAAACTTATATCATACTCATTATTGTAAACCTAACGACTTTCTTAAACTCATGATGTCATATTTAGAAAAATTCGTCAGAATAAGTTCTTCAATGTTAAACCGATTATATTATTATATCGGTTTAACATCGCCCGTGTAAAATTTTGTACATATTGAATTATAAATCTACACGAAAAGGAACGATAAGATAAGTATGTTGAAGAATTGATAAATAACCGCTGGACTGCATCAGTTTTTGAGTGGAGACAGTGGCGTGTTCAGTTCAGCTAAGATTTGCGAAAGGTGGCAGTAGTTAAATCACAAGCCAAAACATAGCTTATATATAACATAGCGCTTATTATAGGCCGACCGTTTAACTCGCGTATCGCCATCTGAGGTACAAAGTCATAAAACATTAATTAAATCTCATAAAGAACTATTTAACCACAGATAAAAGTAATGTTAGACTATTCGCCACTAATATCCATATCGCTTGAATCATCATCACTGTCTGTGCTGCTTGAGGAGTCAGAATCTTGGCGATAGGCGATACGCGAGTTAAACGGTCGGCCTATAAGGGAGGCCTATGTTCTACAGCGGACTGCTAGGTTATTGTTATGAGTAGAAAACCTGTAGCCTGTACCTGGTAATTATACGGAGCTTGTTTTTCGTGTTTCTTTAAAGCTGTTTGAGCGTGATTAGCTAAAACCTTGTAGATGGGGTGTACAGCTGGCTTCTCCTGTTAAATGTCAATAAATAAAATAATTAAAAAAAATTTAGGTAAATAAAAAAAATGTATTTTTTTAAGGAAAAAAAAGACATCGCCTACAGATGCTAAATTCATAAGTTTGTTAATATTTTTTGCCAAATAAATATAATTTACTTATCTACTACCTATATAAAAATAAGTCGGGTTTTCCTTCTTGACGCTATAACTCCAGAACGCACGAACCGATTTCCACGGTTTTGCATTCGTTGGAAAGGTTTCGGGCTCCGTGAGATTTATAGCAAAGAAAATTCAGGAAAAAATTTCAACAGAAAAGCGGGAAAATGTTACATAAAACGAAGCCATCTGGTGGCGAAACGGAGGTCGCCGGGTTTGCTAGTTATTTATACAATTGGACAAAAAAATTACCTTAAATGAATAAAAATCTCAAACCTAATCCTAATTATAAGCTAAACTACCTTCCTACTGCAAGTAAGTTTTACAGACAGAAAAATTTACCTTTTAATATAATTAGTTAGGCATTTTTGTATCTTGTTGTAGAAAGTTGCAATTAAGTTGTGTTTAGTAGCATTTTGGCTTAATTTAAAATAGTTAGAGCTGGTCTGAAACACATTTAATAATCTAGCCCAGGCTAGCCGACACCTTTTCTGTAGAAGTAAGTAGTTATTAGGATAATATATAGTTTTAAGATAGAAATTTAGAATTAGTCTATTGTTTTTTTTTTCTTGTATTTTATGTAAAAACTTGTTTTAATTAAATTTAGTTATTAGGTAGTCTTATATACATAGTACATAGACATATATACTCGTAGATAATGCATAGATTTGATTACGAAAATACTAAAAGGGCTGTTTTGATCGAAACTTAACTGCAACTGCACCGCAACGGAACTTATTTAATTACGTGAATCAGATTACAGGAGCCCTAAATTCGAAGCCCTCATAACATAAAGGGTCCTCAAACTCTCAATACACTAAGTTTCCTCAAGAATATCGCATAAGCAGCAAATAATCCCAGTTGCAAACGTTTAGGAGTTATCGTAGTATAAACAAACCAACACCTGGTCTTCTCACGGTGCACAAAGGAGGTATAATCAATCATAGCTGGCTTGTGAATAGAAAAAATAATATCTTCGGATACTTTTCTAGGTTTTCGGGCCATGAAATAAGCGAGTAAAATAATATTTGCTCTAATGTCAATAGTTTACGCAGCGTACGCTATATAGTTAATGATTTTTTTCGGAATTTTTTTGCACACTTTGGGTCTTTATTTTTTTCGTGTAACTTAACCCAAGCTTATTCTAACTAAGTACCTATCTCACTGGCGTCACACTGTGCGAATGCGAATATATACATTGCCGAAAATCAGTGCTGTGGGTCGACTCTAGTAGGCACTTACAGCGTTTACTGAGCAATGTCCATGTTTGACACTGATAGGTCACACTTACTCTTTGTTTGTTTCTTGTTTTTAACGGTTTTCATTTGGTTTTTTTTTATTTGATTTTGTATGTCCTGTCTCTGTCAAATAAATGTTTTTTTCTTAGTTTCTTTCTTTTCTTTTACTATATGTAAATGTGTCAGCACGACCGGGGATCAAAGCGACCTTATATTTCAAAGGCGATTCCGAGACTGCTACACCACCGCTGCTCCGATGCGCCACCGAACCCATAAAAATATGTGTGTGCCTATGGGGTGCAAGGATTATAAAACCGTCGTTTTAATAGTATTTTCTTAGATTTACGCGAATATCACACATTGAAATAAAACTACAAAAAAAAACCCGATTCATTCCGTTATAAAGTAGTTTTATTTATATCAACGTTTTGCTTGGAAACGGAGATCTTGTAGAACGTTATATATTATGGTGAATAGACTGGACTCTGAAGTAATTATTAAGGAGATAGAACGCTAGAAAAAAGAATACCTTATCTTCTTAACAGCTTGCCAGCCGACATTAGTGATATGGATGATAAAAACAAGTTTGTAAAACCACTCAAACAATTTTGACTTGCCGTTTGAATACTGTATAAGTGTACACCTACATCGACCTATTATGTAGTTCACTGTTATAATTATTGTTAACCTGAATGTGTGCACTCACAGACAAACTGTGGGGCAATGAAATATTGTAATGTTGTGAAATTTGATAATAAAGATACATACATCCTATGCGTTTCAAATAAGAATAGGACTGGACTCGCGGCTAACTTCATACCAAAAACCATGCAAAAGTAGCGCCAGCACAAAATGTCAAACCACAGACAATAATATTATTTTGAAATGTATGGAAAACTGATTCATGTAAAACCTTTACTTAGGTATGTAGTTACAATGTAGCTACCTAATTAAGTAAATTAACGCGTTAGGATGCCACAAACTAGTACATAAATTCTTTTACACGCATAATAACACACGTTTTAACTTACAGCACCGCTTTTTGTCGTCGGAAGTTAATAAAATGTGTTCCTACCTAAATATTCTACTCCAAATGTCCAATTTTAGTCGAACGGCAGTACATACACGCTTTTTTATTTTATTTTCAATTAAATGTGATTATTATATCGAAGACTCATTTTTGCTCACTGTACTAGAAAATGTGAAGTTGTTGCGCATTCCGGTCGAAGATGGCGGATTTCCAATCCTATTCTCATGTGAAATGCATTAGTAAGGAAGTAGTTTTCGTAGCCACACCACGACTGGCGTAAGAAACATGGCGACTCATTGTAACAAAGAATAGGGTACTGATAGTAATACTGAAATAATTTTATAGATAACATTTTTTATTCAGATATAGGCTGGCGCTTGACTAGAACTTGCCTGATGTTAAGCTATGATGTAGTCTAAGAAACGCACAAGCCCAGTATACTGATTCACTCATGATTAAGAATGATTTTCGTTGAAAAGGTGGCAGTGGAATGAGGATCTATATGGTTAGAAACCTTAAAGAAGCAACTATTCCGACCCACCCTCTTAAATGGTGTCACCAGACATCGCACCGGAACACGGCAAGGCCGCTTGGCGGTGCGGCTTTGTCTGGTGGGTGGTCACTAACCACAGTTCAAGGGGCCCGGGGGCTACATGTAGGATTCAATTAAAGGCGTACACTCACGGACAAAGGTGGTGGTGTACAAATGACATGTCAAAATGATGACAGTGTCAATTCTGATGTTTAAATTTCTAATACATAAATAGATAAAAAAATGAATCCCTCTTTCCTTTGGTCAGGCCATCAGTCGTGAATGGCTGGATTGATTTGGCTAGTTCTTTTTTTATAATATTCTTTGAAAGAATCCTAAAAGGATTGAAGAGTAGATTATTAGATAAAGATTTGGCAATTTTCAAAAAAGAGGGTGAGTTTTGAAAAAATATAATAATAATAATAATATTGCAACACACGTATGTTGTACATACGGTCATCTGATCCCACGCTAAGCAGAGCTTTTATGGAGACCAGATAACTATTACATACTATAATTAAACTAGTTTTCTATAGTAGTACCTACTTACAATAAAAAATTACACCCAGACCCTAGACAAACAATTCATCACATAAATATCTGTCTTGGGGGGGGAATCGAACCCACGACCTGCGGCGTGAAAGGCAAGAATCTCACCCACCACGCCACCCGGTCCGTCAAACCCTTTCTTAGCGCACCTCTAGACGTCATACGGAAACTATGTGTCAAATTTGGAGTCTTCCGACCCCAGAGGATTGGGATGTGCGTTTATGTCACTGTCGTCCGTGGGTGTACACCTTTAATTGAATCCCTGTTTGAATTGAATTCCGGTGCGATGTCTGGTGACACTATGCAGAGAGGGTGGGTCGGAATTGATGCTGCTTTAAGGTTTCTAACCATATAGAGGCTCATTGCACTGCCACCTTCTCACTGATAATATTCGTAATCACGAGTGAATCGGTATACTGGGCTGGCACGTTCCATCGTAGACTACATCATTGCTTAACATCAGGCAAGTTGTAGTCAAGCGCTAACCTATCGAAGAATAAAAAAAAATGTCAGTCAGTCAGATTCTTCTTTTATAGAACATTAACTTACGTCATAATAATCAATGGTGCTCTCCAGCCGATTCTTGACCTCAGCGTATGGTGCTTGACTCACGTAGTCATACACTGGTGTTACAGTAGGCAAAGTGTAGGTAAACGGCTTGTAGTTCTAGAATTAAAAAGAAGATTTCACATCCATTTTCCTATCATTTAAGAAAGACAAATAGAAAATTGTGCTACCATCTATTGGGGATGATCTATAACTTTGATTTCCTTCAATATTTTAACAGACTTTTAAAAGGAGTTCTGGGGACAGAGTCACCTTCGTCCGTGTGTGTAGACTTTTAATTGAATCCCCACTCGTGGTCCCCGGGTGGTGCAAATCAGGTAGCAAACAACTGGTGGTAGGCTTCGGCCGTGGTTAGTGACCACCCACCAGACAAAGCCGCACCGCCAAGCGGCCTTGCCGTGTTCCAGTGCGATGTTTGGTGACACCATTTAAGAGGGTGGGTCGAATTGTTGCTCCTTTATGGTTTCAACCTTAAGGAGCCTCATTTCACTGCCACCTTCTCACCGAAAGTCATTCTCACGAGTGAATCGGTAGATTGGGCTGGCGCATCGTAGACTAAATCATTGCATAACATCGGGTAAGTTGTAGTCAAGCGCCAGCCTATTCAAGAATAAAAATAAATAAATAAATATCTCGGTTACTGGTTCCCTACGGGTTGTGAGGTCTGGTAACATGTTTGGTAGCTAGCTGAATTAGAAGAGCTGGGAGACTAGATTAGACTAGGAGCTTATCCCAATAGAAATAGGAAAAAGGCAAGGCAAATTATTAATGATGTTTCACTTTTGAAAATATCGGTATTTAATAACAATAATATAGTAGGACATTAACACACACGGTCATCTGATCCCAAACTAAGCAGAGCTTGTATTGGAAACCAGATAAATGGTAATGTGTAGTATACATATAATACTTTTCTTTTGTAAATAAATATTCTTAAATATAGATAATTATACTCAGACAAACAGACATATTTAAACAAATAATTGTCTGAGGTGGGAATCGAACCCACGACCTGCGGCGTGAAAAGCAAATATCTTACCGACCACGCCACCGGCCCGTCATATGTTTTTATAAGATATGTTGCATCTGTAGCGGCTCCACTAACTCGAGCTCACCTTTTCTCTCGCCAAGTATCCAGGTCTATAAGTAACTTGGGCTACTTGGGATTGCTGCGCGATAGAATTATTGGGGTTCAGTTCACTCCTTGCGATGGATTCTATGAGAGGTCGTGACGTCACTATGAGCGGTGTAGGTGGGGGTGATGGCCCATCATTAGGGAAAAGCACTGGTCCTTCTCTGGAAAAGAAATAATTAATTTGTTTTATTTAAGAACTTGAACAAAATGTCAAATGGAAGAACTTGTCGAAAGAAACTATCCTACTAATATTATAAATGCGAAAGTTTGTTAAAGAATGTATAGATGTTTGTTACTCTGTCACGCAAAAACTACTAGACGGCATTACCTAGATGAAATTTTGTTCGCTCTATGATATCATCCCATCTCATATCCCTCGCCCTTCCTCTTTCAAACTTTTTCTTTCACTCGTCTTTTCTCCTTTTGTAAATATATTGTGTAAATTTATTAGAATAAACAAAATTAAACTACAACTACCCACATTTAGTCTATATCCGCTTTTTCTCTATTTCTACTTTCTACCCCCTATCTGATCCAAATTTGACACTGACAAAATTGTGATAGCATTCCACAACAGGACAAAAAAAATGATGTGGTGTCGTGGGACACCAGGTAGGAACGAAGTTCCTTCGGCTAATAAAGAAAGAGGGAGAAAAAGAAAGGTATTATACACTACTCGCTTGTGTATGCGACTGTGGCGCTTGCACACGTCTCATTTAACGGTTTTGTTCCACGGATTTTTTCTTACGGTTTTACCATCACATTTTTTCAGTTCGGTCGCGCAGCAAAATCCCTATCCCTTCCAAGCCTGCCGTAAGGAACTTCGTTCCAATAAAATATTGAATTGAATTAGATGAAATTTAGCACAAAAATAGATTATGATCTGGATAAACACGTAGGTTACCTACTTTTTATCCCAATAAATACCACGCGGTCGAAGACGACTGACTTTTAAATGGTTGCTTTCCCGCGACAGAGTGATATTGTTTTGGTGGAAGTAGAGTCAATATAAAAAAATGTGCGTGTACTTATGTACGCGCGTGAGAAGTTATACTTCTTTGGCATTATTAAATAAGCAGACAGCTTCATACTGTTAAATTTGTGTCACAGCGGGGTACCAGAGATGGACTTATTAAAATATGATTCTCTAGTTATATTAGGTTTTTGCTCGACCCGGGAAACGAACCTGGGACCTTGTGGTTGTTAAGTTAATAATACTAGGCAGAAATGTAATATTGTTATGTATTATTCATTTCAAATTACGTAAAAATTTTAACACAAAAGGCTGTTCTCATTGTGTTAATAAGACGGATGTAAACTAACGAAAGTTTGAAGAAAATTATTATATCATCAATTGTATTAAACCTCAATCCAGATCGTGCTGTTTTGAATCCGTTGCAAAATACATAGATCACGAGGAAATGTTGCAACAAATATATACACAAACAAGTTTTTACTATTCTTCGATAGGCTGGCGCTTGTAGTCTATGATAGTACGCGCCAACCCAGTATGCCGATTCACTCGTGATTACGAATGATTATCGGCGAGAAAGTGAAGGAATGAGCCTCCATAAGGTTAGTAACCTTGAAGGAGCAACAAATCCGACCCTCTCTGCATGGTGTCACCAGACATCGCATCGGAACACGGCAAGGCCGCTTCGCGATGCGGCTTTGTCTGGCGGGTGGTCCCTAACCACGGCCGAAGCCTACCACCATTTGATTGTCACCTGATTTGCACAACCCGGGGACCACGTGTGGGGATTCAATTAAAGGTGCACACCCACGGTCGAAGGTGACTCAGCCCCCAAAACCCACTGCTGAACTGTAAATGACACAAGGACCGATAGCAGCGCCCCCACCGTAAAGAGACAGTGCATTTGAACCCGGCTAAGTCCTGGAACAACTAAACTGGCTTACTGCGGGGCTCAATAAAGAATAGCGAATTTACTATGCGATTCAAATAAGAATGGAAATCCGCCATCTTGGATTGGAACTTCACATTTTTTAGTACAGTGAGCAAAAATGTTTGTGCGATATAATAATCACATCTAGATGAAAAAAAATTATAAATGCATTTATCTTAATGCCGTTCGAGTAAGATTGGACGTTTAGAGTCGAATATTTAGGTACGAACAAATTTTATTAACTTCCGACGACAAAAATCGGAGTTTAAAGTTAAAACCTGTGTATTTATCCGAGTATATGAATTTAAGTACAAGTCTGTGGTATCCTAGCGCGTAAATTTACTTAGGTAGGTAGCTGCATTGTAACTACATACATATGTTAAGTTTTTACATAAATCACTTTTCCATACATTTCAAAATAATACTATTGTCTGTGGTTTGACATTTTATGCTGGCGCTACTTTTGCTTAGTTTTTGGTATGAAGTTAGCCGCGAGTCCAGTCCTATTCTTATATGAAACGCATAGTAATTTAGAACACTTAGGCCAAGAATTCAGCGTTGCCATTCAACGTGGCAATGTTGCCAGCCTTCTTGGTACGCTACCAACCGACATTGATGTGGAGGAGTTTTATGACGCCCAGCTTCAGATATGTTCAATAAGTTCTATTTTATATTTACTTTATTTTTAGGCTAAATTAGTGCGTAGGATATTTTTTTCTGGTGTTCTAAGATTGTTATTCAGTTATTTAATTTTTAATATTTACTTGATTTGTAATGAACAAAATTAAATCCAAATAAAAATTTAAAAAATACCTTCAAAAGAATTTCTATTGTTTTTTTTTAAATGCTTTTATTTATCCTCACGCGTATGTATGTACCAGTAGCTAAGAGTCCTTATGTAACGCCTAAAAGTTTTAGATAACTAGTGGTAGTAATAGGTTAACTGGTGGTAGGCTTCGGCCGTGGTTAGTGACCACCCATCAGAAAAAGCCGCACCGCCAAGCGGCCTTGCCGTGTTCCGGTGCGATGTCTGGTGACACCATTTAAGAGGGTGGGTCGAAGTTGTTGC
Source organism: Meganola albula (assembly GCA_936450015.1). NCBI lineage: Eukaryota > Metazoa > Arthropoda > Insecta > Lepidoptera > Nolidae > Meganola > Meganola albula. The sequence goes on from OW388168.1 coordinate 834,826, forward strand.
TCCTTTATGGTTTCAACGTTAAGGAGCCTCATTTCACTGCCACCTTCTCACCGAAAGTCATTCGTGATCACGAGTGAATCGGTACATTGGGCTGGCGCGTCCCATCGTAGACTACATCATTGCTTAATATCAGGTAAGTTGTAGTCAAGCGCCAGCCTATTCAAGAATAAAAAAAAAGATAGCATCCAAATTAAATATTTATAATACTAGCTGCCCCAGCTGCTGTTACTTCGTACAGCGTATTACTAATGTAAATTGTCCAAAAATTAAAAAAAAAATTAATGGTGAAAATAGATAGTAGCCGATTCTCAGACCTACTGAATATGCATAAAAAAATTCCTAAGAACATTGTGACATGGAAATTTTATATACCTAATAGATGAAGGTGGTGGTCGTCATAGAAACATTGGTGATGGTATTGAAGAGATATTATTTTCTGTAAGAACTTTTTTTACTCCATCTTCCCTTTTTCAGACTTCCACCTATTAACTCGTATTTATTGAAATGAGGCAATATTATTAAAGTTGTGGAGTGGGAGCGCGCTACGTCATACAGATGTATAAAACTTACCTAAACGTGACGTCACTCGATATAACGCTCACCAAGAATAAAATTTAAAAACTACTTATTTAACTATCTGACGGACAAAACGAAAAAATGATGTAGTCATTACCAGTCACCCTATACATCGAGTTCAATATGAATGAATAGAAGCAGATTGTGGCTTAGATTACCAGTATTGATTTCACATTAGTTTCCAATTATTTTCTGGTTCTATTATAGATAAACTTGTAGCTTATTTCCTCCCGTTGAACTAATATTTTAAAGCAATTCTACTAATACTACAAACGAGAAAGTTTGTAATAATATAAGAAAGAATGAAAGAAAAAACTTTTATTTGACAGAGACAGGACACACAGAATGAAATGATGATAAACTACTTAAGAAAAGAAAAATACAGTTAAAAAGAAGAAAAAAATAAAAAATAAACAAAGAGTAAGTGTGACCTATCAGTGTCAAACATGGACATTGCTCAGTAAACGCTGTGAGTGCCTACTAGAGGCGACCCATAGCACTGATTTTCAGCAATGTCGATATTCCCACAGTGTGACGCCAGACACCAAGGTTGCCAAAAGACCAAACCTGCTTAAGTCTATTAAAATTGTTATCACTACATAGTATAAAACAAAGTCGCTTTTTCTGTCCCTATATGTATGCGTAGATCTTTAAAACTACGCAACGGATTTTGATGCGGTTTTTTTTAATAGATAGAGTGATTCCAGAGGAAGGTTTATAAGTATAACACATTGCACCCGTGCGAAGCTGGGGCGGGTCGCTTGTTTGTAATATAGTTAAGAGAAAATGTATGGATGTTGGTACTCTTTCACGTTAAAACTACTGGATGGTAGGTATGGATGATATTTCGCACAGAGATAGATTATTGTCTGGATTAACACATAGACTACTTTTTATCCCAATAAGTACCACGCGGGCAAAGCCATGGGCGGAAGCTAGTAATGAAATAAAGGAATGATGAAAGTCATTTCCACAAGTAATTTACTTTAATCACAGAAATTTCATTAACGCATTACATGGGTTCCATTCCCGGGTCAAACGAACAGTTCTATTAAGTTTTTATGCTAGAAGAATCTAAGCAGAAGTAGAATTAGAATTGTTGACTATGATTAGTTTTGTATTTTATACCATACCATGTCCAGCAGTGGGATAACAAAATAGTCTATAACCTTCCTCAATAAGTGGGCTATCTAACAGTGCAAGGTTTTTTCAATCTGACTAGTAGTTCCTGAGATTAGCGCGTCCAACCAACCAAACTCTTTTTTTATTCTGTAATAGGTTTGCGCTTGACTTGCTCTCTACTATCTTACGAGTTGAGGAGAATAGCCCTAATCCACACACACTCTGGCCAAGTGCGGGGTGGTGGATGTCGCATATCTTCGAATAATTAGTTCTTAGACATGCCGGTTTCCTCACGATGTTTACCTTTACCGATATTGAGCAGCGGCGATGAAACAATCACAAAGATGTGTGGGCACGATCAGGAATAGAACATGTGCCCTTATATTTCTAAGGCGACTGCGCCGCTGCCTACCGTCGGGTAACACAAGCGTGAGGTGTAAACAGTTATGTAACAATGTAACCAACGTTACTTAATTACTACTTGGTAAATAAGTAGTAAGTATATGTATTCTTGCGACAAAATCTTTTGTGCCGTGAGAAAGCACGCGCAGATTATCTCACCATATTTGTGTTAATTAGAATCTGAGTAATTATAGTACTTGAAGTATGCTAGAGACCAGAGCTAACTACTTCTATCCCATATGATATAGGATGAATATAGCCTATTCAAATGGCATGAATAGGCTGTATTTGGTGATGTCCATGTTCTTCAAAAGGGACAGGTGCGAAACAATTTACACAAAATTACATGTGACATCCGCAAACCTTGATTGGCCAGCGTGTGTAGATTGAAGCCTTAACTCTCTCAACTCGTAAGATAGTTAAGGGAAGACCCATGCCCAGCTGTGGAACACTAAAAAATGTTGAAGTGATATACAAACTATCTTTGTATCTTCCACATTGATGTCAGCAAATTCTGATTCTTATTCAAAGTTACTTCAGTCCGCAAACTGGACTGTAGTCCCGTAAACCGAGTTTAAGAAGGCTAGTCCTCAGTAGAGAATTAACATAGTCGACATAGCCTTCTTGTCTTATTCATATTATTTTCTTAAATTTTACGCGAATATCAGACATTAAAATAAATCAAAAAGAGAAGAAGTCAGAGGTCAGAAAACACTGAAACGTCGGGATATAAAATCTACAATAAACCGCAATAAAGTCCGTTATCTTATCTTATATCTTTAAATGAGCAATTCTTGTATATAAATATATATATAATTGGAATCCCGGAATCGGCTCCAACGATTTTCATAAATTTTAGTATATAGGGGGTTTCGGGGGCGATAAATCGATCTAGTTAGGAACCATTTTTAGAAAATGTCATTTAAAAACAAATACCGAGCTAAGCTCGGTCATCCAGATATTGTAGTCTCATTTCAATTTCTTAATCTTACTGGAAAAAGATAGGATTTTCGCGAAAACTCGCCTATGATCCCTGGCTGTTGAATAGACTGTAGGTATACATATATAGATACATACATACAATCATGCCTTTTTTCCATGGGAGTAGGCAGAGACTATAGAGCGCCACTTACTACGATCTAAACATACTTCCTTAGCCTCACTAGTGATACATCTGGTTATACATGCTGCGGTTGAGAGTGATAGCCCACCAGATTAGTAAGTTGAAGTTGCCGGTCATTTCGGCCGCAGAACCGAAAACTGCTGGTTTAAACAAGTTCTTGAGTGGAGACTACGAATGGACGGGCCGGTGGCGTGGTTGGTAAGATACTTGCTTTTCACGCCGCAGGTTGTGGGTTCGATTCCCACCCGAGACAAACATTAGTGATGAACATTTGTGTTTGTGTCGAGTCTGGGTGTAGATATCTATTATAAGTATATATTTATAAAAGAAAAGTATTATATGTATAGTATATACCAGTTATTTGGTTTCCATAACACAAGCTCTGGTTAGCTTGGGATCAGATGACCGTGTGTGTTGATGTCCCAGAATATTTATTTATTTAACTGGCAAACGTAGATAGCGTAACCCTTAGATAAGGTGGTTAGTGATCTTTGGCGAGCTGCTGGCAAGACCTGGATGCTAAGAGCCGCGGATCGTGCTCAGTAGCGTACTCTAGGAGAGGCCTATACCCAGTAGTAGATTGAAATAGGCTGATGATGATGAAGAAGATGATGATGATGATGATGATGATAGTGAAATTCTATGTTTAGGTACTTACTTGGTAGGCTTCACAGGATTTAGGAACTGAGCTGCATTGTATTGATTGAAGTTCTTCAGGTTAGATGTTGATGGGTCTTGGCTTCGAACTGGCAGGATGAGGAGCAGGAGAGCTGGTAACATGACTACTGCATCTGTGGAATTATGGGAAGAACATTTTTATAAGAGTACTTGCTGCCAACCTGTGGTGATAGACTCGGACCAAAACAAACAAAATTTCATAAGAATCGGTCTAGTCATTTTGGTTGTGACACGAGAATTTTATATACACCCTGAACAGGAAAGGTTAGACTAGAAACCAGACATTTTTCAGGTCTTTACTAATGATTATGAGAAATTGTATTTTGATAGAGCAGCGGTGGCGCAGGAGCAGCGGTACGGGCCTTGCCTTAGAAAAATAAAGCCGCGGGTTCGAATACTGGTCGTGCCCACACATCTTTGGGTGAATTGTTTCATATCCGCTGCTCAATATCGGTGGAGGAAAATATCGTGAGGCATGTTTAAGAACTAATCATTCATGGATATGTGACATCCACCAACCCGCACTTGGCCAGCGTGTGTGGATTAAGGCCTTAACTCTCTCAACTCTTAAGATAGTTGTGAGAAGACCCGTGCCCAGCAGTGGGACACTAAAAAGGGTTGAAGTGATATTTTGATACGATTTTTGATGTGCAAAATTTATGTAAACATTTGCTTTTCATTTAAATTTCAAATGTAGATAGTGTATTTTCAAAAATCGTCACCTAAAAGGGGTTATATAGAGGGATGAAGTTTGTATGCAATTTTTTATGCCTTGGTCTTATTCACTTAAAATTCGGTACACATAAACCTTAAGACAAATAATGAGATACGTGGTTTTTATTTTTCCAAAATTACCCCCAAGGGGTGTGGCAAATGAGTTTGATTGATAAAAATTAAAGTTTCTACCGATCTGTTTAGTCTCAAGTTTGGATTCACTCCAAATTCGGCACATTATAAGTCTTAAAAGAAGTCATGAAACACGTGTTCATATTTTCTTCTTCTTTTAATTATGGCCTCTGCAGAAATTATTCCGCAATTTTGCCAGTGTCAAGTTTAAATAAGTATATAAGTTTTTAAAGACTGCGACGTTCTAAGACGCCATTACTCTGTATTTTGACACAATGACATGTTTGATAACTCAATGCGATGAATAGAATTCGAAATTTTAATTTTATGTTTTTTGGATATTTTAATGAAAAACTTACCGATTTTAAAATGTTGCCTACACGCGTACACTACTGAACTAAATTTGTATGGAGATAGTTCGAGACAAGCGAAAGGATAGTTTTATCCGACTGCGAAAAAAGAGGTGGATGGTTTAGCGCGATAACCGACATACGCGCGGGCGGAGCCGCGGGCGGAAAACTAGTAGTACTATAATGTGACAACTATCTTACACATGGTTTGACAAGTAACGTATTTTTTTATATACTTGAATAGGCTGGCGCTTGACTACAACTTACCTGATGTTAAGCAATGATGTAGTCTTATCAATAGTCTTATATTATCTTAAAAAAACAAATATATAGTACAATAGAGAAATTAAAAAAAAATTGAACTGCGGTGTCGAAGCAATCCACACAAAGATGTGTGGACACGACAGGGAATCGAACCAGCGTCCCTTTATTTCTAAGGCGAGGCCCGAACCACTGCGCCACCGTTGCTCGTGTAAGATCTAAATTCGCATCCCTACTAATATTAAAAATGCGAAAGTAACTCTGTCTGTCTGTCTGTTACGCTTTCCCGCTTAAACCTCTCAACCGATTTGGATGAAACTTGGCACAGACAATCTTTAGACCCTGAGAAAGAACATAGGCTACCTTTTATTGCAAAAAAAACCGAAATCCACGCGGACGAAGTCGCGGGCGGCCGCTAGTAGGACATAAAGGGCTGTTACATATAAAATAATTCCATCATTTATCTAATTAGCCTTAACTTTAACTAATTCAATTAAGCCTAAAATTTCGTAACGGTTCAATTTTCACACAGTTAACCTCATTGTTAACTTAATCTTTTAACTTTTAGTTAATTAGATTGAACCAATAAAATTATGGTTACCGTGAGAATGTGGTGGAAAATGGTTTTGTAATCCATAGCTTAAAATAAGTTTCAATGTCCTTTTGACATGGCGGGTTATTAAAAAAAAATCTACATTTCATGTTGTCTCTTTTCTTTAGGGGGCTGAGTAACCTTTGTCCGTGGGTACACTTTTAATTGAATACCCACGCGTGGTCCCCGGGTGATGCAAATCAGGCGACAATCAGGTGGTAGTCTTCGGCCGTGGTTAGTGACTATCTACAAACAAAAACGCGACTTCAATAATAATGTTTGTAGGTAGTCGGTAATAGTTGTGATTAATATTTTTGAATGTCAAATACCTCAGTCCACCCGTGGTTATGATGTCAGAAAACACTTTAAAACCGCAATAAAATCCGTTATAAAGTAGTTTTATTTCAATGAAATGAAATGAAATGAAAATATGCTATATTTTTTTTGAGACGCGAATCTACATAAAATAGTCCAATTTCTTTTCCTACCGTGCAGTGAATGACTGGCAACTACTGAGAAACACTGTCAAAAAACTCAGTAGGCTTTTTTTCTTTTTTAAATGAAGAACTTATATCTATTACATTTTGTTTGTTTATTGTGTTGAATCAGAGCGACTTAATTCCAAGCGTTTTTATCCGTTAGATAGTCTGAAATTTTATAATACGCTTAATTGTTAATAAATTAATAGTCATTTCCCTAATATTATCTGGAAGTTTATTGTAGAAACGTATACACTCCCCCATAAAAGAGTTACTGATTTTGTGGAGTCGAGTATGATGTGCTACAAGATCGTTCTTATTTGTAGTATTCAAATTATGTGTCGCTTATTTTTTTAAATTTCGTAATATTTTTATGCACATACAATAAATTTTCATAAATATATTGAGAAGCGACGGTTAAAACATTTTTTTCAGATTTTTTATTTATGTGAAATTGACCATTTCCTAAAGGGAAGCCGATTGGAATCGGCCTATGAATCAGATCAATTTGGCAGTTGATATGGTTAATGGTAGGTGGGTTAACTATAAACTTATGCAGATTAGTAGCCAGTGCCAGCTGCCAGCTTACACCTGGCTGCTTCCCAAAGTTATATATTGTCTGCAATTCTATATAGGGTGACTGGTAATTAGTGTAAAATACCACCACGAACTACCAAGTTGTGGAATTCGCTGAAAGCATCTACGTTTCCAGATAGCTATAATCTGCCGGTCTTCAACTCACGAGTGAATCGGTATTTACTGGGTAAGCGCGTTCCATCGTAGACTGCATCATTGCTTCACATCAGGCAAGTTGTGGTCAAGCGCAAGCCTATTAAAGTATAAAAAAGGTATCCTTAAGAAACTTTTTTCTAGTAACTTTGTTTTAATTAAATTCGTTATTACTAGTATTTCAAATGCGGCGCGTTTGTCAGTTATCGCGCTAAACCATTACTCTCTTTTTGGGCAGTCGGATAAAATACTATGCTATGTCCTTCCTCGGGTTTCAAACTATCTCCATATCAAATTTCATTCAAATCGGTTACATGGTTGTGGCGTGAAAGCGCGACAGACAGACAGACAATGTTACTTTTGTATTTTTTTATCCTTAAATAGGCTTGCGCTTGACCACAAACGAATTGTAAACCTATTTTAGCTATAATGAACTTATAAGACGTTTGTAAATATTGAAGTTGTAAATTATTTGTAATCATGAGTACACCATGTTGTAAAGTATTTTACACTAATTACCAGTCACCCTATACAATACTTCCTCGGTTAAGTATAGATTATTTTATGTCTTGGTAGCGTATATTTACGCTATATAGCGTGGCACAGGTTCGAATCCCGTCCGGACCATAAAAGTGTTAAAACTTTAATTTAGTCACTAGTTCGTACTCAGTACTAGTGGTGGACACTCTTGTGCCTCGGAGAGTCAGTAAAGCCGTCGGTCATGCACCCTATCTTTCACCATTGGTGTCGTCTTTCCGTCCTAACCTAACGCATTCTAAGAGTAAGTGAATAGAAAGTGCGCTTGTGCACACTTGCACTCTTGCGTCCGTGAGTAGTCAGCTAATGTTTGGCCGCTAGATTCGGCTAAAGGATTTTAATTTGCGTACTTAATTTTGATATAATTAACAAGAAGCATGCAGGTAGAGCAGCGGCGGCGCAGCGGTACTGGCCTCGCCTTAGAAATTAAGGTCACGGGTTCGAATCCTGGTCGTAACCACACAACTTTGTGAAAATTGTTTCGTCTCCGCTGCTCAATATCGGTGAAGGAAAACATCGTGAGGAAACAGGCATGTCTAAGAACTAATCATTCGATGACATGTGATACCCACCAACCCGCATTTGCCCAGCGTGTGTGGATTAAGGCCTAAACTCTCTCACCTCGTAAGATAGTTGAGAGAAGACCCGTGCCCAGCGGGACACTAAAAAGGGTTGAAGTGTGTAAGTGTATGCAGGCAGACCTACGGTCTTCAGTTAGTCCCAAATAACCTTCCTCCTAAATAATGAAATCTACCTACAGTCCATCAAATCTAAGAAGTACCGTTTGACAGTTCTAAACGTAGTACATTTAGAATTTTATTTTTTGTATGAAAATTGTTTATGTTATGTTAAAATAAAAATAGCTTCATAATTCAATTGTTTTACAGGAAAGCTAATAAAAATAGTGTGAATTTATTACGCCTCTATAAAGCTAATTTAATAGAAAACAGTGAAATGTCAAACGGTACCTCTTAGATTTGATGGACTGTAGGTATAAACACATGTATTTCAAACTAACTCCATTTATTTAGTACAAATGAACGAATAGAAATACAATGACTATATTTTTTACTAGTTTTTTACCATTGATGCTGCTATTGTGTCACTGATACGCCATATTGCGGTTGTCATGACAACCAATTGTTTCCCGCGCACCGTGCGAACGGACGCCATTTGCATGCGACGGTTTGTGAATTTCGTAATAAATGATTGAAATACTAAAGAAATAATTAAAGTGAAGGATAATAATAATTATAATTGAAGTTCTTTAATAATAATGTCATGATCAAAATTATCCCATCAAAAACATTTGTGCGTAAAATAACGCCAAGAGGAATAGTTAATGCACAGTAAAAAAGATATTTATTATATAAAATTTCCATGTCACAATGTCAGTTACCGTACTCCTCCGAAACGGCTTTACCGACTTTTACCAAATTTTATATGCGTATTCAGTAGGTCTGACAATCGGCTACTATAAACGAAACGTAAAGACAATTAAAGGTAAGCCCGTTATCTAATATTTAAAATTCTCGTGTCACGGTGTCCGTAATCGAACTCCTCCGAAACGGCTTGACCGATTCTTATGAAATTTTTTATGCATATTCAGTAGGTCTGAGAATCGGCTACTATCTATTTTTCATACACCTAAGTGAATTTTTTTTTTAATAAATACGCGGTACGAAGTTCGCTGGCGCAGCTAGTGATAAATATAAATATTAACAATGCAACGCGAAAAACCATAACAGCGTTCTGGTTCTGGGTGAATCCAAATCTTAAGCTTCTATACAAACTTACACCTTATTGCCTTAACCATTTAGTTAGTCGAGGACCTATTGCCATGACATTAACGCTTAGATGGATAATTTGTAGTCAAAAAAGATGTTAAAATTTTTGGTAAACCTGTCAAACCGATACAGATTTAGACGATTTTGTTTAAATACCGGTTGGAAAATAAAACCTAAAACTCCGAGTTGTAACTGATGAATGAATATAAGTACTGAGCACTGTCGCTTCACCCAGGATCCAAAGACCTTATACTTATACCTTACCCTTACCTTTGACGGGCCGGTGGTGTGGTCGGTAAGATACTTGCTTTTCACGCCGCTGGTCATGGGTTCGATTCCCACACAAGTCAGACATTTGAGTGATGAACACGTCTGTTTGTCTTGAGTCTGGGATTTAATTATCTACATTAAAGTATGTATTTACAAAAGAGAAATATGTAGTATATTACTAGTTATCTGGTTTCCATAGTACAAGCTCTGCTTAGTTTGGGATCAGATGACCATGTGTGTTAATGTCCCACTATATTATTATCATTATATGTACTTCAAGGTGTAATAAACTACTAAAAGTCTTTACCCTTTAACATCCCTCGGCTAGTCACTGGTATTCTCTTAACTATCTTAACAGGTGAAAGAGTTAATCTTAAGAGGATCTTAATCCATTCACATTGACCAAGTGCAGGTTGTTGGACGTCACATGTCCTCGAATGATTATTAGACATGCCGAGTTCCTCACAATGTTTTCCTTCACCGATATTGAGCAGAGGGGTGTAACAAAGCACATAAAGATGTATGGGCACGACCGGGGTTCAAACTTGCGATGTGGTATTGAGGTAAAGTCGAGGCTTAGGTATACTGCTGCGGCACCTCTGCTCAATAAACACTTACTTGAAAACTAAAAAGGTGATTTATATGTTAAACTTACTTAATAAAGCTTAAACAACAAATTAAAACTAAATTAACACAAGAAACGTACTCAGTAAATTATCACAACACAGCACAACACAAAAAACTGTTTTAAAAAATGTAAAAAAGTATAAAAAACCCGAACTTGTAGTGTATAACAATATAGTTTGTAAGGAAATGACGGTGGCGCAGCGTTCACTGTTATTTATTACTAAAACGCGCCTTCCCGCGGCCCGAACATAGTCTAAGAGCCCGACCACAAGAATCTGACGTTACTTGAAATTATATAAATTTACAGATTGATGTAAATGAAACAATCGCATGGAATTAGATCCCTGTAATGCTACACACTAAAGCAAAAAATTATTGATTTCATAGGGCGAATAAAAATTAACGAACTTATTCATTAAAAAATTATAAACCTCTTTAGTTAAATTGGATTTTGTCTCTTTCTTGCTAGTATAAATGTAAAGATGATAGACAAAGACAAATGAATTATAAACCTATTTTAGCTATAATAAGTTTATAAGACGTTTAAGAATATGGGGTTAACTTTTTTACTCTTCGGCGTGCGTTTGAACACCACTTTTCTTTTGTCAAGTGATGACGCGGTTTATGGTGGTATCCACTTACCTAGTACCGTATTCGTCTTCATCATCACTTACCACCAAGTGAAATCAAGGGCAAATGTGTAAACAGAACGTTTAAATATATCAGACAAATCAGACATCATTGTTCCAGTTACAGTCACAATTCGAGGATATCGAGTATTGGGTTCCTATCAGAAAAAAAATTGGTTACGGAATACGATTTTATGCATTAAGCATAATGTTTACAACAGTTTTAGATTTACCTAAACAGAGAATTGAATTTTAGAGTCAATTGACTCTCAAATATTCTAGTCTTATTCTACCTCCTACTACCTAGTGCTACTAATATTATAAACACAGACGTTTGTAAGAATGTATGGATGTATGTTTATTACTCTTTCACGCAGAAAATTCTAGACAAAATTGAATTAAATTTGGCATAGAGATAGTTAATGATATAGATAACACATAGGCAATTTTTTACCCAATAAGTGGCCGTGAGTAAGTAAGCCGTGGGCGGGATGCTAGTTTAATATATTCACGAGAAACATCAAGAACAAATCACGTAGAGAAATACACTGCAGTATTATTTTATGTTTATTATAGAAATAAAATTGTACGTTCTAAGTGCCTACTTTTTATTTGCTCGACCTAATTCTTATACCATTTTCTTTTATAGTAAGAAAATGTGAATGTTTAATAAACCGAAAAACTGTAAATAAAATCTATAAAACAGGATATCCGTTTTAACTAGTATCTTGCAGTGGTTTCTTTCGGGTGGTATCATTGTCTTTGAGTCATATTTCGTCTGCGGAGGGTAGTCATCAGCTGACTACTGATGGACGCTATAATATATTGGTACAAAAAACTGTCTGAATGGCTGTTAAGGCATTCTAAAAAGAATACCGAATAAATAATAAAAAATAACTGACGGACCAGTGGCGTGGTAGGTAAGATACTTGCTTTTCTCGCCACTGATCGTGGGTTTGATTCCAACTCAAGTCAGTCATTCGTGTGATGAACTCGTCTGTTTGTCTTGAGTCTGGGTGTAATTATTTACAAAAAAGAAGTACATGTAGTATATTATCAGTTATCTGGTTGCCATAGTGCAAGCTCTGCTTAGTTTGGGATCAGATGGCTGTGGGTGTGTTAATGTCTCACTATATTATTATTATTAATACCTGAGATACACAATAAATGGCAGGACCTTAATCACAATGACGTGATTCGCACGCGCTAATTGGCTGCAAAATCTTAACGCGTCATATTCGACCAATCACAGTCACCTGCGCCATCACATCAGTTTTGAATAAACACTACCACTATAATATTACTTTGTTTTTTTTTTGTATTTGAAATTAATTACCCTGTCTATCAGCAGCGGTGGCGGCGCAGTGCTACGGGCCTTGCTTTAGAAATACACAGGTTCGAATACCAGTCGTGCCCACGCTACTTTGTGTGAGTTTTTATCTCCGCTGCTCAATATCAGTAAAGAAAAACATCGTGAGGAAACCGGCATGTCTAAGAACTAATCATTCGAGGAATGATACACCCACCAACCCGCACTTGGCCAGTTTGTTTAGATTAAGGCCTAAACTCTCTCATAAGATAGTTGAGAGAAGACCCGTGCCCAACAGTGGGACACTTAAAAGGGTTTACGTTATCGTGAAACTGTCTATGAAAGATAATTCCTGGACTTCTCATTTCTCAAACCCAAGCTTAATCACTGACTGACTGACATATCAATGCAAAGCTCAAGGCACTATGTCATATTTTTGCATTTATTACGATGACGCAAATCCACATGAACTGAATCTCTAGACAAACTCCATAGCGAAGCGATAACGAAATATGGAAAAGAAGAAAAAACGATCGACATTCATATTCGTAATGTCACAATCTTATGTCAATTACATACATTTCGTTCATTCCGATCTCTCGCTGTCTAGAGGCCATGAGCTCCTTGCCTATAGAAAGTACGTCCTATAATAAGTTGGACTTTGTTATCTCGCGTTGGTCTAACAATAGACTAAGGGGGTAAAGTTGATGCTTTCAGTTAACTGAAGATAATATCGGTTAAAGTTAACTAAGATTTTGAACTGTATTGACAATCACCCTGTAAATACTGAAAACTAGTGATGGTCTGGAGATAATTTTAAATAAAAAATCTAATGAAACTTAACAATTAAAATAAAACTTCTTTAAACTTTTTCTTTTAGTAAAATTACATCATGATCACTCGTGACCATAAAGTCTGAAAAGACTTTGAAAAAACTTTGATCTAAAATCTAAAATAAACCGCGATAAAATCCTTTAAAAAATAATTTCATTTCAATAATTGCAATTATTTAATTATAAGGTTTTAATCAATTTTAATTATTAATTTGTTGTGCCCGACAAGGTACTTACTGATCTCATTTTTTAATTTTACCACATATGTAAACATATCGTGGAATGCAATACCTAAACGATTTAATTTGATTTAGTTCCTAATTTAGGTTAGTTTTGAGATTTTATTTTTATATTGGGACCCACCCGAAACATTAGTGATGAATATTTGTGTTTGTGTCGAGTCTGGGTGTAAATATCTAATAAAAGTATATATTTACAAAAGAAAAGTATTATATGTATAGTATATACCAGTTATCTGGTTTCCATAACACAAGCTCTGCTTAGCTTGGGACCAGATGACCGTGTGTGTCCCAGAATATTTATTTATTTATTTATTTGTATAAAATTTTGGAGTTTGTTACAATTTCATTAAGATTTAATTAACTAAGATGATAATTAATTAAAACACCATCTTAATAATCATAAAATCTTATTCAAAACGATAGAAGCTTTTCCAAACTTTCAAAGCTCCGTTTCGGATAAGATTCAACTCCATAAGATAAGCTTTGCAAACAATGTAAAATTTAACCCCTTTCACCCTCCCCCTAATGGGGTAGAACCTCCCCTTAATTTATTAAAGAACATTGCGTAATTTCCGGTACTATCCGGAAGTTGTGACATCAAAACAGCATCCGTTTGTCAATAAACTGGTTGTGAGCTATTCTTCGATAAGGAAGTTATGTTGTAATTAGTTTGTGGTTCCGTATACTATTTTGTTATTAATTAACTATTCTATTAGAAAACCCTTACTTCCTTACTAATATTACAAATATGAATGAGGGCATAATCCTAAATTATACCGCGATATATTTTAGGGTGACTGATTGACTGGCGGTTCCGTGACCATGAAGTCTGAAAAGACTTTGAAACGTCCGGATCTAAAATCTAAAATATACCGCGATAAAATCCGTTATAAAGTAAGTAAGTATAAGTTTTAATAATATCGTACATAGCCTGTAAGGCATATTTTTTTGGAAATGTCCTTGTGAGATGCAATAAATATATTCTATTAAATAAAATTTCCATGTCACAATGTTTGTTACCGTACTCCTCCGAAACGGATTACCGATTTTTACCAAATTTTATATGCGTATTCAGTAGGTCTTAGAATCGGCTACTATCTATTTTTCATACCCCTGAGTAATAAGGGTTGATCACCCTCACATTTTTGTTTTTAATTTTTGGACGATCTTTTTTTGTTTTTATTTTTTTATTATGTGGCATTAAAAAATACAAACATATTACATTAGTAATACGCGGTACGAAGTTCGCTGGGGCAGCTAGGTATATTATAAAAAAAAGTAGTTTTATTTCATTAAACTTATTTTTATTTATTTTTTATTTTATTATATCTATTCTTTCCAAACTTTTAATTTAACCAAGGGACTCTAAAACGAACGCTCGGTAGTATTTCAACAGACAACATAAATTGTCGTGTCTTCTTGTCGTGACTTCCGTCAATCATTGACGTTCGCTCATAATAATCTGTATCATTCTTATAAATATAGTTTCGTTCTAGATTATTGAAAAATATTTAACCTTTAACTAAGTTACTGTTACAGGAGGTTACAATTGTTCGTAAAGTAGACAGGCTGAAATGAAATACTTACTCCCGTATTAAACAGTAAATATTCTGGGACATTAACACACACGGTCATCTGGTCCCAAGCTAAGCAGACCTTGTGTTATGGAAACCAGATAACTGGTATATACTATACATATAATACTTTTCTTTTGTAAAATACTTATAATAGATATTTACACCCAGACTCGACACAAACACAAATGTTCATCACTAATGTTTGTCTCGGGTGGGAATCGAACCCACGACCTGCGGCGTGAAAAGCAAGTATCTTACCGACCATGCCACCGGCCTGTCGTTAATGTTTTGTTTATGTGTAACTTTTATTTTCGTGTGCATTTGTTAAGACGCTTCAACTTTTACATGTGTGCTATCTTTATCTATCGTGGTTATCTCGCCTCCTCCAAAAACTGGCAAAAGAACTTTTTTTTTTATTCCGCGATAGGTTGGCGCTTGACTACAACTTGCCTGATGTTACGCAATGATGTAGTTTACAATGGAACGCGCCAGCCTAGTATGTACAGGTTCACTCGTGATTACGAATGATTATCGGTGAGATGGTGGCAGTGGAATGAGCCTCTATATGGTTAGAAAACTTGAAGGAGCAACAATTCCAGAGATCGCACCGGAACACGGCACGGCGGCTTTGTCTGCTGGGTGGTCACTAACCACGGCCGAAGCCTATCACCAGTTGATTGTCACCTGATTTGCATCATCCGGGGACCACGTGTAGGGATTCAATTAAAGGTTACACCCACGGACGAAGGCGACCCAGGCCCCAAAAAAAATCAATCAATCAAAAATCAATTCTTAAAGGGAAGCCGATTGGACTCGGCTTGTATTTCGCCACTGATATTTAAACATACACTCAAAAAACGTAACCCTCGTTCATTCGTAGTCGGGTAAAAATAAGTTTGTTCTTTTAATCGTTTCGAGCAACAAAACTTATATCTATTTAAACACCCATATACACACTTAAAACCCCTGTTATTGACCGGAGTTAAAAAAATCTCGAACGAAACTGTCTGCAAAAGGTAGTTTCATTTAATGTATTTTCACATAATATGCGCGAACACGAACCTCAACGACTTGGTGGGCACTTTTTGTGTTTACGAGGTGACACAGAGAAGATAAACAAAACAATGTTTTACTACATGTACAGAGAACTAACATGCTTCGGGAAACTTCGATGGTATACAAAAAATATGGGGCACTTTTGAGTCTACATATCGGCATAGATTTATTGTCCACTCAATTATGTCACATAAGTGTAAAGGATGGACCGATTTTGATGCGAATTTTTATTCAAACCCGAAGTGATAGTAAAGGTTTTTAGACAGGTTGACGTCGTCCCCGTTATCAAATTTTTTGATGTTTTTTTATCCTAAAATATGTTTGCGCTTGACTACAGTTAGCCTGTTGTGAAGCAATGATGCAGTCTACGATGGAACGCGCTTACCCAGTAAATACCGATTCTCTCGTGACTTGAAGACCACCAGATGATAGCTATCGGGAAACGTAGATGTCGGCAGCGAATTCCACAACTTAGCAGTTCGCACAATGAAGGATTAGTGTTATTTAAGTCGGTTAAAACTAAATAACCATCCCTACTATCCACTGCTAGAATATTTATAGAACTACTAAACCGCCAAGAAAACTTAACAACTTTGAGTGTTGGATAAAAGAGTACAAAAAAATTATAAAGAAAGTTGTAAGTAGGTAGTCCGATTCAATGAAATTGGCGCCTGACTTACTACTGACGTATACATCTTTTATATCACCATCATCATTCCCCTTGCCTTTTTCCCATTTCTATAGAGGCCGGCTCCCAGTCTAACCTGATGCGGCTAGCTACCAGAATTATACGAGCGACTGCCATCAGACCTCGAAACCCGTAGGGAACCAGTAGCAGAGATGGTTAGACCAGCGTCAGATTATATTGGCTTCTGACTACATGTAACAATTGTCATAGATGTGTTAAATGACGACCCAGACCGACGGCTTAACGTGCACGGAGGGTAGTCCCTCAACCAACCAGACACCGAAACAAATCTTCGTTGTTACACAAATATTGTCCTCAAACCTGCCTAATATGTTTGTGTGTATTAAGAAAAAAAAACAAATATTAAATATATCTGCATCTGTTCTCACGCGCCAACTATGTTGAAGAGGGCTATACTTCACCTATGAGCTGAAGAAACTTCAAAGCTTAACAAATCCTTTAGAACAGGCTTATTCTGGATATATATTTTTTAATATTTTTGGGACTAAGGTTTTATCGCACGTTACATTGATGCTTAGCGTATGGGAGCTAGACAAAAAAGTGTAACGGTAACCTTAATTTTACGCAATTTTTTGTTTTTTTTTTAATTTTTTTAATTGCCTTCGTGGTCAAAGGTTCAACAGGGATGCCATAAATATGTCGTAGGCACTTTAAGTACCTAGTCCGTCAGAAAGATTTAACCTAACATATCTCGAACTAAATTTCGTTTAAATTAGGTCAAAATCGAGTCCAAACGAGTCGGTTACAAAGGCACAAGCCACACAAAGAAAAGACAAAACAAAAAGCTACTAATAACACCAGAGAGTAAAGCAAAATGAAAAAAAATATGACACAAATACAATTGTCTATTGACTCTTATAAACATCAGGGGGCCAAATGACTGCATAACGTATAGCCTCCGGACAACATCAGGGAGCCCTCTAGCATGTAATTATTAAAATTAAAAAATAGGGAAAAATAGAGATAGTTATAGGTTTGTCAAGCAAAAAAATCTATATATATATATATATATATATAAAAATCCACTTTTCGTTGTAATTTTATAACTCGAAAACGGGCTCACCTATTCAAACCAAATGTTTAAGCATTGTTCGGACTATTTAGTAAATGGTTTATGTGAAGTTTGCACAAAATCGGTTGAGCGGTTCTTTATTTATCACATTTTTTGTAAATTGTTGAGTGGGCTGAAGCTACCCGAGCGAAGCTGGGGCGGGCCGCTTATTTTATAAAATCATACACCCGACTACGGCAACATCTGTTTCCTTAATTGAATGGAGAACTGATTTGGCGCGAAAATCCTAAATATTGTTTATTTTTCATAATTCTGATTGATGACTCAGTGTCACTCCTATAAGTAAGACGAATCTAGTGATACCTCTCAAGTTTAGATGGGATAAGCCGTTTAGGCTCTAGAGCATGCCAAAAAAATCTACATACATACCAGTGCCGAAGGGTGGAAGTCTGAAAAAGGGAAGCCAGAGTAAAAAAGTTCTTACTTAAGAAAATAATATCTCTTCACTACCGTCACCGATCGTTCTTACACTTGATGCTATACTTATTTTTGTTGCTGTTCAAAACTTTTAGGCGTTACATAATATATTATTAAGTACGTGTGATAGTGACCATTTCCCAAAGGGGAGCCGATGAGAATCGTCTTGTATGGACCCTTCGCCACTAATACATACATACTCTCGAAGAACATAGCCCTCCTTCTGATGCACTAACGTAAGGTCTGTGGTGGCGTTTTGAATAATAAAAAATATACAAGCCCACATACATACATACGGGTGAAGCTAATAAAACGTGATATTAATATGCAGGGTGTAGCATATGGAACGGTCAGTATGGGGTAGTCTGAAACTATAAGACATGCGAAAATCTGTTGTTAGGAACTATGTCCTCAATTATACATAGTAACAACAAAAACTGCATTAATACTAAACTAAAACTTGTACTCAGCTGAGGTATCGAATCATATGAAACATTTAAAAAAATAAAAAATAAACAAATTTCATTATCGATTGTGTAGGTCTTAATCAGTCAATGTTAGTATAAAACATGATGCTTAAAATTAATATCCTTTAATTTGTTTTTCAAAATATTAAGGTTCATTGCCCAAGCTGAGTACAGTTTTTTAAATGTATTAATGCAATTTTTCTTGTTACTAAAATTGATGACAATTGGAACTGGTCTTTGTATATGTTATAGTTTTATGGCCTTATTTATAAAAAAATATAAACCTCTTTAGTAAAAATGAACTCTCTTACTTACTAGTATAAATTTTGAGATGACAGACAAAGACAAACGAATTATAAATCAATTTTAGCTATATTGAGCTTAATAGGAGGGCATGAGTTTTCCATACTGACCGTACTAAACTAAATGTTACATCCTGTATACTAGTCTATGGGTTGTCAGTAGGTGCGAAGTTTGTCTATGGTTGGTACAGAATAGTCCTTCAATGTAAGCGTAGTACGACTAAGTTTAATATATGCATTCTGTACATACATACGTGTACACCAAAATTTATGTATATTTATGCATACAAGCCTTTAGTTTCGTGTGAAAGCTGTTTTCGAGATTTTTGACAAAAGACCTATTAGAAATATGGTAATAGGATTTATTAAAAGCTTTACTAGATTAAAATAACATAGCATCACGCCTATATCACCCGAAATTGTAGGCAGAGGTGAATTTCACACATTTTTCGCCGTCTTTGTTTAGATCCCATACATCATAATCTAAAACCGTTCATAGGTCACAATACCAAACTTTGAGCTGCGACTAAGATTCTCTTAGTATATTAGAAAAGTATTTTGCTTGACCCAGGATGCGAACATGCTTACCACCACCGGGATGGACCACCGAGGCAGTTACATTAATGTAATTACTACACTAGGTAGCTACTACCCGCGGTTGCGTCTGTTTGAATAGGTAGTTATTAAATATTGTTTCAAATCTATAGAGCTGTTAAACCAATTATAAACTTAGCTAATAAACTTTAGGTACTGGATTTTCAGGGTTTTGTAGTCCATCTGTCTGTCTGTTACAGCCAATTTTCTCAGAAACTACTGGATTGATTAAAAGTTATAATTTAGTACTTACTTAAGTACATTCTTTACGAGACAAATCTTTAGTCACAAGTTTACTTAAGTAATTCTTAAATAAACGAACTTAAGAATTAGAGAGGGTTTAGGTCCTAATTCAGACACGAAGGACAAATGCTTGTTGGTGGATGTCGCATTTATTGAGTAGGTACAATGAAAAAATTCACTCAATATGTATAACTATATATATGGAGCCTCATTCTAATGCTACCATCTCATCGAAAATTATTCGTAATCACGAAGGAATCTGCATATTAGGCCAGCGCGTTTCATCGTAGACCACATCGTTAATTTACATTAGGCAAGTTGTGATCAAACACAAGTCTATTTATGCATTTTAAAAGAACTACCTAGGATCAAACCCATGACCAACATTTTAAAGCTGATACTTGGATACCGCTGCGCCACTGCTGATGATAATGATAAGGCCTTCCATCACGCTGGCTTAACACTAGTTGGTGGAAACTGATAAGAAACTAGTAGTTTCACCAAATAGCTTTAATCAGGATAACAGCGCAGAAAGCAAATCTAATTTCGGTAGCCGACAGCGACTCGGAGAACGCGGTTAGTTGAGCAGACGGTAGTGATGAGACAGGTTTTATCGATATTTTAGTATTATAGGTGACGCATGACGGGCCGGTAGCGTGGTCGGTAAGATACTTGCTTTTCACGCCGCAGGTCGTGGGTTTGATTCCCACCCAAGACAAACATTTGTTTGTCAGACATTTGTGTGATGAATACGTCTGTTTGTCTTGTGTCTGGGTGTAATTATCTATATTCAAGTATATATTTACAAAAGAAAAGTATTATATGTAGTATATTACCAGTTATCTGGTACAAGCTCTGCTTAGTTTGGGATCAGAGGACCGTGTGTGTTAGTGTCCCAGAATATTTATTATTATTATTATTATTATGTTTGTCTTTTTTTTTTATCTCGGAGCTATGGAGCTCCGGACTTTTAAAAGGCGTGCGTGGGGCCGAAGCCAACACGTAGAGGTCCGTAAGACAATTTTACTCTAAATGTAAAGTGGCACCAACCGACGATTATCCCATATAGGTACAACAAAGGACAATCCCCGGTTAGAGCAGGACTATTGCAGGATATAGGAACTAAAATCTAGGTTATAATGAGTTTATGAATGAGGCCATAACAAAAGAAAAGGTTTCCACACACAAGCTCTGCTTAGCTTTGGACTAGATGACTGTGTGTAGTAATGACCCAGAATATTTATTTATTTATTTTTGAAGCACACATAGGATCGATGGGGATTTTTTAAACTTTATTTATAATGGTAGACCCTACCTCTCCACCAATATTTGGGTTTTTTGGGAATTTTTGTTATTTTACATTTCTATATTGACCGGACTAAAGTTACTTTTTGGTAACAAGCGCAGTATCTAATAGTTACTTCATTAATATTTAGTATTTTATAAAGGTTAATATAGAAAAATGACTTATTAAAAGTGCAGTATGTACTAAATTGGCTTTTTTATATACGCCTCCTACAGTGGTTCGACAGAATCTATTATTGTTTTTCTTACCGTAGTCTACTAGAGTGGACTTTTGTTATTCATCGATATCGATATTTCTATTTGCCGTGTCCCACCTCTATTCCTAGAGTTGTCGGTATTCAGTGGAAACCTAATATAGGCCCTTGCTCAACCGGCCAACCTCAAGGATCAAATTAAACACCCAACAAGCACATCTCGAAACTTTGAATGTCATTAAATTGTTGCAAATAATTTCACCTTTTCGAGTTACGACCTTTGATGTTGAGAGACTATTAAAAATTCAAGTATTTTTGAACATGCTTTAGTGACCATGGGTGTTAATGAGGGTAAGCAGTGGTGTTTTAATCGACCGGGTGGGACAAGGCAACCCGCCGCTTTAACAGCAGCAAGTCCGAGAAAGTGGCGCGATGTGTCCCGCGAGCGCCTTTCTCCAGAGAAGGAGGAGGGTAGGCCCCCACAACAAGGGCTGGGACAAGTCTTGGAAGCGGCTCAATTTGCCGATCTAGGGTAGCCGGGCTGACTAACCGGCTGTTCGGTGAATGCTGGAGCGAATCGCGCAGTCCGACACAAAGGGTGTCCGAAGGAACACTGGTAGGTTTTAGTGGGTTAACCCGACCCGGCTACTTGTTGCTGGAAACTATGGGGTCTTGCTCAACCAAGCCAAAACCAGGAGTCCCACATACTACTTGCCCTGTGCCTATTCGGGGTGAGAGGATGCATAAAGCATTTCCCCTCGAAAAATAAATTGTTTTAATCGACTGCCTCGATGGTTTAGTGGTTGGGGTTCCCGGCTTTCCGGGTTTAATTCCAGTACCGCGCAAAAAAGACTGTTGAGCATAATTTCCTTGTGCTATGAAGAAGACGAAGATGGTGTGGCAACCCTGTGCCTATAATAATCATCCTGTAACTTGGTTACGGCCAATCATTAGCTGACTGCGAAAACACATGTGGAATCTCGGGGGCTGAGTCACCTTCGTCCGTGGGTGTACACCTTTAATTGAATCCCCACACGTGGTCCCCGGGTGGTGCAAATCAGGTGACAGTAAACTGACTTCGGCCATGGTTAGTGATCACCCACTAGACAAAGCCGCACCGCCAAGCGGCCTTGTCGCGTTCTGGTGCGATGTCTGGTGATACCATGTAAGGGTTTCTAATATAGCTCCTTTAGGGTTTCTAATATGCAGCCTCACTGCCGCTTTCTCACCGAAAATCATTCGTAATTACGAGTAAATCGGTATACTGGGCAAGCGCGTGCCATCGTTGACTACTACTACTACTTGTTATACTCAAGCGCAATCCTATTTCAGAAAAAAAATTAAATAAAAAAACTCTATTGCCTTCATCGCATGGTGAAAGATCAGGCGCACGACCAACGGTTTAACGTGGAATAATATGAATAAGGTTAATTTGCTGTTAACTATATAGTTTATCGTATATTACAATGGAAATTAATTCCAATTTGATATGGATTCCGGTTCATTGTGGTTTTGCCCACAAAGCGGCAGTCATTTGGCCTTTATTATAATCTGAATTGTGGTCACAATAGGTATTACTATATTGAAAATACTTGAGTATTTAACACTAAATGTGGTCATGTCTGGTGCCACCATTTATGAGGGTGAGTCGAAATTTTTGCTCCTTTATGGGTTCTAACCTGGAAACTCATTCCCACCGAAAATCATTCGTAGTCATAAGAGAATCGGTATATTGGGCGGGCGCGTCCCATCAAGGCCTTAGTCCACACACGCTGGCCAAGTGCGGGGTTGGTGGATGTCACATGTCCTTGAATGATTAGTTCTTGGACATGCCGGTTTCCTCACGATGTTTTCCTTCACCGATATTAAGTAGCGGAGATGAAATAATTCACAACACAAAGATGTGGGCACGACCAGGTTTTGAACCCACGACCTTATATTTTTTTAAGGCGAGGCCCGTACCGCTGCGCCACCGCTGCTGTAGGTACATCAAAAATCGTATCAAAATATAATGCAAATTAATTTCTGGATTCACATAGTTATTAGTTATGACCTGAAGGTCTGGTTTCATGTATGGTATAGGTTTTCTGGTTGTAGATTTTTTGATAAGATTATTGTTTACGACTGTACCTAATTATCTTCAGAGAGATGTACCTGTTGTTAATTAACGCGCGAAACAAAGAGTGGGGAGTTTACGTGGATCATGACTGATAGCCACTTCTACGCACTGCGGAAAACAGAGGGAGGTGTGGAGTGGTTGTTGGTAATACAGTTTTTTTACACATACACACAGCGCCATCTAGTTCTAAATTATGCAATTATATTTGTTCGTGCTACAGGTACTAGGAACGTGTACCTATACTACTTAATATTTTTTTTTTGTAAATACATGTAATAAATAAATTACACCTAGACACAGAACAATCAATCGCGCTCATCACACAAAAGCATGTCCTGGATGGGAATCGAACCCACAAGCTTGAGTTTAGGAAACAAACAAAGTTTTAAAAAATTCTTCTCCAGACTTCACACTGAACAGTCTCTAGAATCTACATTGATACATGACATTAATTGCATGGACTGTGCATTGATATGTCAGTCAGTCAGATTTATTTATTTTTACAGAAGATAGAAGAAGAGTAACGTTTGACGGACCGGTGGCGTGGTCAGTAAGATACTTGTTTTTCACACCGCAGCTGCGCAGGTCGTGGGTTCGATTCCCACCCGAGACAAACAGACATTAGTGATGAACATTTGTGTTTGTGTCGGGTCTGGGTGTAAATATCTATTATATGTATATATTTCCAAAGGAAAAGTATTATATGTATAGTAATTATATACCAGGTATCTGGTTTCCATAACACAAGCTCTGCTTAGCTTGGTAACAGACGACCGTGTGTGTAAATGTCTCAGAATATTTAAGTATTTTATTTAGTAATTGTTGTGATCACATCATAAGTATCTTTACAAGACCTACCTACTGATCAAATTTTCATGAGCATGAGGTATATACTAGGTTATTAGGTACTTAAATAGCTAAATACAATTTACAACCAAATTTTTTAAACTAGCTAACGGCTCCGAGAAGACTTTATGGGCAGATAATTGAGAAGTAAGAATTAAAAAAATTGTGGTCATGTTCGACTCCACAGTTTTCATAGTGCTATCTCATTAGGACGGTGTTATAAACAATGTGTGCAGCACATAATTTGTGTCTTTTGATATCACGCGTTGTGCGAGTCTATCTCAGAATAATGCCTGTTTGTCGTCTGCCAAGGCCCTTAATATAATATACCACCTCATACCACGTGTATGACTAACACATTTTTTTTAAATTCTGTCCTACAAATTTAACATGACTGATGTTAAGCGATGATATGGTCTACGATGGAACACGCTTACCCAACAAATACAGAGTCACTCGTAACTTAAAGGTATCGGGAAACAGAGATGGCAGATTTAAAGCTAAGAACCATCTCGAGTATTTTAGCTTCTAAATAGAGTCGCATCAAAATTGGTCGATTCATTTAAGCGCAACAATTTACACACTTGTACACTGGTACACAGCTATACAGATATACTTATCAAACTCCAATCAAATCACATTGAAATAAAACTACTTTTTAACGGATTTTATCGCGGTTTATTTTAGATTTCAGATTCCGACGTTTCAAAGTCTTTTCAGACTTCATGTTCACGGGTGGACTGAGGTATTTGACGTCCTAAAATATTAATCACAATTATTACTGACTACCTACAAACATTATTATAAACACACTCTACACTGTGAACTCAATTTGCTTAAATCGGAACGCAACTTAAACAATAATATTTGTAGGTAGTCAGTAATAATTGTGATTAATATTTTTGGACGTCAAATACCTCAGTCCACCCGTGAACATGAAGTCTAAAAAGACTGGATTTTCGGGATCTAAAATCTAAAATAAACCGCGAGAAAATCCTTTAAAAAGTAGTTTCATTTGTCATACATAGGTAAAAACAAGGGGAGATCTTATAAATAACTATAATGTTGGCAACATTGGATGACGTAGGCGGCGTGAGAGTAGCGCTGCCAATATGACGAGCGAGATCTACTAACATTTGCTCATTCATTCAGAACGGAGTGATTGATTGGCTCTTATGGCTTCTTTGAGGCATTCTTTGGAGAAAGCGCGCGACACATTGTAGTCGGAATTGATATTGGATTTATAGGCGGTTGAAATAATTTATAGAACAATCATATATCTAGATACTTATTGATTATTGAGTTTAATGTGCAGGTTTAAGGTCATAACAGATGTTAAGTTAACAGTAACACCTCTCATTTTCATCGACGGTTAAAAATCAGAATTCCATAAATAAAACTTAACAATCTCATTGAAATCAGTACTACAAACAAAAGAAACGTAAACAGCACCACCGTAGTAACACTCGTCAAAATATAGTTCTTATTACCAGTAAATAAAGTTTGAAGTTGTTACCATAGACCTGCTGTAAACAGCGCAATGTGATTGGTCGTAACGAGTTGATATTTGTTTGATTTTGCTGATATTTGCTGTTTTAGTAGCGACAGAAAATAATGTTTAGTTTCGTATTTGGTACAGTCTGCAGAAAATATAGACTTCAAGGTTCCGTAGCAAATCAATAACTCGCTTCAACCCTTTTCATTGTCCTACTGCTGGGGACGGGTCTTCTCTCAATTATCTTATGAGTTGTGAGAGTTTCGACCGTAATCCACACACGCTGGCCAAGTGCGGGTTGGTGGATGTTACATGTCCTCGAATAATTAGTTCTTAGGTAGGCCGATTTCCTCACGATGTTTTCCTTCTCTAATATTGAGCAGCGGCGACGAAACAATTCACACAAAGATGTGTGGGCACGACTGGGGATCGAACCCGCAAAACTAATCATTCGAGGACATGTGATATCCACCAACCCGCACTTGGCCAGCGTGTGTAGATTATGGCCTAAACTCTCTCAACTCGTAAGACAGTTGAGAGAAGACCCGTGCAGTAGGACAATAACAGGGGTTGAAGTGATGTCTTAGGCCTACTTGAGTGCTAAATTTCATCTAGATAAGTAAAGCCGTTTTTGTCTGAGATTTCTACTTCGCCACATCGCTGACGAACAGGTTCATCAATAATTATATGTCTTTATATGAACAATAACCTTTTTAACATTTTTTTTTCTCATTCAATTAAAATTAAATAAAAGCTTTGTTTATATTGTGAATGTTGTGTACAGCTGTAATTGGATGTCAGGTTTACGCACTATGTTCTGATATGACTATCCATTGTAATATGTTAATCTGTTATCTGTATCTGTACCTTTTTAATAAAATAAAAATAAATAAAATAAAATAAATAAAATTTACGCGAATATCACACATTGAAATTAAACTGCTTTTTAATAGATTTTATCGCAGTTTATTTTAGATTTTAGATCCCGACGTGTCAAAGTCTTTTCAGACTTCATGGTCACGGGTGGACTGAGGTATAGAGACCGATTTAAGCAAAATCAACTCAAAATTCAAGACACTGTGAGCTCAGTTTGCTTAAATCGGAACGCAACTTAAATATTAATCTTTGGAGGTAGTTTGTAATAATTGTGATTAATATTTGTGGACGTCAAATACCTCAGTCCACCCGTGAACACGAAGTATGATAAGACTTTGAAATGTCGGGATCTAAAATCTAAAATAAACCGCGATAAAATCCGTCAAAAAGTAGTTTTATTTCAACGTTTAAAAAAATATACAATATAAAACAATTTCGTTGTATTTACGGAATCCTAAATCAATAATTCAGCACTCACTCACTACTTCACGGAACCCGGTACAATTACCCGCCTCGCGCTTCGCTAAGTGACAATTCTTGTTCCAACTTTGTTCATAAAAATATAACTACTTCAATTGAGGTATTTTTTGTATAAGATTTAGGTAATACAGTACTATTTAAATATAAGGAAAACATTGTGAAGAAACCGGCATATTTTTTTAAATGTGTCTCATATTTACTTCTACCTTCACTTTTAGGTAATATAAGCGTGAACACTATATTTTTGTAATACTAACAGTGCTCTTAAAATATACGGAAAAAATCGTGAGGAAACCGGCATGTCTTAGAACCAAATCATCGACGATGCCTATTGCCGCTAATTAAATACATTTTCTAATTCAGTTTCTAAGTAAATTAGATAAATAAATGAAACATTGTATTTTTAGCTAACTCGGGAATCCACTAGCTTTTTTGACTGCTGAGCTAATAGTAGTATGATTTAATATAAAGAATAGCTTTCAATACAAATATATCATGAACGCATTGGATCAGGAAGCCGTGAATGAAGTATGACAACGTATTTACACGGGGCGATACGATCGCGTTACGATTATTGTATTTATAACCAATCGGATGCGTAATACTATAGATAGACCGTTTATCTCGCGTATCGCCTATCGCCAAGATTCTGACTCCTCAAGCTGCACAGACAGTAATGATGATTCAAGCGATATGGATATTAGTGACGAATAGTCTTACATTACTTTTATCTGTGGTTAAATAGTTCTTTATGAGGTTTAATTAATGTTTTATGACTTTGTACCTCAGATGGCGATACGCGAGTTAAACGGTCTATCTATAAGCTTATTTTATAAGTACCTTAATATAATCACGGAAAATATATAGTTTCATTCTAGATAATAAGTATCTAGAATGAAACTGTCGAGCTTCATAGCAGTCCACATTTGGGCATATTAGGCAAATATTCTTTTCCATCATTCTTTTAAGGTTTATATGGTTACTCATCCTTGCACTGCGTTCAGAAATTATACTCAGCTCTGTTTTCTATCGAATTTGTACTGAATTAAAAGGTTTAAAGTGTTACACTTTTAACCTTTTAATAAAAATTTTCTTTGTTTTGTTTGTTTTTCTTCTTGCGACAAATGCGATTGCTTCCCTAGCGCCCGTGTGGCATTTATGGGACAAAAACATGCATGCTGTTTTGTTCCATTTTTATCTATAGCACGTACTTATTCATTATAAACTAGGGACAAGATAATAGGTCACTTTTGACAGATGTCAGTTTTATATTCATAGTGAGGTGACCTGCTTAAAAACATCGATTAAATGAATGAATCGAATGAATCGATACAGACTTGAAACATATGTGAAATTTAAAAATGACCATGCGAATCCCTGTCCCATTATTATTTTTTCTTTCATAAATTAAAGGAGCAAAATAAGACAAGTACCTACGTAATTTAACAAAAAAATTGCTTTTATTCACTTGAACAATCGGAACTGCTATCTTCATCACTGCTGTCAGCACTCAGAGATATTATTAATTCATTTTCAATAATATTGTCTATTCTCACATCTCGTTCAAAATCTTGTAAAATTATTTTCTTTGTCTTCTCCACGACTTTTCGCCAGTCTTCTGTAGTGACTTCTGCACATGCAGTTTGTAGCAGAGTCATCATTTTAGCAGTACTGAAGGGTGGTTCAGTATTGTTCCGCGCTGCATGACCCTTTATTTGTGCCCAAATAAGCTCGATGGCGTTATACTGGCAATGGTAGGGAGGCAATCGAATAACTTCGTGTCCATGTTCTAGGGCTAGTTCATCGATTACTTAGCGGAGCTTGGACGGCTTAGTTGCTTTTACCAGATTTAACAACTCAACTTTTAATAAAGTTGGACTTGCCTCCACACCATTTCTTACCAGCCACGAGACAATTTCTTGCTTTTTATTTGCTTGAGTTGGTGGTTTATCAACTTGTACAGAATGATACGGAGCATTGTCCATTATAATTTTCGAAGGGTTTTCTAAGCTGACTAGCAGCTTCTCAAACCACTCTTTAAAAACATCAAAGTTCATTTCCTCATGGTAATCTGTTGTAGTTTTAGAGGCGAATGCGAGGAGGCAGTCTGGAATAAAACCTTGAGAAGCTGATCCCGCGTGACATATAATAAGTCGGGCTCCTTTTCCCGATGGAACTTTTGAGGTGGAGGCCGCTGTATCATCGGTCCATGTCCGCGCAACCGTATGGTTCGCATTCAACCATGTTTCGTCAATAAACACGACATTGTCCCAATCCGTAATTTTATTTACCTGACGTAAGAATGATATTCTCTTCAAAATAATATCGTAGCGTTCTAGCAGGATTTTCCGCTTGTCGGATTTTTTAAATCTAAAGCCAATCGATTTCAAAACCTTTGATAGAGACGATTTGCCTCCAAAAAATAAGCCTGCGCCTTTTTACGAACTCAATAGCTTTTCCCGTGTAGGATATTCTTTTCTCGAGTAATATCCATAAATGTGGTTGCGAATTGCAGCAGCATCAAAATTATCAACGTCAACAATTTTCTTGTCCCTCTTTCGTTTTTTCGGTGTACGTAAAGTATTATCTTCTGAGCCTGATGGTCCGTATTTCTCTTTCAGAATTTGAGTTACTGTCTTCTTCCCTATTCCCAATGCTTCGGCAACGCGTTCTCTCGGTGGTTTCAATGGTAAAAGAGGCCCATCGTTAACTGATTCACGTCCAAAATAATTGTACAATTTCAGCACTAGTTCGCGAGATTGACTGTTTAGAGTTTTCCCCCGTTTCGACATAGTAAGACTGTAATGTTTTTCTTGTTTAATAATCGTTAAGCAATCGGAGTCCAATTTATAGCCAGGTAAACGTAGTCAGTAAGATCAGGTTAAATGAAAAAGCCGGATCAGAAGAAAATAACAGAGAGCACACCAAAAATGCACAGTCACTTCGCACAACCACAAAAGACTGCGTCATCATCATGTAATGGCGACATGACATGCGTCATCGACAGGCACTGGTGTTGCCAGCAACATCCACCTAAATTGCACCCAACATCAATGACCTTTCTATTTAGTTATTTTTTTGTATTTTTATAGTTAGTTAAAAGAATAATAAATATGTATAATTAGGTTTTATTATAATCACAACGTGGTTATAAATTTATGGTGATTTTTCTTCACAAGTAATCATTGCATTCGATTCAACTTACAATCCTATCAGCTTTCGATTTTTAGAGTAACATCCCTAGTGTTTAAAAAGAAATAGGGTTGACTGACGCAACATTGTAACGACGTTCAGTTCTTTAGATCAGAAATTGTTTATTATTTTTAGAATGGTTTATTAGTGAAAGCAAATCGTAAAATTACTCGTATCGGTCATTATTACAATAAATATGTAAACGTAATTGAAAAAAGTTAAGCAATTGTGCAGTTCTTATTTTATGCCCGCCGTTACAAGGTTACGTTGTTGAATTTTGATGAAATGTCAAAAGTGACCTATTATCTTGTCCCTATTATAGGTATATTATATAGTCTCAAATAATTTTGGCGTCAAGCGCCACAGGCACGGCAATTGGTTTTTGACGGGCGGTTAACATGTTAAGAGCTTTTTACTTGTAGGCTTACGATATGAAAACGTCAATTAAACTTATGTTAAAAAAATCCCTTTAAAAATTCACTAGATGGCTCCGATTGAAGTGATCTGCTAAATAGATTTAGCGGTTTAAGCATGAAAAGCTTACAAACGCATGTATTTGTTTATATTTCGGTACAGGGGGCCGATCAAAGGGATAGTCCTCGCCTTATTGAGTGGGTGTGGTAACGAGCAGCAAACCAAATAATACTTTGTTACGAAATGTAAAAATAATACAACGAGTGGTAAGACAGTTCCTAGACCGATGTTGGTCGCACGGACGTCTGTAGAGAACTGGGGCACACAGTTCGTGTAGCGACAATCCCCACTCTATGCCCGTGCGGACCTCAGGCTAGACTCCGTCGAAGCGTGTCGACACGACGCGCTGCCGCCTCGCTGTCAAGTCTGCTACCGTACTAATGACTTCTCCGACATATATATTAAAACGTATACACAAAACCGATGTTAACAAGGAAGGTGCAACAGAATAAGTTAATATATAAGTAACTAGCGGCCCGCCTCAGCTTCGCCCGGGTAGGTTCAGCCCACTCAACAATTTACAAAAAATGTGTTAAATAAAGAACTGCTCTACCGATTTTGTGCAAACTTCACATATACCATCTACTAAATAGTCCGAACAATGCCTAAACATTTGGTTTGAATAGGTAAGCTCGTTTTTGAGTTATAAAATTACAAAGAAAAGTGGCATTGATTTTGATATATATAGATTTATTCTTAACAAGTTTCTCAACATAAATGTTGCTGCACCGAGGAACACAAACATCATGCAGTATATCTGCGCATCAGAACAAAGAGTGTTTTTCTTTATCTAATAGCCCTTGTAATAGTTGAAAATTTTTTGTGCGCATGCCCCAACTTCCGCCATGTTTTTCGGGCACTTTATTTACAAATGTATGAGTAGTGCATATGTTTATAAAAAAATTAGCAATAAAACAATATTAATAATAAGCAATTTTTTATAAACAGTTCAATTCAAATTATTGTGCATACGTGATAAAATTATATTACAAGTATTTTAATTAAAATATATAATGTTACCTATAAGAAAAGGGGCAAAAAAACGTTGTTGTTATGGAGTATGCCGCAGTGATACGCGTAGTAAATCCTTTCAGGAGAATTTATATTATTTCATTAGTTTTCCAAAACCTTGTTTAGAATATCGACGGAAACTCATTAAAACAAGTAAGCAAAAGCACTTAAAAATTTGTCACAAATGTGCTAAATGTGATTTGTGGGTAAAGCGGTGTGGACGAGGTGATGGTCGATTTCAAGAAATTGACAATGTAAATAAAGACACATATATTTGTTCACTTCATTTCGAAGGAGAATCTGGTCCAACAACCGAATATCCAGACCCCGTCAGTTGTGTAAAAAAAAAAATTAGTGATAAGGTAATATGTACATTTAATTATTTATAAATAAAATAGCTCGCACCATAACCTCAAATAATAAAATTTGTCCTAGGTAAAAGTCACAAGAAAATATTTTTTTTTTCTGTAATTACTTTTACTCATTATTTTTAATTTTTTAATTATTACTATCCTAACCTCTCAACTAGTTCGGCTTTATTTCCTCCTTGAGGACGACCATGGCACTTCAACCATCGTCGTAACTGAACACAGTTGTGGGCTTCTACGGTAGGATGCACTAATGAAGCTCCGTCAATTAATTTTTCATTTAATTGCACTGATATTAAAGGTAATAATGCTGGTTGCCCAGCCATTTTTATAAAAAGTTCCCGAAACTTTCATATTGCCGCGTTTTTAACATGGCGGACGCGCTTGCGCTGAGCATGCTCTTAAAAGGCCTATACATCATTAATGGGCATTATAAGTTCATCCTTGTTGACGTCATCGTTGTTATCGATTTGAATCGTGAAGTGTAAAGGTCTTGCTAACATTAGGCAGATTAAAATTGCCTTTTTGTGCTGACGCGGAGATGATATTTTTTCTGTTTTGATAACCATATTGCTCGTATCTACAGGATGCTATAACATTAAACGATACAGGATGTGTAAACAACTTGTAGGTCAAAATATGTCTGGAGTATTATTTATTTTCATAATAAGGGGGAAAATTTGGTGCCTGTACTACTCGAAGGTGTAGGCAGAGGTGAATATCAACCACACCCGTCATTATTAATGGATGCTGGCTTCCTCAAGATGTTTTAATTTACCGATATTGAGCAGCGGCGATGTTACAAGCACTTAGACGAGTTTTTTGGTATAATATTAGTCGCGAGCCCAGTCCTATTCTTATCCGTGGCTCACCGATAAAGTCTCGTAAACCAATAAAGGCTATACTGGCCGATCGGGTTAGGTCATCCGCCAAAAAACCCAGTCTTATTCTTATTTAAAAAGCATAGTTTGACGGGCCGGTGGCGTGGTCGGTAAGATACTTGCTTTTCACGCCGCAGGTCGTGGGTTCGATTCCCACCCGAGACAAACATTAATGATGAACATTTGTGTTTGTGTCGAGTCTGGGTGTAAATATCTATTATAAGTATTTATTTACAAAAGAAAAGTATTATATGTATAGTATATACCAGTTATCTGGTTTCCATAACACAAGCTCTGCTTAGCTTGAGACCAAATGACCGTGTGTATTAATGTCCCAAAAATAAAAAAATAAAAAATATAAAAAATATAAAAAAAAATATTTAAAAAAATATTATTAAAATAGTTAACACAACTGACTGCTTCAGCTTACGGATAAAGCATAAGTTATCTGTGTTCAAACATGCCTTGTATGATATTGGGTATAAAATTCAGCGGTCCCTCTCGCATAGAAATTAGCTGTTTATTATAAAATATTGCGGGCTTAGTCCTTTTATCAGTAATCATGAAGTATCATGCAGCCTTTACTCTTACAGTGACACGCCCGTGGCGTGGTCGGTAAGACACTTGCTTTCGTCGCAGGTCGTGAGTTCGATTCACAAATACAGAAACTTGTGTGATGGACATGTCTGTTTTCCTCGAGTCTGGGTGTAATATTTTTTCTATTATAAGTATATATTTACAAAAGAAAAATAGTTTAAGTATAGTATATACCAGTTATCTGGTTTACAAAACACAAGCTCTGCTTAGTTTGGGATGATGACCGTGTGTGTTAATGTCCCAGAATATTATTAAGTATTATTATATTATTATATTTGGCCGGTAATGTTTAGCTCCTTACTAATTAAACCTCGCCCACGCACGCTCACACACATACACTTAGATAGAAATTTATTATATACTATTCTGATTTCTTTTTTCTAGCATATTTTTGTCATCCGATGCGGAGAGACCCATTACGACCTGAGGCTTAAAAAGCACCGGTTTTACTTATAAAACTCTTTGGTTAAAATGGACTTTGTCTCTTTCTAACTAGTATAAATGTCAAGATGACAGACAAAGACAAACGAATTATAAACCTATTTTAGTTATAATGAGCTTATATTACGTGTATGAATACCGGCCAGTCAAATGTGACTTGACAAGCCGGTGGCGTGGTCGGTAACATACTTGCTTTTCACGCCGCAGGTCGTGGGTTCGATTCACACCCGAGACAAACCTTTGTTTAAATATATCTGTTTGTCTTGTGTCTGGGTGTAATTATCTATATTATGTATATATTTACAAAAGAAAAGTATTATATGTAGTATATTACCAGTTATCTGGTTTCCATAGTACAAGCTCTGCTTAGTTTCGGATCAGATGACCGTGTGTGTTAATGTCCCACTATAATAATATGTGAAACTAGTGTGATGGTACCTCTGCCTACCTTCGGGTAATATAGGTGTGATCCCTATCATATTATAACTTTAGTCAGAAACATCACAACTTACGTATAAACAAAATATAGTTCCTTCGTTAGAATAATAAGGTCACTAGAGATGTGAATCTGTTGGCTTTTTACGATAGGCTCGGCTTAATTTTGTTTCTACGTGACCTACATTTATATCGTTCCTAACTGTGGAATAAACCTATAGTGTTCCTCAATAAATGGGCTATCTAACAGTGCAAGAATTTTTCAAATCGGACCAGTAGTCCCTGAGATTAGCGCATTTAAAAAACCTATCAACAGCTTTGTAATGCCGAAATGTACCCGTGCGCGATAAGTTGAGACTCGCCTGGAACGTACCCCTGTAACTTCCCCTCTAGCTCCTTGTTGTACTGTAGGCAATGCTTTTTTTAACATCAAATTTTGATACTGGCTTATATCACCCGACGACTTTTTTGATACTGTTTCCTTAATAGTTGACAGACCGGTGGCGTGGTCGGTAAGATACTTGCTTTTCACGCCTCAGGTCGTGGGTTCGATTCCCGCCCGAGACAAACATTAGTGATGAACATTTCTGTTTGCGTCGAGTCTGGGTGTAAATTATATGTATATATTTACAAAAGAAAAGTATTATACTATGTATAGTACTATATACCAGTTATCTAGTTTCCATAACACAAGCTCTGCTTAGCTTGGGACCAGATGACCGTGTGTTTTAATATCCCAGAATATTTATTAATATTATTATTTATTATTATTAAAGGTTTTTTTAATAGCTGCTTGCTCCAGCTTTTCGTGATGGTGCAACAGTAACCCGGATGAAAAAGATTTATTTTATTATAAACACAATTCTTTCTTTTAATTTTATAATAGGCTTCACTTTACCATAACTTGCCTTGACAGCAATGATGCAGTTTACGATGAAACGCGCTTATCTCCTTTACTCTTTTTTTTTGTTTTGCTTAAAAATATCAAATTGTTCTTCTATAGCAAATTAATATTAAATTAAATTAGTAATTAGTAGTAGAGCAGTGGTCGCGGGTTCGATTCCCAGTAGTGCCCACACATTGTGTAAATTCTAAAATCGCTGCTGTTTAATATAGGTGCAGGAAAACGACATAAAGAAACCGACATGTCTAAGAAAGAATCATTCGAGGACATGCGACATACACCAACCCGTGGATTGATCGTGTGGGTTAAGGCTTAAACTATATTACGATTTGGGAGAAGGCCCGTGCCCAGCTGAGGGATATAAAAAGGGTTGAAGTGAAAGTGTAGTGAAAAATAATTATAAATTCCATTAAAAAAATCGTATTTGTTCATCATTTTTCCGGTTGAATCATAACATAGCCCATAATTTTCTCTGTAATCAGTCTCTTGGTTTTCGGCTCTATATTTTGTCACTTTCGCATCCTTATTTCCGTGTTGTGGCAAGCCGTCACTAATTGCAGCTTGAAGTTCATTAGTACGCTAAATGGATTTTTATTTCTTCTCACTATTCCATTAATGGTTTCGCGAGTAATAATATTGGAACTTGCAACTACACTGGGTTTGAATCTCGTGCGGTTCCATGATTTGTGATTCGTCGAACAAAAAAAAATTGGTTGCCTGTAAAGTCGGTATACGGGCGAAAGTTTTACGTGACAACGACTTTGAGTGGTAAAATAATTTTAATGTGAATATTCATTCGTATAGTAGGAAGAAGGATGAAATAATAGTAACAATTTAAAACATTTATTTATACAAAGAATTATATTTAAAACATTAATTTATACAAAGAATCTCGCTCTTAGGCGGGCTAACTGTGCTCGAGTGGAAGGGACGCGTGCCTTTCACTTTTTATGTCTGTCTCTCTCGCTCTTAGGCGGGCTAACCATGCCCGAGTGGAAGGGACGCGTGCCTCTCACTCGCTCTCATTGTGAGCGCATAACGTGAGCGGAGCGTAACGCAGTTTCTTGAAGTGTCACCCGGCAAACCAATTTATAAGACGTTGTCACGGCAAAAATTTGTAACATTTTTTTTCATTATCATCAGCCCAACTTAGTCTACTGCTGGACATAGGCCTCTCCTAAAGCACGCCACTGAGCACGATCCGCGGCTACTCTCATCCAGCTCTTACCAGCCACCTTGCTGAGATCGTCACTCCACCTAATCTGAGGGCGTCCTACGCTACGTTTGCCAATCCGTAGTCTCCACTCAAGAACTCGCTTACCCCAACAGCTGTCGGTTCTGTGGCAAATATGACCGGCCCACTGCCACTTCAGCTTACAAATCCGGTGAGCTATGTCGATTACTCTGGTTCTCTGTCGGATCACTTCATTACGTATTCGATCCTTCAGAGAAATTCCGAGCATAGCCCTTTCCATAGCTCGATGAGCGTCTTTAAATTATGGACCAGTCCTACCGTGAGTGTCCACGTTTCGGCTCCGTATGTCATAACGGGTAGGACGCACTGATTATAGACTTTCGTCTTCAGACTTTGTGGGATTGGCGTGAACCTATATACCTTACGTAAACTTACTTCTTCCACCTTTGTTGTCACTACATCTTCTTGCAGACCACAGCGTTTGCTAATTACTTCATTTTTCAGAGTTACACCAGACATACTTCGTAGAGAACGCATTTTCACAGCATGTATTCCACTTTCACGCTTCTGCGCCTTCTGCCATACTCAACATTCACTTCTACATAAGCGGTCTGTACAGAAATCGTATCACACATCGCCTGGTTCTCCACAACAGCATGCATTGCACCATTCAGCTTATTTCCGTAAAGACCTTGCCTTATTCCGGTGCGAAGTCTGGTGACACCATTCAAGAGAGTAGGTTGAAATTGTTGCTCCTATATAGTTTCCAACCGGAGCCTCATTGCTCTGCCATTTTCTCACCAAAAATTATTCGTAATCATGACCAATTCGGTATATTAGGGAAGCGTGTTCCATCGAAGACTACTTCTTTGTTCAATACTCAAAACTCAATAACTTTATTGCTTTACCATAAGAAAGTAGATGCTTAGGTAGTAGGTGCTTATTATAATAGAATCATTATGGACCCTGTCGGGCACAGCAAAAGTGTTAGACGAGAGGAAGCTCTGATTTTACATAATAATAAAAATAGAAAGTTCTAGCCTGTGGAGCTTTTTTATTATTATTTAAATAATTTAAAATTGTGTGGTGTATTTTATTTTATTTCATGTATTTCATTATTTCAATATCAAGTTATGGTCAAGCATAAATCTACTTGAGAGTAAAAGTAAAAATATATGTTTTTAGGTTCCTGCTTACTCCCTAACTGTTAATAAGCGTTAATGTGAAAGCTAATCCAATCCCTATCACGCCCGTACAATAAAACTAGTATGACAGAATAATTTCATCTAACTTAGGTAAAAGTTTTTGTGTTGGATGTGTGGAAATTTTCCCATAATTTAGGGAGAATTAATAGTAATTTTGGTAGTGTATTTTATGTCGATTTGTATCTGAACCACACAGTATAAAATACGATATACCTATAGACACAACATAGTTATCACGGATAACTTTAACTGTCCAATTGTGCGTCATCATAGGTACTTGCTACGTGATATGTAATGTAATGCTTTTTTATTTAATTTTTTATTATTATTATTTATTTATTTTTATATAATTTGAAATGAATTTGATAATTGTTGTTAATAATTTCTTAATTTAATTTAATGATTTGATGAAAATGATTTTATTTTATTTTTCGTTTCAATATTAATTTATGTAAAATAATATGGATTATGGGTCTGAAACAAATGATTTATTATTATTATTATTATTATTATTATAGCTAGGCACTCACGCTCCCCTTACTCATGTTTTACCACTACCACAGATAATATAATACTATCCACTACAGGTTAATGGAGACGTTCAAAAAATGTATAGAGCCTGGGATTAAAATAATTGTAAATTTGAACAGCAATCTGAGTTACATAGGTTAATAGAGCATAATTAATTAAATTTTTTGGTTTATTTAAAATAATTTTACACACCCCCGTTTTTTAAAAAATTGAAATTGAAAATAAGAATCCTTAATGCAATATTACGATTATTGCAACTGGCAACCCCATGGTTAAATGACAATTGAGCAACCAAAAAAATCAAAATTATTTCGACGCTGTCAATCAAACTGATCAATGACAATGACATCATGACATTTCCCGTAATTATATTTTTTTCCACGCGTTTTGTTATTACACTAATAAGATAACAAATATTTTTCGTCATAATTACATTAAGCTGCAGCTAGAATAATATTACAAGAGAAAAGTACTGTAATAGAATGCAATTATTGACGTGATTGCAATATTTATACTGCTTAGGAAACGGATAATTAAAGGTAATGTGCGTTTTGTTTTTCTATTACATTTTTTTGATTTTTACAAAAATGGTTGCTCCTAAAATTCATGTTTAGTGAAATTCTAACAGCTTATTAAATAAGCTTTCCAATGAGGTATATCACATTGGTGTTCAAAATTCTAGCCCACTTTTGACCTCTCCTTTGACTGATTTGTTCAAGGACATAAACTTGAACGGACCAACTAGAATTGCGTACCTTCTGCGGACCCCGCCAACTTTGCCCGGTTAAAATTTCATACAGTATTTACATAAAATTACATCTCATAGTTTTTTAATTGTTGCTGGAACCCCAAAAAGTAAAAATAGGGTAAAGTGGTATGTATTATTATACAAAAGATTCCCTAAACCGCTTTAGAACATGAGTATCTACTATTACTGCATCAGGTTTCTTTTACTGCACAGGTTTATACAATACAAACTACCATTTCTTAGTACATATCTATAGGCCGACCGTTTAAACTCCCGTATCGACTATCGCCAAGATTCTGACTCCTCAAGCTGCACAGACAGTGATGATGATTCAAGTGATATGGATATTAGTGACGAATAGTCTTACATTACTTTTATCTGTGATTAAATAGTTCTTTATGAGATTTAATTAATGTTTTATGACTTTGTACCTCAGATGGCGATACGCGAGTTAAACGGTCGGCCTATAGTTACATGTCATGTCATATCTGCAAACTTTTTGATGAATAAATTTATTCTTATTATTCTTATTCTTTATTGTACACAAAACACTTACATAAACAATTTATAGTTAGGAAATAGCACATGTACACAGGCGAGCTTAATTCAAATGTGAATTTTCTACCAGCAAACCCTAGGTAAGGAAAACATTGTGGAATGGGCAGAAGTGCACAACAAATATTTTAAATACATACATACACCTACATACTAATATTACTTACATACGAACGTGAATAAAATGTCTAAAATATATACCATATAAAAAAAATATATCTAAATAATATATATCAATAATAATAATTTGTCTGTCAATGTAAGTGATCACTCAGTTGAAAGAAAATGTTCTTTCTTTCTTCTTTATTTTATTATTATTGTACCAATCCCGCCCTAAACTAACATAAATCAGTTTCTAAGGTAAATTTTCAAGTAGAACTGGCAACACAAACAGCTTAGAAGTTCGCTAACAATATAATCGGGGATGTAGCGTTGTTCTAATTCTTCGCGACCGACTTAGATTGCTATTTACTTTAAAAATAGTTGTACAAAGAAACGTATTGAGCACTAGTATTCGCATAAGAGCAGCGCTGGCGCAGCGGTACGGGCTTTTAAATATAAGTCCGCAGGTGCGAATGAGAATCGCACCCTTCCCCAACCCTTTTAAGTGTCCCACTGTTGGGCACGGGTCTTCACTAACTTTCTTAGCAGTTGCGAGAGTTTAGGCCATAATTTACACACACTGGACAAATGCGGGTTGGTAATGTCACATGTTCTCGAATGATTAGTTCTTAGACATGCCGGTTTCCTCACAATGTCTTCCTTCGCCGATATTGAGCAGCGGAGATGAAACAATTCACACAAAGATGTTTGTGTGTGACCGGGGATCGAACCCGCGACCCTATATTTCAAAAGCAAGGTCGATACTGCTGTGCTACCGCTGCTCACATACTTGATGGTACAAAAAACAAGACATGATTTTTGCTTGACCCTGTAATGGAACCTGAAACCATTTTCTAGTTAGTTAACTGTGCAATACATAATTCGGTTTAAACCATACCCTTTCTAATATCAAAGAACTTTGACAAAAAGCAATTTCACTGCTTTTAACCCAAAAGATAAAAATAACTAAAAATACTAAGAGTATCGAGTTTTAACCGGATCATACCAGTTTCAGTGGGTTTAATCCGGTTTTGTTGTTCCTTTAAAGGAAACTAAATATGCTTTGAGAGATTTTACTTCGTACTTTTCCTTATTTTTGCCTATCTAGATTTCGTTATGTTTTCGAGAACTGATGCTTTGATGAATGTTGAGTCATTAATTATCCATAAATATCTTATAAGCCTCTTTAGTTAAATTGGATTTTGTCTCTTTCTTACTAATATAAATGTCAAGAAAAACAAAAAGTAGCTTATGTGGTATTCTAGAGCATAATGTCACTTCAACTCTTTTAGTGTCCCACTGCTGTGCACGAGTCTTTTTAGGGCTTAATCTACACACGCTGGCCAAGTGCGGGGTTTATGGATGTCACATATCCTAGAACAATTAGTTCTTAAACATGCCGGTTTCCTCACGATGTTTTCCTTCACCTATATTGAGCAGCGGAGATGAAACAATTCACACAAATATGTGTGGGCACGACCAGGATTCGAACCTACGACCTTATTTTTCTAAGGCGAGGCCCGTACCGCTGCACTACCGCTGCTCCTAGAGCATAATCTATCTTTGTGCCAAATTTTATCTAAATCCGTTAAGCAGTTTTTGCGTGAAAGAGAAAAATCCATCTATAGGCCGACCGTTTAACTCGCGTATCGCCATCTGAGGTATAAAGTCATAAAACATTAATTAAATCTCTTAAAGAACTATTTAACCACAGATAAAAGTAATGTAAGATTATTCGTCACTAATATCCGTATCGCTTGAATCATCATCACTGTCTGTGCAGCTTGAGGAGTCAGAATCTTGGCGATAGGCGATACGCGAGTTAAACGGTCTATCTATACACGCACATCGAAATAAACTTTCGCATTTATAGTAAGAAGAAAGGATTCTATTAAATAATTTCAAAATATAAATGAATTGCAAGTTTTTATTATTTTAGTGTAATATGTATTTTATTAATTAATAAGATCGTTTTTTTTTTTTTTTTTAATGTTTTATGTTTAGTTTCTAATATTAAATAGAAATAATAATTGTTGAAAATAAATAATTTGAATTTGAATTTGAATTATCCGATAAATTTTAATTATCAAAACCAAATGTCATTGTGAGTTAAATATTGACGGTAGTTGATAATAAATAATAAATTTGTATGCAATGTTAATTTTGTAATACAATAGCAAGCGGATTAAGCTTTTGATAAATTTATTGGATTCGCTGTACACAAACGTCATATATAAATGAGAAGCGGTAGCCCAGCGGGTAGGTACGGGCTTCGCTTTAGATAAATATGGTCACGGGTTCGAATCCTGGTCGTGCCCACACATCTTTGTGTGAATTGTTTCATCTCCGCTGCTCAATATTAGTGAAGGAAAATATCATGAGGAAACCGGCATGTCCAAGAACTAATCATTCGAGGACATGTGACATCCGCAAATCCCGCACTTGGCCAGCGTGTGTGGATTAAGGCCTAAACTCTCTTAACTCATAAGATAGTTGAGAGAAGACCCGTGCCTAACAGTGGGACACTAAAAGGGTTGAAGTGAAATAAAATATATATTTATTTTTAAATTATTATAATTATATTTTTTTCTGTAAAATTAAACACCATTTATTTTATTACTTTTGATTGCTTTTAATATTGATTTTATCGTGAATTTATTGTGGTTTCGAGTTAGTTTTATCATTTTGTTTTAAAAAGATATTTTTAAATGATGTTTTTAAATTTTAATTATTATCATTTTTATTTATTAGTTGAAATATAACATATTATATGATGGCCTATGGTGTGATATTTTGTTGTGGCGTTAAATAAAAAAGAGGAAACTATCATATAATTATAATTTACATAAAATAATTAATCGGACAGGCCGGTGGCGTGGTCGGTAAGATACTTGCTTTTCACGCCGCAGGTCGTGGGTTCGATTCCCACCCGAGACAAACTTTAGTGATGAACATTTGTGTTTGTGTCGAGTCTGGGTGTAAATATCTATTATAATTATATATTTACAAAAGAAAAGTATTATATGTATAGTATATACCAGTTATCTGGTTTCCATAACACAAGCTCTGCTTAGCTTGGGACCAGATGACCGTGTGTGTTGATGTCCCAGAATATTTATTTATTTTTTTATTTAATTTTAATGTTAAAAAGTAGGTATTAGAACACTAGTTACGTTAGCACAGCTTACCGGTATCGCCGTAGTACTACGACGAAGTACTACGCCGTAGTACTACGCCGTAGCAATCGCGTAGTACTCACTACCCGCGCCGTAGCACCTTGATAAACTGTTACAAACTGCGAATTGAAATAAAACTACTTTATAATGAATTTAAATAATAATAACAAATTTATTTTAAAACATTAACACAGTTAAATACTGTGTTTATGTTTTAAAATATCTATAAATATAAAAATCAATTGCTGTTCGTTAGTCTTGCTAAAACTCGAGAACGGCTGAAC
Organism: Meganola albula; assembly: GCA_936450015.1. Taxonomy (NCBI): domain Eukaryota; kingdom Metazoa; phylum Arthropoda; class Insecta; order Lepidoptera; family Nolidae; genus Meganola; species Meganola albula. The sequence continues at coordinate 878,069 of OW388168.1, forward strand.
GGATTTATCTTATGGAGGTCTAGGGAAGGTTTAAAAGGTGAGAAAAAAAATATTTTATACAAAAGTTTAGGTCTTTTATATATCGATTAAGGCAGTACGAAGTCTGGGGTCGGCTAGTAATAAAATAAATAAACTAATTCTAAAATTCTATCTTAAAAACTAGATAAGGTGTCATAAATTTCCTCCGAATCGAGGCCTTGGGGGAATGTGCCCAAAAGGCTGGCATGTTGTATAGGCTAGCTAATTCTTCGACCAAGATGTAGGCCAGCCCAGACGTATGATATGACGGATTTAAATTGATTTAATTCAAGACACTGTGAGCTCAGTTTGCTAAAAACGCAACATAAATAATAATGTTTATAGGTAGTCAGCAATAATTGTGGTTAGTATTTTTGAACGTCAAATACCTCAGTCCACCCGTGAACATGAAGTCTGAAAAGACTTTAAAACGTCGGGATCTAAAATCTAAAATAAACCGCGATAAAATCAGTTAAAAAGTAGTTTTATTTCAATATTTTGATTATGTTCAAAAGCTGTTATTTAAGTAGTATATTCGCGTAAATCTAAGTATATATAATTATCCAAAATAATTTAAATTAAGTCTACCTTTACAAGTTTGTAAGAGGCTTATACTATCGTACCTATTAATTATTCGTTTGATCGTACCAATCGAAAGTTTCGGATGCGTGGCTGTAGTTGGTTTTTGCCGAAGGAAAATCAGTAATGTTATTATAATTGCATACCCATGTAATAACAAAACATGGAGATCAATATTATAAATGTTAACAGCATCAATGTAAGCAAGCAATCAAATACCCATGTTTGCAATGAAATAAATGATTTATGAATTATAAATAAAGTTTTATTTTGCCTGTAAGTAGCTTAAATTCATATCCAGTAACTATATTTTTGAAATAAAGCTAATTTGTGAAGGATTTTATGGCGGTTTTTTTTAGGTTTTAGATTCCGACGTTTCAAAGCGCCTGAGCGTTTAAATTAGCAATTATATTATTATTATTATTATTATGTTTCCCGATAGCTATCATCTGCCGGTCTTAAAGTCACGAATGAATCGGTATTTACTGAGAAAGCCCGTTCCATTGTAGACTGCATCATTGCTTCATATCAATTCTCTGGTAATTTAACCGCCAAAATGAACGGTCATATATTTATTACAGGAATTAAATCAAGAAATATCTACAGAATCGTCGTCTTATTTGTGAGTTCAGGTAGAGTTTCATCAGTAAGGATTGAAGTCAATACTACATAAAATGTTTTCAATAAAGTATGAACGAAACGGACAAAGAGTAGACCTTCAGTGAACAACTTAAAAAGTCATAACAACTGTACCGTATGTACGTTCATTCGTTCGTACATTAATCAACTCACTCATTCTCAAATGTCATACGAATTACGTTTAATTACAATCTACTTACATTAATTAAATTAAAACTTCAACATGCTCGGTGAAATTATTTTCAGTATATCTAACGGAAAGTAAGCAGAGGTAAATCCTTCTATTAAAACTGATTATCCATGTTGCAGGAGATAATTATTATAGTGCACAAGCGCCTTTCGAGTCAGCTGTCACCCGAAAATGTCAACATGAACGAACGAATGAACACCGAGCACGGACAAGTGAAGCGGCCATCTTTGAAGAGCTGACACTTTGTGTTGGACCGTTGCGTCACCGGGAAGTGCCCACGCAACCACGTGCTCGGCGGACGTTATTTTTAAAGCTTTAATTCAATTTAATCTTAGCGATCTGTAATTAAGTAGTAGAATTAATGATTGTGCTATCGAGAGATCTGGGTGATGTGATTATTTCCGAAGTTATTTTATTGGACTACCATTTTATGAGCTACCTATAATTTACGCCTACCTAAGGATGTCTGATAATCCTGATTTCAATCAAAAACTTTTATACTAGAAACCTATTTTTGTTTGGTCCAGTATTTGAATCCAGGACCTTGCGGTTATCATGCGAACATGCTTATCACAGGGCCATCGAGTATCGAAACTGAAATAGGTATAAATAAATAAAGCTACCACTAAATTGGCCTACCTTTTCCTAATTAGGAAGAGTAATAGGTGAATTCCTAATTAGGCGAAACCCTGCACTATAGAATATTAACTATTTAATGATTGGAGTGTTCTATACCTTATTCAAGAAGTCTTGAGACAAAAGGTAAAAAAAAAATTCTTTAATAATGTAAGAGGCTTCGAAAACGTAAACAATGGGGACATTTAAAAACTACTTTCTAAATGAAAGAACACATTTAAGTACTTTTACGATGTGACTTTTAGTACATCCGCCATCTTCTTTGATAGATGGCGGATGTACTAGAAGTCACCGATAAACTTGTATGAGAAACGTCATTTATTTTGTTAACACTTTGTCTCAAGCCCAAATAAATGGGTATAGATGGTTTAAGCACTTTTTTTACCGACTTCTCGAATGGGAGGTTATTTTTTTTGTTTGTTAGGGTGTAACTCCTGTTAGTTACAACACGTCAACCCTTTTAGTGTCCCACTGCTAAGCACGGGTCTTCTTTCAACTATCTTACGAGTTGAAAGAGATTAGCTTCAATTTAGACACGCTGGCCAAGTGCGGGTTGGTGGATGTCACTTGTCCCCAAATTTTTACTTCTTAGACATGCCGGTTTCCTCACAATGTTTTCCTTCACCTATATTGAGCAGTGGCGATGAAAAACCTCACGCAAAGATTTTAGGGCACGACTGGGAAGCGAACCCGCGATCTTATATTTCGAAGGCGAGGCCCGTACTGCTGCTGTTATTTACAATATAAGTGATACCTCTGGTGTCGCATGCGTTCATAGACTACGGTGAATTCATACTATTAGATGGACCGTATCTATGTTTGGTTACTAACTTTGTATTATAAAAAGTTGTATTCATTATACTTGCACTTATCTGTAAAAGCAAAATGTGTAAAAAGTAGATACCATTTTAATTCAATTTGTGTAGTGAGGCTGATAATTACACAGCTCGCTTCTACAATAGACTGTGGCGTAATTCATAAGCGGCAGCGGATTTAACATCATTAGTGGTCACTATCACTTTGTTTAGCATAAATGTATAGATTACAAAACGTTAACAATTTGACGGGCCAGTGGCGTGGTCGGTAATATAATTGCTTTTCACGCCGCAGGTCGTGGGTTCGATTCCCACCCGAGACAAATATTTGTTTAAATATGTCTGTTTGTCTTGTGTCTGGGTGTAATTATTTATATTTAAGTATATATTTACAAAAGAAAAGTATTATATGTAGTATATTACCAGTTATCTGGTTTTCTGGATCAGATGACAGTGTGTGTTAATGTCCCACTATATTATTATTATTTAGAGTAAATCTCTTATAACTTGCGCCATATAAATAGTTGCAGAGCTTAGATGCAATTTCGGCCGCGGACCCACTCAAGTATGGTAGACCGCGCCATTGCACGCGTTTAATAGGATTTTAGGAGCATTTACTGTAATAATATACATACACAATGAATGTATGTATGTATGGTTATATGAACGATGCATTTTAAGGCATAATTTGTGGTTAAAACGCTATAGATATGCAAATTTGTGGGAATAGTTTGCAAGTAAAATTGTGTAGCTGTGTGTTGTAACACGAATGTTTTGTGTAGCAACATTAATAGCATGCTAATTATAGCATAGCAATTAGCAAGTGCTGTGTAGGTGCTATTTATGCTTTTGCAGAAATTCGAACTTATGTTGAGACAATTTGAAAATTGTATACTTAATATCGGGGAAGGAAAAACATCGCGAGATAATATCCCTTCAAAAATGAACAAAAAGATGGGATCACTTTTGATTAAATTTCTTTTGAACCTTTGTTCGCTGGAGGCGCAGAGATTTCAACTGACTTCGTGCTGGTCGTCACCCATAAGGAACCAGTAGCCGAGATATTTAGACCAGGTGCTGTAGTATGAGTTTTTAAAGCAAGTATAATTTTTATGCGACCTTCTAGACCCAGTATCTCCTGATCCGGTAAAATTCGTCTAAACATTAAAAACCTCCCAACATATTTTTTGGTTGGGATTTGAACCTGACTCAACTCTTCGCAGAGTATAAGCAGAAATATTAATAAAGTACAGTCAAATTCATAATAATTTAATTTCAAATCTAAATGCGTGTACCTTTGAAGCTGATTATACTTTTTTCTTTTTAAAGGAGTCATTACATCTGATACAATGGAATCCTCTTGATGAGAGTCAAGGAACAATGAAAGTAGGTCACGAATAGATGTGGTAGTCTGTAATAATATAATATAGGCTACTTTTTCAATAGTTACATAATTTTGACGTGACAACGTCTTATAAATTGGTTTGCCGGGTGACACTTAAAGAAACTGCGTTACGCTCCGCTCACGTTATGCGCTCACAATGAGAGCGAGTGAGAGGCACGCGTCCCTTCCACTCGGGCATGGTTAGCCCGCCTAAGAGCGAGAGAGACAGACATAAAAAGTGAAAGGCACGCGTCCCTTCCACTCGAGCACAGTTAGCCCGCCTAAGAGCGAGATTCTTTGTATAAATTAATGTTTTAAATATAATTCTTTGTATAAATAAATGTTTTAAATTGTTACTATTATTTCATCCTTCTTCCTACTATACGAATGAATATTCACATTAAAATTATTTTACCACTCAAAGTCGTTGTCACGTAAAACTTTCGCCCGTATACCGACTTTACAGGCAACCAATTTTTTTCATCATCATCACTTCCGCACTTTTAGTGCCCCACGGATGTCCACGGGTCTTCTTTCAAATATCTTACGAGTTGAGAACATTTTATGCCTAACCCACACAGGCTGGTCAAGTGCGTGTTAGTTGATGTCACATGTCCTCGAATGATTAGGTTTTAGAAAAACTGGTTTCCTCGCGATGTTTTCCTTTATCGATATTGAGCAGCGGTAAAAACCAATTCATACAAAGATGTGTGGGCATCGGCACGACCAGAGATCGAAACGTTTTTGGAAACAGCTACCTACAGCAATTTCGATATAATGTTTAATAAATCTCTTGTTTTGAAATCCTTAAAAGTAACAGCCTTGCATAAAATCTAATATACAAAAAAGTGTTAGTTACCATACCCCTCAGAAACGGCTTGACCGATTTTTATGAAATTTTTATGCATATTTAGTAGGTTTAAAAATTGGCTACTATCTATTTTTCATACCCCTAACATTTACCCGGGTTATCCACCCCTAACATTTTTTTTTATTTTGACAATTTTTACAATACATACAACCCTAAATTTAGACCTTTTTATCACCAACCCCTATTTTTTAATAGCGATATTAGTAATTCAAGGATGAGAAATACGCGGCACGTAGTTCGCTGGGGCAGCTAGTAATTTATATATTTATACACTAAAAAAGCTTTTGAGCGGTCTTTAAAACTGAAAGTCTTGTGTACCAATCCTAAGATGTGACTTAAGTTTGTTGTCTTGAGCTTTCCCATAAAAAGCACACGCGCAAAACTCCAGCCAAGCTAACTAATATGTGCGCACATTACCTACTTAAAATATGCCACATCCGTTTGCACACTAATGCGAATCCTTCCCACATCGATGACAGAAGCCATTCATTAACTGGAATGGTTTAATTCTCGTCACAAGAAGTTAATGAGACGTCGCCGACACTTTTTAATTTTATACCTTCATTTACTTTGTTGACTTTCTATTGGTTAATTGTTATTCTGGTGACGTTCAGACTTACGTAAAATTGCTGAAGAAAATATCTAGAAAAGTTACGTAAAGCCATTGGTCCTGCACCTCACTTCACAACAATCGTGTCAGTCAGCCCTTCACCTATTCTCTTCACTCTCAGAGTTCGGTGAGGAAACCAGTGTGTCTTAGAACTAATGTCTGATTCGAGGAAATGTGACATCCACAAATCAGCACTTAGCCAGCTTGAGTGGATTAAGGCCTAAACTCTCTCAACTCGTAAGATAGTTGAAGACTGGTGCCCAGCTGTGGGTGTCTATAAAAGGTTAAAGTGATGTTGAATAAAGATAAGGTCGCGGGTTCGCCTCCTGGTCGTGCCCACACATCTTTGTGTGAATTGTTTCATCTCCGCTGCTCAATATCGGTGAAGGAAAACATCGTGAGGAAATCGGCATGTCCAAGAACTAAGCATTCGAGGACGTATGATATCCACCAAAGCGAATTAATTAATAAAAAAAAAATAAGGCCGAATCTCTCTCAACTCATAAGATAGTTGAGAGAAGACCCGTGCCCAGCACTATAAAAGGTTGAAGTGAAACAATTAATGAAAATGTGTTCTATTACTGATACAGATCCAACAAAAAAAAATTGCGCTCTGGTTAAAAAATTCTTCTGTTTATGTAGCAAGATGTTGCCTAAACTAACAGTCAAAATCACAAGACGCCAATGTCACTGCAGGTTGCTTGTCTGTAATTTATTACGTCGGAGGACAATATCTATGAGGCCATTTGGGCTGGCACGCAGTGTGTGCAAACTACATTTGATCTCACAAAAAGGCATCCGTTTCCATCCAAACATTTTGTGAGTATTTGTGATTAAAGAGGTGCTATATCATTAATAAAGCTATTGATTAGTTGTCTGTGGTGTTATTTTGTTTGCCATCGAGATGAATTAAGTAGGGGGTGTAACCCGATGGGGTTACCAACATAATTTAATAATAATAATAATATTAATGTATGAAGGCTTTCGACTAAAAATCAAGATTATCAGACACTTAGGTAGGCGTGAATTATCGGGTAAGAAGACGGTATTCCAATAAAATAACTACGGCAAATATCACTTCACCTAAATCTCTCGATAGCACAACCATTAATTCTACTAGATAATTACAGATCGTGAATTTTTAATTTAGAGTTTTTATTCTAACGTGTGTACTCTGTTAAGGTAAGGTACTTCTCCAGACGGGCTCTGAATCTAACCTCTCCAAAATAGTGAATTTTCTAACATTCTGGGTGAGTAAAGCCTTCTTGATACTTCGTCATTACTGATAAAGGGACTAAGCCTGCCATATTTTATAATAAACAGCTAATTTCTATGCGAGAAGGGACCGCTGAATTTTATACCCAATATCATACAAGGCATGTTTGAACACCGATAACTTAAGCTTTGTACGCATATGACAACAAATTTAAAAGCTCTATTTTTCAACCGACTTCAAAAAGAAGCTTCTCAATACGACTGTAGGTATTTTTTTATTCTAAAGGGTATACTTTCCTGGTGGCGCCATAAAAATTAAATCAAAATCTGATGAGTATACTATGAATTGTTGTTAAAACTTTTAATAAGCTATTATGTGCTTTTATAGTAGGTACCTGCAGGTATCCTGTGATGGAGAACCATCTCCAAACACGCTACGCATAATAGTGGGACATTAACACACACGGTCATCTGATCCCAAATTAAGCAGAGCTTGTACTATGGAAACCAGATAACTGGTAATACTTTTCTTTTGTAAATAAATACATATTTAGATAATACTTAAATATAGATTTGGGTGGGAATCTAATCCACGACTTGCGGCGTGAAAAACAAGTACCTTACCGATCACGCCATAAGCCCGTCACCCACCATAGAACATAGAAAAGCCCATGTGCACTGTGCAGTACCTTTCTTGCTTGTTTTGTTATTTGAGAGCACTGACCAGATATCCATAGACACCACAGCTGGGCATTAGCGCTTGCAAATGAAATATGAATATAAATGGCGAATGCAAACAAATTGTTACCATTTTCTTTTTATTCTGCAATACGTTGGCGCTTGACTATAAATTCCCTGATGTTAAGCAAAGATGTAGTCTACGATGGAACGCGCCCACCTAGTATACCTATTCACTCGTGATTACGAATGATTATCGGTGAGAAGGTGGCAGTGGAATGAGCCTCCATATGATTAGAAACCTTGAAGGAGCAACAATTCCGATCCACCCTCTCTGTATCACCAGACATAGCACCGGAACACGGCAAGGCCGTTTGGTGGTGCGGCTTTGTCTGGTGGGTGGTCACTAACCACGGCCGAAGCCTACAACCGTTGATTGTCATCTGATTTGCACCACCCGGTGACCACGTGTTTCAATTAAAAGTGGACTTAATTACACTTTGACCGACCCAAAGTTTATTTTGATTGGTTTGTTTAACGACAAGAACTTGAACGAACCGATAAAAATTAGCTATCTTCCTTGATACCCCGCCAACTTTTGATAATTACAAGTTTAAAAAATATTTGGAAAAAAAATTGGGTAGAACCCAATTGTTGATATTTAGCCGTATTCAGTGAGACGAAAGGTAACAAAAACATTTTAAGCTGAAGTGGCAGTAAGGCGGTCATATCTGCCGCAGAACCGACAACCGCTGGGGTAAATGAGTTGAGTGGAGACCACGAATTGACAAACGTAGCGTAGGACGCCCTCAGACTAGGTGGAGTGACGATTCAGCTGGGCGGCCGGCAAGAACTGGATGAGAAGAGCCGCGGATCGTGCTCAGTGGCGTACTTGAGGCTATGTCCAGTTGTGGACTAGAATTTGACGGGCCGGTGGCGTGGTCGGTAAGATACTTGCTTTTCACGCCGCAGGTCGTGGGTTCGACTCCCACCCGAGACGAACATTTGTTTAAATATGTCTGTTTGTCTTGTGTCTGGGTGTAATTATCAATATTTAAGTATATATTTACAAAACAAAAGTATTATATGTAGTATATAACCAGTTACCTGGTTTCCATAGTACAAGATCTGCTTAGTTTGGGATCGATGACCGTGTGTGTTAATGTCCCACTATATTATTATTATTATATTAAAGAATAGGCTGACGGTGCTGATGATGATGAAACCATTTTAATACTATTAAATTTTATAGATCACAGATACTGCAAACATTTTATATTATAATGTGACGTTTCGTCATCGGTCGGGTTATATCCGTCATTTTTTAATAACAATTAACTTGAGAAACATTATTGTCTTCGTTAACACGTGTCTAAAGCCCAAATGAAATTATACTCCGTGTTTGACAGGTAAGTACTAATATAACTACTCGCAGAAGCTCTTAAAATATTGTAGATAATGTACCTAACACTCGATAATAGCAAAAACTGGAACAAAGTCGACTTCATCCATTTTAAAGACATTTAGAGTGGACTTGGAGATGTCAACTAACGACGTTGTTTATCCTTGACAGACCCTAGATATAAATTTGAAGACGACGCGACACTGGGTTTATAATAATTATTAGTATCATAATTTTCACATACACACAGCGCCATCTAGTTCCAAATTAAGCAATTAAATTTGCTTGTGTTAAGGGTACTAGGAACTGAAATGAAAACATGTTTATTGTCAACATTACTTACACTAATTAGATTTATAGTGGTCCTCACACTAGGCAAGCCTGTATCATGAGGAGCCAATCTTAAAGTGATATGCCGTGTAAAAGTGGTATAAATTTGAAATCGACAGTAGTGTTGCTAAAAGATATACTACTTACTTTTATTTGTAAATACATACATACTATAGATAAATTACATCCAGACACAGAACAAACAGTCATGTTCATCACACAAATATTTGTTCTGGGTGGAAATAATTGGGTCACTAATTACGGCAACAGGCCAGTCAATGTCATTCTATGAGATTCTCTAGTCTAAACAATTCTATAGGGCCTACTTATTTATTTATTTATTTACATCAAACATTCACTACCATGACAGGTTTAGACCTAATGCAATAAAGAACATAACAATGATTAGGTACATCTTACATGCTACAAAATAATTAGCCCTAGTGAAGTCACTCAGTGCACAAGAGAACAAATCTACACACTCATTTATTGCGTTGAGTGCGCGCAGGACGCGTGTCATTGGCGCTCGTTGTAAAAGGTTGGTACGCGCAGTTGGTATCACAAACATTGGTGTCTCCGCCTTTCTACGTATTGGTCTGGCACACAGAGCCGGAGTTCCGCTAGTAAATGCTTATGAAATACAAATATATACTCTGAAATACTTATATACTCTGTTGGTATGATTTTATAGACAAAGTATCGATACAAAAACAAACAATAATCATATAACCACATTAAAATGTAAATTGTATGATTTGTAAAAGCCAAATAAAGTATAGTCACATAGATTTTTTTTTATTCTAAAATAGGCTTACGCTTGACTACAACTTGCCTGATGTTAGGTATCGATGTAGTCTATGATAGTCAGCCGAGAGACAATAAGAAGCCCAGCAGTTGCGAAGAGTCCATACAAACCGATTCCCATCGGCTTCCCTTTAAGGATTGGTCAATTGGTCATTAACACACACGGTCGTCTGATCCCAAACTAAGCAGAGCTATGGAAACCCAGACACAAGACAAACAGACATGTTCATCACACAAATGTCTGACTTGTGTGGGAATCGAACCCTGCGGCGTGAAAAGCAAGTATCTTACCGACCACCCCACGGGCCCTTCTGGTGGGTTAAGTGCCTTTAAAAAAATGTTAGGTATAAGTTTAATAAATAAGGCTAAGGATTTTGCGTGTTTTCAATTGTGATGATTATAATATCGCGTCGTCTATAAATTCTATTATCTGTGGTCGCACAGAAAAATTGTTTCGACCTGACAAACAGACTACTTTTTATCTATGTTTATATTCTTAAAATCTTAAGGAAGCTCTACATCGTATTGTTTAAAAACACTTTGAGATCATTTTGAGATTCAAATAGTTATTTTAAAAAACGACCAGAATGTCTTAATAATAACAACCGATTTTTATAAAATTTAAATAGAACCTGCACAGTCTAATTGAGATCCTCCTATTCTTTGAAACCGGTTGAAAAACCGGTATCTTTATTTTTGACGTGATAACGTCTTATAAATTGGTTTGCCGGGTGACACTTCAAGAAACTGCGTTACGCTCCGCTCACGTTATGCGCTCACAATAAGAGCGAGTGAGAGGCACGCGTCCCTTCCACTCGAGCACAGTTAGCCCGCCTAAGAGCGAGATTCTTTGTATAAATTAATGTTTTAAATATAATTCTTTGTATAAATAAATGTTTTAAATTGTTACTATTATTTCATCCTTCTTCCTACTATACGAATGAATATTCACATTAAAATTATTTTACCACTCAAAGTCGTTGTCACGTAAAACTTTCGCCCGTATACCGACTTTACAGGCAACCAATTTTTTACCATAAACTACTGATATAGAAGGTTTTTTATGGTATGGTTTTGTATGGTATGAAGGTATGAATGTTTGTAATTTTCTTATAACATAGATCTGACGGGTCGGTGTCGTGGTCGGTAAGATACTTGCTTTTCACGCCGCAGGTCGTGGGATCGACTCCCACCCGAAACAAACATTAGTGATGAACATTTGTGTTTGTGTCGAGTCTGGGTGTAAATATCTATTAAAAGTATATATTACAAAATAAATGTATTATATGTATAGTATATACCAGTTATCTGGTTTTCATAACACAAGCTCTGCTTAGTATGGGATCAGATGACCGTGTGTTAATGTCCCAGAATATTTATTATTTATTTATTTTATTTATCTAACAAAAAGTTGTACGGCATGCAACATTATGTATTAAACCCAGTAGGCTAATTCTCATTTCTTGACTCGCCAATTGAGTTGCGGTGCAGTTGCAATAAAGTTTACGTCTTAGTGCAAAATGGTATTCTTATAATTGTCATGTAAATAACACACGCTAAAGAGCTCGCGTGACACGAACTTACCGCGTGCGTATCTGACAGCGGTTGTCAAAATTACGAGAATATGAAAAGAGCTGTTTCGATCGAAACTTAACTGCAACTACACTGCAACTGAACTTATTAAATTACGTGAATTAGCCTACTGGTGCCGAGAATGTTATATGAAAATTCGTGTCCAAAATCGAGTCCTCACCTCTGCCTACACTTTTCGCTATACAGCCGTGAATTTCTATTGACCCCATAAAAACACCACAAAACACTACTAACTTAACTACTACATAAAAATACCATAAAAATACCCTAAAATGGTTCCGTAGATACTTCCCAAGATTGATGACGTCACATCCGGCGATTATGTCCACTTGTGCAAATTAAAAAAGTTGGACAAAGCCTCCATCCGTTTCTGGAAGTTACACACAATTCCTGTTTCACCCCCTATTAAAATTGGGGTGAAAGTTTCAGGGTCAAATTGTTTAGAGTTTTATAAGGCTCCTTTTACGGGGGGTTTTGGCTCAAAGTTCGGGGTTTTTAATCTGTGTAGATTAAAAAGAATTTAGTGATGAATTTTCATTTATGAATTATAATTTTTAATTTGCTGTGCCCGACAGGGTACATAATGATCTCATTTTTTAATTTTACCACTAATGTAAACACATTGTGGAATGCAATTATGCAATGCAATGCATAATTGCAATACAATGTAGCCGACTTTAAATTGATTAAACAAGTTTATTTAGCTTTGTCAATCAATCAATCAATTCTCACCTATTGCATAACTTCTTGGGGCGGTGCGGCTCAGACTATTTTGCTACCCCTTGAACGTGCTCAGAGAGCAATTTCAAAAGTAGCAACTAATCGTCCCTTTATATTCCCCACCCACACTCTGTATCAGGAGTGTAAAGTGCTGACAGTTCGCCAATTGTTTGTCCTTAACGCGACACTGCTCCAACACTCGGAGCTAGGTTTTAACCCTTTACCTATATACAAGAGAAGAAAAGATTTAATTTGCACCTATTATCCATTAAGGCATGCATTTATACACAGATTATACAGACACAGAAAAGTTACTAGAAATTCCGAAACAGTTTATCTTTTAATATAAATATATGGATGACCGAGCTTCGCTCGGTATTTTTTTTTAAATGACATTTTCTAAAAACGATTCCGAGATTCCAATTAATTACCATATAATATTAATTTATTAATTTATTACTATGGAATAAGACAAGAGTTTAATTACTCAAAGTATTAAGTCAGTAGTTTAAGGATCTATTATTAATACCTAAGACCATGTATTTATTTCGTATTTATATGTGTTCTTATATTTATTGTGATGTCACAATAAATATAAGAACACATATAAATACGATACGGTAACTGTACTAATGTTAGTACAGTTACCATTTTGTATTGTGAATGAAAGAATGATAGATTGATGTTAATGTCGGAGTGACAGCGTCAACGTCAAACTGACCTAACATGTCACTCCGACATTAGGCGGAGGCTGGAGGCATAGAGTGATCGGATTTGATTGTATAACGGCTAACGAGAAGGACGTGTATTTTGTGTTGGAGACAATAAACCTGTTAAAAGCGAAACAATCTTTCAATATTTATTTTGTTGCGGAGTTGATAATTTCGATATCAATAAACACGGCATAACTAATGAGTTAGCTAATCCATCTCTACTCTCGTATTAAAAACCCAGCTACTACTTTGATAGTCAGGGAGTAATTAGTCCAAGAGGAAGCTTGGACTAAGGCTGGAGAAGACCATTTTTATTAATAGAATTTAAGCACCAGTTAATTAACAGTAAACTAACAATTAATTGAATAATTTTCAGCTGATTGTCAACTGATTTGTACTACCCGGAGACCACGTGTGGGGATTCATATAGAAGATGCACTCCCACGAAGGGGAATATGGCCCCAAAATATATATAAAAATTATAGTCTAGTTATGGAAGAATAAAATTGTAGTGCTCTGAACGTCGTTTGCCACGTTTTTTCTGTAACTTGTGACATCATTATAGAATTGATTGATGTTTCCGGCGGAAATGTGGTGTAGGGTGACCATAGGTAGAATATCAAAATAGTTATTGAAACGTCAAGCGAAACAAACTGAGACAGCAACTTACTTGACTCACTGAGGACACTCATCGTAGCTTCGCCTACTATTGACTGCGGCGTTATTGCGCTCTTCCACTCACTGAAGACTACGCAGAATCAATAGAACTGGCCAACTCCTGACTTAGAGTCGACCTCCTATCTCAGGGGGAAGTGATGTGCCGTCCCATACCTAACGCCACTCAAGAGACATGACAAGATAAGATCAAGATAAGATAAGATAATTTTTATTTGCGTAAACAATGTGTGTACATACAAAAGAATAAAGAATGCATGCAAGGTGTAAAACAAGTGTCGTTATAGCAATCCTAAATCACACAAGCAATGGTTTACCGACGAAAACCAAACATACAAGTTCCCGACAAGGAATAGCCCGACCGCGGTCGCCGGGCATCACACCTCGCCTTCCATTTTCACTGGAGGGTCACTATTGTGGGGTATTGTCTATTCATCAAATACTACTACTACTAGAGGGTCAAACATAGCGCCCAATGTACCTGTAATTTTAACACCTTCCATACCTATGTTTCACAAATAAACATTCTAATTCAAATCAAATCAAATCAAATCAAAATTATTTATTGCGAACATGGGTGTTACATAAAGATTAAAGATATTACATTTTAGGGAGTATCGCCACATTCTGCCGTAGAGCATGCAATTTTCGATTATACATAATGTCAATAAATTAAATAAAGGTAAAAGGTAAAATAAAGGTAAAGGTAAAAGGTAAATAAATGAAATTAGAAAGGTCAATCAATAAATAAATGAAATTAAAATAGTAATTATAAAAGAATTCATTAAATAATAATAATAATTTACAACACTAAAATAATTCATTATTATTTACAATTAAAAATCAATTTTATCTAAAAGAAATTACGTTACGGTGTTTGATTTTTTTTATTCTTATTCTGATTCTGATTCTGATACTAGTCCAGTCTCTAGTCTCCACCACACAATCGGGCTGTTATAGACCCAATAAAATATTAGTTTCAGGACATCATGGTGACCCTACCAATGAAATAAAAAATAGAGGTTAAACAAACTTGCTTCTGAAGTCAAGAGGTACTTGACATGCTCTGAGAGAGCATGGGTTAGGTAACTTCGAGACATTTTCCTAAATAAATATAGTTTAGGATCAATACACACCGGCTACCTTGGTTTAAAGACTAAGTATATCATACATCTTCTATTACCCGTATTTTGGTAATATTCACTTCACGCTGGGCCCAGATCTATAGGCCGACCGTTTAACTCGCGTATCGCCATCGAAGGTACAAGTCATAAAAAATTAATTAAATCTCTTAAAGAACTATTTAACCACAGAATAAAGCAATGTAAGACTATTCGTCACTAATATCCATATCGCTTGAATCATCATCACTGTCTGTGCAGCTTGAGGAGTCAGAATCTTGGCGATAGGCGATACGCGAGTTAAACGGTCTATCTATAAGTAACATAGCCATCATTTCCAATTATTCTATTGGGGTCGGCTCCCATTCTAACCTAACGCGGCTAGCTACCATAATTATACGAGCGACTGCCATCAGACCTCGACACCCATAGGGAACCAGTAGCCAAGATTGTTGGACCAGGTGTCAGATTATAATAGGCTTTGACTACGAGTCATGATTGTCATAGATGTTTCAAATGACAACCGGGACTGACACCTTAACTTGCTTTCCGAGGCACGGAGAGTACTCCAAACAGACACCGAAACTCAATCTTTGTTGTTACACAAAGATTGTATGGGGTGGGAATCGAAACTGCGACCTCCCTGACACAGCACCTATAGCCCAATTGGACGGCTTACACTGCTCGACTTCTAACAAATAAAATAATGAAGTTCTAGTATTTTGCTTGTATACAAAGACCCTAATTTCAAGATTGACGTCCATGTAACAACTTCGGTAAACTTAAACGGTAATGAGAAGCATGTTTCGAGACTTAGACCTAACTTAATAAGTACCTAAGTTATGCCTAAGTTAATACCTAAGTTACCAAGTAGGACCTTGTAATATGTTTAGATATTCTGTTGTTGAAATGACATGTTTTATGATAGCTGCACTACAGATAATATAATACTGTACTAGTATGCACCATATATTAATAATCAAGATAGATGCATCAGAAGACAAATAAACTGACTCCATTTTAGAAAGTATAACACAAAACATTTTTTATTATTTAGAATGGGGATATTCAAAAAATGTATAGAGCTTGGGATTAAAATAATTGTAAAGTAGAACGACAATCTGAGTTAAATAGGTTAATAGAGCAAAATTCATTAATTTTTTTCATGCATTTAAAATGATTTTACACCCTCCCGTTCTTTTTTAAATTTAAAATGAAAATTAGAAACCTTATTGCAATATTTATGATTATTGCAATTGGCAGCCAAATGGCCAAATGACAATTGAGCAGGCAAAAAAATTAAAATTATTTAGAACGCTGTCAATCAAACTGATCAATGACAATGACATCATGACGTTTGACGTAATCATCTTTTTTCCACGCGTTTTGTCATTAAATAAGATAAAAAATATTTTTCGTCATAATTACACTAAACTGCAGCTATAATAATATTACAAGAAAAAGACAAGTACTTTAATACAATGCAATTATCGATATGATTGCAATATTTATACTACTTAGGAAACGAATAGATAAAGGCAATGTGCGTTTAGTTTTTCTATTAATTTTTTTAGTTTTTTTACAAAAATGGATGCTCCGAAAATTCGTGTTTAGTTAAATTCCAATAGCTTATTATATAAGCTTTCCAATGAGGTATATCAAATACTATCCCACTTTTGACCTGTCCTTTAAAAGTTTTTGTTCATCAAATTAGAAACGGAACTTAATATTTCAAATAACTTTTAAAAATAAAATAAAATAATGTGTATACCAACAATTACACTAGGAATAAAAGAAACTGAGCCTCCCACCCTTGTTTTGGTGTCTCACTGCTAACAAATAGATTGTATTATCCAAAATTAAAGAAATTGGAATTTGAATTGAACGGGTCTTCTCTTCTACTTCACGAGTTGAAGAGTTTAGGCATTAATCCACACACGCTAGCCAAATCCGGGTTAGTGAATGTGACATGTCCTTGAGTTATTTGTTCTTAGACATGCTGATTTCTTCACGATATTTTCCTTCACCGATATTCATTTTCGACATTTATTAAATAAATACCTTACTTTTTGTTTAATAAACTGAAATAGTTCAAATTAAAATTATTGTAATATCAGCAAAAGTTACTATGAATGCATCGATGATCGTGGTATGAAGTACATCACAAATTTTAAGTGGTTTGCTCGATTTATTTGTCCTCTAGTGTATACACACACATTTTCTCTAACACATTTCATAGCTTTTCAACGAGAATAGTTCTTGTTAGCTGTCAGATAGCTCTCGTTAGCGAGTCGCGTCGTCTCGATAACGTCAAACTCGACGGTAGTTGTTGCATCAGTTAATGTCATCGGTTTGATTGACATTGTGATACAGGTTATATCGTTACGCCTATATTAACCAAAGGTGTAGGCAGAGATGAATAATATTACCCATTATTCGCCGGCTATAACGGACCTAAAACGGTCCCAAACGTAATGGAGGGCGAATCTATTGTCGTTCATCAGTCACCATTCCATACTTCACGAGGCTTGGCTTTGCTGCGCTCGTGCTGACTTGTGGCGATGGATAGTGTTGTGCCCTAGATACCATGGGATACTAATACTAAGACTGGGACCCGGCATTACTCTGGACTTCGCTCGTAGCTACAAGAAATCTGCATAGGAGCATTTCCGTAACTCTGAATATGTGAACTTACAGAAGAGGTCTAAAGATTTAAATAAAACTATTTGACAACGGATTTTATCGCGGTTTAATTTAGATTTTAAGTCCCGACGTTTCAAAGTTTTTTCAGATTTCATGGTCACGGGTGGACTGATATAACGTTTAAAGCATTATTTTTAAATAATTAATTATCTATAGAAATGTTTATGTAATAAGTTAATTAACATATTTATTGAACGCCTTGTAATAAACGTTGTCTCCCTAATAAATAGCATATACCTTTATAAGTTATCCCTTTTATCCAGCTTAATATTTGGTTTCCAAAGGGGAGGTTTAACAAAAATTTGTTGTAAGGTAAGTTGTAAGTAAATTAATGTGTATCACTCATACAAAACCATTAAAAAAATATATGCACTTGTTAAAAACTTTTTCTGTACACTTAAAGGTAATGTAACTCTTTTATTAACACATATTTACATACTATACTATAATAAGGATGCACAACCCTTAGCTATTGCACCAGCTCAATACAAACAAGCTGTCGCCGATGTCTCGTCGTGTCGCTTCACAACTGCGTCGTCCTAATGCTAGGGTTGTCACTGAACAAATAAAAAAAAATAAAAAAACTAAATGTATTTATTTCACAAATCTTACAGTTAATTTACATATCCTAAATAATATAATTAAGCAAGTATAATAATTAATTAGGATAACCAGTAACAGGTACATTGCGAGGCAATATTAGTGTAATCTGTTTGGTTTTTTAACTCTGTCTCATAAACTAGAAGAACATTCACATTGACGGGCCGGTGGCGTGTTCGGTAAGATACTTGGTTTTCACGCTGCAGGTCGTGGGTTCGATTCCCACTCAAGTCAGATATTTGTTTGATGAACACGTCTGTTTGTCTTCAGTCTGGGTGTAACTATCCTTATTTAAGTATGTATTTACGAAAGAATGTATATATGTAGTATATTACCAATTCACTAGTTTCCATAGTACAAGGTCTGTTTAGTTTGGAATCGGCCGTGGCCGTGGCCGTGTTTGTTAATGTCCCACTATATTATTATTATTATTATCACTGTGTCAAAACTGGACCATTATGATAAGCGCTTTTCATTACCATCCTTTTTTAATCTTATATTAGAAAACATGCAAGAGAGAACTTCTAGAGAAATTAAAGTTCTATTGAAAAATTAGTACTCGTAACACAGCCAAATATAATTGCTTAATTTGGGACTAGATGGTGATTAGGAAAATGTTTAGCTGTGGCGCAGCGGTATCGGATTTTGATTTTAATTATAAGTGACGGTTTTTATCGTGGGGCATGTTCCCACAAATTTTTTTCGTAAATTTTTCATCGCCGCTGCTCAATACCGGTTAAGAAAAACGTCCTTAAAGCCGGCATGTCTTAGAACTAAACATTCGTTAAGTGACACTAGTATACCCCGCACTATACCAGCGTGTGTCCAAAACTTTCTAAACTTTTAGGATAGATAAAAATAGGAATTAATCACCGTTTATTTGAATTTTGACACTTTCGCGTGATTTCAAAGTGTCATATCTATGAAAAGAACAAACATGTTTACCTATTCTCAGTTTCGTTTAAAAGTAAGATGTTTTAATACTCTCGAATTCTTTGTATCAGAAATACATTATCATTACCATGATTATTAATACATATAACAAAAAAAAGAAATATAAGGTTTTAAAGATTGCCATTAAGAATTAAAAAAATTAATTTAAAAATCAAAATAATAAAAACAATATAATAACAAATTAAAAAGAAAACATAAAAATTACTTTTACTTAATTAGTATAATTATTATATCTCTTTTAAATATCTGACAACCCTAGAAGTGAAGCGGTGACAAAAATAATGTTGCATTCAAAATATTGAATATTATTTGTATTTACAAAGTTTAGCTGCAAATGTTTGGTTTCAAGTTGCCGTGTTTGAGACTTGAGCTGTTTTATTTGGAAAGTGTTGCCAAGTTTGTAACTTAACGTATTTTGTGGAAATTGCCGATGATATGATGTTTATTTGTTTGTTTTTTTAGTTGCCGGGCCGGTGGCGTAATCGGTAAGATACTTGCTTTTCACGCCGCAGGTCGTGGTTTCGACTCCCACCCGAGACAAACATTAGTGATGAACATGTGTTTTTGTCGAGTCTGGGTGTAAATATCTATTATAAGTATATAACTATTTACAAAATAAATGTATTATATGTATAGTATATACCAGTTATCTGGTTTCCATAACACAAGCTCTGCTTAGCTTGGGAACAAATGACCGTGTGTGTTGATGTCCCAGAATATTAGAATATATTTTTTATTTATCTTGCAATACTGTTTAATAAGTAGATATTAATTTATTTTCATTTAAGTCATAGAGCAGCTGTGGCACAGCAGTATAAACTTTTTTTTTTTTTTTTTTTGACCGGGGGAAATCCTTTATGGATCCCCCTGCCCTGTAAGGCGCCAGGGCAGGGGGTATGTGGGACTCCGTGAAGCGTCTACCCTAACTAAAACCCCCCGGGTGTTCCTCCTCGCATTTGGCCCAGGGGGTCACGGGATCCAGAAATGACACAACCGCGACCCCCTGGATGCTGGCCCGCGTGCGAGCCTCTTCTCGATAGGTGGGAGGGGGAAGATGAAACGCTCCCCTCCACACAAGTCCGCTGGGGCGCGCGCGGAACACACACGCGCGCCTCCGTCATGTGCCTGCGTGGTTGGACGACGGGCCGCCCTGCCCGCCGCCCCGCAGGCACATGTGAGTGGGCCAGGGGACAGAGCACCATCACTGGCACTCCATCACCCCGACACGATCTGTCGCCTCGGCGACAGAGATTCTTTGCGCTGAGCGCATAACAGCAGTATAAACCTACGCTTTGAAATATGAGGTCGCGGGTTCAATCCCAGGTCGTGGCAACACATCTTTGTTTTATCATCGCAGTTGCTCAATATTGGTGTAGAATAATTCTTATGGTCATGAGGAACATGTGATATCCACCAACCTTCACTTGGCCATAGTTAGTGGATTAAAGCCTAAAATATTTTAACTGTTAAGATAGTTGAGTAAAGCCTGCCCGTGAGGGGCTTACATGACTGTGTAAATGTCATCAGGTCAAAGTCATCAGGCAAAAATATCACACGCGACAAATCAGAGTAGGACCGATGACTTTACTTTGAGTTCGCAAGGCACAGGGCCTCGGTTCTCGCGGTTTAGTCATTAACTCTAATAGACATATGTCGAAAAAAATTCAGAAAACTAATATAATTCTTATTTTATCTTCGACATATGTCTCGGGGGAAGAATCGGGGGAATGCCGTCGGGGGATCCCAGGGGTGTTACATTCCTGGCTCCGAATCAGTCCCAAGAAGTTAAAAATCCCAACAGTGTTCTTAGTCCAACTCAAGATACAAACCCGTAGCCCGTGGCTTTCAGGCTTCTAAACCAAAGTTACTTTAAATAAAAAAGTAATTTTCGAGCATAATCTACATCTCAAGAACAGAATTTACAGAACTAAAATATAGAATACACAATTTATTTAAATTCCCACACGATTTATTGAGTAAAACCGCGAGCATAAGTTAGTAAATGTAGAAATCTGTTAGATTTACGACTTGGTCCACAGTTGAGCGCTTCTGTCAAATGTACGAACGCTTGCAGCTTTGTTTTATTGCATGAATAATGTAGCTAGTGCTGTGAAATGTCCCGGTTTTGTTCCAATTTTGTCCCACTTCTAATAAATCATCCCAATTTTTTTTATGTGTACCTACCTGTTTTTGTTTTTAGGAATTTTAGAATATGTACCATTTTTTAAGTTTATAGGGTTGCTGTTGAAAGTTATCCCAGTTTTTTTTTATAATAATAATAAAATAAAATAAAAGTAGCCTCTATTTCTACTACAGTTAAACTTAAAATACCCACAAACTCTAAAAAATATATATTTACGCTACTTATACTTACTAATTACGCTATTTACTTTTTTATAATATTCTTACTTACTCGTAACTCGGAAAACCAATTATGATTAAATGGAAGCTATGTGAACAACTCGGCCCACAGGTTTTTAGCATTATAATTTGTAACAAAATTAGTTCTAATTTTCTAGAAAAAGGTAAGTATTAAAAACACAAAGAGGAGTCTGTAAAAATGTTAAAACATGTAAAACTAATGAGCTGTATAAGTACACTTTAGGTTTAGGTTTTTAATCAGTAGGCTAATTCACGTAATAAAATAAGTTCAGTTGCAGTGCAGTTGCAGTTAAGTTAAGTTTCGATCAAAACAGCCATTTTCGTACTCTCGTAATTTTGACAAACGCTCTCAGAACGCTCGCGTCAAGTTAAAAGTTAGTTAAACAATTATAAAAATATCATTTTGCACTAAGACGAAAACTTAATTGCAGCTGCACTATAACTTGATCGCAACTTGATCAGCGCGTCAAGAAATTAGTGTTCATGTGAATTGTTACCACGCTATTTGTCACTCTTTACCTAGGTTAGGCCTAGAATAATTTTAAGCATTAAATAATTTATTATTCAATATTATTGAACCATTTCAAGTATTGTCCGAGTCCCACTTTTAGCAATTTGAGTCCCAGTATTTAAAAATAGGGTACATCACTAATATCGCCACCGATGGCAGCGTCCTGCATTTTAACTTTAGATGTTACTTTGTAAACCGTCTGGTTAATTTGTCTTTCTTATTTAATACTAAGTATTTTCATCATCAATGGGAGTTATTGTGACCTTTAAGATTGTTTTTTTTTATTCTTCGATAGGCTGGTGCTTGACTATACTTGCCTGATGTTAAGCTATGAGTCTACGATGGAACGCGCCAGCCCAGTATACCGATTCATTCGTGATTACGAATGATTATTGGCGAGAAGGAGACAGTGGAATGAGCCTCCTTATGGAAAGTAACCTTAAAGGAGCAACAATCTAAACGTCCAATTCCCGGAAATCTCCACATACCTGTACGTTTATTCCCTGTACATACACTTTCTTGTACGACTACTTAACGAAACGTATTATAATAATATGTAGTTTCAAATCGGAGATAGTATCGTTTTGCAATTACACACTGATTTGGCATCGTAACTTTAAATTCTTGTTTGTTAAACTTGGATCTTTTCAGAAAAATACTATATTTTTTTATTCTGTAATAGGTTTGCCTTGTTTACAACTTGCCTGATGTTAACCAATGATGCAGACTACGATGGAACGATTCAATATACCGATTCACTCGTGATTACGAATGATTTTCGGTGGGAAGGTGGCAGTGGAATGAGGATCCCTATGGCTAGAAACTATAAAGGTAAATAATTCCGACCCACCCTCTTAAATGTTGTCACCAGAGATCGCACCGGAACACGGCAAGGTCGCTTGGCGGTGCGGCTTTGTCTGGTGGGTGGTCACTAACCACGGCCGAAGTCTAGCACCAGTTTTCTAGTTCCTGTTCTTAATAATAACCTCAATTTTAGGCCACACTCCGTTCATTACAAAATAGTAAGTAAGTATTAAGTCGGTGGCTCGCTATCATGGAGACAAGCACTTGTAAGTCCTACTTATTATAAGTATCTTATAATAACATTTTTCTTTTCTTCAAAAGTCGACTAAAGTACTACGTTAGTCAGTTCTCTTTTGTTCTGTATTTTATGTGTTAAAAAGTCTTAAATATTTATTTGATCTCAGCTAATCTCCTGAAAGGACCACATTAAAAACAATGTTCGCAATTCTAATTTAATCCGCGACAAAAAATAGAAAAAGCTGGTTAAGTGCGAGTTGGAGCTCAATGCTAAGGGTTCCCTTTTTTGTATATTAAGAGAAAATTTATGGTTTCTTGTAAAATTTCACGATTATAAGCAGATGTCGAAATAAGGTGGAGTCCTTTATGTACTTTTTCATGTAGCGGAAGAATAAAACAGTTAGGCCTCTAATCCCGAGATTAACTTTAAAGAGCAGAAAAAATCCCGTAATTTAAAAAAAGTAACCTACTTAACGTTGCAAAACTTATATCAACGACTTTGCAGCCAAAGTATATAAGTTTTGCAACGTAGCGCGTAATTCACATCGAAATTTTGCAACTTTACATATCAGTTGCAAAATTCCGATGTAAATTAAATTATTGTCCGGAAAGAACCATTCAATACAACTACATAAATTACTCTACATAATTCCAACCTCAGATCATAAGTAACCTTTCTGAGGCACCCTTTTCATCGGCGAAGGAAACAATATTGAGGAATCCGGCATGTTCACATACTAAACATTCAAAGACGGTGGGCATCCACGAAACCGCATTTGGCCAGCGTGTGACGATTCAGGCCTATTGTCTGAGAGAAGTCCCGTGCCCAGTTGTGGTCACTAAAGGGTTGTTGCTCTTTTACTTTAGTAAGTAAATGTAAAAATTTTCATTTCTTTGAGAATATCAAGAATTGCGACGTGCACATATCTGTCGCAGCGCGTAATGTATAAACGTTTTTGGGGGCTGAGTCACCTTTGTCTTTGGGAGTGCACCTTTTATGTGAATCAAACAATCAACTGGTAATTAAGTTTACTGGTAAAATTAACTGCTTCGGCCGTGGTAAGTGACCACCAGCCAGACAAAGCCGCACCGCCAAGCGGATGTCTGGTGACACCATGCAGAGAGGGTGGGTCGGAATTGTTGTTCCTATAAAGTTTCTAACCATATGGATGCTCATTCCACTGCCACCTTCTCACCGAAAATCATTCGTAATCACGAGTGAATCGGTATACTGGGCTGGCGCGGTCCATCGTAGACTACATTATTGCTTAACATCAGGCAAGCTGTGGTCAAGCGCCAGCCTAATTCAGAATAAAAACGAAAACTTAAGAAATTGATTTTCTTTTTAACTTTAAGGTTTTACCCGACCGTTGGAAAACTTATGCGGGTAGCTAATATAAGGACTCGAATAATGGAGATTTTTGGCATGCAGTCTGACGAACGACCGGGAAATGAAGTAACCATAGAAGGGTTATTTTTCTGTTGCGGAACCCTAATAACAATTCTGAACAATACCAATTATCTGAGTTTGCGTACACTATTTATTTTTATTATTAAACTCATTTTTATTGGAGTCCTGTTATAATTATTGTTAACTGTACAAATTGTACTACCTCGATGTTGGAATGTATTTGCTTGTGTGTAAGGTATGGGGTTCGAATCCTATAATAATATATCGAACTATATATTACTAGCTTTCCGACAGCGGCTTCGCCCGCGTGTATGTCGGTTATAGCGCCAAAACATTACCTTCTTTTTGCGCAGTCGGATAAAAACTATCCTATGTCCTTTCTCGGGTCTCAAACTACCTCCATACCCAATTTCATCCAAATCGGTTCAGTAGTTTAAGCAGGAAAGCGTAACAGACAGACAGACAGAGTTACTTTCGCATTTATAATATTAGTAGGGATTAAACAGTATAAAATTTAATATTATTTCCACGCTGCATCGTGAGTATGTTGCGTGGTGTCAGGTATCCGACCTCGGAAGCGCCGGAACAAGACACCTTGCGGCCAAAATTCTTCTTTAGCGAAGGTCAGCAGATGATAAATGATTATAAGCAATGATATAGTCTATGATGAGACGCGCCTGCCCAATATACCAATTCACTGATTACGAATGATTTTCATTGAGAAGGTGGAATGGAATGTGGCTCTATATGGTAAGAAAGTTTAAAGAAGCAACAATTTCTACCCACCCTCTTAAATGGTGTCACCAGACATCGCACCGGTACACAGCGGCGCCGCTTGGCGGTGCAGCTTTGTCTGGTGGGTGGTCACTAACCACGGCCGAAAATTTTGATTCTTTCTCTATTTGCAAGACGCTTTTGCCCGTTCAAAGAAATTCTTGAAATTCAACTAAATAAGCCAAACTACTCAAATATAACGCCTCTGGCTAACCGCAATGAATAAGTATGAATTTTAAATTGGATAAGATATGCAACAATTTGATTTAAAATTTTAAACTATTTTAGTTAAAGTTTAAATTGGGTTACACAACTTTCTAGCCCCGGTTCTACTTTTAATATGTCTACAGAAGCAAAAGTCAAGAACTCGTAGCCCGATTTAAATGAAGTTTTTGAAACCATAATTATAGGGTGCTGTTGAGGGTGCCACGTTTTTGTAGCGCATCAACGATGTTTGCATTGGTGGACGTGGGTAGAGAGACATGCAATATAAAATCTATATATATAAAAATCAAACCCGTTTTCCGTTGTCACGCATGAACGGCTGGACCGATTTCGCTAATTCTTTTTTTAAAATATTCCTTTAAGTACGAGGATGGTTCTTACGCAGAGAAAAACGAAAAAAAAAGAAAATTTAGAAAGCGAAGAAGTGTCGAAAACCGGTTTAGATACCTACTCGTATTATCTATTTATTATTGGTTATATTCAGTAGGTCTGAGACCCGGTAGATGGCACTGCTTTACCGGGCAGGACGACGTCTGCGG
The DNA here is from genome assembly GCA_936450015.1 of Meganola albula. Taxonomy (NCBI): domain Eukaryota; kingdom Metazoa; phylum Arthropoda; class Insecta; order Lepidoptera; family Nolidae; genus Meganola; species Meganola albula. The sequence goes on from OW388168.1 coordinate 904,202, forward strand.
GATCCGCTAGTTAGTTAATATAATATAATAATACATAATCTAATAAAAATATCTTAACATACAAATTAGTTAATATATTAATAGATAATTTAATTTATGATTTAATTAATTTTATTCTTATTTATTATATCCAAAAAGTAGCCACATATAAAGTACACATGATCTACTCATACACACAATCTTGCACAAGGAAATTAATTACATAACTATTATTTTATGCGACCTTCCTCCTCTCTCCTATATATTGCTGTGCCCGATTGATACCTACAATTGTTATACTGAACACCTTATTTTTTTTTCCCTTTATTATCACTTAAAAAGTCTTATAAAACATTGAATGTATGTAACTTAACATAAGAAAGCCAAAAGAATAACAATAAAGAATAGAACAAAGAATTGAATTGAATTGAATAGAATTGATAGTTTTTAAACTGTCACACGCAAGAAGAGCGCCTCATTGCTAAACAGAAAAACAGATTGAACAGATTGATTCATTGCTAACAGATTCGCTGCCGGCATCTATGTTTCCCGATAGCTATAATCTAGTGGTCTTTAAGTCATGAGTGAATCGGTATATACTGGGTAAGCGCGTTCCATCGTAGACTGCATCATTGCTTCACATCAGGCAAGTTGTGGTCAAGCGCAAGCCTATTTTAGATAAAAAAAAACAGCATTGCTAAGCAGCAGACGCTGTGCGTCCTCAACGAGATGGCTGACAGTGTTAATTATCCAGCCCAGTATACCGATTCACTCGTGATTACGAATGAATAACGGTCAGAAGGTGGCAGTGGAATGAGCCTCCATATGGTTAGAAACCTTAAAGGAGCAACAATCTAAACGTCCATTTCCCGGAAATCTCCACATACCTGTACGAACACGGCAAGGTCGCTTGGCGGTGCGTCTTTGTCTGGTGGGCGGTCACTAACCATGGCCGAAGCCTACCACCAGTCACTGATTGTCACCTCACCCAGGGACCACGTGTGGGGATTCAATTAAAGGTGTACACCCACGGACGAAGGTGACTGAGCCCCAAAGAATACCTGGTTGGGAATCAGTCACTAACCACAACGACACCAGCCAGTCAATTATGGAATTGCAATTTAATTAAATAAATAAACATTCCAGGACATTAACACACATGGTCTGGTCCCAAGCTAAGCAGAGCTTGTGTTATGGAAACCAGATAACTGGTATATACTATACATATAATACTTTTCTTTTGTAAATACCTAAATACTTATAATAGATATTTACACCCAGACTCGACACAAACACAAATGTTCATCACTAATGTTTGAATTAACGGAAATCGAACCCACGACCTGTAGCGTGAGAAGCAAGTATCTTACTGACCACGCCACCAGCCCGTCAAATTTGTCAAATTTGTCTGAAACAAACGAATTATATATGGAGCATGGGTGGCGCAGCAGTATGGGCCGCGCCTTAGAAAAATAAGGTTGCGGGTTCGAATCCTGGTCGTTCCCACACATCTTTGTGTGAACTTTTTCATCTCCGCTGCTCAATATCGGTGAAGAAAACATCGTGAGGAAACCGGCATGTCTAAGAACTAATCATTCGAAGACATGTGACATCCGCCAACCCGCACTTCGCCAGCGTGTGTAAATTAAGGCTTAAACTCTCTCAACTCGTAAGATAGTTATGAGAAGACCTGTGCCCAGCAGTGGGACACTAAAAAGGGTTGAAGTGAAACGAATTATTATTGAATTTAAATAACAGTCTTGAGCATAAATTATTTTTTTAATATATTTTATACTGTAACTAAAGTCTTATCCAGTTTTCGCTGTGAATATCAAATTTCTACTTTGAAATAGTTAAAATATATCTCTTTAAGTTTCCAACTATCTTGTAGGACGTCTTTTGAAGAGATTTGGGTATAAGAACGTTTAACTGGCTAGATATTGACGGTTCTACTAAAATTTATAGTTCGCTAAAACATTTTACGGTATTAAATACCTACTTACTTAATATTATGAATGCGAAAGCTACTCTGTATCGCGCTTTTACACCAAAACTACCCAATCGATTTCAATGAAATTTGGTATCAAGATAGTTTGAAATCTAAGGAAGGACATAGGGTAGTTTTCATCTGACTGCGCAAAAAGATGTTAATGGTTTGGCGCGATAACAGAAACACGCGCAGGTGGAGCCACGGTCGGGAAGCTTGTTTATTTAAGGGAATGTAATGTCAGATGTTTGTAACACTAAAACTCTAGAATGGCTACACCGATTTGATTGGTCTTAAAGTACTCTCACAAGTTCTAGGAAGGTGCGAAATACGAGGTGCGAAGTTCACCGGGGCGGATAGTTTAGAATAAAAAACAACACAGAAAGTGCTTTTTATGCAATCTATTTAGTGTCCCATTGCGGTGCATGATGGATCATATCTCAAATATTTCACGAGTTCATAGAGTTTAGGCCTTAATCCACACACGCTGGCCAAGTGCGGGTCGGTGGATGTCACGTGTCCTCGAATAATTAGTTCTCAGATATGCCGGTTACCTTACGATGTTTCCTTCATATTGAGAAGCGGCGATGACACATTCACGGATAGATCAGGACTCGGATCCGGGAGCGCATATTTCAAAGGCAAGGCTGACACCGCTGTGCCTCCGCTGCTCTGCATTATGCAATCTTAATTGTCCATTCAGCTATCTCAAACAAAAACCCAATTTTCTTCAAAAATACTTCTACAGATATAAAACAGATGCCATTTTAAAAATCGTATTAACGCTATCGAATATTCGGAGGGTGTTAATTCAGTTCAAATTTATCGCATGGCAATTGCGAATATATAAGGGTGGGGGCAGAAAAGTGCCCCTGATTTATGTTCTCGTGGTCGCTTTAAATAGTTTAAGAGACAGTGTACAGTAATCGTAAGAGTACAAACCGAGGTTATAGAGTTCTTTTTTGTTCGTTTCAGTTTAAACATTACTATGCGTTTGAAATAAGAATAGGACTGAACTCGCGGTTAAATTCATAGCAAAAACCAAGCAAAAGTAGCGTCAGCAGAAAATATTAAACCACAGACAATAGTATTATTTTGAAATGTATGGAAAAGTTATTTATATAAAAACTTTACATATCTTTTTAGTTACAAAGCAGCTACAAAATAAAAAATAAAAATAAAAATTGTAAATTTACGCGCTAGGATACCACAAACTTTTACACAAATTAATTCATTTACACGGATAAAAACACACGATTTAACTGATAACACCCCTTGTTTTCGTCGGAAGTTAATAAATTATGTTCGCATCTAAATATTCTACTCTAAATTTTATTTTATCTTATTTTATTTTTTAAACTAAGGAACAACAAACAGCTACAATATACATATAGGCTCAGGGCCCATATCAGGAATATTAGTCCCTTCCATGTGTGCTTAGCGGCGGCGTAGGTTAACGGGCGAGGAGAAATAATTTAACACCAACGTTCAACTAAACTGTCTATTTTAAATTCACAATTAAAAAGTCACAGAATCACTTAACAATCAAAATTAAAGTACGATTACACGGTTTTAAATCAGAACTCAAAGAAAATCAAGACGTTCCACGGACCACGTAGCACATGTGGCGGATGCAGACCGATTCAAACGACAGCTTCAACCGAACTGACCCGCCACACCGCCAGCCGCCCGAGTTACGTCAAGTGAGCTGTCACTGTACTGTCAGTGTCACTCGCTTGTCTGTGGCTCGATCTGTCAAACGGCGACTGTTGACTATGGAAGCGCCGTCATACACATTATAATATCCAATTCCAAAACCATCAAAAAATCTAAATGTCCAATTTTAGTCGAACGGCAATCATATAAACGCATTTTTGTTTTCGTCCAGACGTGATTATTATATTGAACACACATTTTTGCCGACTGTACTAAAAAAATGTGAAGTTGTTGCGCATTCCAGTCCAAGATGGCGGATTTCCAATTCTATTCTTATTTGAAACGCATAGTGAGTGGAATAATGACAGTTAAGAACATTATTTAAAGTTTATATTAGTGGGCATAATCTAATTCTTTAATACGACGTTTATTTAAAAAAAAAACGATAAAAAATTACATTGTCAAAAGAGTCTCGAGACCAAGTAGATACATTTTTGAGTAGGTATTGCAGGCCTCGACTTAGATATATAAGGTCGCAGGTTCAATTCCCGGTCGCGTCCACACATCTTTGTGTGAATTGTTTCATCGCCGCTGCTCAATATAGGTAAAAGAAAACATCTTGAGGAAACCAGCATGTCTAAGAACTAATCATTCGAGGACATGTAACAGCCCGCACTTGGCCAGCATGTGTGGATTAAGGGCTTAACTCTCTATACTCGTAATATAAATGAGAGATGACCCTTGCCCAGCTGTGGGTCACTAAAAAGGGTTGAAACAAAAAAAATCTTCTAACAATTACACCCAGACTCAAGACAAGCAGACGTGTTCATCACACAAATCACTGTCTCGGGTGGGAATCGAACCCACGATGTGCGACGTGAAAAGCAATCTTACCGACCACGACACCGCGGACCGGCCCGTCAAATAAATAATAAACAAATAAATATTTTCCAACTGTGCGCTGGCTCTTAAACTATACTTCGGTCGATTCAGAGCCGGTTACGACTGCTTTTATCCGGCTTGTCGCTTCTTTGCCTTAAAATGGCGGCATAATTTAGTCTCTTTTGCGGTTGACGGACGACACAATTCCATTCTAATATATTTTACTAACTTTCCGCCTTACATAAGCATTACCTTCGTTTTGTAAAGTCGGATAAAATATAGTTCACTAGCTGCCCCAGCGAACTTCGTACCGCGCAAAATTGTGAATCTAAACCATTCCTAGATTCCCTTGAACCCACACAAAAAAATTCATCATAATCGGTCCAGTCGTTTGAGAGAAGTTCAGTGACATACACACTCACAGAAGAATTATATATTAAAGATAACCGTTTCTAGAGATAAAAAGCTGTCTGTACCCCAAATTTCATGTATAATTAACAAAGAGTATTTTCTTAAATTTACGCGAATATCACACATTGAAATAAAACTATTTTATAACGGACTTTATCATGGTTTATTTTAGATTTCAAACCAAAGCAAAATTCACGCAGGATTCGAGACACTGTGAGCTCAGTTTGCTTAAATCGGAACGCAACTTAAATAATAATGTTTGTAGGTTGTAATTAATAAGTTTGGACCTCAAGTACCTCAGTCCACCCGTGACTATGTAGTCTTAAAAGACTTTAAAACATCGGGTTTTAAAATCTAAAATAAACCGCGATAAAATCCATTATAAAATAGATTTATTTCAAAATTTCAAGTTAAAATGACCCTCTACTGCCATTCCTCCACTGGTACTCCTGTAAGCCAGGATTTAACAGGTGAAGATACTCGGGATTTCAACCTGGCCAAGTCTCGGGACACCTAAACTGTACAAGCAAAGTTTAAAGTTAGGTTGGCGGCTTTCCACCTAAGATTACAGTTAAGCACATTCGGTACAAATCCAAACTTAGCAAGGTGACTGCTACGAAGGTGCTACGTCGTAGCAAAGCATCGTAGTATGCTACGGCGTAGAACTTCGTCGTAGTACTACTCTAAGGGCTGCGTCACAAACTTTGATAAACTGTTTTATTAACTGCGCTTAACAACCGCGAAGTCCCGGGTTCAAATCCTAGGTCTAGCAAAATACTCCTTTAATTCACTTGGACCGCAATTGCAGTTCGTAGTGTGGCCTACCCGCCCTAAATGTTATATCCCAACTGCCAAAATTCACCTATTCCTACACCTTCGGATAATACAGGAGTGAGCGACATGTTCTTACAGCATTTTTTTCTAAATTTTACGACAGGACTGTCGGAAAAAAAATCCTTTTTAAGTTTAAAAAATTAAGATTTTATTCTACAAATTTCCCGGCGCTGTTGTTATGTACTACCATGACAAAATATATCAGCTTTGTAGTAGGGTAGAGTGTGTATGAAAGAACCAGGCCATGAAAGAGCCGATGTGATTTTTTTTTAACTTACCGCATATTACCATAGTTTAATTTATTTTTATTATATAACACTAGATAACTATTACCCACAAAAATATGACAATTCTACGAAAACAAATTTCATATTTTTTTGAGTAAAAAACTTAACAGGTCTTTCATAACCTGGCTCTTGTAATGTACTCTCCTCTACAGCCACGGCGCGGCAGAACTATAAGGTTTCCTATTTCACTACGGAACCCTAAAAATGAAGAATGTCTAACATTATTATTACGAGCTTAAAGTTGAGCTTTTTACATAATTCATTAGAGCTTACTGTGTGTTACCAAGGAATCGCATAAAATATTCCTTTTCAGAATCTGAAAAATAAACTGAGTTCTGAAAATGTTATTTTTACGAGTAATAAAGTTCGTATCCCGGGTCAAGCTTGTGTTATTAATAAAAAAACTCGTGAGGTGACGTTGGGACACCCGGTTGGAACGGAGTAATAATATATATGTTAACGATTGTCTGGTAGAGTTGTAGTGGTTAGTGACCCTGACTGCTAAGCCGGAGGTCGTGGGTTCGATACCCAGGACAAATCTTTATACGATTAGCATGATATTTTTTCTGTGTCTGAGTGTAATTTATCTATAATAAGTATGTATGTTCAAAAGAAAAGTAGTTAATAGATGACCGTGTGTGTTAGTGTCCCAGAATATTATTATTATTATTATGATTCCATATAGGATTGTCGCTAACTGTTGACGAGTCAGTGGCGTGGTCGGTAAGATACTTGCTTTTCACGCCGCAGGTCGTGGGTTCGATTCTAACCCAAATCAGACATTTGTGTTATGAATGATGTCTTGAGTCTGGGTGTAATTATCTATGTTAAGTATTTATTTACAAAAGAAAAGTGCTATATGTAGTATATTACCAGTTATCTGGTTTCCATAGTACAAGCTCTGCTTAGTTTGGGATCAGATGACCGTGTGTGTTAATGTCCCACTATATTATTTATAATTATTAACTGTACAAAGGTAATTTGACCTAAACATGACCGTCAAAAATAAAAAAATAAAAATAAAAATAAATCTTAATATATATATTTCTTGTGTGCGAGTGTATGTGACTGAACTCCTCCTAAACGACTGGACCGATTTTGATGAAATTTTTTGTGTGTGTTCAAGGGGATCTGGGAATGGTTTAGATTCACAATTTTGCGCGGTACGAAGTTCGCTGGGGCAGTTAGTATAATATTAAAAACGTGTGTTAATAGCTTTATTTTTTATTTATTGTTATTTGAAAATAAATCTATATTATTCAATATTTACTTTTTTAAGCATTAGCGTCACGCCTGTGTTACCCGAAGGCAGCAGCAGAGTCCTGTAGGCAGAGGTTAATAATCACCCACTTTTCGTAATAGGGGCCGAGCCTATTGCCGTTCATAGGGCACAATTCCAAGTTTCAAGTTACTACTAAGATTCTCTAAGTACGTTAAAAAGTCTTTTTACTCGACTCAGGAATAGAACCCGGCACCTCGCGGTTATCAGTAGAATACAACAAGACCACCGAGGAATAGATTTTCCAAAAATTGCTTTATTTTTTGAAAAAGGAACTCACATAGAACACGACTTTTTAAATTTGAATTTCATAGACGTATTTCATCATTTTCATCCTCTTTTGAAATTAGAACGTGGAATTATTTTCCCGCGAATTTTAACGTCAGTTGAGTGCGCTCTTATTGGACGAGTAATTTATTTTTAATTGGTCGCTTGACTTTATTTTTAAATTTTAGTTTTTATTACGATTGTGGCTGGTTATATAACCTATTTTTGTTTAATTCTTTACTGTTTTTTTTTAATTTTTAGCTTTTTACTACTTTTAATATGGTTGGTTTGTTGGTTCATAGAAGAAATCAATTTTTAAAAAGTTCTGTTTTGAGCCTGAGATTAAGTAAAAACTTAGCGTCGGGATCTAAAATCTAAAATAAACCGCGATAAAATCCGTTAAAAAGTAGTTTTATTTCAATGTGTGATATTCGCGTAAATCTAAGACAATATTAAGAGGTTTATGATTTAGCCCCATAACTGACCAAACGCATGGGCGAAACCGCGGTGAGAAAGCTAGTTGTAAATAATACAGGGTGTATATTTTTACTAGCAAATTTTTAAAACTATATAAATGCAGCTCTGTTATTTTAAAAAAAGAAAGTTTCCTTCAATCTCTTATAACTATATAAAAATTGTAAAGCTGAAGAGTTTGTTTCTTTTAACGCGCTAATCTTAGAAACTAATGGTCTGATTTGAGATATTCTTGCACTGTTAGATAGCCCATACATTGAGAAAGGCTACTTTTTCCCGTGGAACCGCGGCGGAAAGCTAATTTAAGATAATCTTCAAGTATTTGTCGTAGATTCACTTCAGGGCCCATTAATTTTTGCTTAATTAATGCTTACTATTACTTAAACCCCTTTTAGTATTCCACTGCTGGGCACGGGTCTTCTATCCACTATCTTACGAGTTGAAAACGTTTAGGCCTTAATCCACACACGCTGGCCAAGTATGGTTTGGTGGATGTCACACGATTTCCTCAAAATGTTTTCCTTCACCGATAGCGGTGATGAAACGCTTCACACAAAGATGGTGGGCTCGACCGTGAATCGAATCCGTGACCTTATATTTCAAATAAGAGGCCGATACCGCTGCGCCACCGCTGCTCTTTAATTAAGTAATTTTAACACATTATGCATGATTCTAGGAATCCAAATTTAAAATTCAACTTAATCTGTCAGATTATAAAATATAAAACACTGGACAATTTTTCATCAAATTAATGAAAATCTACCAATCTACTCATATGACGAGTACCGATATTGAGCAGCGGCGATAAAACAAATCACACAAAGAGCACAACTGGGAATCGAACCTGTGTCCTTATCCGTGGCGTCACACTGTAGTAATATGGACATTGCTGAAAATCAGTGTTGTGGGTCGCCTCCAATACACTCACAGCGTTTACTGAGCAATGTCCATGTTTGACACTGATGGGTCACACTTACTCTTTTTATCCATTTTTTTCTTCTTCTTTTTAACTGTTTTCATTTATGTTAATTTTTTCTTTTCGTGTATTTTTTTATCATTTGATTCTCTGTGTCTTGTCTCTGTCAAATAAATGTTTTTTTTTCTTTCTTCTTATATTTTAAAGGCGAGACCCGTGTCACTGCGCCACCGCTGCTCCACGGTTTCACTTCAGGGCCCATTAATTTTTACACCCTGTATAGATAATGTAAAATGTTTACTATGCTTAAGAGTTTTATCAAATTGAATTCAGTTCGTCGCCCCGTCTAGCGATGTAAATGTACTAAAATACAATTTTACTTCAATATTATTATCAAACTGAATAGCTAACAGTTTGTGAATAATTTTAATATTCTACACGTTATGCGAAGTTCATTGTATTGACGACCTCGGTAGTCGAGCGGTGTAAGCCTTCCGATTGGGCTATACTGTGCTCGGGAGGTCTCGGGTTCGATTCCCGCCCCTGACAATATTTGTGTAACAACAAAAATTTGTTTCTGTGTCTGGTTGGTTGAGGGACTACCCTTCGTGCCTCGGAGAGCACGTTAAGCCGTCGGTCCCGATTGTAATTTAACACATCTATGACAATCGTTACATGTAGTCAGAAGCCAATATAATCTGACACCTGGTCTAATCATCTCGGCTACTGGTTCCCTACGGGTTTCGGGGTCTGATGGCAGTCGCTCGTATAATTCTGGTAGCTAGCCGCATCAGGTTAGACTGAGAGCCGACCTCAATAGAAATGGGAAAAAGGTAAGGGGAATGATGATGATGGTACGAAGTTCATTGTATTATCTTAAACTATACGGATTATGACTTAAAAATTGCATTCTTATTAAGTTTGTGTACCTCTTGTACTAATCATTCGAGGACATGTGATGCCTACTGAGTTTTTGTCAGTGTTTCTCAGTAGTTGCCAGTCATTCACTGCACGGTAGGAAAATAATATGGACTATTTTTATGTAGTCTCAAAAAAAAATAAAGCATATTTTCATTTCATTTCATTTCATGTCTTCCAACCCGCACTTAGCCAGCGAACTCTTAAGATAAGGGAAGACCCTGTGACCAGAAAGGGACAGTAAAAGGTTCATTTTTACCATATATGTAGTAAACAAGGTGGAAAAAAGAATGCTTATAAATAGAACGTTTAACTCGCGTATCGCTATCTGAGGTACAAAGTCATAAAACATTAATTAAATCTCTTATAGAACTATTTAACCACAGATAAAAGTAATGTAAGATTATTCGTCACTAATATCCATATCGTTTGAATCATCATAACTGTCTGTGCAGCTTGAGGAGTCAGAATCTTGGCTATAGGCGATAAGCGAGTTAAACGGTTGGCCTATAGGTGGTTTGGTCATGTGGAGAGTATTAATGATGATTGACGGAAGGTATTACACAGCGGAGGTGAGTGGAAACGCTGGGACAGGACGCCCTAGGAGTACATTAGCTGATCTCATCGTCGATGTCCTTCAAAAGGGATAGGTAAAACTCACAACCGCAGCATGTATGACCGGATTTTGGGGACTGAGTTACCATTAAGGAGGATGGGTCGGAATTTTTGCTTCTTTATGGTTTCTAACCATATGGAGCTTCATTCCAATACCACCTTCCTGCCGAAAATCATTCGTAAACACGAGTGAATCGGTATATTGGGCGGGCGCGTCCCACCGTAAAATGCATCATTGCTTAACAACAGGTAAGTTGAGATCCAGCGGAAACCTGTTACAGAATATAAAAAGAGTCATCATCATCATCATCATCATCAGCCTATTTTAGTCCACTGTTGGACATAGGCCTCTCCTACGGTACGCCACAGAGCTCGATCCGCGGTTTTGCCCATCCAGTTTTTGCCGGCCGCCCTGCTGAGATCGTCACTCCACCTAGTCTGAGGGCGTCCTACGCTACGTTTGCCAATTCGTGGTCTCCACTCAAGAACTCGTTTACCCCAGCGGTTGTCAGTTCTACGGCAGATATGACCGGCCCACTGCCACTTCAGCTTACTAATCCGGTGAGCTATGTCGATTACCTTAGTTCTCTGTCGGATCGTATTCGATCGTATTCGATCCTTCAGAGATACTCCGAGCATAGCCCTTTCCATAGCTCGCTGAGCGACTTTAAATTTGTGGACCAGTCCTACCGTGAGTGTCCACGTTTCGGCTCCGTATGTCAAAAGAGTCAATCAAATGCAATAAAAATAAATAAATTAGTAAACGACTATTCGAATTAAAAGTATTGGCGCAACCAGTTACTATGCTTCACATTACCTCTGCCTGCTCTCTTCAGTGAATGATAAAGTATAATCATGAAAACATCGTTAGCATAATGGCGCGGCGAAGGGAAAAAACTAAAAAACCCGACGAAACAGTGGATAATATCATCCGGACGAAATGCACAAATGAGAATTTTATGATGTGTCCGGGTTTGGAGGGTTAGCTCGGTTATATGGAGAGGACTTAATTTGTGACTAATCTGTCTATCCGTCCGTCCAAGCAGCGCAGGCGCAGCGGTATAAGCCTCGCCTTAGAAATATAATGTCGCACGTTTGATTCCCTGTCGTACCCACACATCTTTAAGTGAATTCAACATTCATCATGAGGAAACCAACATGTGGGATTCACCAACCGGCACTTGGCCAACGTGTGTAAATTAAAGCCTAAACTCTCTCAACTCGTAGGATAGCTGAGATAAGACCCTTGTCCAGCGTTAGAACACTAAAAGGGTTGAAGTGTAAATACCATAATAATAATAATAATAATATAGTAGGACATTAACACACACGGTCATCTGATCCCAAACTAAGCAGAGCTTGTACTGTGGAAACCAGATAACTGGTAATATACTACATATAATACTTTTCTTTTGTAAATATATAGATTACTATATTTAAACAAATATTTGTATCGGGTGGGAATCGAGCCCACGACCTGCGGTGTGAAAAGCATGTATCTTACCGACCACGCCACCAAGTATTCTGTGCGCTGAACTATTAACAATATAGTCTGCAATAGTAAGTTTTATTTAGGTCACTTACTACAGTATACCTATTTCGTCAAAATATTAAAGAAGTAGTCTCCATACTAATAGAACAAGATATTTTTGCTAACCGTAACAAAGAATTATTAAAACATTATTTACGTAAGAAAAAATGTATTTTTGACTACGAAATGTCCCCTGGCTCGTTTGCTTTTAGTCTTTGAGTATTGCCAAGACCTTCTTGTAGCCAAGATTCATAAGATCAAACCTGTATTACCTGAAAGTGTAGGCAGAGGAGAATACCAGCTACTTACCGAAGGTGATTTTCGACCTTATTGACATTGTTGGATGGATTTCCAAACTCATTTCTATATTAACGTCTCGCCTGTATTGCTCCAGAGCAGCGGTGGCGCAGCGGTACGAACCTCGCCTTAGAAATATAAGGTCGCAGGTTCGTCACATCATGCCTACACATCTTTGTTTGTTTCATCGCCGCTGTTCAATATCGGTGAAGGAAATCATCGTGAAGAGACCGGCATATCTAAGAACTAATCATTCGAGGACATGTGACATCCACCAACCCGTACTCAGCGTGTGTGGATTAAGGCCTAAACTCTCTAAACTTGTAAGCCGTGCCCAACAGTGGGACACTAAAAAGGGTTGAAGTGACAGTCAGTTGAGACAGTTTTTCATCTGCTTTGTTTTTTAAGTTGTACGGATATCTTGTTCGTATGAATGACTCAAGGCTTCCTAAATCTGTCTTTTATTCACAGCTCAACGAGGGTAAGCGCACGCCTGGTGGTCAGTACTTACGATACAAGGATGTCCTCAAGCGAAATCTAACTGCATGCAACATCCGATGCGAGGATTGGAAAGAACTTTCACTTTCAAGAACTGTCTATGAAGCAGTCTCATCTTTTGAAGAAAGCTTTTCCTGGACTTAGATCTGGACGCCAAGCGCCCTAAAAAGACCCGTCCTAAACCTTCCTATACCTACACCTACAATGGTGAAGGTCAACCCTACTGTGGGTTATGTGTGCGCACTTTTAAAACCAAGCCCGGTTTCACGAGTCATGTTCAGGCTCACAAACGAAGACTATGTAGCCAAAAATTTTTGGACTGCATAGCTAGCTGTCTTTGCCAGGTGCGCTGTTGACGAATATGTCAACAGCGCACAGAATATGTAGGATCTTCAACCAATGAAAGGATGCATTAAATCGCCCACGCAGGACCCTGTGTCAGTATAATTATCCAGGAAATTTCTAGTAACAAAATTAGCAGTGTACGCCGGAAATTCTAATCATTGAAAATTGAACTTCCTTTTTGAACAGCCGTGGCGCAGAGGTATAGGTCTCTCCTTTAAAATATAAGGTCGCGGGTTCGATCAACGGTTGTACCTATCCATTAATATTTGTGTGAATTATTTTATCGCTACTGCTCAGTAGTGATGAGGGAAAACATCGTGAAGAAACCGGAGTTTCTATTATGGTAACTGATCAATCGAGCCAGCGTGTGTGGATTAAAACTTAAACTCTTTCAACTCTTAAGATAGTTGAGAGAAGATCCATGTCCAGCAGTGGGACACTAATTATAAAATTATACACAACGCATGTGTTACCCGAAGGTGTAAGCTGAGGTAAATATCCCCTAATTTTCGCCGGCATATTTAAGTCCCATACGTAATAGGAGCCGAGCCTATTGCCGTTCATCGTTCACAATCCCAAACTTCGAGCAGCAACTCTCTAAGTATATTAGGTTCTTCCTCGATCCGGGACCTCGCAAGACCACCGAGGCAGTTAATTATAATAACCTTGAAAGGCCGATAAAATATTATATTCGCAAATCATAATAATTTTATTACTCCACCCAAACATTTCAATAAAAACTCAATTGAATATTATTAACCCTAAAACCTTCTATAGGGGTTAAAACGTCCCAAGTGCAAGCAGTAAAAGATCTACTCTTTTAAGAGCCTAATAGGTACGAATACGATTTCGTTTCTTACCCGACTGCACTAGGTTATGATTTTCAAGTGTTTTTGGAACGAAGTTCCTTATCGCGCGTTGTGAAAGGGGGCTAGACGGAAAAAATTCTTACGAAAAGTTGTCACGACACTTTTTGCTATAGTAAGCAATTGTAAGCTGTGCGGCGTGCGCATGTTAGCAAAAAAATATAAAAAATTAATTTGCAAAAAACATACCTTAAAAAGATTAAAAAAATCATACTTACACATATTATGAAAAAAAAACGAAAAAAAAAACAGAAAAAAAAGCAAAAAAAAATATTACAATTCCTTCACTAATTAATCGAAAGGAACTTCGTTCCATCCGGGTGTCCCTTGACACCTCTCAAGTTTTCTTTGGCATGCTCTATTAGAGCCCTAAGCTTGTCACATCTGGGCTTAATGAAATGAAATGAAATGAAAATATGTTTTACTTTTTTTTAGACGCGAGTCTACATAAAAATAGTCCAATTTCTTTTCCTACCGTGCAGTAAATGACTGGCAACAACTGAGAAACACTGCCAAAAAACTCAGTAGGCATTTTTCTTTTTTAGATGAAGTACTTATATGTATTACATTTTGTTTGTTTAGTGTGTTGTAGAGCTTGGGCTTTTCATTAGATTGGTTTTAGTCGTGAGAGATATACTGTACCTGCGAGGCCACGGGTTCTATTCCCGCCCCAGACAAAAATAACAACAAAAATTTGATTCTGTGTCTGGTTGGTTGAGGGACTACCTTCCGTCCAACCGAGAGCAGGTTAAGCGGTCGAGTAGGTCCCGGCTGTCATTTATACATCTATGACAATCAAAGGTAGTCAGAAGCCTAATATAATCTGACACCTGGTCTAACTAACTCGGCTACTGGTTCCCTACGGGTTTCGAGGTCTGATAGCAGTCGCTCGTTTAGTTCTATTAGTCAGCCGCATCAAGTTAGATTGGAGGCCGACACCAATAGAAATGGGCAGATGAAAATATGATTGACATAGGGCAACATAATTATTAAAAAAAAAATAGGATTCTTGGCGCCAAATTTATAGTATTTTCTTAATAACGTTTCAAAGTGTTTTCAAACTTCATGGTCACTGGTGGACTGAGGTTTGATGTCCCAACTTATTAATCACATTATCACTGTCTACCTACAAACATAACTTAAATAGTTTAAGTTGCGTTCGGATTTTGCAAAGTGAGCTCACAGTGTCTTGAATTCTGAGTGGGGTTTGCTTGGGTTTTGGGTACCCTGCTTAATTTCCTTGTAAATTCAAATATTGCAAGGAAATTGTTCGAATTCAAGAGAGATCTAAAAACATTTCTTACAGAAAAGTGTTATTATTCAGATAAGGAATTTCTCGATGACGTAACATGACATATTAAATTATTAACAATTTTATTGATTTTATTTTATTTTATTGATTTTGACATGTTAACTAAACAACTAATATTTATATATTTTTTTAATTTATTGTTTCTTAATTTGTTTGACTATTGTAATTGTAATTAATTCTGACTTTATTTCTTTTGTTAAATTTGATACATATATAATAATCAATTTATGCATACTCAAAGAGTAGAGAGAGAGTATATTAGTACTAAATATTATTTTTCAGATCTTAAACTGTACATTCATTCTTTGCAAATAAAAAAATTGATTTGATTTGATTGATTTGCAACTCGTATATTCGTTATAAAGAAGTTTCATTTCCATGTCAAATTATGTTCTCAAAAAATAAAAGATTTTCAAAATTCATCGAGTGTGTTGAACTACTAAAACCATTATTAATTACGAATTAAATATCGCACAAGTCCGAAGATATACTATCCAGTATAAGCTGACCTCTCGTTGTGCGGGAATCATAAACAATGGGAGAGCAGATTATACTGGAAATTTATTACTAGATGTGTAGCCGTGTGTGTTAACAATAGGGAAATGACTATTAAAAATTTTAAAATAATCGTAAAGACTACGTCACTTAAGAAAGCGTATCATAAAATTACAGACTATCTAACGGATTGAAACGCTTGGAATTAGGTCGCTCTAATGCAACACATTAAACAAAATGTAATAGATATAAGTACTTCATTTAAAAAAGAAAAAAGCCTACTGAGTTTTTTGGCAGTGTTTCTCAGTAGTTGCCAGTCATTCACTGCACGGTAGGAAAAGAAGTTGAACTGTTTTTATGTAGACTGGCATCTCGAAAAAAATAAAGCATATTTTCATTTTCATTTTCACTATTAACTTATATCACTATAAGAATCGAGTATCAAAAATCGAATAGAATCAAAGTAGGTCCCCAGGATCCGATATTCCATTCGATTAAACTAGGCCCAGTTATTCGATCCGTTAAACATTATAGGCCCTTAAATCGTAGGGGCCTTACTAAAGTGGGAAATAGTTTTAAATTGTCGGCAAAGAGATATTGAACCACCGTTTCTAAAGATACTTTATATTTTGGCATTCTATACCGACTTAACCGTAAGCTATTTTATTATCTGTCAACAAATTTCAAGGAATTAGTGATGCTGTCTTTGAACCGAGAGTTGTTAATATTTTTATCTTGATGTAATGAAATGAAATGAAAATGAAATGAAAATATGCTTTATTTTTTTTTTGAGACGCGAGTCTACATAAAAATAGTCCAAATAATATAAAAATAGTCCAAAGATAAAGGACGTTTTTATATGAACTTGAATAGGTTTAAAACTGTTTTTTTTTATTAGTTTCTTAGGTATCTGTGACGGCAGTCTCTTGACATATTTCGAGAGAAAATAATTGTTTGTGTATTTTCCATTAAAATGTGTGTGGAATAAACAATAATAAATAATAATATTTAAGGCCATTTACACACACGGTCATCTGATCCCATACTAAGCAGAGCTTGTGTAATGGAAACCAGTAAACTGGAATACCACACACATTGCTACTGCTTGCTACTTTCCTTTTATTTATACTTACTTAGTTTTAAAATAAAAATAAATGACTGAATTAGCTAAGCGCAAAACTTGAGAACGGCTGAATCGATTTCACTAATTCGTTTTTTAAAATATTCCTTGAAGAACGAGAATGGTTCTTACGCAGAGAAAAATTTAAAAAAATTGCCTGAAAAAGTCTAAAAACAACACTATTCTATACTCCCATACAAACGATTCGTGATGATAATACTTAAAGATCAATTTGATATTTAATAGGCTGTTAGGCGGTACGAAGTTCACTGGGTCAGAAAGTACTAGATAATTACCTCAAGAAAAAAAACACACAATTCATCACACAAATGTCTGTCTCGGGTGGGAATCGAACCCACGACCTGCAGCGTGAAAAGCAAGTATATTACTGACCACGCCACCGGCCCATCGTTATCACTTTTTGCTTTCAGAATGCACAACCTTCCGGATGATAACGTTTAGACACCGTCTCCACAAGCAAGTGAATCGCAGTGAATTTAGCCTCAACTTGCCTGATGTGAAGTAAGGATATAAGTTAGTCTATGATGGAACGCGATTACCCAGTAAATAGCGATTCACTCGTGACCGTTGTCGATCCTGGCCTTAAGGAGTCGCAATAGCGGGATTGCGGAGGTGGGTTAAGTCCTATTTCAAATAAAAATAGAGCCTTATGCCCACAATGACGACCATTTCACGGTGACATACGCCTTACGCTTTACGCAATCACATTGTTGAGATAGTTGAGAGAGTTAAGACTTATCCACACACGTTGGCCAAGTGCGAATGGATATTACATTGTACATAGACATACCTAAATCTTGTAACACCCCTCATTTTTGTCAATGACTAAAAAGAGTAATCCGTCTTACAATTCAATACATTTTGTATTAAACTCAAACCCTTAGAGGTTCAATGCAATCAGCATTTTTATTATATTTAGCTAGATTTCGTTTATACGAATTAAAAACAGTATTTTGTGCTCCGTTTCATATAATTTGCATTTGTTTGGGACGAGGTAAGATTGGAATATACAGGAATATATTGTGCAATACGTAAGCTAGAAAAGGATTTAATAGTATAAACCCAGCTACAGTCTATCAAATCTAAGAAGTACCGTTTGACAGTTCTAAACGTAGTCATAGAATAACTATTCTTATCTCTTTTATCTATGACGTAGTACATTTAGAATTTTATTTTTTGTACGAAAATTGTTTATGTTATGTTAAAATAAAAATAGCTCCATAATTCAATTATTTTACAGGAAAGCTAATAAAAATAGTGTGAATTACGCCTCTATAAAGCTAATTTAATAGAAAACAGTGAAACGTCAAAAGGTACTTCTTAGATGTTCAATTGTAGTATTTAAAATACTATGAAAACCTTAGGAAATAAAAATAAAAAAATTAAAAAGTTAAAAAAATACTTAGTTGAGATACTTTTGCCTTGTTATCACACGACTGCAACGCTACAAACGCGCGTTAGTTGCGATTGCAACGCGCTACAGAAGCTGTATCGGTGCAAACGCGCGGGCCGTGTCGGACGACATAGGGGATAGAAAGGAAAGGCGCTGCGTGAGTGGAGAACCAAGCATCAATGTCAGACATCGCGATAGAAACGCGACGTTATCGCGTTTGCATGGCGTCTGAATCGTGGAACGAATGACTTTTTGGTCTATCTGTTTAGTAGTTATGTTGCGATATATTAGACTCTCGAGGCTGGAGTGGAGACCACGAATTGGCAAAAGTAGCGTAAGACGCCGTCAGGGTAAGTGGAGAGACGAACTTAGCAGGGCGGCAAGAACTGGATAGGAAAAACCGCGGCTCGTGCTCAGTGGCGTACTTTAGAAGAGGCCGATGTCCAGCAGTGGACTAAAATAGACTGATGATGATGATGATATGAGACTATGTTTACGTATGTTTTCTTTAATTAATAAAAAAAAAAGACACGTCGTGTCTTTAAGCTGTTATACTTATTATGTCGTACATACCAAATGACAACTCCTTAACAGTAATTTAATGTATTCAATTATTATTTTATTAATTAGGAAATAAAATAATTTTATTTACACATGGAAACCACCAACTTAAATACTTCAGAATCAACTTTTCCATAAATACTTCCATATTTATTTATGTAAATAATTATAACTAGATTAAAAATTTTAATTAAACATACATTGACAAGAAAAATTACCTAACTGAATAACAATCTGTATGTATGTATATATATTTTTTAACATAATATACTTTTATATAAAATAATAATTTAACAAGAGCGCCTCTCTCGCCAACAAACTGTTCTACAGTTTGGCGGGGTATATATCTATTGTATTTTTTGTACTTTTTTCTGGAAATTAAATTAGAATAAAATAACCTACACACTAAGTTAGCCTAAAAAAAAGTAAATATCAAATAGAACTTATAAAACATATCTAAAGCTGGGCGTCAAAAACTCCTCCGCGTCGTTGTCGGTTGGTAGCGTACCAAGAAGGCTGCCAGCATTGCCACGTTGAATGGCAACGCTCAATCGTCGCGTGTTCTATCCACCAAAAGTTTCAAAATGTCGCGGTAAAAAGCTCGCGCACCCAGACCCCATGTAAAAAACAGAGAAAAATTAAATAAAAACCAAGTATTTTTCCAATATTTTTAAGCACAGTTTTTTAATTTACGTGCCCCAAAATTATGCTTATTAAAACGAACCCACATCTAGTAGTGGGGCACAAAAGTGATGGAAGTACGAAATATTGGGTTCCCGTATGTTTCCATAAGCGCACAGACAGGCAACGACCGTTTTCGCTAAGGTATCGTCTACAGCCTCTCAGTTTATCGCTGGGGAAATATCGAACATTGTTCTCAGATGTTACAATAAAATAAAATATTGTTTTCTTTCAATACTATTGAGACTATTGTTTGTTAGTAACTAGAATATTATAATTATTAAAATTAATTAAATCTATTTAAATAAAAATCAATTGCTGTTCGTTAGTCTCGCTAAAACTCGAGAACGGCTGCACGGATTTATCTTATCTTGGTCTTGAAATGTTCGTGGAGGTCTAGGGAAGGTTTAAAAGGTGAGAAAATTTGGAATAATTGTCGGGAAACCCCTGAAAACAGCAGTCGATTGAAGCAGTACAAAGTCTGCCGAGTCAGCTAGTTATTATTAAAATTTAATTCCCTCTTAAGGTCTATAAAGTTTTTGATACTTTTAGGCCTTATTTCCACTGAACCACTTTTTTTTATTCTTGAATAGGCTGCCGCTTGCCCGATGTTACGCTATGTGTAGTCTACGATGGGACGCGCCAGCCCGTACCGATTCACTCGTGATTACGAACGACTTTCGGTGAGAAGGTGGCAGTGAAATGAGGCTCCTAAGGTTGAAACCATAAAGGTGCAACAATTAACATCACCGCTGCTCAATGTCGATGAAGTAAAACATCGTCAGGAAACCGGCATGTCTATGAACTAATCATAAGAGAGAGAAAATCCTTGCCCAACAGTGGGACACTAAAAAGGGTTGAGGTGATTACTACTGCAATATTAATAATAATAATATAGTAAATTATTATAGGAGTGCAAAGCCGGGGCAGTTTCTATTCAGGTATAAATAAATCTCATAAGTTGGGGCATCTCAATTGTGTCGAGAAGTGGAACTAAGTAACAGAATTAATTTGCGCAGATACTGCTAACTGGGACGTCGTTATGTTATAAAGAACCAATATAGAGGTGTTATAATATTCCACAGTCCACTTATGTTTCTAGTGTGTCAAGAGATGGACGGTAAATGAATGCGGTAATTTTTTTCTATTTATATTTTAATTTTAATTTAGAATCAAATCAATTTTAAAATCATTTTTATTATGTAACTAGCAAACCCGGCGAACTCCGTTTCGCCACCAGATCGTTCGTTTTATTTAACATTTTCCCGCTTTTCTGTTGAAATTTTTCCTAAATTTTCTTTGCTATAAACCTCACGGAGCCCGAGACCTTTCCAACGAATACAAAACCTTGGAAATCGGTTCGTGCGTTCTGGAGTTATAGCGTCGGGACGGAAAACCCTACTTATTTTTATATAGTAGATTAAATTTCAATTTTTAATTGCCATGTTTGCCGTATAGCAAGCGAGCTGTGGGCAAAGATAGCCACAGACTGGCATCCAGACCCAAGGAGGAGGCGTGGCGGTAGACCGAGAAGGAGATGGCGGGACGAAATAGATAGATTCTTAGATAAATGGATGGAGGTGGCACAAGACCGCGACGCCTGGAAGGTGTTAGGGGAATCCTTTTCCCAGCAGTGGGATGATTCGGGCTAGTAATAATAATAATAATAGGGCCATAGGGCAGCTTGTGGCGTAGCGACCATATGGACCCGAGTGCTTCAGGGTGAAGGTCCTGTCCCTCACCTCTGGCTTGTCTTTACTGGCTGGCTGGAGTGAATCCTGACGGGGGACAGATCTCCCACCTTTTGCTTGCCTTCATTGGCCGGCTTGAGTGGAGTCGTGAGAGCAGAGATGCTCGGAGGAGGAAGTGTCCCGTAAGTGGCTAGTGGGCACGAGAGGCTGGACCCTTAGGGATCCAATGATCGGGTAGAATGCCGTGGGACACCGCTCTACTCCTCTAGCCCCTCAGAATATGTTTGTAGTGAAGAGATATTATTTTCCTAAGTAATCAATTTTTTGCTCCGGCTTCCCTTTTTCAGACTTCCACCTTTCGTCACAGGTGTAACTACAATTTTGTAAGGATTTTGACAGTATTTAATGATATTTAGCGTTAATTGACGTCTCTAAGTGCAGCTGTTAGATTTGTAAGCATTTTCTTTAATTTAGGCTGCAAACATAATACCGTCCTCCAGAACTCATGATTATATAAAATAATATCATTATCACCGCTGCTCACTTGGAAAAGATGCTTCCATTTCTTAGTGCATTCAACTTGAGGATATTAAAATTTATTCATTTTGATTTGTTTGATAAATTTTCTTAAAGGGTTTTACACATCAACTCGGAAACGGACGAGCGAACCCGTATTAGTATTTTCTTAGATTGAAATTTACACACTTTGCAATAAAACTATTTTGTAACGAATTTTATCGCGGTTTATTTTAGAATTTAGAGTTTAAGACGTTAAAACAACAGTAATATTGTTTATAGGTAGTCAGTAATATTGGACGTCAAATACCTTAGTCCTCCCGTGACCGTGAAGTCCGCAAAGACTGAAACCTCGGGATCAACAATCCCTACTTAATATTATAAATGCGAAAGTAACTCTGTCTGTCTGTTAGGTACGCTTTCCCGCTTAAACCTCTCAACCGATTTTGATGAAACTTGGCACAGACAATCTTTAGACCCTGAGAAAGAACATAGGCTACCTTTTATTGCGAAAAAAAACGAAATCCACGCGGACTAAGTCGCGGGCGGCCACTAGTCTAATATAAACCACGCTAAAATCCGTTATGAAATAGTTTCACTGACACGTTACTGTCTTGTTTTAATTATTTGTTGGATTGATTTTATTGTGTTTTTGATTAAGTATAGTATTAAATTATATTATTAAAGTTGTTACGTGTTTTTTTACTATTATTTATTGCAATCTGACATCATCATCATCATTATCAGCCTATTTTAGTCCACAGCTGGACATAGGCTTTTCCCATCCAGTTCTTGCCGGCCGCCCTGCTGAGATCGTCACTCCACCTAGTCTGAGGGCGTCCTACGCTACGTTTGCCAATTCGTGGTCTCCACTCAAGAACTCGTTTACCCCAACGGTTGTCAGTTCTACGGCAGATATGACTGGCCCACTGTCACTTCAGTTTACTAATCTGACATGCCTATTATGTAATGTAATGTTGCGCAATAAATGATTAATGAATTATCGCCTTTCTCCTCCCAACCAGGCGTCAACCTTACGTAACTATCAGCCGTCGACTGGGCTACGGTTAGGCGACACCGCGTTTACGGCTCTCCGCTGATTGATGGCACCAGTTCAGTGACAGCACGTTCGGCAATACAGCCTGCAGGAGAGGCGTGGTAAAAGAGACGTTAGCTACAGTACGGAGACTACGCACAGCACCGCGGTGGACATAAAACACATCAAAATCAGTCCTACGAATTTCTTTGCAACAGAAACCACATCAAATTTCCATAACTATAAGCCGACCGTTTAACTCGCGTATCGCCTATCGCCAAGATTCTGACTCCTCAAGCAGCACAGACAGTGATGATGATTCAAGCGATATGGATATTACTGACGAATAGTCTTACATTACTTTTATCTGTGGTTAAATAATTCTTTATGAGATTTAATTAATGTTTTATGACTTTGTACCTCAGCTGGCGATACGCGAGTTAAACTGTCGGCCTATAGTTCTCCCTAGTTTGGGATCAGAAGACCGTGTGTGTATAATTTCTCAACATATTATTACTATAACTATTATGATATATATAAATTGCAATAATATCAGAAATAACAATAATGTTTATGTATATCAAATATCAGAATATATTGAGAATGTTAAAGCTGACCCGAAAGGGTCTGTATTGTTTCACATAAAGAACTCGTGACAGAATCACAACTAAGCTTTGTGTAGCGTCTACAAAAAAATATCAGCGAGGATAACGATATCATCCTTAGTATTTTTCTTAGATTTACGCGAATATCACACATTGAAATAAAACTACTTTATGACGGATTTTATAGCGGTATCTTTTAGTCTTTTTAGTATTCATGGTGAAAAGACTGAAACGTCGGGATCTAAAATCTAAAATATACCGCAATAAAATCCGTTATAAAGTAGTTTTATTTCTATATCATCCTTACTTAGTTTAATAAATGCCAAAGTAACATTATCCGTCTCTATGGCACTTTCACGCCAAATTAAAATATGGTATGGAGATACTTAGTTTGAGACCCGGGGAAGGACATAAGATAGTTTTTATCCAGTTTTTTACGAGTGAATCGGTACACTGGGCTAGCGCGTTCCATCGTAGACTACATCATTGCTTAACATCAGTCAAGCGCCAGCCTATCGAAGAATAAAAAAAAATCCAACTGCGCAAAAAGAGGTTAAAGGTTTGGCGCTATAACCAACGTACGCGCGGTTTTGGTCTGTGGTGTGACCGTTTTGCTTAAAAACTATACCCCGTGACTTAGCTTGCCCTGTTTGCTTTTGTTGTTGATGGACCAAATCTAGGGACTGAAATTTTACCCACTTCCAATTGAACGATTGATCTGATGTTTAAATGCACTCGTTCTTGTATCCGGTGACAATACAATAATACGCATTCAACATTCTTATAGTTAAATCAAAGACGGCGGCCGACGATTGCGGATCACACAATTTTCATGCAAACCATAATATAGGCAACAAATGAAAGGTCTTGAATAGGAAAATTCATTTGACATAATTAAATGCAAGATGGCCGCTGATATTTAACACTAACAACTTCTGTGCTAGAATTTTACATAAACCGTGTAAGCTACAACCTTTTTAAGAGTTATTTTAGACAAATTTAATAAATAAATATTGTTTATTTGCAACTATAAATAAACCATTCTTAAAGACATGCAAAACATGCGATTACAAATTGTATTTTTTATTACATTTTATACAGGTGACAATGGAGTATGTATGTACAGTGGCATATTTTGCTGTTTGCACGCTGACTACTAAACTAAGATATAACGTATTAGAGGAAATCAGCGGTTCTCTATGATAACCAGTCCGTTTGTTTACTACCATTAAAAATATTAATAATTTTTATTCGTTTTTTTTTGCTGCCTGTAGCAGTATTTCATCAAAGATCGGTCGGCCACAGATAGGAATCATAATAGCCTATATGATGGGTAGCCAATCGGATGTGAATCATATTTTATTGTAACAAAATTCTAATATAACTTAGGTAACATTTTTGTATTGTAATGTCAAAACTGTAAGTCTGTAACAAACGTAATCAGAAGGTATAGCACCTCGGGCAATGAATCAGCATTGCCATCCAACGCGGTAATACCGCTAATAAGCACATTTTTAAATTTTTTACAACGCGGATAGAAACGGTATCGAAATAAAAACGGAAGTGAGAGAGCGAGACGGAGTCTGGAATGGAGAATGAGAATGATATTGGGAATGGAAGGAAATAGAAATGGTTATGGGAGTAACAATATTAAGGTCAAGTCAATAGTGAAATAAAACTACTTCACAATGGATTTTATAGCAAATTCCACTCAGAATTCACGTAATTAATAAATAAATATTCTAGGACATTAACACACACGGTCATCTGGTCCCAAAGTAAGCAGAGCTTGTGTTATGGAAACCAAATAACTGGTATATACTATAATACATATAATACTTTTCTTTTGTAATTATATAGGTACCTATAATAGATATTTACACCCGAAATCGACACAAACACAAATGTTCATCATTAATCTTTGTCTCGGGTAGGAATCAAACTCACGACCTGCGGCGTGAAAAGCAAGTATCTTACAACCACGCCACCGGCTCGTCATTGTGAGCACAAGTTAATAATATAATGTTTGTAGGCAGCCAGTAATAATTGTGTTTAAAAATTGGACATGAAATACCTCAGTCCACCCGTGATCATGAAGTATGAAAATACTTTAAAATGTCGGGATATAAAAATCTAAAATAAACCGCGATAAAATCAGTTGTAAAGTAGTTTTATTTCAATGTGTAAATATAGAGAAAATTCAAGTCAATTTATTTCTTTGTAAATTTCAATTCTGAATCGGTTATGATTTTGGTTATTGTCATTTCCGTTTCTGTCTCCCGTTCCCATTTTTATTCTCATTCCCATTTCTAATTCCATTCCCATGCCCATCTTTAGTTTTGCCTACAAAGAACAACAAAAATTCACCCATATTCTCACAAACTGCTGTATGTGTATTTAGTAGTGAGAGAATATATGTAGTTACCTGAATATTTGAAAGTTTCAGGTTATTCAATCAATTGTGGTTCCGGTTGAGAGCTTTCGAAAGCTCTAATAACAACAAGGTTTAGCTTTTACCCTAGTTTAGAAGCTTTAGGAAGTACTAGTATAAAGTGGATGTAACCTTTTATACACCTGACAAAAATGTGGTTATTTTTTATTTATTTTTTTATTCTGCAATAGGCTGGCGCTTGACTACAACTTGCCTGATGTTAAGCAATGATGTAGTCTACGATGGAACGCGCCAGTCTAGTATGCCGATTCACTCGTGACAGTGGAATGAGCCTCCATATGGTTAGAAGCCATAAAGGAGCAACAATTCCGACCCACCCTCTCGGCATGGTGTCACCAGACATCGCACCGGAACACGGCAAGGCCGCTTGGCGGTGCGGCTTTGTCTGGTGGGTGCTCACTAACCACGGCCGAAGCCTACCAAAAATGTGTGGTGTTAATAGTAGGTATAGGTGTGTGTACGAGTTTGTTGTGGTTTTTCTCATTTGATAGCTAAAGCGATCAGGCTAATTCACGTAATTTCTTGACGCGTCGATCAAGTTGCGGTGCAGTTTTCATTGCGTTCACGTCTTAGTGTAAAATTGTATTCTTTTAATTTTCATATTTATATCATGAACTTCAATGCGTTCGCGTGACGCCAACTTGACGTACCTCAGCGTATCTGACAGCGGTTGTCATGTGCAGCTATTTATAAAATAAAAAAAGACGGGTTGCACTCCGGGAGTGCCGGCAGAAGTGAAAACATTCGCGCAAGCGCACTGCGCTGCCTAAACGAAACAGTAGGCCCAGGCATACATTTTCGCCGCGCCGTAGAGAGGGGATAGCTGTCTACTCTCCATCCGTCTTACGCTTTTTCGATCAGGTCACGTGTCCTGACGCGAGTTTAAGATTTTATACCCATTACAGAAAAAGTGCTCAACGCCGCTAAAGAAGTTTTCACTTCAAAATAAAATAAAATAAAATAGATTTTATTTCGAACACCAGGCTTCATATCATGTTAGTAACAATATGCTTAGGACTAAGTTAGTAAATAAATTAATAAAGATTTAAACAATATTATATTGAAACCAATTGTGCGACAGACATGCATCTACGCACACAATGGTTCAATAAAAAAAAAAAAATATATATCTTTATTGTGCCAGTAAAAACAAAATTAGAGGGAGGAGCCCTAGGCACCACACTAGGATACCCTGTGTCGTGGAGCCTAGTCTCTTACAGTCCAGTTAATTCTTAAAGACACATTTTATTCTAACATATTTTTAGAAAAGCGACAAAAATAAAAAAATAAAAAAAATAAAATAAACAAAGGTCTAAATAAAACGTATGTGTGTGAATGCGTGTGCGTGTGTGTGTGTGTGTGTGTGTGTGTGTGTGTGTGTGTGTGTGTGTGTGTGTGTGTGTGTGTGTGTGTGTGTGTGTGTGTGTGTGTGTGTGTGTATGTGTGTGTGTGTGTGTGTGTGAATGCGTGTGCGTGTGTGTGTGTATGTGTGTGTATGTGTGTGCGTGTGTGTGTGTGTGCGTGTGTGTGTGTGTGTGTGTGTGTGTGTGTGTGTGTGTGTGTGTATGTGTGTGTGTGTGTGTGTGTGTGTGTGTGTGTGCTTGGTTGAATGTTGTGCCCTATTTTAGGTATATATATCAATTAGTGCTTCAGTATTATAGTAATCTAGGGTCAGTAACAAATCAAATAACTTTTTCTTACAGCGTTTTTTAGTTAAATTGGCAATGTTTAATTTATTATTTATTCTCTCATATAGGAGTGTTCCCATAAAAAGAAACGACCTACGACCAAATGATTTGTGGCATGCTGGCGTTTGCCATTTAAGGCGGCGTTTAGAGCGCGTTTTAGCTATAGTGGTCAGGCTACTCTTATGAAAGCGAAGCACCACAGAAAGAATATACAGCTGCCTTACTCTGAGTACTTTAGTCTCTCGGTATAATAGATCAGTAGAGTATCTGTAAATAAATTAATAAAGATTTAAACAATATTATATTGAAACCAATTGTGCGACAGATATGCATCTACGCACACAATGGTTCAATATAAGCGAGTCACACCTCATGGCCATCATTTATTTATGTACACTAACTTAAATTATAACATTTTGCTCTAAGACATATACTTACTTAATTGCAACTGCACCGCGACTTGATCGGTACAACAAGAAATTACGTGAGCTTATTCACGGGGTTGGCGCAGCGGTACGGGCCTCGCTTTAGAAATATAAGGTCACGGTTTCGATTCCCAGTCGCGCGCACACATATTTGTGTGAATTGTTACATCGCCGCTGCTCAGTATCGGTGAAGGAAAACATCGTGATGAAACCGGCATGTCTTATAACTAATCATTCAAGGACATGTGACTTCCACCAACCCGCACTTGGATGTGTGGATTAAGGCCAAAACTTCCTAACTTGTAAGATAGTTGAGAACACACCCGTGCCCAGCAGTGGGACGTTAAAAGGGTTGACATGTAAACTCCATAATATATTCTGTGCACAGTACTATTAACATATCAATATAGTCTGAAATAGTACGTTTTATTTAGGTCACCATGTTACAAGATGTAGCGGATAAGTAGATAGAAATGTATAAACACAATTTAATTTGTGTTAATGTTATTGAGTTGGTAAGTAACTAAGTTATTAGTAAGAGTTACTCAATACAAAAACAGTTTTCGAATAGGTACTTTTTGGTAACCTGTCAAATTACTTTTTCAAATTATTATTTTCCGTTCCAAACGTTAGTTAAAAATAGATATACTAGAAATAGAATAAAGCCGATTGAAAATAGAATAGGAAAAATAATTTGTACATTTTTCGCATGTTATATTATCTTGATAGGTTCACCAAACTCGAAAACTTTTTTCGTATCGATATTATAGACATTACTTACACTCTAAAAAGATAAGAGTGCGCCTGGTGGTCTCGGCTGATTGAAACAAGCTATTTCTGTAAAAATTTACTATAATGACTGGTTAATAGATTTCTGATGCGTCTTGAGAGCGACGCGCGATGTGTCAGTCACAGAGAACGATTCTAATCGCGCCTACGAGCGCGCCTTTTCCATAAATACGTTCTTAAATTTCAATAAATTCATGTTAATTACCAAAAAATAGTATTATTCTAAAAATTCAGACGTCGATAATCAGCTGAAAACAGCGATATCGAACATTGGTGTCAGTCAAGCGAGTGTGGGCATCCGGAGGAGGGCTAGGTTGTCGGTTCGAAGAGTAAGCGCCTCAATATGTCGTAGGAACACCCTCCAATACTTACATAGACATTAAAAATCCGAGCCTTTGAGCCCCTGGGGATTGCAGAAACTATTGATTTAGAAAACCAATAAAGTAAATAATGGGGATCCGATATCCCCAATGCCGACTAACTGCCTTTTGTACATTAATTATTATCATTAGATTAAATATTTACTTTTAGTTCTTCGTCAGTAATCGGTGAAAATAATAATAATAATAATATAGTGACACATTAACACACACGGTCATCTGATCCCAAACTAAGCAGAGCTTGTACTATGGAAACCACATAACGGGTAATATACTACATAGAATACTTTTCTTTTGTAAATAATAATATATACTTAAATATAGATAATTACACCCAGACACAAGACAAACAGACATATTTAAACAAATGTTTGTCTCGGGTGGGAATCGAACCCACGACCTGCGGCGTGAAAAGCAAGTATCTTACCGACCACGCCACATTAAAAAAGTGTTCAACGTTATAAAATATTCTTTTTATTTTAGGTTGATGCATCTCGACGTGGAGAATGACGTCGTTGGAGTGCCGTGGTCTGTCTTCGGGTTATCTCAATAAAATCTGTATCCTAATTTGTGGCGAATAAAAAAATTTTTTATATTACTTTGTAGGTCTACCTACAAATCTCTATCTTATAAAGTTAAACCTCTTTGCTCTTGCTCTAAATATCCTTCCAAATGCCTCTCCCCCTCCCCCCTGGTGATACATGGTGAGGTTTAATACTACCCCCCCTCCACCCCCTACTCAACATCACGTGTATTTTTAGTATCCACAAGTCTTATATTTTTTTTAGAATATTATTTTAAATACAGGTATAAAGGTATAATCTTATTTTATTCAGAAATTAAGGACCATGATGAAAATGTGTAGACAGAAAGGATGCAGGTTGTTCCGCGCGTTTGAAAAAATAAATACACGTGATATCTTACTACTTCCCCCTCCCCCTGTGACATTTCGTGATTTTTGTCAAACCCCTCCCCCCCTTTTCAAGCTTCACGTGATTAATGGAGGGCCCCTAATGTGTATTATTATTAACATAGCTCAACAGCCATTGTTTAGCTAACATAACAAACAGCTGTCAGAGGCAAAATATCCAATCAGATTGTATCTTGTACCACACACCACAGAGGTCTGCGGGTGACGTCAACTTCCCTATGTATGTTTAGCGTATTAATACACTAGTTCACACTTAAACTTAGACGACCTTTTTAAATTATTATAAATGCGGGTTTATGTTAGCAAAATTAAAACTATTCTTTCAAGTAATCTATAGAAATTAATCCCTACTTCCCTACTAATATTATAAATGCGAAAGTAACTCTGTCTGTCTGTCTGTTACGCTTTCCCGCTTAAACTACTGAACCAATTTGGATGAAATTGGGTATGGAGGTAGTTAGAGACCCGAGAAAGGATATAGGATAGTTTTTATCCGACTGCGCAAAAAGAAGGTAATGTTTTGGCACGAAAACCGACATACACGCGGGCGAAGCCGCTGTCGGAAAGCTAGTAATAGAATATATCTATCGACGGGCCGGTGGCATGGTTTGTAAGATACTTGCTATGCACGCCGCAGGTCGTGGGTTTGATTCCCACCCGAGACAAACATTAGTGATGAACATTTGTGTTTGTGTCGAGTCTGGGTGTAAATATCATTAAAAGTATATATTTACAAAAGAAAAGTATTTTATGTATAGTATATACCAGGTATCTGGTTTCCATAACACAAGCTCTGCTTAGCTTGGGACCAGATGACCGTGTGTGTTAATGTCCCAGAATATTTATTATTTATTTATTATTATTATAATACTTTATTAAACCGTAAACTATACACCATCTAACTTCAACTATTAAATAAAGAAAATCGAATCAAATTATGCCAATTAGTTTAAGAGCTATAAACATACAAATACACACATCACTCTTTTAACACCCCTTTATTTCGCCGGGAACACTAAATATATAAAATACTAGCGGACCCGGCAGACGTCGTTCTGCCCGGCAAAGCAGTGCCATCTACCGGGTCTCAGACCTACCGAATATAACCAATAATAAATAATAGGTATCTAGGCACTTCTTCGCTTTCTAAATTTTCTTCTTTTTCATTTTTCTCTGCATAAGAACCATCCTCGTACTTAAAGGAATATTTAAAAAAAGAATTAGCGAAATCGGTCCAGCCGTTCACGCGTGATGTCGGTACAACGGAAAACGGGTTTCATTTTTATATATATAGATGTAGGTAGGTAACTGCTACTAAATTAATATTTAGGATATTTTTTGGAACGAACTTCCTTACGGCAGGCTTGGAGGGGATAGGGATTTTACTGCGCGACCGAACTGAAAAAAATGTGATCGTAAAACCGTAAGAAAGAATGCGTGGAATAAAACCGTTAAATGAGACGTGCGCAGGCGCGACAGTTGCATACACAAGCGAGTAGTGTATAATACCTTTCTCTTTCTCCCTCTTTCTTTATTAGCCGAAGGAACTTCGTTCCTACCTGGTGACCCACGACACCACATCATTTTTCACACCTAAACCTCTAGGAATCCCAGTCACCACACATCTTTGTGAATTGTTTCATCGCCGCTGCTCAATTTCGGTAAAGGAAAACTACGTGAGGAAACCGGCACGTCTAAGAACTAATAATTCGAGGACATGTAACATCCACCAACCCGCACTTGGCCAGCGTGTGTGGATTGAAGCCTAAACTCTGTCAACTAGTAAGATAGTTGAGAGAAGACCCGTGCCCAGCGGTGGGACACTAAAAAGGTTTGAAGTGAAGTGAAAACTCTAGGAATAAAGATGATGTAGTTATTCTTATTCTTTATTGTACACAAAACACTTACATATACAATTATAAATAGGAAACAACAATGTACACAGGCGAGCTTAATCTAAATATATAAAAGAAGAAACTGTCTGACTGACATATCAACGCAGAGCCCAAACCGCTGGGTCTAGAGACTCCAAATTTGGCACATAGGTTCCTTACGGGGTCCAGGGGTGCACTAAGAAAGGATTTTTCAAAACTCACCCTTTAAGGGGGTGAAACGGGGTTCCAAAGTTTGTATGGAGAAACAAGATTAGTGAGATCAATTTCGCGGGCGAAACCGCGGGCGGAAGCTAGTTCAAATACGAATTTTCTACCAGCAAACCTTTAGTAGAGAAAACCTGTGGAATGGGTAGAAGTGTTTTGTTTTGTCCGTCAGATAGACAAACAAAAATATACTTTTTTTTTGTGTGACCTAATGATTACGGCGACATGTACAAGCAAAATCTCGAATGACGTCACACAAGTTTTATACAAAGGTATCATGTACCGCACTCCCACTCCTGAACTATAATGCGTTAAATCTCGAATATTGTTAATTTCAATGATAAAGCAAAATTACATGTATAACATTTTTTATATTCTTACTGACGGACTAATTATAGTAAGATTTCGTCGTTATCCCTATTTTAAGATTTTTGAGTTAGTAATAAGCTCTCGTAGCTGTTTTCCCGGCTGCGGCGGTCAGTCTCAGCTGACAAGCCAGATTCACAGGTTAGTGCACTTCTATTCACTTTCAGAGTTCGGTAACACGGTTTGACCGGCGATGAAAAATCGGATGAAGGACCAACGGCTATTAAGCCGTTACAAACGGTGATCCTCTCTGAGGCACGGAGTTATCAAGTACTCAACAAAATAGTAGCCAATTCCCCAATAAACGAAAAGGGCAAGGACATAATAAAGTAAATAAAATGAATATTTTTTAAAGTAGGGTTAAAACTATTAAATTTAAATTAATAAATCTGAATAAAAGGAGAAAAAATAAACTTTAAAAATAATTTATAAAAGTTAGTAAAAGATGTTATTTAACATATACGTTTTAATTCAATTTTATGCTGATTACACAAACGAGCTGTAATTAATATCAAATTCACATTTCTTGAGTTACAGAATAATTTACAATCTTAAATCTTTATCGATTGGGCTTATTTTACAATGAATGTCAAAGATGAATAAGTTACTGCACCTATAAATTCACGATAAACTTTAAATTTAATATAAATCGTAAAATAAGTAACAGTTAACTCAATTTTCAATTTTTAACGCAATAACCATAAATATATTAAATAACAAATATGATATAATCAATAATGATAAACATATAAATTTTATGATACAGTTAGATAATAATATAAATTATTATAAATTTAATTATGTTCGAAGATTAACATTGACTTGTTTAATTATTATTATATTATCTTATTCGTATTGACAATATGTTTTGAACATTCGATTAGCTCTTACCACTAAATGACAAGCTCATGTTTTTAATGAAATAAATTTATAACAGCAACATTTATTTGCAAAAATTATAAATGA
Organism: Meganola albula; assembly: GCA_936450015.1. Taxonomy (NCBI): domain Eukaryota; kingdom Metazoa; phylum Arthropoda; class Insecta; order Lepidoptera; family Nolidae; genus Meganola; species Meganola albula. Next base: position 937,771 of record OW388168.1, read on the forward strand.
CGGAATTTTCACAACTGTCTTTTTAAATTATATTTAAAAATTATCCTTCAAGCATACTTAATACTTGTTTTTATTAGAACTAGGTAGTCTTAATAGTTATTAAATATGAATAATAACAAAACGTTTATTATTCGATTTAATTGTAATATAAAATTGAATTGAATAAAGAAAAATGGACTTACACTAAAAAGGTCGTAATAGTTTTTATTTTATAACTAATTTGGCAATATTGATATTATTATATTCAAAATGGCGTAAAAGTATAAGGCACGGTTTAATATTTCACTATACTTAATGTAGAAGGACGTCAACATAGCTAAATTTATTTCTAAATGGTTATTTACTCGCGAATTAGGGTTATTTTTGGCACTTATTAAATAAAATTAAGCACTATATTCTTCGTATGATATGTTTAATAATTGGGATTTTACAATAATATAAATAAGTGTTTAAAAGGTAAAATAAGAAAAAATAAATAAAAATAAAACGAAAATAATCATTATTAAGTTTTATTCATATTCAAAATGTAACAATACAATTTTAAATTTTGCAAATTTAAAATCTTATTTCCTCATTGGATGGATTATATAAATTTGAAAAATAATTAAAAATAACGAATTGACAGACCAGTCAAAAGGTTTTTTTTAAGGATAATTGTTACATATTCGTTATTAATGACAAATTAAAATTAAAACTAAGTATTTTAATAACTTAAAATTAAAATTAATAAACTTTGGCATGTGTATTATGTCCGATTTAATTTTGGAGCTGCGATCATGTAAAATACAATTAGGTACAATGTTACTATTTACAGAGAATTAATAGTCGACCCGAAGTTTATAATTAAATTAGTATTTAAACGTAAGAAACCTAAATATAGTTTCCCATAATTGTTATAATTTACGATACTGCTTGTTCAATCAAAAAATAATAATTGTACCAACGTATTCAATGCCTTGTTCAATGGAACAAGGTATATTCAATGTTCCATGAAAAACAGTTCGCACGGCAATATGTGGTCGGCAGTAACAACAAAACTTTGCACCATCTCACTAAGTGGATTGGTATTTGTTGGGTAACCGTCGTTCCATCGAAGACCACATCATCGCTTAACATCAGGCATTTTATTTAAGAATACAAAACCTTTTTATGATAGAGGTAGACAACGCGCTGTGGATCGACTATTATTGATAAAACTAAAATTAAAAAATAAACTTATTTTATTGTCAGTTCGCATGTTGAGTATTATTATATTTATTTACAATATGTAAATATAAAAATGCAGAGAACATTTAACTAACCAGTAAAATTTACAATTTCAAATGTAAAATACAATTTTACAAACAACAGTCGTATTTGACACATGTATTGGGGGTTCAGTTTTAATTAAGCACTACTGACAATTGTAATAATAATTACAATAAAAATATAATTTCACAAGTTTTAGTTTAAATAATAACTCGGAAGTTCGAATTGAAGTCGGATAAAAGAAGACATCTCAAAGTGAACACGAGATAATCAGGAACAACAGTTTTCAGTTACAAAATATTTTTAACAATCAAATTTTTTATAACATTGTTATAAAACAATTTAAATTCTAAACAGGATTATTTTAAACTATTCCTGTAATTTGATGAAGTGATTTAATCGCACATTTTAACAATAATAATAATCTTAAAACTTAAAAGAGATCCGTTGCTGAATCGAAATAATTTTTGAAAAATTCAATAATCAAATTTTCTGTTTGACAAAAATCACTTTTAATTTTTTTTTATAATCAGTAAAGTTTACACAAATATTATCCTAATATTTTTCTTTTCAGCGCACTCACACGAAAAAAAATAACAATAATTATTTTCGTCGAAAAAGATCCAGCCTTCAATCGAAGTCAAAACAATTACAATAAAAAAGGACAATACAATTTAGTACCTATATATTTGTTTCAATTGGACATGAAAAAAACTAATTTTCAGCTATGTCTTTTGGACGTTTACTTATAATATTGATAAGTCAGTCGAACAGTACAACCCGACTAGCCTAGCGTTGGCTAGGGTGGATAATACTAGCCTCGCATTGGTAATACTAGCCTAGCATAGACTATAATAGAAATACCAGTCTAGCTTCGATTGGCGTAGCTATTAGCAGCTCACTAAAGGCTAGGCTGGTAGTTGGCTTAGTAATGCTAGCCTAGCATAGCCTAACGTAACTATTGCTAGCCTAGCGTGAACGTCATTTCTATCTACCATGGACACGAATTAGTTCGTTCAGGTATCACATTCAATTATATTAAATCTATCTACAATTTTAACTAGTCCTTTTATTTACACACTTAAATCACTTTACACTTTAATGTCCATTTTACAGTGTCAAATTCACTTTCGAGTGTCAAATTACACTTTTAAACGTCAAATTATCTTTAGGGTGTCACTTTACACTTTTGATAGTCACTTTAATTTATTTTAGACTACGTGTGTTTCACTTCTTTTATTGTAAGACTCGTCGATAGTAACATTTTGCTTTTTATTTTCTTTTTTTATTGTTCCATATTGCGGAACGTCAGAGGTTAGATTTTGGACTGTTAATATTTGGCTGGAGTTCGTAGGTGTGCTCGAAGATATTGGGCTGCCATATTGGTTGCCATATTTGTGACGAGACGGATCTTTTAGTATTGATTGTGGTTGCTTTGGTACTGGGGTTTGGTTCTGGTACTGAAACAAAAAATCAATGTGAGTTTTTACAAAATACTAAAACTAAGGAACCTTTAAGCCAAAGAAAGATAGTAGCTCTGGCTATCTCTTGAATTCCAATTGTAAAACTTTTAGATATTATTTAGGTACAAAAGAATTCTTTAAATCTTGTGCACGTTAAGCCTGGTCCTGAGCGCCATCTCAAATCAGGCAGCTAATTATTTGCATTATTGTTTCAGCTACACATAAATATATATATATATATATATATATATATATATAAACATCTCTATGTTTATGTTTTTTTATTGGACATACTGTTTCAAGATCTGAAGAAATGAAAGACAGATTTAAAAGTCCGTTCATTTCAAAATTATTAAAATACCTTTACGCAAAAAGGAACGCACGATTAGAATTCGATGAGAATTCAAATATTTAACGAATCGAATTTTCCTGTTAAAAGTTCCACTGCTAAATATTTTCCAAGATAATTAAAATACAGTTAAAAATAAGGAAAATCTACAAATTTCCTTAAAACTGTAATAATTAATTTGCGTAATCAGATTTCGGACACGTTTCAAACTTAACTGCGTTTAGACGTAAATACAAAGTTTAGAGGAAACTTTTAAATAATTTACAATCCATTATGTAAAGTTTTGGAATTCCGAGATTTTACAATTAGTAACAATTGCTTTCATTTATAACAATTGAGAGCCGTTCGTGCTTTGTAAGACGGGCTGTGAATAATAATAAAATTCAATAGAATTGTGTAAATTGTTTCAACGACTGCACTTTGAATCAAAACATCGTTAGAACATAAAAATGTCTCAGAACTAAAATACTATTTAAGAAAATGTGAGTCACCTTCGGCCGTGGGTGCATTTTTTAAATTGAAATTTGAATTCTGAATCCCCACATGTGGTACCCAGGTGGTGCTAATCAGGTGACAATAAACGGATGGTAGAACTTTCACATATATTACAAACCGTTTATTTTTCGTAATTATCAACTAATATTTATGAAACAAATATATTATTATTTATTATTTAAAATAGTTACCTGTCCACAATTGCCAGGGTGTAGTACAGTGACGTCAGGGGGTGGGACCGGCGCCATCTTCTCTAACCTCTGCCGTCTTAGAGTGCCACCAGCTGACTGTCTATCTGAAGACAAAATTCTGTTTAATTCTTCCAACCTATTTTCAGCAAGACCAGCCACGAGGTGGACTGTAACAATTCTTTAGCATCCCACAGCTGGGCACGTGTCTTCTCTCAATTATTTTAAGAGTTGAAAGAGTTAAGGCCTTAATTTACACACGCTCGCCGAGTACGGGTTGGTGGATGTCACATGTCCTCGAATGATTAATTCTCAAACATACCGGTTTCCTCACGACGTTTTCCTTCACCGATATTGAACAGCGGTGATGACACAATTCACACATAGATGTGTGGGTACGACAGAGAATCAAACCTGCGACCTTATCCTTCTCTCTTGTGCTATAGAGAGATCGGGGTGAAGTGATATTTGCCGTAGTTATTTTATTGGAATACCGTCTTCTTACCCGATAATTCACGCCTACCTAAAGTTGTCTGCTAATCCTGATTTTTAGTCGAAGGCCTTCATGTTAATCGAATCATACTCCTCAAAATATTTCTATTAAAAAGTACGCCTGGACATAGCTGCCAGTCGCAAATGTAGACCGTGTTTTGATTTTGCCACAGAAAACATACACGGGTCATGAGCCGATCCATCCAAAGCGGATGTTTTTCAACATAATTCATAATTCATTTATTGCGCCACAACATTACATTACATAATAGGCATGTCAGAGTACAATCTAATAAAATCAATAAAATAAAATCTTAATAATTAGAAACTCAAAATGTCAATTAAAATAAAATTACAATAATTTATCAATGTCAAATAATTATAAATATAAATCGAATGAAAGTAATTAAAGAGAAAAAAACCAATTATAAAAACAATCAAAATTAATAATAGAATCGTAATAGAATAATAGAATCGTAATAGAATAATAGAATCATATCCTACTAAATATCCCACTGTGTCGAAGTGCTCTGGATTTACCAGAATTGATAAAATAAGAGAAGAATAAGGTTTTTGCTTACCATCTATTCCATAAGAGAGTGGAGGACTGGTCATATGTGACGGGGAACCGGTGAGTCCCCCGTTGACTAGGTGAGACTTGACACCCTGACTGTACTGCTGTGGGGGGGTCGGGGTTCTACCTTGTTGCTAAGGGGAAAAAAAGTTTTATTTATCAGTGACGAAGGGTATAAATTTGAAAAGAAAAGACCGAGCAAAAAATTACACGTATTTCTTTACCTACGTCGACTTTTAAACTTACTAAGAATGGACTGCATTTTTGATGCTATTAAAAACTGTTAAATATTATGGTAGCAATGTACTACATCTTAAGGTTGGCTGCACTGTCAGTTATGTTGGTATTAGGTTTTTCTTTTTTTGTTGTCTCGTTTACTGTGCGTTATAGCGTACTGATTGTAGAAAGGTGATCTATTAAGTTTTTCATTAATACAGCTTGATGAAGATTATATTCATACCCCTAAGTGATAAGGGTTGTCCACCCATAATTTCTTTTTTAATTTTTGGACGAAATTTTTCGTTTTTATTTTTGTATAATGTGGCATTAAAAAAAAACATACGTAAGAAGCTCGCTGGGGCGGGCTGCTAGTATCTAATATATAAAATTTCCAGGCCACAATGTTAGTTACCGGACCTCTCCAAAACGGCTTTAACGATTTTAACAAATTTTTTAAGCGTATTCAGTAGGTCTGAGAATCGGCTACTATCTATTTTTAATAACCCTAAGTGACAAGAGTTATCCAACCATAACACATTATTTAATTATTTTTGGACAAATTATTATTATTATTATGTGGCACTAAAAAATTTTCACCCTTCTATCACAAACCCCTATTTTTTAATAGTTGTTTTAGTAATTTAATCATTTTAAGAAAGGTGAGAAATGCGCGGTACGAAGTTCGCTTAGGCAGCTGGTCATAATATAAAATGTGTCTATTAATATTCACTTCAACCCTTTTTAGTGTCCCACTGTTGGGCACGGGTCTTCTCTTCTCGGTCTTATCTTATGAGTTGAGAGAGTTTAGGCCTTAATCCACACACGCTGGCCAAGTGCGGGTTGGTGCATATCACATGTCCTCGAATGATTAGTTCTTAGACATGCCGGTTTCCTCACGATGTTTTCCTTCACCGATGTTAAGCAGCGAAGATGAAACAATCCACACAAAGATGTGTGGGCACGACCAAGATTCGAACACGCGACCTTGTTTTTCTAAGGCGTTATTAACATTTGTTTTAATTTATTTTCTCAACGTTTGCGCACTGGTGTTCTAACCTAACTTTTCATGTGTGTTCATGTGTTTTCTCATTCCACTGCCACCTTCTCATCGATAATCATTCGTAATCACGAATGAATCGGTATACTAGGCTGGCGCGTTCCATCTTAGACTACATCATTGCTTAACATCAGGCAAGTTGTAGTCAAGCGCCAGCCTACCGTAGAATAAAAAAAAAGTAAAAGAAAGAGAGAGCATCTTTTTGCTCGACCTGGAAATAGAGTAATTTACCTGCTGTACATATTCCGCTATCAATGGAGGGTAGGAGAGATATCTGTCGGAAGCCATGTTGTAGTAAGAGCCGTCTAATGGTGGCATCGGACTAGGAGCAGGCACGTAATTTTGTTTACCTGGACCAAAGAATAATTTATGTAAGTCATCATCACGTACACCTGAGTGGGCTTTTGCGGGCTGAGTCACCTTCGTCCGTGGGTGTACACTGTAGGACACCTTTAATTGAATCCCCACACGTAGTCCCCGGGTGGTGCAAGTGGCATTCAACTGGTGGTAGGCTTCGGCCGTGGTTAATGACCACCCACCAGACAAAGCCGCAACGCCGAGCGGCCTTGCCGTGTTCCGGTGCGATGTCTGGTGACATTGGGGCGGGAATCGAACCAGCGCCCTCCTGGGCACATGAAATGAAATGAAATGAAATGAAATGAAATGAAATGAAATGAAAATGAAATGAAATGAAAATATGCTTTATTTTTTTTGAGACGCGAGTCTACTTAAAAATAGTCCAATTTCTTTTCCTACCGTGCAGTGAATGACTGGCAACTACTGAGAAACACTGCCAAAAAACTCAGTAGGCTTTTTTTCTTTTTTAAATGAAGTACTTATATCTATTACATTTTGTTTGTTTATTGTGTTGAATTAGAGCGACTTAATTCCAAGCGTTTTTATCCGTTACATAGTCTGAAATTTTATAATACGCTTTCTTACATAACGTAGATTTTATAGTTATTTTAAATTTGTTAATAGTCATTTCCCTAATATTATTTGGAAGTTTATTGTAGAAACGTATACACTGCCCCATAAAAGAGTTACTGATTTTGTGGAGTCGAGTATGATGTGCTACAAGATCGTTCTTATTTCTAGTATTTAAATTATGTGTGTCGCTTATTTTTTTAAATTTTGTAATATTTTTATGCACATACAATAAATTTTCATAAATATATTGAGAAGCGACAGTCAAAATATTTATGTCTCTGAATTTCTCTCTTAGAGAAACACGGCTTCCTAGTTTGTAGATAGCTCTTATAGCTCTTTTTTGTAAAATAAAAATGGTTTCTATGTCAGCCGCATTTCCCCAAAGAAGAATTCCATAAGACATGATACTATGAAAATAACTAAAATAAACAATTCTAGCAGTATCCTCATCAGTGAGCCGTCTAATTGTTTTGACTGCATACGCAGCAGAACTTAATTTTCCGGACAGTTTATCTATATGAGGAAGCCACTGTAATTTAGAATCTAGTGTGATGCCTAAAAAAACAGATGACTTAACAGGGTCCACCTCATTACCATTAATTTTAACATTTGTATTTGCCTGTCTTACAGTAGGCATGGAAAACTTTATCACTTTAGTTTTTTTATCATTGAGTAAAAGATTATTCACACTAAACCAATAGACCACCTTAGAGAGTGCGTTGTTTACTTCGTCATAATTGCTTAATTGTCGATTAATTTTAAATGTCAATGAAGTATCATCGGCAAACAACACAATCTCATGGCTATCATTAACATAATAAGGTAAGTCATTAATATAAACTAGGAACAGAAAAGGGCCGAGAATCGATCCTTGAGGTACACCCATGGTGACTCTTGACCCTGAGGACTTAATTCCATTGACATCGACTTTTTGAATTCTATCACTCAGATAAGATATGATAAATTCAAGAGCTTTATTCTTAATACCATAGTGGTGTAATTTCCTTACAAGAGTTTCATGTTGCACACAGTCAAAGGCTTTGGACAAGTCGCAAAATATACCCAAGGCATCCTGCGAATTCTCCCAAGCAGCATAGATACTTTTTAATAATTCAACACAGTATAGTCCAATCCCACAGCTTACACCGCTCGACTACCGAAGTCGTATAAATTAATTATAATTACCCCGTTCACCGAACCTACTTCTGATTGTGGGTTCCTCTCGCTTCAAACCCCTCATTTAATATGTTAAACTGTTAGGTAACTTACCCGCACTTCGTCCCAGTGTACTGTGTCCACTGAGATCCTTGTGTCGGTGAGGATGTGGCAGAGTCCTGGCGTGATCCACTCCATCGTACACAGCGTAGTTAGGTGGGGGGTAGTCCAGGGGTGGAGGGATCACTAGCCCCTGCTCGTCCATTAAGAACGCGTCGGTTGTCTAGTTAGAAAAAAAAATAATTAAAAATCAATAAAAATAAAAATCAATTAAAATAAAAAAATATAAAAAAATAAAATAAATAATGAAATCAATTTTAATTTTTAAAGCATAACATACCATCACGCCTGTATTGCCAAAAGGTGTAGGCAGATGTGAATATCACCCACTTTTCGCCGGCTATGTTTAGGTCCCATACGTAATAGGGGCCGAGCCTATTGCCGTTCATAGGGCACAATTCCAAATTTCGAGTTGCTTAAGATTCTCTGAGTATATTAAGAAAGTATTATTGCTTGACCCAGGTATCGCACCCGGGACCTAAATCCCAATAATATTTATTTAAATATTTTTAATAATTATTACTACTTTTATTTATTAAAATAAAACTATTTTATCGCGGTTTATTTTAGTTTTTAGATCCCGACGTTTTGACGACGATAAAATCCGTTATAAAATAGTTTTATTTCAATGTGTGATATTCGCGTAAATCTAAGAAAATACTACTTTTAGTTTTTATATTTTTTTTTTATAACAAGATTTTGTTAAGCTTACCTGGCTAAGCATATGCCTAGTGGGCATAGATGGTACTTCAGGTATAGGTGGTGGTTGTCGATCATCGTGTCCGTCATCTTGCGAGTAAGTTTCTGACTTTTCTGACACCGAGCTCAAAGTTTCACCCGTCATTGTGTCGTTATACGACGAGGGGGCGTACATCTCTATGGTCGCTGATTTAGAAGCTTGGCCGGCTTGTTCTAGAGATATAATAATAAATATATGTATTATTGTAGATATATTACTGTTTGTAGAATTAATTTATCACATTTAAGCCCAAATAACATGCAATGAATGACTAAACACAAAAAAGAACTTTTTTTAAATAACCGGAGATTATCCATACTAAGTATGTTTATATTTAATCGGGCCTAACTCCATATAGGTATAATAAAAAAAGCTTGTAAAATATTATACAGAAATTTTAACTTAATTTGAACTGTATCAAAGTATTATATTGAATATTTAAAACAGAAAATATTAATTATTTTGGATGTTCACACAAATTTTAGCATGTTTCCTAAGGATTCGCATCTTATAAATACCTAATACTTGATTAAATTAGATAAAGCAGAGATAAATTAATTATGTAAATTGAAGAAATTGTAATCAAAACACACGAGTATCTACTCATCTTGTTTTTCATTAAGAAAACAATTTTCATGAGAAAATTGCTTGAAAATTATTCTAAGAAAATTATATTACCACTTCTATACTGTTGTTTAGAAAATTAAAGAAGAACTTAATTATTTTTTAACGTTTAATTGAAAACGGGACCCTAATCGTAAACTTTATTAAATGACGTAACTATTAATACATTAATTAAAAAATCTACTTCAATTTTAATATGTCAATATCAGAATACCTAACCGTTTTCAAACAATATAATGTTTTACACAATTCTTTAGATTATGTGACGAGTTATGCATAAACACATCACAATTTGAAGCATTTCTAAATCCGGTTAAATGAGAGTGGACGAACTAAAAAAGATTTACTAAACGAATAATTACTTTGTAATAAAAATAATTAATTTGTAATAAAAATAATTACTTTGCATAAATAGTAAAGCTGAACATACATTACACATAAAACATATAAAAATCAATAAATAAATCAAAATCATAATTAAACTCTGGATATAAATCACAAAATTAAAAAAAAAAACTAAAATAAAAAAACAAACCTTTTAATCGCCTAGAGCGCCTTTTCAGTACAAAGCATGCTATCAAAGCGGCATTCACGATAACTAACAGAACTCCCGCTATTGACACATATATAACTACGGATTTTGACATATCCGCTGTTTCTACAAATTCCGTGGACACTACATTTAGCTCGCCTACTTCTGATGAAGCTAAAAAACAAAAAAAAAACAAAATTAAAAAAAAAAATATAATTACAAAAATCTTTGATGTTGTGTTAATAGTTTAGTGATGTTAAAAAAATTATAATATAACAAAAATGATTAAAATGTTTCAATATATAACAATGAATCCCTATTTCCCTTGGTCACGACATCACGAGTGAACGGCTGGACCGATTTCGCTAATTCTTTTTTTAGAAATTTCCTTGAACTACGAAGATGGTTCTTACGTAGAAAAAATTAAAAAAAAAAACTACCTCCTCCGAGGCGGCTTGGCCGATTTTTATGGAAGCTTAAGTATTCGATAGGTCTGAGAATCGGTCGTAATCTATTTTCGGACTCGGTAGGTGGCACTGCTTTACCGGGCAGGACGACGCGACGTCTTCGGGGTCCGCTAGTGTTTCAATAAAACTGGATGAAAAAGATTTTCGAAAACGACACTTCTTCACAATATTATTATAGCTAATCAAAAAGTTGAAAACCCTTTACTTCTCTTCAACTTTTGACGTTTCTATTTTAACATAATTCACTCTTTAACCTCGATAAATAACTTTAATGTTTTATCTACAAAACATCTCTACAAGGGCTTGTGCATACGACATTTTGTAAGAAAATACGAACTTTTGAGTGCAACTACAATGTTAAAAACAAAGAAAAATTAAAATAAATATTACATACTAGACTTACAACATTATAGGCATACTATTTGTATAATCTCATTAACAGAGGGGAATAAAAGGCATTCTAATTTCTTAGGTCCAAACACACATGGTATTTATTTAGTTTTTTTTTCTATTTAATATTTTTTACGATGAACTTAACATAGAGTAATAATATATACTAGGAATAGCTTAATCTAAGAGCAACTACTAGTTTTTAATGCGTGTTTGACCATATTTAATATATTAATAGAATCGTTTGCCAATGGGTTTGATATATTATTATTACATGCAACAATTTGATTACTAAGGTCGGCACTTCGAGTAAATCTCATTAAAATGTGATAAGCGTCTTCATCTTCATTGCACACACTACAGAATGGAGAATGGAGTTTTCTTTATCAAATAAACAAACTTATTAAGGGGTATATGGCCAGCTCTAATTCTTAGTAGCAATGTAAAGTTTTCCCTATTAAGAACTAATTTGTCAATCCAAGGGATGTAACAAGGTTGTGGTTGTATCGCCCTGTACCATATTATTCCCTTTATTTATTTAGTTCTAAAGTCTAAAATATACAGCAACAGCAAGATTGAACAAATAACACGCAAAAATGTGGAAAATCTCGTGAGAACTACTCCTAACGCAGTTTCAGTGAACTTTTCATACCGCCCTTGACTCAAATGTAATTTCATGGACGCTCTTTGTTCTGTCTAAGTGCTCTCTCAGTAAAAGATACGCTTTAAATGCTTACAAAATGTTACCTTGGTATAAAGATTTTTATATTAAAACGAAAATATACTAAAAGCTTCTAAGGTCGGCGGTTTTATAATTTAAAGCAAAATAATAATTTATAATTATGTTCATAGAAAGACGTAAATTATTTCAATTATAAAATACTTCAAATAAATTGTTAATAAATTATAAAAAAATATTGTAAACATTATCAAAACTATTGCAACAACATCAAAGTTAACAACATTCAAAAGGAATTTAATTTATAAATTAAATTTTAAAAGTAGTTTCATGATACACAAAAACAGTGCGACTGGTAATTAGCGTTGAGTATTAAATTAAAACAATATTTGTACTCATGAATGAAGCTCAACTTATTAAAAAAAATATAGTTTTTCTTTGTGTTTGTACAATCACACTAATTACCATATTACACAAAACATTAAATATGAATTTAAAAACGAACCCAAACCTCTTATCCGTTTATTAGTCCGTTTATGAAGACAGAATCCAATCAACAACACATTTAGCAGAATCAAAGCTGTACCAACTATTGTACCAGTGATTATAAAAACGCCAGGTACACTGTAATTATACTCTTCTGAGGAGTGTACTGATGATGGGATTATGTCTGAGGCAGCGTGGAAAAGATGGTAGGTAAGTTATTCTGTGTTAGGTAAGTACGTTATACTCTTAAGATTGTAAGAAGATCAAAATTCTATTTTGGCTGTTAGAAGTGATTCTAAAATGTATGGCAAAACACCGCGCACCTTTAGCGCTTTGTAAACCCCGTGAGATTATAAAAAATATTTGACACATAATATTGTCTCAAATACGTTAAAAAGTAGTTTTATTTAACACATATTTTTGCATTTTTGCGCCACATTATTTCACTTAAAATTCAGTCTGATAGAGACAGGATATTACTAAATCGTCCTGTAGATTAGCTATAGAAAACTATTAAATGCGTCTAAAAAATATTGAATGTCACGTTAAGCCACCCGTAAGCACAGTTTTTACAAGGTTATCACGAACCCCCACAAATATTTGTATTTTATTTATAAATTTAAATGACTCGTCGAAATAGAATCTTGATTTTCACGTTTAAATATTTTAAATTTCCATTGGTGCATTATTTATAATCTATAATTATAAATAAATAAAATAAATAATATTTATAATAATAAATTATTATTAAAATACTTACTCAATGTTGTAACTTTAGTATCATCAGGACGATATTTGCTCTGCCCCATTTTGTTGATCGCCATTACAGAGAAAACATAATCTGTATTTCTGTCTAAGTTGCCAATAGTAAATGTTGTAGCATTCCTTGGTACTACATCTTCATATTTATAAGATTCTTCATATATTCTCCTAAAATAAAACTTTATTTTAGTAAACTCAATTTTTGGTTAAAGTTTAAAAAAATAGTAAGAATGTGATAATAATACACGGCGATTGAGAGCATAAAATGACATAAAAAGCAATAAATCACAAAAAAAGTATTTTTTATAATAAAATAAATAAATAAAAATATAAATAATTTATTTCGGACAACAATGACCCATAATGGGTTATAGAAACTTAAAAAATTTACTAATTTTTTTTTTAAAAGAATTCGTTTTTACAATTAGGGCTCTGAGCAGTGAACAATCAACACTGTTAGCCATCTCATTGAGGAATAAATAATGCTCAATAAAAAACTACATAATTTATAATTACATTTACAAAAATAGTAAAAAAAGGTAAATCCTCGAATGATACCCTATGGTATCATTCGAGGATTTACCTTTTTTACCTATGTATTGGAGGTTTATATTTTTACAACAAATCAGAAACTAGGTGTAGTTTTATTTAATTGTTGTTTAAGAAACTTTAGAGACACGATTCATATTCAAAATAATTATACAATGTATGCTAGCAAGATTCATGTCATAGTGATAGCTGTTGAGACTCGGGATTTGAACCCGGTTAAGTCCCAGGTCACCTAAACGGTCCTAAATACCGCACGAATTCAATCAGTCAAAAGTAATTATATTAAAAATATCTAGGTACTTGTAACATACCTGTATCGTATCCTATACCAAGAAGGTAGCCCACCATCGAACCCAGGTACCCACTGCAGCGTCACTGTGTTATGGGTCACGTTCGTCACCATCAATGATATAACTTGATCTGGAATAAAACAAAAATTTGACTTACGCCTTTTTAACTTTCGTTCCTTACCTTTCTGCAGGAGTGAAAAACCGTTTTTTTTCTGTACTAGTCGTCATGGGACATTAGCGGTATGACAACCAAGTTCCTCATACAGCACGTTAAGCCATCGGTCCTGAGCCGAACCTCACACCGGTCGCTTACCACCGGACTTAAAGAATGAAGTCGCTAGAGATTGGACCTGTGTTTACGCACATATTTGTGAGGGTATCGCTCTAGCCTTTGAAATATAAGGTCGTGGGTTCGATCTCCATTTTTGGGTGAGATGTTTCAACGCAGCCGCTCAATATCAGTAAAGAAACATTGTGAAGAAACCGGCATGTCTAAGAACTAGTCATTCAAGGACATTCACTAATCCGCACTTGGCTAGCGTATGTAAATTAAGGTTCAACTCGTAAAACAGTTGAGAGGAGACTCGTGCCTAACAGTAAGACTTTAAAAGGAGTTGAAGTGATAGAAGTGAAGAGTGTCTAGTCCGCTCATAGTTGACTGCCTGTAACCAAAATACGGGAAGTAGTTTGTTTTTTAATTTGTTACCTGGGGCACTAGTAATATCAAGTTTAACAGATGTAGTCGAGAATCCCAAGTCGTTTCTTGCGCCGCATTCGTAGGACCCATAGTCCGAGGTACCGATGTCATTTATTAGTAGAACTGAGGTGTACGTCACAGCGTCTAATTTGTGGTACTCAGCGAAATACTTGGTGGAGGTATTAACTGCTAACTTTGCACCGTTTTTGGACCATGTAAAGTTAGGAGCTGGCGCGGCTTTGCATCTAAAACAAAAAAATTTAAGTACTAATAATTAAAAAATATTAAAATAACACATCGAGTACCACTGACACGCCTAGCGTGTTCTCACAAATCCTTATCGTTCATCATCTTGTCCGGCACGAACACGCCAGGCGTGTTTTTTTATATGTGAAAAATTTGGCTATATTTCTCATCAATGCTAAGAATCGGATATAAAGGTGGTATTAAATGTGTTAAAACCAGTTACAGGTATCTTAACAATATGATAATTAAACTAAGTTCCCAATTAATATCACATAAATCAGATATTGTGTCATATAAGCCTGCGCTCAGGTGTCGTAAATTTGGGGGTGTTAAACCAGCCTAATTGTATTCACTGATATTGGCATGTGGGACTAATTTAGCAGAATGAGTTGCCAATCAAATAATTAATGGCATTGTTTAACAAATATTAATATTAATATGGTCACGGGATTGATTCCTAGGCCAAACATGTATTGCGAATTGTTTCGTAACTATCAGCGCTCGTGCCTGTGGGACGGGTTTTTTGCCGGAGCTAAAGCTGGCGACAAACCGGGTTTACGTCCGGTCGTCAGACGTATATGGGACACTATGAACACAAATATACCACTATGGAGCACACGGGACAATCGGGTCTACGCCCGGTGCGCAGTAGAATATGGCAGTGTGTGAGTGCATGTACACGAGACCAGACCTTCGTCCGGCGCGTGCTGAGTATCTACATGTTAATAATAATACATTCTTTTCATTTTAACACTCAACATTTTTCTGAAAAGAGCGTTTATAAGCTGCATGTCCAAGAAACCGGGTCGTGTACAAATTTGTGTGCAAGCTCGGACGATTTCTACCCGGTGCCGAAAAAAACCGGGCCGTGTTAAAACCGTCTCGTGGACATGAGCGCTCACACTGTGGGAATGTAAATTGCTGAAAATTTGTGCTGTAGGTCAGTTCTTTTATGTCCATGTTTGGCACGAATGTGTTTACTTTTTTTTCTGTTTTACATGTGTTTTTTTATTTGTTATTTGATTGTGTGTGTGTCCTGTTTGTGTTAAATAAATGTTTTTTCTTTCTTTCTAACCCCCTGTTTTACAAGGATGAAGGAAAACATTGCGAAAAATCATTCGAGGCCATGATATTTCAAAACCAATCGGGATATAAAATCTAAAATAAACCACGATAAAATTTGTCATTTGTCAAAAATGTAAATAAGGGCAACTACAACCGATTCGAAATATCTATTAAGATCATAAATTTGTAATGAATTACATAAACCTTTTCAAGAAGACTTGTATCAAGAGAGCTGAATGAACATTAATACACAGAACTAAGTACTTCGAAATATTCATAATTATTTTGCTACTGTTTAGACCTAATGTGATATAGAAAAGTTTTCCTGCTCGAGCCGGGAATCGAACCACCTAGCAATTCACGCTTACAACTAGACGTTACCGAAGATGTATATATCACTTTTTATAAAATGTTTTACAAATGCTGTAAAAATGTTATTCATTTCAAAACAAACACGGGTACTTTAAAAGATTTATTCCAATTGAAATATTCATAAAATTGTAATAATATTTTCATACGTGTACTCATTACATTGAGTTTCTTTGTTGAAAAAAGATTAATATTTCTTATTTCTTTGATAAAAACTCTTAAAATAGATAGTAATTTTACATTTAATCTTGAATATTCATCTAACTAATAGACTGGAGCTGAAAACCATTAATATCAGTGAGGCCTGTTTTATTCTGATAAAATATTTTCTCAAATTTGTAAGCACTGTTAAAATTATGAATAATCTTTATTGAAATTCTTTTAAAGATTTATGAACTTTGGAGTTATTAATATTTGTTTTGTGTTATTTGAGATTATTTAAGATATTAAATGTGATATTAATTATTTACTTTTATTGTCATTGTCATACGATTTCATTTCAAAGTGAAGATATTATATCAATAGAATTGTGGATTCGAGTGATTTAGGCTATGCAATATTCTTATGTGGGTAAATATTGGTCCCTTTCTTTGTTGTTTTACTCATAAATCGAAAGGCAATGTTTTATGTTTCTAATGGCATTGTAATTTAATTATAACTCATAAGAAATAATTGAAATAAAACTATTTCATAACGGATTTTATCGTGGTTTATTAAAAGTAAACCGCGATATTTGACGTCCAAACTTATTAATCACAATTATCACTGACTACCTACAAACATTATAATATTTATGTTGTATGCGTAAATTTAAGAAAATACTAAAATAATTAAAGTTGCTATTATAAAAACAGAAATTGCTAATGTAGACGTATTACAAAACAAGGCGATAACGAAAATTCGAATAGTGCAAAATGTATGGAATTGACATAAGATTGTCACGTGACACTTCAAAGGTGAATGCTAATCCCTTATAATATTTTATTATATTCGAATTTTCGCTATCGCTTCTGTGTAATTCACATAGAGGCCCAGAAATTGCATGTCAAACAATCTATGGGCAAAGACCACTTATTGGCGCCCAGATCCAAAAAAGCTTCGCTGCCGACTTAGATAAAGATGGCGGAAGGAATTGATTAATATAATTCTTAGACTACTCAACTAGTGGTATCACATGGTTGCAATGCTTAGAAGGTGTTAGAACACCATTGCCCAGCAGTGGGATGATCCGGGCTAATAATAATAAATAAAAATACTCACTTGCAGATCAGCCGCCCAACCTGCCCAGCATTCGAAGCTGACTTCATTAAACTCGGCGAGCTATCCAACTCTGGTTTAAACCTCACAACCAACATCACTCCCTCCCTCGTTTCACCCCCTATCCCATTGTTCACCACACAATCAAAATCCCCCACATCTTCCCTCTTAGCCTGGGGTATAGTTAAATAGCTGGTGAAATTGCGAGATTCGAAGGTTATTTGGTTGGGGTTAATTTTGTAACCTTTTCTTTCCCAGCGTATGTTTTCTGCGGTTAATGGGTTGCCTGCGGAAAATGAAAAAAAATTCAAATTAGACGCTGATACTAAAGGTTCAGTTAGGACAGCGGTTGCACAGCTGTATTGACCTCGTCTTTGAAGTCAGTATAAGGTCGCGGTTTTGATCCCCGGTTGTGCACATCTTATTTATTGTGAATTTGTTTTACCTCGCTGCTCAATAATGGTGAAAGGTAACATCGTAAGGACATCTACCTACCCGCATTTGGCCTGCGTGTGTGTGATTAAGGCCTAAACTCTCTCAACTCGTAAGACAGTTGAGAGGAAACTTGTTTTCAACAGTGGGACACTCAAAAAGGGTTGGAGTAACAAAACCATGACGAAATAGTAATCATATCAGACACATTTCCTTCATCTTTTAAAAGAATTTAAAAAAGAAACTGACTGACTAACATATCAACACAGCCTAAACTGCTGGGTTTAGAAACTCAAAACTTAGCACATAGGTTTACTTAAAAAGTATTTTTCCAAATTCAACCCCAAAAGGGGTGAAATGCGATGCGGGCGTAAGCTAGTGTTATAACTCACCAGTAGCGGTACAAGATAGAACGGCGTCTTGATTAGGACTGGTTACTTCATGTTGGGATACAGATTTGATTCCCGCCGGATCTGAGGACATAAAAATATTAATTTACCATATAATTTGAAATTATCTCATTTGAGACTATCATACAAGATTAGCTGGATGGATGCTATCTGCCGACAACTGATCGCTGTGGCGTTCTAAAGGAGGCCTTTGTCCAGCTATGAACGTCCCTGGGCTAATGATGATGATGTTTGCATAAGAAATCTCAATTTCCTCGGGATTCGAACCAGCGATCTCCAGAGGCGACCTAACCCCTTACCAACAGTAAACAAAAGTAGTAGAGTTTACCTTCAAACGTTTAATGGAATTAAACATTGAAAGCGGTAATTAACATGAAGACTGCGCACCCTCCATTAGCGAGGGGGTTGGCAGAGGTAAGAAGGGGTGGATATTGAATAAAAGTTCTTTTGTTTCTAGGAAGTACATTATGGAAATAAAGTTGAAGTCTTGTCTCGTTGACGGGCCGGTGCAGGTCGAGGGTTCGATTCCTTCCCGAGACAGACATCTGTGTGATGAACATATCTGTTTGTCTCGAGTCTGTGTGTAAATACAATATTTTTTATAATTACTCTGGGTGTGAGCAGCGGTGGCGCTGCGGTACGAGCCTCGCCTTACAAAAATAAGGTTCCAGGGTTCGAATCCTGGTCGTGGCAGATCTTTGTGTGAATTGTTTCATCTCCGCTGCTCAATATTGGTGAAGGAAAACATCGTGAGGAAACCGGCATGTCTAAGAACAAATCATTAAAAGACATATGACATCCACTAACTCGCATTTGGCCAGCGTGTGTGATTAAGGTCTAAACTCTCTCAACTCATAAGATAGTTGAGAAAAGACCCAGCAGTGGGACACGAAAAAAAAATATCAGTTAGGTATCTGATTTCAATAACACAAGCTCTGCAAAGTATAGGATCAGTGCCCTAATTCACGTAATTTCTTGACGCGCCAATCTAGTTGCGGTGCAGTTGCAATTAAGTTTACTTCTTAGTGTAAAATGGTATTCTTCTAATTGTTTAGCTGTTATATCTAGTCTAAAGCGCTCGCGTGATGCGAACTTGACGCGAGCCTATCTGACAGCGGTTGTCAAAATTATGAGAGTACGAAAAAGGCTGTTTCGATCGAAACTTAACTGCAACTGCACTGCAACTGAACTTGTTTAATTACGTGAATTAGCCTACAGATGACTGCGTGTGTTAATGTCTCTAAATATTATATTAACTTACAGTGTACAGAGATGCTGATATTAGCGACAGCCGCTCCTTGAGAGTTGACAGCTTCACAGGTGTAGACCCCAGCATCGTTGCGACTCAACTTCGTGATATTCAGCATACTGCCTTCAGATAATATTCTCTCATCTACACAGGAAAACAAAAAAAATATTATTAAAAATTAAAAAAAAAAACTTCAAGATATGGAACTATGTATTTATGGGAATATGACATCTGGTCGTTAGGGGAGTTGGACGTGCTGTGCACCTGTACCTATAATCACATCAAAAATCATTTCTAACATCATTGTCTTTTATCTGAATCCCCACGTCACCGGGTGATGCAAATTAGGTGACAATCAACCAACTGATAATTACGTATACTGGTAATTAAATAGTGGTAGTCTTCGGCCGTTGTTAGTTATCATCCACCAGACAAATCCGCTATGCCAAGCGGCCTTGCCGTGTTCCGGTGCCATGTCTGGTGACACCATTTAAGAGGGTGGGTCGGTATTGTTGCTCCTTATAGTTTCTAACCATATGGAGCCTCATTCCACTGCCACCTTCCCAACGAAAATTACTCGTTATCACGATTGAATCGGTATTTCGGTAGATTGCATCATTGCCAACATAAGGCTAGTTAAGTTAAGCTTGTTATCTATAATATAAAAATGAATCGCAAAATAGCGCATAAGAACGGCTGAACCGATTTCGCTAATTCTTTAATTAGAATATTCCTTGAAATACGAGGATGGTTTTTACGCAGAGAAAAATAAATAACTCCGAAACAGCCTGACCGATTTTTAGGAAATCTTATAGGTCGTATTCTGTTTTCGGACCCGGCAGGTGGCACTGCTTTACCGGGCACTGCCCGGCGGGCAGGACGACGTCTGCGGGATCCGCTAGTTGCAGAATAAAAAAAAATCAAGTCTGTCTTTTTATATGAACAAGTAATATATGCGCCATGTATTATGTATAGTGTTACAGTATAGAATTTATTGATCAACTTTTGTAGCTGACTGTTCCAAAATGATGGTCACAAGCCCGCATGCAAGCACATACATTTTACTAAAACGATATTCATTGAGGGTTTAGTTTGTTATTTGTATTTACGGTTATGCTTCTCGTTCCAATTTAATGCTCATTTCTATTTGAGAATTTGTATCTGCGTTTTTTTTTCAAACAAGCTTGAAGTGACTGGCAAATTTGCCAGCATCTTTTTAAATCTCATACTTACAAATGTATCACCCTGTATAAAATCTCACAGCTTTATCTCAGTTCATTCGACCCTTATTCGTCTTCATTAAAATTAGCCTACACTCCAATTATTTGTACGACCCTTAATAACCGCGTGCAGACTAAAGAATCTCGCGAGGCAATTGTTCGATTCTCGCCTCGCTCGAGTCGAAATGAAATGAAATGAAAATATGCTTTATTTTTTTTTTGAGACGCGAGTCTACATATAAATAGTCCAATTTCTTTTCCTACCGTGCAGTGAATGACAGGCAACTACTGAGAAACACTGCCAAAAACTCAGTAGGCTTTTTTTCTTTTTAAATGAAGTACTTATCTCTATTACATTTTGTTTGTTTAGTGTGTTGAATTAGAGCGACTTAATTCCAAGCGTTTTTATCCGTTAGATAGTCTGAAATTTTAAAATACGCTTTCTTACATAACTTGGAGAGCGGAGTCCCCTGACACAAGCATACACTTGCTATAAAGGAGGCTCCAATCACAACTTCATTGTAAAAATATCTGTTACTGCAAACAAACTATTTTGTATTTCGTTTTGTATACCTCGAGGCAACCTCGCTACTCGCTTAGTGTGTACACACCTTAATAACAATTATTTCTAAAACAATACCTTACTAATAATACATTTCAACTAAAGTGACAGAACTAATTTGAATCACTAAATTTGCTTAGAAATTATGTGTTTACTAAAGGAGTTTTGAATTATATGTACGTAATTTGCTTTGGTAGATTAGTCTATATTTACTTCAGTTCAGTGAAGACCTGTGACCAGCAGTGGGACACTAAAAGGGTTGAAATGAGAGATATTGAAATAAATGCCTTCTTGATACAGTGGTAAGATGGAGGCGCGGGTTCAAATCCCGCGCCATGCCAGACCAAATAAGTGTTGAGATTTTTTTTAACTCTCAGAACTACAGTCCAAAGTCAGGAAGATGGTGGAGCACGTAAAGCCGTCAGTCCTGTGCCCGATCTTTCGCCGGTCATATCTCCAACAGAGGGGCGATCTTATTGCCGTTTATCGGGTACAATTCTAAACATTGAGCGGCATCTAAGATTCTATAAGTATTTTAGAAAATTATTGTACTCGACCCGAAAATTACTTTACTTTTAATTGAACCCGGGACCTCGCGGGTATTAACAGAACACGCTTACACTGAGGCAGTCATTATTCATTATTCTCCAGAACATAATTATAAATAATTATTTCACTACTGCGATCATGTTAGTAATAAAATTTTAATTTTATTAGATTTAAAAGGTTTTGTAATAAAAAAAAAGTAAGTACATTTAGCACTAGACTTAATTTATTATTTAATTAAGTTCTTTGTTTTGACCCCGACAATGGTAATTAGTACTGTCATTTCTGACGTTTCGAGTGATAAATTAGTTCGTGAACTGAATTCAAAGATTAGGTAGATTAGATTAAGTAATAATAAAATGATGAATGTCATGCCTAAGCGATTAGAGGCTGTATTTAAGTTCTAAAACATCAAAAAAAGTAAAATGAGGACTATAGTGAAATGAAAATACTTTTCATTTCGACGTGACAACGTCTTATAATTCGATGGAGCCGGCTGCACGTACGAAAAATCATAACGCATGCGACGTTACCTCGCTCTGAGGCGTTCTATTAAGGCTTGAAGTGCAAGCGAGAGCGCAGAACGAGCGACAAAGAGGCACAATCGGCCTCCGCGTTCGGCAGCGTTCGACATCTGTCTCTCTCCTACTTGAGTGAGCGATAGTATTTTCTTATGACGTTGTCACGTTCAACTATCGTCAATAGACCGACTTTACAGACAACCGATTTTTTTTGAGACGCGAATCTACATAAAAATAGTCCAATTTCTTTTCCTACTGTGCAGTGAAGGACTGGCAACTACTAAAAAGTATTGTCTAATCTCTAAAGCGAGAAAACAATCATTTTAGCTTTTGATTAAAAAAATCTAAATCGAATTCAGTTGCATTCGGTTAAGTCATACAATACCACTAACTCGTGCACAGATATATACACTTCAAACATTTAACACCCTTCTGTTTGACAGGATTTAAAAAGGGATGTTTTTTATTTATACGTTTGGTCTTAATGACGTTTTTGTTGGAGGTTAAAATAATAATTAACCTAAACATGATAATAATTAACCTAAACATAATTATAATTAACCTCAACATAATTATAATTAACCTCAACATAATAATAATTAACCTCAACATAATAATAATTAAACTTAACATAACAATTAACATCATCACTTACTGCCGGTACTATAAGAAGACTGGGTGATAGGCAGGCCATCCTTGGTCCAAGTGTAAGTGATACTTCCAGGGTTACCATCAGCTCGGAGTACAACGATCAAAGGTTCGTTCTCAACCCCTACTGTTGTGTAAGGAGTGGTCTCATCGAATATAGGCGCATCTAGACAAATAAAATGTTTTAATAGTGATTACTAAGTTTTACAGTCAGCTATAGCGTTTGACAATAACTGTCAACGTCGCATTAACATTATAATGTCAACGGACAATTACAGTACATCAAATCTAAGAAGTGCCGTTTGACAGTTCTAAACGTAGTAAATTTAGAATTTTGTTTTTTGTATGAAAATTGTTTATGTTATGTTAAAATAAAATACCTTCATAATTCAATTATTTTACAGGAAAGCTAATAAAAATAGTGTGAATTACGCCTCTATAAAGCTAATTTAATAAAAAACAGTAAAACGTCAAACGGTACTTCTTAGATTTGATGGACTGTATTTATTATTAGGGCAGAAAAAGTGCGTCTGAAAATCTTAAAAACACATTTAATTTAAACTTGACAGTGACAGAATTGCGGAATTATTTCCTGCAGAAGCCATAATTACAATATAACAATCTTTATCTCTGTATATGAAAATGAATTGACGAATGTTTGTGTTGCCAACATTCAATAACTGAACTTTTACTGATTTAGGTTTTGAAATATTCGTAGAAACTCAAGAAAAGTTCAAAATATAAAAAATATGAAGTATGAAGTGTATTACGGCAGATAGTAATCTATAAATAGGTAGGTAAATATACTTACATAATACTTTCAACGCCAAAGCATCGTGCACACTCCTCTGTAACGCCTCGTTCATTGCCTGACAGGTGTAGACAGCACCGTTCAGATCTTTAGTTATGTTCAATTTCAGCTCAATTGTAGATACTGTGCCTCCATGTAAACCCTTCTTTAGCTGCATTTGTGACCCTGAGAACAGAAAAAAATATTGTAGTGTATGTTACTCCTAGTTTCCACTAGCGTAAAATGCACAAGAAAACATGTTGCATTGTTGTCTTCTTGTACACAAAAAAAAAATATGGTGGTCTTCTGTTCAATACATTTTTTAAATTTTTTGTTCGACCAAATCATTGATTTATGGAAGATTTATTTGTAATAACATCAATGAAAGCGCGCTGCGTGAAATTAGAGATAACTGACCGCATAGTTGATGCGACAGCGAGAGGGCGACCGTACCTTTAGTATCAATAGTTAACATCTTTCGTTAGCGATTACTTCAGTACTAAGAGAAAAATATATTTATTGTTTAAAAATGCTTACAATCGTAGATAGTTTGGAATACTAGCCTCATAGGATTCCCTGTGACATATCAACATAAAAAATACGTATATATTTTAGTTTTCCCGTATAAAAATATCTCGGGAGATTGGAGAACGGAACGTCAAATGTCAATCGATTTGGGCGTATTCGGATACGGTAGTGGGTGACAAGTAGTTTGACAGCTGACAAGATGTCAACGTCAATTGAATGTTAATGTGGAAGCGTGGAGCTGTCAACGGTCACTTTGGTGGCAGACACAGCGGTGAACACAAGTGTAGCCAACCTAGATCCGACCTCGCCGGGTTCCAAAAAGAAAATTTTTGTCATCCAACACGCGTGTGGATATTGTGATGGTTTTTTTTTGCTGATGACCTAACCCAATCAACCGGGAGGGCTTCTATTGGTTCACCGAAGTTTTTGGTGAGCCGTCCGAGGACGGTCGAACCGATCAAGTACTGTGGCAATTGCCATGAGGGCTCCACATGTGGGGACGAACCTCGGCTCACGACGTTGCCGGACACTCTAGTTTTAGGGGTTCGGGGGGTTATTGTGATGGTGTAGTGAATTAATTTGTTTGATTAAAATCTACTGAGTTTATCATTTTGATCCTTTTTAGTGCCGAGTTAAGAGAGTTTAGGCCTTAATCCACACACGCTGGCCAAGTGCGGGTTGTTGGATTGAGTGTATACTGGGTCTTATTTTCTAGAACTAAGATGGATCGAGAGCTGAGAGACGAAGAACGCCCACACTCACACGTCCCGTACGTTAAATGTGAATGGACGGATGTTTGTTATGCTAGAATTTGAGAAAGGCTGAACCGATTTGACTGTTCTTGGTCTTAAATTACTTACAGAAGTCTAAGGAAGGTTTATAAAGAAAACCACACGGTACGAAGTTCTCCAAGCCACTATTTTCTTATTCATATATGAAATTATAGAACCTACTAACCTTGGACAGGTATACCATCACGCCACCATGACAGTGCAGCAGGGGGGTTGCTGGACGCCGCGTCACAGTGAAGCGTGGCTTCAGTCCCCACCTTCAACTCTTCAGGTTCCACTGACACCTTCACTGCTTCCGGAGGGACTGGGGATAAAAGGTTAATTAGGATCACGTCAACCCTTTTAGTGTCCCACAGCTATCTAACTACTTTATCTGAAGAGTTGAGAGAGTTTAGGCCTTAATACACACACGCTGGACAAGTGTGGGTTAGCCTGTTGCAGAATAAAAAAAAAGACGTGTGACACTCAAAGACTGCCGCGGTAAACCTAATGCATAGCATCTTTTTATCAACTTATGTAATTATAATTATTTATTTATCTTATTTAAGCAGTATTTTTTTCCTTTGTTTTTTTTTTCTTTGATATTAATTCAAGTTACACTTTTTGAGCGTGGTGACCGATAAGAATTACAACTAACAATACAACCAATATTACCGATACAACCAACGCCACCTAGAGGCACGTTGCTGAACTAAAGAGACAAGCGTGATAATTCAAAAAGTCATTAAAAGTTCGCTGTACCGGTCGGAGTGGGGGGGGGGTGTTAGGTTATTTTCGTTACGGAATTTCTGGATTCGGTCTCCACGCTCAAGGCTCGCGATAGAAGCTATGCAATAGCTTAATAAAAAAAACGCTATTATTATTCGGCTGTTTATACTTACATTGAACGTTTAGAGTGACAGTTTCAAACAGAGGTATTTCGGTAGCGCTGTTTGTTGCCTCACATCTATATTGAGCTTGATTATCAGTGACATTTGTAAGTATCGATATCTCAGCGGACACGGACCGCTCACTCGTTTTAGTTACTGAATGAATCTGTGAACAAAGAATTCATGTTATTAAAATCTGAGAAACCCGCTAGCCAACATAATAAGTCGTTAATTACATATCTAACTTTTTACAATGCTAAACATAACGATTATTGACAACGTAAAGAAAATGAAATTTACAAGAAAATAGACAATTTAATTAAATAGTATTGTCTTAGATTTACGCGAATATCACACATTGAAATAAAACTACTTTTTAACGGATTTTATCGCGGTTTATTTTAGATTTTAGATCCCAACGTTTCAAAGTCTTTTCAGACTTCATGTTCACGGGTGGACTGAGGTATTTGACGTCCAAAAATATTAATCACAATTATTACTGACTAAATCAACTCAGAATTCAAGATACTGTGAGCTCAGTTTGCTTAAATCGGAACGCAACTTAAATATTAATGTTTGAAGGTAGTCAGTAATAATTGTGATTAATATTTTTGGACATCAAATACCTCAGTCCACCCGTGAACATGAAGTCTGAAAAGACTGAATTTTCGGGATCTAAAATCTAAAATAAACCGCGATAGAATCCGTTAAAAAGTAGTTTTATTTCAACTGAATTAAAATTAACTGGTGGTAATCCTAATTAAAAATGTTTGCCATATTTAACCAAATTGGATATCAAGAAATGTATCAATTAATGTTTTCAATTCAATTATTATTAAACAATGATGTAGTCTATCATGGTTAACTTGTGAGTACAAATGATTTTTAATAGTGAGAAAGTGGCAGTGGAATGAGGCTCCATAAGATTGGTAACTATAAAGGAGTAACAATTCCGACCCGTCCACAATGGCGGTGTGTTTGTCGTGAAAATTTTCTAGGTATTTGATTTCAGTATACAAAATAATTTATTTATCCGTATAGGCAATGTAGATTGTAACAAAGCTAAAACAGGTTGCTTTGTTCACTTTGTAGAGGCTAATTTAATTGTGCGAGCTCGTCGGCAGCTAGATATTCGCTAGGTATATTTTTCACGATTTAAATTCAATATAAAAATACGCCTAACAATAGTTAAAGCAAAATTTTAGTACAGCGAAACACAGCGTGTTAATTCCGATAATGCTTCTGAACAAACACACATAAACTTATAAGTTGGTGTGTTTGTATATTTAATAAGTATATTTGGAGGCTTTGGACTAAATATTAAGATTAGCAGACAACTTTAGGTAGGCGTCAATAATCAGGTGAGAACACGGTATTCCATTAAAATAACTACAGCAAATATCACTTCACCCCGATCTCTCGATAGCACAATCATTAATTCTACCAGATAACTACAGATCGCTAAGATTACATTGGAATAAAGCGTAACGTCCGCCGAGCACGTGGTTGCGTACGCACTTACATAAGACGCAACGGTATTCTAGCTCTTCTAAGATGGCCGCATCAACCGTCCGTGCTTGGTGTTCGTTCATACGTTCGTTCAAGCTGACATTTTCGAGTGACAGCTGACTTGAAAGGCGGTCGCGATGACAGCATAAAATGATAGCTAATATATTGAGAAGCGGATGTGCTTCAAAACATTTTTTTTTATGTGATTCAAAACATTTATTGATTTTCCTTTTCTGGAAAAGTAAGCTGAAGTGGCAGTGGGCCGGTCATATCTGCAACTGCTGGGGTAAACGAGTTCATAAGTAGAGACCACGAATTAGCAAACGATCTCAGAAAGCGGCCGGCAAGAACTGGATGAAAAAAGCCGCGAATCGTGCTGAGCAGTTCAGCATTGGACAAGAAAAAGGATCTAACTAAATACCAATCTCAACACTAACCTAAATTAAGATCGAAATTAACTAATTTCTAACCTAAATGAATCCGGGAACGTACCCAGAACGCTAACAACATTGCCGCGTTGGATAGCAATACTTTCTACTTATATACTTACTACTATACTTTTTACTTCATCCTATGCCCGATACAAAACAGCCTTCTGTTCAAATGTATTGTCAACTATGTGTTTTGACAACTTGATAAGTGAACGCGCTAACAGATCGATTACTGATAGAATTTACACACCTTTTTGTCGTTCTTGAACCAGGTAAGTGTAGCAAGAGGGTTGCCTCCAGAAGAAATACAGGAAAGTCTTTGGACTGTGCCAGCGGAGAGGGTCTTCCCGGGGACATAGCCGGTGATCATCGGAGCTGTAGGCGGATCTAAGAAGAAAAATAATATGATTAAATTCCATGAAAATGTATGCAGAAGATGATTTTAATGAAAGTTATATCTTAGGCCGACCGTTTAACTCGCCTATCGCCAAGATTCTGACTCCTCAAGCTGCACAGACAGTGATGATGATTCAAGCGATATGAATATTAGTGACGAATAGTCTTACATTACTTTTTTCTGTGGTTGAATAGTTCTTTATGAGATTTGATTAATGTTTTATGACTTTGTACCTCAGATGGCGATACGCGAGTTAAACCGTCGGCCTATAACACTTGTATATTCTGTGTACTTAAATGTGCTAGAAGATCAATATTTTTTCTAGAATTTAAACAACTTGTCGCTTATTTCTTTTTAATTTTATAATATTTATATCAAGTTAAACAGAGTATTGTCTTGGATTAACGCGAATATTACACATTACAAAAACCCAAGCAAAATAAACTCAGAATTTAAGACACTGTGAGCTCAGTTTGCTTAAATCGGAACGCAACTTAAATAATTATGTTTCTAGGTAGTTAGTAATGATTGTGATTAATATTTTTGGACGTCAAATACCTCAGTCCACCCGTGCACATGAAGTCTGAAAAGACTTTGAAACGTCGGGATCTAAAATCTAAAATAAACCGCGACAAAATTCGTTAAAAAGTAATTTTATTTCAAGATAAACAGATACAAACATCAAATTAAAACACCTCACTTTTCGTCAGGGGTTTAAATACTTAAGTCTAAAAAAATCCCTAGATTCTGTTAAATACACTGATAGAAATAACGACAAGGTACGTATAAAACATCGTATTTAAATTACACCCGTATTTTTTACTTTCTCATTAAATTGAAAACAATAATAGTGGGACATTAACACACGGCCATCTGATCTCAAACTAAGCAGAGCTTATACTATGGTAACCAGGTAACTAGTAATATACTACAAATAATGCTTTTCTTTTGTAAATACATACAAAAATATAGATAATTACACCCAGACACAACACAAGCAGACGTGTTCATAACACAAATATTTGACTTGGGTGGGAATCGAACCCACGATCTGCGGCGTGAAAAGCAAGTATCTTACCGACCACGCCACCAGCCCTTCGAAATACTAATAAAGTGGAAGTGAGCTACGTCATACCTCTGTATAAAACTCAACTAGGTGTGACGTCAGCAAAAAAAAAATACGTCTCCAATATTCTAATTTATATGACGAAACAAAAAAAATGTACTCATCTCTATTGTGCGTTTTATAACTGTTTAAGAGAGTAGGTAACCCTATAGGTGACATAATGATGACACAACACGTGAACCAATTAGTGACAGCCCTACACTAGGGCTGCCTCCCATTATTTTAATCACCACTTCGTGACTAGGCCCTCCCTCATAATTCATAATTGTAAGGTCGGTTGCGGAGTTGCGATTGTCAGTCGCAATTTTTAATTATCCGATTTTGTAATTGTTTTTAACATAACGAAAGCACGTGTCAAAAGTTTAACGCGTGTGTCTGTGTACAAGATTTGTTGCCTAATAGCGCTTATATAGATAGACCGGTTTTGATGCGGGTTTTATTTTCATATATTCATTCATAATAATTATTATTAGGTGCTTATTTCATGTAGAGAGGATGGATGATAGAAGACAGAAGAAAGGTATAAACACGGCAGAGGTGAGTGGAAACCCTAAGAGAGGACGCCCTAGGAGGACTTTTGCTATTCTGCTCTCTGCTTTGAACAGGTCCGCCGTCGAAGAGTCCCGAAATCCCTCCCGGGACGTAATAACACGTAGGAGCCTGCCTCGGTGGGCTCCCACTGGCGGGGTCGCGGTTGTGTTTAATAGATCCCGTGTCCCCGCCGAGCGTGGTTGCTGGAGTCGGTGGAGTTTAGTGGGTATGGCCCCGCGCAGGTCGCCTTCGGCCTTGCGCTGCATGGGGTGGCTGCGGCCTTAAACGAGTCCTACATAACCCCGCGTCATCCTCTTCAAAAGGCGGGGTACGCGTCATGTATTCTCAATCGAAAAAAAAGGAGGCCTTTCGCTGATTTCATCGGTGATGTCCTTGACAAGGGTCAGGTGCATAGCACTCACAACCACAACATGTATGCCCAGATGTATCCATCCCACGCTACGTTTGCCAATTCGTGGTCTCCACTCAAGAACTCCCTATGACATACGGAGCCAACACCTGGACAGTCACGATAGGACTGGTTCATAAATTCAAAGCCGCTCAGCGAGCTATGGAAAGGGCTATGCTCGGAGTCTCTCTGAAGTGATCCGACAGAGAACTAGTGTTATCGACACAGCCCACAAGATTAGTTATCTGAAGTGGCAATGGGTCGGTTACATATGCCGCAGAACCGACAACCGCTGTAAACGAATTGCAATACTCCTTTTCAAAGTTGTTTAAAAAATACACAAAAATATTTGTTTTACTAATTAGACACCTACTCATTACTTTGTTTTGACATTCAATTTAATTTAAAAAAGATACAAAGTAATGAAAAGTTGAAAAGATAAAAAGATAAAAGATTGATGTGTACAAAGGAAATGCTTTAGGGATTCAGGTTCAAAGGTTACAGTGTAGGTGTTGTTAGACTTCATTAAAATTTCAACCCTATTATAATATATTAGGTTGTTAAAATTTCAATTCATTTAGAAGAGTAGTCGAACAGCGGTGCCGCGGTGGCGCAACGGTATCAGCCTCGCCTTTAATTATAAGGCCGCGGGTTCGGTTGGTTGCTTCATTACCGCTGCTCAATATCAGTTTAGGCCGTAATCCACACACGCTGGCCAAGTGCGGGTTGGTGGATGTCACATGTCCTCGAATGATTAGTTCTTAGACATGCCGGTTTCCTCACGATGTTTTCCTTCACCGATATTAAGCAGCGGCGATGAAACTAATAATAATTCTAGAATAATTTATACCAACAATAGCTTAAATGTATTTTTGAATGTTATTTTCAAAATCAAAATCAAATAAGATAATATCTATTTTAAAAATCAATGCTACTTTTCCTTGTAATTTTATAACTCAAAAACGGGCTTACCTATTCAAACTAAATGTTTAGGCATTGTTCGGACTACTTAGTAGATGGTTTATGTGAAGTTTACACAAAATCGGTTGAGCGGTTCTTTATTTATCACATTGCTGAAGCTACCCGGGCGAAGCTGGGGCGGGCCGCTAGTTATTATTATAATATTTTACAATTCAAAGAATTTCCTACATTTTTATTTTTGCCTCTTATTTGTGTCACAAGTCATTACGACGCGATTATTAGTCGTGTGATTAAAAGTCGCAGAGTACAAAAATTTGCATAGTCCACCGTTTTGTAAGATAATTAATTATCATTAACCCTCTAATTTAGAAGGGAATGACAAGACGTCGTGTTTAAGAGATCGTACCTTAATTATGTTTGTAGATAGTAGCTTAAGTTGTTACTACGGGAAAATAACAAGAAAATTATGTCCTAGATCAGTGTTTCTCAAACTTTTTGTGTTCAAGGTACATTGAAAACGAAAATTTTGGAGGTAGTACCATCATTTTAAACCCCCTTTTGTATTTTATTATTTTTTTTTTCGTGTGCACCAAAAATATTAAAAAAAAACAGTAAAAAAAATAAGTCAGTTTTTCGATCCTCATGAGGCTTTCTTTATTTTGTTTTCTTTTTTAATTGTAGTATGAGTCGAATATCCAAAGACACATTTAATAATAGGTTTTAATTACAATGACATGCTTAGAAAACAAAATATGGCTAATCATTTTTCAAAAAAAAATAACAAAAATGTTGTAAATCTGTTTCTGAAAATTGTAATCCAATGTATACAATTTACTAGAGATTGCGTCTAGAACATGGTTGAAGACAAGAAATTTTATCTTGAACTTAACGAGCGAAAACTTATACTGTCTCTTTCTGGTCTGTTACAAAGGTTAGGTTAAAGCGAGAGAAGAATAAAACATACATCTAGGTTGAATGAATTCGTCTTCAACAATTTGTTACACACGCAAACTGCACTGATGGTTACCGTAACCGATAACCTTTTACCCGATAACCTTTTACCCGATAATCTTTTAACCGATAACCTTTTAACCGCTCGCTACGTATTGTAGGTGTATTTTTGAGCGACCGTTGGGATTGATATTTAACCAACTGGTTAAAAGGTTAGTGGTATGAAAAAAAAATTGGTTGCCTGTAAAGTCGGTATACGGGCGAAAGTTTTACGTGACAACGACTTTGAGTGGTAAAATAATTTTAATGTGAATATTCATTCGTATAGTAGGAAGAAGGATGAAATAATAGTAACAATTTAAAACATTTATTTATACAAAGAATTATATTTAAAACATTAATTTATACAAAGAATCTCGCTCTTAGGCGGGCTAACTGTGCTCGAGTGGAAGGGACGCGTGCCTTTCACTTTTTATGTCTGTCTCTCTCGCTCTTAGGCGGGCTAACCATGCCCGAGTGGAAGGGACGCGTGCCTCTCACTCGCTCTCATTGTGAGCGCATAACGTGAGCGGAGCGTAACGCAGTTTCTTGAAGTGTCACCCGGCAAACCAATTTATAAGACGTTGTCACGTCAAAAACTAAAATCCAAAACACTAAACGAAATTAGACGGTCAAGAGGTAAACTGGAAATAACTAGTGATTTATCCAATAAATAACCGGTTACTGTAGCAGATAACGGTTATACTAGTATTCGGATCACGTGCGGCTGCAATCAGGATTCATGCGACAGCCCTTGTGGAATACACGGTAGAGAAATGTGAACGGACATTCTGATTCTTTTGTGTTAAAAGCTATTGTTTTAAGAATGGATATGAAATATTTTTACCTGATATTGCAGGTGAAAATGTTGCATTAAAAATTCAGCAAAAAACACAGAATTCTGTTAAGGTTAAATACGATGTAACTTATATAAACAGTTTGTATGTAGTAGTTACTAGTCTAATCTAATCTTCTCTTCTAATATTTAAAATTATCGTGTCACAGTGTGAGTTACCGTACTCCTCCGAAACGGTCTGAGAATCGGCTACTATCTATTTTTCATATTTTTCATACCCCTAAGTGACAAGGGTTATCCACCCGTAACATTTTTTTTGGGCAAAGATTTTTTTTTTTAGACGGCCTCGGTAGTCGAGCGGAGTAAGCCGTCCGATTGGGCTATACTGTGCCCGGGAGGTCGCGGGTTCGATTCCCGCCCCGGACAATATTTGTGTAACAACAAAGATTTGTTTCGGTGTCTGGTTGATTGAGGGACTACCCTCCGTGCCTCGGAGAGCACGTTAAGCCGTCGGTCCCGGTTGTCATTTAACACAAGTATGACAATCGTTACATGTAGTCAGAAGCCAATATAATCTGACAACTGGTCTAACCATGTCGGCTACTGGTTCCCTACGGGTTTCGAGGTCTGATGGCAGTCGCTCGTATAATTCTGGTAGCTAGCCGCATCAGGTTAGACTGGGAGCCGACCACAATAGAAATGGGAAAAAGGCAAGGGGTATGATGATGACATTTACTAGGTTAGAATCTTTATTGCGTTTATTGTTAAGTCAATGTTGGCAATACCGATTCGTGGCGTATCACAAGGCGTTTTTAATCAAAATAAGTGACCGTATATTCGAAGTGTAGCAAAAACTCTCGTTTCTAATTTGCGCTAGCTCGTAAGCTGTTTTACGAGAATGTATATTAACTAGCCAAGTTAGGTATACCCAGTTGCTGCTTCCAAGGTCTTTGGCTTGTGATATATTCATTGAAGAACTGTAGGCTGATTCAAGTAATTTCTTGACGCGCTGATCAATTTACTGTGCAGTTGCACGTAAGTTTACGTCTTAATGCAAAATGTTATTCTTGTAATTGTAATACAAACAACATGAAATGAAATAAAATGAAAATATGCTTTATTTGTTTTGAGACGCGAGTCTATATAAAAATAGTTCAATTTCTTTTTCTATCGCGCAGTGAATGACTGGCAACTACTGAAAAACACTGCCAAAAAACTCAGTAGGGTTTTATCTTTTTTAAATGAAGTACTTATATCTATTACATTTAGTTTGTTTAGTGTGTAGAATCAGAGCGACTTAATTCAAAGCGTTTTTAAGAGCATAGCCGCTAAAGAGATCGCCTGACGCAAACTGGACACGAGCGTATGTAATAGCAGTTGTCAAAAGTACGAGAGTACGAAAAGGGCTGTTTCGATTGAAACTTAAATGCAACGGAACTTATTTAATAACGTGAATTAGCCTACTGGCTGGAGGACGAGAACAGAGGAAAAAGCATTCATATTAATTTCTTGGTACGAATATGCAGGTCCACCACCGCTCTACGGCGTCGGATCTTAAATAATAATTAGTATTAGTATAATTATTCTCAAGAAGTAGGTATAAGTCGAGTGGTGAATTCGCTCTTCACAGTATTTCGCAGCTACATTTTAGTGCTAATTAATTCAATTACTACATAACGCATCACTATTGACGCCGTGGCCACGGGACACTGCGTCGGGCGATGCGACTGGCGATTTAGTAGTTCATTGCCCAGTCGCGTTTACTTGTCTTTAGAAAATTCTAAAGCAAATACGCAATGAACGATGAAAACGCAAAACGCGCCGCTCGACGCCAAGTCCCGTGGCCATAGCGTTAAACGTCGCTGTGTGCGATTTTAGTGAAAATGGGCAATAGTCAGCCCAAAAACAATAATCAACGCTTCGCCTGCATCTATAGTCAAAAATTTGTTTACCCGACTGTTATCATCGACAATAATAGGCCAAAATTTCGCTTACCTAACAAAAAATATGTTTCAAACTATTTCATCAAGTGCGGAGTTGTTTCAATAGAAATATTTCGAGGCATCAGATCCAAACTGTTGTCATTAATCATCTAAACAAGATGTGCCCACGGGACAACGATGATGTATTGTTAAAATATCGATAATTCTGATAGATATCTTGCTCTATATTTATAAAAGAGAAAGTATGTGGGGATGGATGGAAAAGCGTTTGTATGTTACGGAAAAATTATAGTATTGTCTTAGATTTACGCGAATATCACACATTGAAATAAAACCACTATAAAGGATTTTATAGCGGTGTAAAAAATAATAAAATAATAATAATATGATAATAATACGATAATAATATAATATAAATTTTTTTTATAAAATCCGTTGTATTAAGAAGTGTTATTTCAACGGGAAATATATAAAAATCAATTGCTGTTCGTTAGTCTCGCTAAAACTCGAGAACGGCTGAACGGATTTATCTTATCTTGGTCTTGAAATGTTCGTGGAGTTCTAGGAAAGGTTTAAAAGGTGAGAAAAATTGATTTAATATTCGAATAATTGCCGGAAAAACCCTAAAAACAGCAGTTGATTGAGGCAGTACGAAGTCTACTGGGTCAGCTAGTTACTAATATAACACTGATAAATTTTAGACAGATATTTGTGTTGAAATAAAACTACTTTTTAACGGATTTTATCGCGGTTTATTTTAGATTTTAGATCCCGACGTTAGATATTTGTGTGATAAAAATGCTTGTTTGTCTTGAGTCAGGGTTCAATAAAGTTATTATCTATATGAAATATGTATTTACAAAATAAAAGTGCTATCTACACTCGTAAGTAGTATATTATCAGTTATCTGGTTTACATAGTTCAACTTATGCTTAGTTTAGCATCAGATGACAGTTTGTTTGCATATTATTATTGTCGTGGATCACAAAAAAATCAGACGATTACGATTCCGTTCAGGATCGGACTGAGCGATCGCGAAATGCCCCCCGATCCCTTAAAACTAGAGTGAACGGCAACGTCCTGAGCCGAGTTACGTCTCCACATGGGCAGCCCTCATGGCAGTTGTACTTGATCGATTCGACCATCCTCGGACGGCTCACCGAAAAAGTCCGGTGAACCAATAAAGGCCCTTCCGGCTTCTGGCTTAAAAAAAGAATCAATAAAATATTGTACCTTGGAAATAATTGAGTCGTAAGCAAGCATTGTTTACAATCAGCTGTAGGTACCTATTACTTCAATCATATAAACTTTATCCCTGATGAGGGTCCACCAAATGCAGTTTCTTTTTATTTTAATATAAATAACTTAAAATTAGAAATTTAACTGCCCCAACCTTTGTTTTTTTTTAACTGAGAACACTCTTGACTAATTCAACTATTATAATACAAATAATAACAGAATCAAAGTCGTTTCTTCCGTTCGGGAGTTAGAATGCCTCTGACAGACACAATATACGTTTTTACGTCAGGAGTTACAAAATAGTTTAAACAGCTCTAAAAAAACTAAAAACAAATCAAATTATCTCAAAGTATTTTTTTTTTTTTGCTTTTCAATGTACTTAGGGTGGCAACCCACTTGAGTTCACAGGGTTACCACGAAGCTTACGGCCGAGCAATTAATTCGTGCGATGTCCACGGCCTCATTACTTTAATGAGCGGAACGTGCCGGTCCGTGTCAGCCCTACATGACCATGCAACGATTTCGTTAATAAAATTAAGATTTTTAAACATTTTAGACTTTTATTTGGGGGCTGAGTCACCTAAGTCCGTGGGGTACACCCACGTACTAAGGTTAAATTGAATTCCCACACGTGGTCCCCGGGTGGCGCAAATCAGGAGACAATCAAGTGGTGGTAGGCTTCGGCCGTGGTTAGTGACCACACACCAGACAAAGCCGCACCGCCAAGCGGCCTTGCCGTGTTCTGGTACGATATCTGGTGACGCCATACAGAGAAGGTGGGTCGGAATTGTTGCTCCTTTAAGCTTTCTAACCATATAGAGGCTCATTCTACTGCCACCTTCTCACCGATAATCATTCGTAATCACGAGTGAATCGGTATACTGGGCTGGCGCATTACATTGTAGACTAATTGCTTAACATCAGACAAGTTGTAGTCAAGCGCCAGCCTATCGAAGAATAAAAAAAAACTTGTATGGATGGGGATCGACTAAGTATGCAAACAGAACACCTATCTCATGATTACCGTTCACCACCTATAGACGATAGCAACATCAAGTAATACCTCGTTGCCACTTAGATATAGATGCTTGACTACCTTACTCAGTACCCAGGAAAACAATCAAAAGTATTCTGTAAGGTGGAGGACTCCCCAGTTCAGCTGCCCATACAGTGAACGTAATCGCTAAGCACTACTTATAAATAACATTCGACGTGTTGGCGTGGTCGGTAAGATACTTGCTTCTTACACCGCAGTTCGTGGGTTCGATCCCCACCCGAGACAGACATGTCTGTGTGTTTGTATGATGAACATGTCTGTTTGTCTTAAGTAATTATCTATTATAAGTATAAGTACATTTACAAAAGAAAAGTGGAATTATAGTAATACCTAGTACAGTTGTCGGGCCGGTGGCGTGGTCGGTAAGATACTTGCTTTTCACGACGCAGGTAGTGGGTTCGATTCCCACCCGAGACAAACATTTGTTTAAATATGTCTGTTTTTTTGAGTCTGGATGTAATTATCTATAATTATTTATGTATTTATAAAAGAAAAGTAAAATATGTAGTATATTACCAGTTATCTGGTTTCCATAGTACAAGCTCTGCTCAGTTTGGGATCAGATGACCGTGTGTGTTATGTCCCACTATAATTATTATATTATTATTATTAGTATATGTATAATACCAATACCAGTTATCTGGTTTCCATAACACAAGCTCTGCTTATAGTATGGGATCAGATGACTGTGTTAATGTCCCAGAATATTATTATTATATTATTCACACTTTTATTACCCGAAGGTGTAAGCAGAGCTGAATATCGCCCACTTTTCGCCGGGTATATTTAAGTCCCATACGTAATAGGGGCCGAGCCTATTGCCGTTCATAAGGCACAATTCTAAACTAAGACTTTTAAGTACCTATAAAAAATCGTTTCTTCACTTGACCTGGGATTGCGAAACCAGTACTTCGCGGTTAATTTGCATACAGACCGTACATCCCTATAATATAGATTCCGCCCAAAATTTTCAGTCGTTTAACTTAAGTATAATCGTAATTAAGTATGCCGCACACGTCAACGTCAGTGTGCGACGGCCCTTATCTCGCTCGTAAAACTGTAAACTCGTATTAATATTTATCCCAAAGTGCTCAGGTTCATGTAAATGCTATGTTTGGTGAATAAAGTCCGAAAATTTTCATTTACTTATCTCTATGCAAGCATACCGCTATTCAGTTAAAATTCTGTTTAATCCATGTCTGAGTATCGTAGCGACCGCGAAATATAAGGATGCAGGTTCGTTTCCCGGTCGTCAAAAACTACTAAACGGATGTTCGTGCGGTATGTATTATAAAACTATATATATTTATGTACCTAATGCTACCTTAGTTGAAAATTATGCGGT
Organism: Meganola albula; assembly: GCA_936450015.1. NCBI lineage: Eukaryota > Metazoa > Arthropoda > Insecta > Lepidoptera > Nolidae > Meganola > Meganola albula. The sequence continues at coordinate 976,473 of OW388168.1, forward strand.
CTACAATGAAACGCGCTTACCCAGTAAATACCGATTCACTCGTGACTTGACGACAGCAGATTATAGCTATCGGGAAATAGAAATGACAGCGAATTCCTTAGGCCTTAATCCAAAAACGTTAGCCAAGTGCGGGTTGGTCGATGTCACATCTCTCGGATGATTAGTTCTTAGACGTGCCGGTCTTCACAAATATGTGTGGGCACGACCAGGAATCGAACCAGAGACTTTATTTTAGATTTATAGAGCTTAAAATATGTTTATGAATACGGGGGTTAGTATATTACCAGTTATCTGGTCTCCATAGTACAAGCTCCGCTTAGTTTGGGATCAGATGACCGTGTGTGTTAATGTCCCACTATATTGTTATTAATTTTAAGCAAAATTTGGTTTAAGATCAGCATGAAAAGCGAAATACATATACTGTAAAAGAACGTGTGCAAAACCCGTGTATTATCACGACTCGACTGACTGGGGTGGGTAAACAACACATGAATTGGGTTCTGCTACGTCACCATGCCTCTGGCCTTCAACAACCCCAAGCTACAAGCGCCAGCGTGAGAAAAGGACAGCTGTTAAGTTTACGTATAGTTCTTCGCAGTTTCATTTTATTTATTTATTCGAAAATACTAATTGCAATGAAAATTGTTTTTTGGTTTGAAATTACAAATTGAGTTATACTAAATTACACTTATTATATATTTTCACAAGAACAAGATACGAATAGGGAAATAAGTAAATAATAAAATAATAATAATAAATATTCTGGGATAATAACACACACGGTCATCTGGTCCCAAGCTAAGCAGAGCTTGTGTTAAGGAAACCAGATAACTGGTATATACTATACATATAAGACCTTTCTTTTGTAAATAAATACTTATAATAGATATTTACACCCAGACTCGACACAAACACAAATGTTCATCACTAATGTTTGTCTCGAGTGGGAATCGAACTCACGACCTGCGGCGTGAAAAGCAAGTATCTTACCGACCACACCACCGGCCCGTCTTAAGTAAAACCTATGAATGTCATAATCATTATAATTTCTGAACTCTGCTGATATATAAACATGAACCATTAAGTATAATGTCTATAAATGGCAAATAGAGAACACAGACATGTTATAATAATCACAAACTTGTAATAAAAATGTTAAATAAACTAACAATTATATAGAAATGTCAAAAATGTCAAACGATTATGTCGACGGGCCGGTGGCATGGTAAGTAAGATACTTGCTATTATTATTGTTTTTATTTCTTTTAATAATATATTAATAATAATATAGTGGGACATTGACACACACGGCCATCTGATCCCAAACTAAGCAGAGCTTGTACTATAAAAACCAGATTACTGGTAATATACTACATATAATACTTTTCTTTTGTAAATACATACTTAAATATAGATAATTACACCAAGACTCAAGACAAACAGACGTGTTCAACACACAAATGTCTGACTTGTGTGGGAATACAACCCGCGATCTACAGCGTAGTAGTCAGGGTCAGTAACCACTACGCCACCAGGCCAGTCAAATAATGCATACATCAGGCAGAGATTTTAAAGCGCCACCTGCTACAAAACACACTTCGCTTTGATAAACAAAACAAAATAAATAATACCACAAGCCTCAAAGGATGCTCGTTAAGCCCTTCATTTACCAAAACAAAATACCCTATGGACAAACTCCTTATTATTCCCTCAGTATTCTGATAGATTACATCACGTACTCCCATTATTCCTTCATTTCGGGAACAGCATTTGATGTATCTCACTATGTATTAAGATGTTTCCTTCACCTCATTTGCAATGATGGTACAAACCGACGTGAAGTATTTTCTATTTTTTTTATTCTCAGATAGGCTGGCGCTTGACTACAACTTGCCTGATGTTAAGCAATGATGTAGTCTACGATGGAACGCGCCAGCTCAGTATACCGAATCATATCGGTCTAACAAAAAGAAGTATAGGGACCCGCATAAAAGAACACATAGCTGATGTAAAACATCAACGCTCTGAAAATCTTCAGTGTGTAAACATACTCAAAAAGGCTCCAACCATCACCTGAGATTTGATAAAACACAGATTCATGTCAAAGAAAACCGATTCCTACCGAGAATGATCCGCGAAAATATTGAAAGTAGAAAACATCCTAATGTTGGCAACATTGGATGACGTAGGCGGCGCGAGAGTAGCTGCTGCCAATATGGCGAGCGAGATCTACTACCACTTGCTCATTCATTCAGAACGGAGTGATTAATTGGCTCTTATAGCTCTTTTTGATGCATTCTTTGAGAAAGCGCGCGCCACATTCATTGTAGTCGGAATTGATATTGGATTTATAGGCGGTTAAAATTATTTGTAGAATATCAATATAGATACTTATTTTATTATTGAGTAATAATAATTGAGTTTAATGTGTATGTTTTAGGTCTTAACAGATTTATAGCTAACACTAATTTTAACAGAGAAAATGGTTAGAGTAAACTAGGTCTATGCCTTGTACCACAAACTACCCAAATGATTAATGTACCATAGATAACAAGCACGCGTATAACCAGCATATGCTCAATACTACAATCTGGACCTTAAAGGGTACAGTAATTAGGGATCAGTTGAACTCCGATAATTCGCTTCAATGAATAGGCAGGAGTGATACGTGATACCTCTGCCTATACCATAGCAACAACCCCTGTACCAACTGCAAATAAAATCCTCCACGGGTCCTCTCAACTATCTTACGAGTTATTTTTTTGGACTTAACCTACCACCGCAATCCCACCATTGCTAAGACTCCTGAAGCGAGGATCGACAACGGCGCCGTGAAGAGACTCGGGACTTGAACCTGGCCAAGTCCCAGAACACCTGAACAGTCTTGGATCCCGCATGAATTTAATCATGAAGATAATAGGAGAAGTTGGAAAGTTACATTGTCCATTTCCCTCCAGGAAAAACGGGAGACAGCATAGAGAAAAAAGAGAGGTTTAAAAATTTCCTCATGAAAATGGACTAAGCACCACGGGTAATGTAATCTAAGGGGACCTATCAGAGCTGATTCCAGTAATAATTATGGCAAAATGGTTTGATCACACGGAAATTAGCACCGGTATAATATACCGCCTTAGATAATACTTGTACATTGTCGAGCTTTCACTAGTTGTCAGAATTAAGGGTCCTATCCACACACGCTGACTATAGGCCGACCGTTTAACTCGCGTATCGCCTATCGCCAAGATTCTGACTCCTCAAGCTGCACAGACAGCGATGATGATTCAAGCGATATGGATATTAGTGACGAATAGTCTTACATTACTTTTATCTGTGGTTAAATAGTTCTTTATGAGATTCAATTAATGTTTTATGACTTTGTACCTCAGATGGCGATACGCGAGTTAAACGGTCGGCCTATAGTGGCGGTGGATGTTACATGTCTTCGAATATTTAGTTCTTAGAGATCCCTGCTTTCTTCACTGATTGAGTAGCAGCGTGTAGGCACGATCGGGGATCGAACTGACGACCTTATATTTTAACGGCGAGGCCGATACCGCTGTGCCACCACTAATTTCCACGCCACTGCTCTGGTGAAGGTTGCTTGAAGTTGTAGACGGAGGTACCCGAATTCCCACAGAGCAAATAATCATTTAAATTGTTTTGCTTTGTTGGTTCTAAACACAAGATTTATTTAAAAATAGAATAAAAAATGTTTGTTAAAGATTAAAAATGGAAGCACATAGAAATAAATTATCAAATTTGTCCATACGTGACGAACTTTGTGCCCTATTTACGAGTATATCCTGGTCAAGTCTAAATACATAACAGTTGAGTCTAACTTTAGACAATTATAATAACACAACACTAGGACGAAGTTTTAACGAGTTTGCTGAGCCGGACATATGAACTAGTTATAGATGTGTATGTAAATATTATTTAGCAACTTTTCCTGCGGTTTGCTATGTAAAATTAGGTCTTATTTGAGATATAGCAAAGATCTATTTGTAATAATATCGATGGAATCGCGCGGCGGAAAATTAGCGGTCAGTGACCCCAGCGAACGCACAGCTGATACAGCAGAGCGCAGGTAAAATCAGTATCAATGTAACATCTTAAGTTAGAGATGACTTAATTTTTCAATGTTAAGACATCATTCCCCTTGCGTTTTTCTTTTCCCATTTCTATTGGGGTCGGCTCCCATATTAACCTGATGCGACTAGCTACCCGAATTATAGGTACGAGCGTCTGCCATCAGACCTCGAAACCCGTAGGGAACCAGTAGAGATTGTTAGAACAGGTGTCAGATTATATTAGGCTTCTGACAACAGGTTAGATTAGGTTAACACATCTACATACGTCATAGATGTGTTAAATGTGTGAGGCACGGAGTGTCATCCCTCAACCAACCAGACACCGAAACTTCATTGTTACACAAAGATTGTCTGGGACGGGAATCGAACCCGCGAACACCGCTTGACTACCGAGGTCGTCTTTTAATCCTACTAATATTATAAACGCGAAAGTTTGTAAGAAAGTACAGATGTTTGTTACTCTTTCACGCAAAAACTAAAGAGATAGATTATGGTCTGGATTAACACATAAGCTAAAACCATGCCGTTTTTGAGCAATGTACACCCACGTATCTGTGCTACCCGTGTGAAAAGAGGGTGGGTCGTTCTTAAAATGCAATGCAAAATACTTAATGGGAACTAAAATCACGGGCTAAAAAGAGACAGAAAGAATATAGCATACGAGTGAAAGAGATAGATAAGAGTTAAAAAGCTGTTTAATCCGACCTAGGGTTTATCTTGTCAGGGGAAAATATGGGGACATTTTTTTAGTTAAAAGTTCCGTTTTTAAATGCTAACAAGATTTTTCCCGCAGATTTTGCTGTTGTTATTTTTCACGCCGCAGGTCATGGGTTCGATTCCCACCCGAGACAAACATTTGTTTAAACATGTCTGTTTGTCTTGTCTGGGTGTAATTATCTATATTTAAGTATATATTTACAAAAGAAATTCATTTCATTTCAGGTTCCATTGCCGTTTATCGGGCACAATCCCAAACTTCGAGCCGCAACTAAGATTCTCTAAGTACCTATATTATGCAACTTTTCGAGATTCGAGCCAGGTACCTTGCGGTTATTAAGCGAACAAGCTTGCCACTGGACCACGACGCAGTTAGTTATGTAGGTACTACAAATGTTTTACATAACTTCCCTTTGAACACCAAACTGGCCATGTGACGTCACCCAGCGTTTCCGTTTCCGCAAATATTATGATAATTCACGCGGCCGGATGTTTCATCCTGTTGTTTATATTATGCTAAAGTTTTATCATTTTGTGTTCAGTACTTACTATAGTTAATTATTTTAACTTCCGACAGAGTTCTGGTTGAACGGATTTTTACTTACGACTTGGAAAATAATGGGTAGAATCATAGCGCTCAAACAAATAGATTTAATGCAGTTTTTGGTACTTATATTAAAACGTGGACACTCACGGTAGGACTGGTCCATAAATTTAAAGTCGCTCAGCGAGCTATGGAAAGGGCTATGCTCGGAGTTTCTCTGAAGGATCGAATACGTAATGAAATGATCCGACAGAGAACCAGAGTAATCGACGTAGCTCACCAGATTAGTAAGCTAAAGTGGCAGTGGGCCGGTCATATCTGCCGTAGAACAGACAGCCGTTGGGGTAAGCGAGTTCTTGAGTGGAGACCACGTATTGGCAAACGTAGCGTAGGACGCCCTCAGACTAGTTGGAGTGACGATCTCTGCAAGGTGGCTGGTAAGAGCTGGATGAGAGTGGCCGCGGATCGTGCTCAGTGGCGTGCTATAGGAGAGGCCTATGTCCAGCAGTGGACTAGGATAGGCTGATGATGATGATGGTGATGATGATAATATTAAAACTAGTGATTATATAGTACTAGTGTTTCAAGAAAATTTAACGGATTTTATCGCAGTTTATTTTAGATTATAGATCCCGACGTTTCAAAGTCTTTTCAGACTTCATGGTCACGGGTGGACTGAGGTGTTTGACGTCCAAAAATATTAATCACAATTATTACTGACTACCTACAAACATTAATAGTTGCGTTCCGATTTAAGCAAACTGAGCTCACAGTGTATTGAATTCGGAGTTGATTTTGCTTGGATTTTGGTACAAGTAAATTAAGACTTTGAAACGTCGGGATCTAAAATCTAAAATAAGCCGCGATAAAATCCGTTAAAAAGTAATTTTATTTCTACGCTACGCCTTGAGAATCCGTAAGTCTCAAACGGTAATGTTACAGCTCCAAGATTTACAACTGCCAGTTCAAAGATCGTCCATCCATGACCACACACGATTTAGAAGGTCCTGCCCTAACCACAAGCCTCGGGTCGGACCCCTAGAAATGATTTAAGGGGTAATCTTGGGCCCACAATGGGTCTAAACCTCAAATGATGGATAACTATCAGCCTTAGATACAAAATGCATGGTAAAAGCAGTTTATTTAAAAAATAATAATAATATTCTTTTATATTTTATTCTGCAATAGATTTCCGCTTGATTACAACATACCTGATGTTAAGCAATAATGTAGTCTACGATGAAACGCGCCTGCCTAATATGCCGATTTACTCGTGATTACACTAACTTAATTTTTATTTGACTAACTTATAACTTTATTTAAATTAGGGGCCTTAAGGACATCGTTAGGTGATCTCCAGGTGGTGCACATAGGTGACAATAAACTGGCAGCAACTGGTAATAACCGGTGGCAGACTCCAACGTTCCACATAGGTTCCACGTGTGGTCTAGAGGTGCAATGAGAAAGGTTTTTTCAAAATTTCCCTAGGGGATGAAACGGGGACAATCCGGGCGGCGCTGCGGGTGGAAGTAAGCAAAAAGTATAAACAAAATTAAATAAATCATCAAAATCACTCGTAAACAAGCAATTGGTAAGCGTGTTTCATCGTAGACTACATCATTTCTTAACAATTGGCAAGTTTAAGACAAGCGCAAGTTATTTATATTTCAGACTAAAGAAATCTGTGTTAAAATCCTAACCATGCTTTAGACCTAACATAATAGTGCTGAAGCTTGTATTACCCGAAAGTGTAGGCAGAGGTGAATGCTACCTACATTTTGTTAGCTATGTTTAGGTCCCATACGTAATAGGGGCCGAGCCTATTGCCGTGCAGGCCTATAACATTTTACATTTTCACTTTTCACTTCAACCCTTTTTATTGTCCCACTCCTGGGCACGAGTCTTCTCTCAACTATCTTACGAGTTAGAGTTTAGGCCTTATCCACACACGCTGGCCAAGTGGTTGGTGGATGTCACATGTCCTCAAATGATTAGTTCTTGGAGATGCTGATTTCCTTAAGATGTTTTCCTTCGACGATATTGAGCAGCGGCGATGAAACTACTCACACAAAAATGTGTGGGCACGATAAGGCATCGTACCCGCGACCTTATAATTCTAAGACGAGCCCCGTACCGCTGCCCCACCGCTGCTCTCTAAGTACAATTTAATTTCAAGTAAATATAATATAGGTAAGTTAAAATATATGAAATGTGTAAACATTCTGTAAATGCTTGCTACAAATTCCTTTTTGCTCTCAATTTCTCTCAACACATGTCTGACTGGGTTTTAAAATTCTCTCAATATTTTCTAGCTGTTCGATTTTAAAGTTTTAACATTGGATAAAATGTTTTAATAGCACAACTGACGACCTATATAGTAGAGCAGTGTAAGCCGTCCGATTGGCCTATACTGCGCCCGGGAGGTCGCGGGTTTGATTCCCGCCCGAGACAGAGGACAGACATTTGTGTAATAAACACCTCGGTTTGTCTAGAGTCTGGGTGTAATTATATGTATGTATTTACTAAACAAAATTAGGCTAATTATGAAATCATTAATAATAATAAATATTCTGGGACATTAACACACACGGTCATCTGGTCCCAAGCTAAGCAGAGCTTGTGTTATGGAAACCAGATAACTGGTATATACTATACATATAATACTTTTCTTTTGTAAATATATACATTTAACAGATATTTACACCCAGACTTGACACAAACACAAATGTTCATCACTAATGTTTGTCTCGGGAGGGAATCGAACCCACGACCTGCGGCGTGAAAAGCAAGTATCTTACCGACCACGCCAGTTATCAGTTTCGGATTTCCATAACACAAGCTCTGCTTAGCTTAGGATCAGATGACCGTGCGTTCATAAAATTACGTCTTTAATATTATTATTATCCTAAGAGACTATTAACAAATTTAAAATAAGTATAAAATCTACGTTATGTAAGAAAGCGTATTATAAAATTTCATACTATCTAACGGATAAAAACGCTTGGAATTAAGTCGCTCTAATTCAACACACTAAACAAATAAAACGTAATAGATATAAGTACTTCATTTAAAAAAGGAAAGAGCCTACTGAGTTTTTTGGCAGTGTTTCTCAGTAGTTGCCAGTCATTCACTGCACGTAAGGAATAGAAATTGGACTATTTTTATGTAGACTCGCGTCTAAAAAAAAATAATGCTTTCATTTCATTTCATTTCAGACTACACTGACTTTAGTTGCGCTTTTCTTTAACTCATAAATTATAAAATATTTTATGTCCATGAAAATCAAATAATTTGATTTTAAAACTAAATCTCCCCTACCACAGTAAAATATGATAATCCGATAAAAAACAACGTCGATTTTCCATCTAAAATCGTATTTGATTAGAGAACTGTCAAATACACCGCACGACAGCCGCTGTATTGATAACCAGTCTAAGATGTAGGCCAGGAGCCCGAGTCCGTATATTTACTAGAATCATTTTAAGCGACTATCCTATTAATTTTACTAATTATGAAAATATGCAGCTATACTTAAATCTGATCCCCTGCTTTGACAGTTCAACCTTCACATTTATAATTTAGTTAGTAAACTATAGACTGGTTTGTTATGGTACGATTTGAATCAACAAAATAACTTTTATTCTGGCAGGAATGTTAATAGAAAGGACGGGAAACCAGATGAAACTTAATTGAAGTTTATTGATAATTTTTTTGAGACTTTCAGTCTTAGTTCTTTTAGACTAAACCATAAACGTCTTATAAGCTTATTACAACTAAAATAAGTTTATAATTCGTTTGGTTTTGTCTGTCATCTTGATATTTATACTAGTAAGAAAGAAACAAAGTCCATTTCAACTAAAGTCTTATAAGATTTTTATGAATAGGACCGTAAATATATAGGAATAGTAGTTCAAAATTAAATTAATAAACGCTTCAATTGAGAAACAGTTAAGTAAATCGGTAAACGGTTTTAAAACTACATTACAGTTTCATTTTTATTTATATTCTAGGACTTGTGTATTGGCTCATCTCCCTCAACTCTTAAGATAGTTGAGAGAAGACCCGTGGTCATTATTAATAATACTCCTCCTAGCTGTTTTCCGGCTACAGCGGCCAGTATAACCTGACAAGACAAGTACTCAGAAGATATTATTGTGACAGTGTGTGCAGACACACAAGTGCAATGTCTATTCCCTTTAGTCTCCTAATAGTGGGATAGATTTACCAAGTGTAAAAGTGCCCACAAGTGACACTAATGTGTTTTAAACTTAGCTGATATAGTTTAAGTTTGTGACACCGGGATCTCGGTCTATCCGCCGAACTACGTATGAAGTCTAAATGAAAGTTTAAGGAAGAATTTCTAAAAATCCAATATGGTTCGGAAAATTGCAAACGAAAATGATGAAATTACTTTAGTTGGTTTAATGCATAAATATTTCCATGATTGACAACTTATTAGATAAGTTGGAAAGTTTTGTTCTCCCTACTCAAAGTGTAGGCAGAGATGATTTCAAGTAACAGAAAGAAAAGGTTGTGAGAAATCCGGCAAAGACTGACTGGGTTTAACTAATTGCACCCGAGCAAAACCGAGGAGGTTCCTTGCTATTATTATTGAAGTGTATAATAAATATGTAATTCTCAAAATTTCTAACATAATATAGCGCTAACGCCTGTATTAGCCGAAGGTGTAGACAGAGGTGCCCAATACCCACTTTTAACTGGTATTTTTTAGTTCTATAAGTAAAAAGGAGCGAGCCCTTTAGAGCAGCAACATTTTTTTTAAGTGACTAAAAACAACACTTTGCTTCAACCGAAATAGCAACCCGGGACCTGCGAGTCGTTGGAGTCAATTGAAAGGCGAGCCAAGTGGCTTATTGGCAACAAATCCCTCGTCAACGCTCAAATGCAAAGCCTCGAGCATCGCCGCATAGTTGCTAGTCTTTCGGTCTTTTACCGGATACACTTCGGAGAGTGTGCGTTGGAATTACACAATCGTATTCCCCCATCCCCGTTCTAACATCGGAACGTGCTTACCCAGTAAATACCGATTCACTCGTGACTTGAAGACTGGCAGATTATGCCAGCAGCGAATTCCGCAATTTGGCAGTTCGCACAATGAAAGGCGAAGCAAAACGCTTTGTGCGTACCCTTGTAATTTCCACCATATAACGGTGGCGCATACCTCTACTTGTTCGATAAAAGATAGTCCTCCTTGACGAATTCGTCAGCGGCGAACCTCGCAAAGACAGCTAGTTATGCAGTCCAAAAAAACTAGACTAGCTACATAGTCTTCGTTCGTGTTACCAAACATGACTCGCCAAACCGAGCTTGGTTTTAAAAGTGCGCCCACAGGACGCACAGTAGAGTTGACCTTCACCATTGTAGGTGTAGGTATAGGAAGGTTTAGGACGGGTCTTTTATATAAGGCGCTTGGCGTCCAGGTCAAATAAGGCAACAATGGCGGTACTCTGTGTATGAAGCAGTATCATCTTTTGAAGACAAGCGTTTGCAAGACCGATAAAAGAACGGGTTTGGGGGAATAAGATTATGTAAAAGACCGAAAGACTAGCAACTATGCGGCGATTCGTATACGTTATTCATACGTATGTCACTCTGTAGGAATATGGACATTGCTGAAAATCAGTGCTGTGAGTCGCCTCTAGTAGGTACTCACAGCGTTTACTGAGCAATGTCCATGTTTGACACTGATGGGTCACACTTACTCTTTTGTCATTTTTTTTTCATGTGTTTTAAATGTTCCTCTTTCTTTCATTCAGTCATTTGGCCTTTTGATGTTGCTGAGAGCCTGGTACTTTTTCGTTCATAATATTAGTAGGGATCATATTGCACCCGGGCAAAGCAAGGACTTGTCACTAGTAACATACATCTCTCAAGATTTCGAAAACTAGATCTCATTTCAAAAGACAATCAATCTTAAAATACTTTAAAATATATGATTAAATTTGAGAATTTACAAGATTAATGGTATCACATATTCAGAAAGTTTAATATGTAAATAGCGAGCTTATCGCAAGCTTATTTAAAACTTCTTACGTAACATTAGCTTTTCTCTTTATTAATACATATATTTATGGAGTTTAAATTATGATAGACAAATCTAAACGTACCTATAAAAGAAGAAACTGACTGACTGACATATCAACGCAGAACCCAAACTGCTGGGTCTGGAGACTCCAAATTTGGCACATAGTTTCCTTATGGGGTCTAGGGGTGCACTAAGAAAGGATTTTCCAAAACTCACCCTTTAAGGGGGTAAAACGGGGTTCCACCAATAACAAATAAAAAAATATGATAAAGAGTTTTCATAAGATCTGTCACTTGGCTAATTTTTATCCTAACACCACGCGGACGAAGCCGCGGGCGGAAGCTAGTTCAAAATAAAACAATATCAAGCGATAAAACCACACATTACTAGTTTTCTGACTGCGGTGAAACCCGTGCGTATTTCGGTTATCGCGGTAAACCAACAAACACCTATTTGCTGAGTCGGATAAAAACTATCCTACGTCCTTCCTCGGGTCTCAAACTATCTCAATACCAAATTTCATCCATATCGGTCCAGCAGTTTTGGCGTGATAACGCAACAGACATTTACTTTCGCAATTTTACTACTATGGATTTTTAAGCCCCGTCAAAAAAGAGAGGTGTCAAGCGATGTAATCATAAAAACTAAGGTATAAAATCACTCACATAAAACATTGATGGTGTGTGTAGCAACCACATTTTCAGTGAGTTGAGCGTTGATACCGTGGCAGACTACCACTATGGATCTCTTGTTGGGTTCCACCACAACTGTGATGTTTGATGTCGTTATCCAGCCACCTGGAATAAGAAGAAAATTAGGGAAACGCAGGAAATTAAATTTATTAACTTAAAAAAAGAAGTAGATTGTCAAAAGTAGAATTTCTAATTGATTTTGATGTTAGGACTCCGATCCTTTGGGAAGTCTCTCTGGTATGGAGCCCCTCAACTCAATTATATTAAGAGATTGTCTCTTAAGATAATTGCGAAGATAGTTATTAATCAACCCACACTGAACTAAGTGTGGGTTGATGTGTGTCTTGTCTTTTTTATTTAAATCAACCTTGGAATCAAACTCCCTCTCTGTCTGCTTTCACTAGACTAACCCCTTTTTATGAGGAGTGAAAAATAATAAAATAGTTTTAAGGGAAGTATTTCACAGCCATTCCTCTCGAGACTGGAGAGGTATATCCACACAATACACGAAGTGTAATAACTGTTGGTTGTGTTCCGAGTGTGAGTAAGATAGACAGTGACTGTGGAGGTACCGTCCTTCTTACAGAATACACGCAGTGTAATAACTGTTGGTTGTGTTCCTGTGTGTGAGTAAGGTAGACAGTGACTGTGCAGGTAGGTACCGTCCACCTTACAGAATACACGCAGTGTAATAACTGTTGGTTGTGTTCCTGGGTATGAAAAGGTACCTGTTGACATTTTAAAGGTTACCAACGGGATAATGGTGATTCACGTGTAGCAATCGTGCATAGCCCATGGTAACCTCTTAGTATCAGGTGGATTTTACTTGGTTGATGAAGTATAAAGAAAGAATACTAACCTTCAGGAGATATCACAGTCCTGTTACTAGCTTCTTTATGATGCTTGCCCAGGACTAACCACTTGATATCAGCAGCAGGGTTGGATGGTGCAGTGGAACAGGTGAGAGGTACTGGATCCCCGACCCTGGCTTCTGAAGGTCCTGAGATTGTCACTTGAGATGGGGCGACTGGAAGAAAAAATGTCTGTTAGTATAAACTGATTGACATATCAATGCACAACCAGCTCAACCCCTGGGTTTAGAGACTACAAATTTGGCACATAGGTTCCGTATAAGGTTTAAGGGTTGCACTAAGAAAATATTTTCAATACACATCTAAGAAGGTAGTTTTGGATAAATCGAGGATTTATACTTTTAAAGTTTGGCGTTGCATTATTAATATTTATATTTATCATAAGGGGCAATTAACGTACTCACAGGAAATGATTAGGCAAATAAATGATTGCTTCCCATTTTAATGTTTCAGAATTCATCTTCATTCAGTGATTCTTCCAACAGCTCAAGTAGAAAGGTACACGGTCATATTCATAAAAATCAAAGACTCTTTAGTTAAAATGGATTTAGTCTCTTTCTTGCTAGTCAAAATATCAAGATGACAAACGAATTATAAACCTATATTAGCTATAATAAGCATAAAAGACGTTTATGGATACAGAGGTAAATGTTTACAATTGTCTATTCGCGATCAGTATGTGATATTTGAGAACGGTAGATATTTTATTTCTGTGTAGGCGGGATTTAAAAAAAATCAACACGTTTGGGTCCTAAACAGTGAAATACACCTCTAACTATACCTTCGGGTAATACAAGCGTGATCCTAAGCTATGTATCTATGTATATAAAAATGAAACCCGTTTTCCGTTGTCACGACATCACGCGTGAACGGCTGGACCGATTTCGTTAATTCTTTTTTTAAAATATTCCTATAAGTACGAGGATGGTTCTTACGCAGAGAAAAATTAAAAAAAAAAGAAAATTTAGAACGCGAAGAAGTGCCGAATACCGGGTGAGATGCCTATCATTTATTATTGGTTATATTCGGTGATCTGAGACCCGGTAGATGGCACTGCTTTACCGGGCAGAACGACGTCTGCCGGGTCCGCTAGTACACTATAATAATAGACTTTAAATCGTATCAATAGTAAATTTCACTCCAATTATTGGATCAAGATCAAATAACCCCCGAACACTTATCAGAGATCGGTTTTGACTATAAATTTGAAATTCATAACAATTTTATGCACCGTTGCTCTCAAATTGATATTGCATTTGATTTAGTAAGCCATTGGCTTATAGAATTATGATAAGGTACAGTCGTAATAAAACGGATTGGCAGTCGAGAATAGTTTAAACGCAACATCTTTCAACAGACTTCAAAAATAAAGAGCGTCTCAATTCGACTGTGTTTTTTTAAATACATTTTCTGATGTTAAACAATTATGAACACGCCCACCTAATATACCGATTCACTCGTGATTACGAATGATTTTAGGCGTGAAGGTGGTAGTGGAATGACGCTCCATATGGTGGAAACCAGCAAATATTTCGAACCACTAAATGGTGTCACCAGACATCGCACCGGAACACGGTAAGACCGCTTGGCCGTCTGGCTTTGTCGGGTGGGTGGTCACTAACCACGGCCGAAGCCGTATCTACAGTATGTTAATTAACAAACGGCGTACCTATAAACCTGTCAATTTACATTTAATATCCCTACTAATATTATAAATGCGAAAGTAACTCTGTCTGTCTGTTACGCTTTCCCGCTTAAACTACAGATCCGATTTGGATGAAATTGGGTATGGAGGTAGTTTGAGACCCGAGAAAAGACATAGGATAGTTTTTATCCGACTGCGCAAAAAGAAGGTAATGTTTTGGCGCGATAACCGACATACACGCGGGCGAAGCCGCTGTCGGAAAGCTAGTGTTAAAATAAAAAGAAAATGTACAATTTAAATAAATAAATAAATCGTATAATACCAATTTTATATTTCATAACAGTTAAGATTATATTCTAAAAAATATGTCCCATTAAGTTGAAAAAAAACATTATTGATATATTTTCCACAAATTGCTTCAGTATTAAGCCTACTTACTTATCAAAAATATATCAAAACTATTAAGATTACATTCTAAGAAATAAGTCCTATTAAATTGAAAGAAACATGTTTCGCATATTTTTTTATCAAACAAACAAAGTGCTTCAATATTAAGCCTACTTAACAAAAATACTTTAAAACATTCACAGTCTTATTCATAAAAATCTTATAAGATTCTAGTTAAACTGGATGGTGTCTCTTTCTCACTAGTATAAATGTCAAGATGACAGACAAGGACAAACGAATTATAAACCTATTGCAGCTATAATGAGCTTAAAATACGTTTATGAATACGTGGGTCAGTGTAATATTACAGAATAATAATAAATAAATATTCTGGGACATTAACACACGGTCATCTGGTCCCAAGCTAAGCAGAGCTTGTGTTATGGAAACCAGATAACTGGTACATACTATACATATAATACTTTTCTTTTGTAAATAATAGATATTTACACCCAGACTCGACACAAACACAAATGTTTGTCTCGGGTGGGAATCGAACCCACGACCTGCGGCGTGAAAAGCAAGTATCTTACCGACCACGCCACCGGCCCGTCAAAATATACGCACATATTGCCGTTAAGATTTTTCTAAAGATATCATATCATTTTTTGCAGCGGTGGCACAGCGATATGCGCCTCGCCTTAGATTTATAAGGTCGCGGGTTCGATTCCCACTCGTGCCCACACATCTTTATGTGAATTGTAACATCGCCGCTGCTCAATATCGGTGAAGGAAAACATCGTGAGGAAGAACTATTCGAGGACATGTGACATCCACCAACCCGCACTTGGCCAGCGTGTGTGAGAAGACCGGTGCCCAGTTGTGGGACACTAAAAAGGGTTAAAGTGATTTTTTGCTGAATCCGGAACTTGAACTTCGGGGTTATTAAGCTAACCCGCTTACCACTGGACCATACGACTACTAAAAACATGCATGATGTTAAGTTTTGTCTACGATGGAATGCTCTTATCCAATACGAACTCACTCGTGACTTGAAAACATTCGATCTAACTAAAAACCATCTCGTACATTTCAGCTTTAGAAACAGCATCCAAAGCGCACACACAACACGTCCACAACTAGATAACTAATAATACTAATGTGTATCTTACACACATCAAACTTTTAGCACCCATCTTATTCGTTAGAGTATAATTTTATTTTATTTTTATTTTATTTATTTATTTGGCACACAAAACAGAATACAGTCCAATTACAAATACAAAAGAGCGTGTTACAAAGGTTTAGTCCAAAACGGTATTCCAAAGCATGTGTACACAGCATGACAAAAGACAACGTACATAGACACTGTGTTTAATAAATTGTGTTTTTTGTAGTAGTAAAAAAAAAAAAAACACTAAAACTAAAGTGAAATTAGTTTAAACTTAATTAGAGGGAAAGAAAAAAAAAATAGTTTTAACAAAATACAGTATTAGAATCAGGTAGGTAAATTTATAGTGATTTTTGACATTATGTGTCTAACTTTACGCCTGAAAGTGGGCAATCTGAGGTCGAATATGTCCAGTTCGGCGCTATACTGAGGTAAAAGTTCATTATAAAGGCGACACATTCTGACTACCGGGTTGTAATATGACGTAATAAAAAACTAAATGAACCCAAATAAATCTACACTAATATGTTGGCACATCTACTTCTCAATGAATCGGCTGTCATTTTATACTGTCATCGCGTCCGTCTTTGAAGTCACCTGTCACTCGAGAATGTCATTATGAACGAACGAATGAACACCGAGGCGGGTGAAGCGGCCATCTTAGAATGGCTGACACTGCGTGTTCAACCGTTGTGGCGCCCGGTAGTGCAGATGCAATAACGTGCTCGGTGAACGTTACTATTTAATCCAACGTAATCTTAACGATCTGTAATTAACTGGAAGAATTCATGATTGTGCTATCGAGAGATGGGGGTGAAGTGATATTTGCTGTAGTTATTTTATTGAAATACCGTCTTCTTACCCGATTATTCACATCCTAATATTTTTTAGTCTAAAACCCTTCCCAGTCTAAACTTCAAAAGCCTTCAATTATAAAGCTGAAGAGTTTGTTTGTTTGAACGCACTAATCTCAGGGACTACAGCTCCGATTTAAAAGAATCTTGCACTGTGAGATAAGCCATTTTTTGAGGAAGGCTTTAGGTTATCTTTTGTCACACGGCTGAGCATAATATAAAATTTACGTCACGCGAAGCCGCGGCGGAAAGCTAGCTCGTTATAAAGTTAGTTAATTCAGTATTATTACAATAAAAAATTTATTCAATCCGACAGTAAGTGTTACTCTTAATATAGTCAAGACGTTCTCAACTTGATAGATTGTGACCTAAGACGTTCGGTAAAAGATATATTTCAAAAGTTAAAACAGTCAGTCAGTACAGTCAGCTCCAATAGGGATGACGCCATTTTTTTAGTTTAACCCGCCAGATAGATAAATTAAAAATATTGGACACTAGCTGACCCGGCAGACTTCGTACTACCTCAATCGACTGCTGTTTTTAGGGTGCTCCCGGCAATTATTCGAAGTTTTCTCACCTTTTAAACCTTCCCTAGACCACCACGAACATTTCAAGACCATTTTAAGATAAATGCGTTCAGCCCTTCTCGAGTTTTAGCGAGACTAACGAACAGCAATTGATTTTTATATATATAGATGTATGTGAGTCGGAACATAGTTGCATCGTAAAAAAAAGGCCTACTAAGTTTTTTGGCATTGTTTCTCAGTAGTTGCACGGTAGGAAAAGAAATTGGACTATTTTTATGTAGACTCGCGTCTCAAAAAAACATTCATTTTTTTATTTCATTTAATATTCACTCTTACAATATTTTAGTGTCTAAAATGTTGTGTAATATTGAATTTGTTCATATTATTGTACAGCTGACTGTACCTACATTCAAAGTGAAAATCTAGACAGAAGTAAAAATACATTAGCAAAGTTTGCTTGAAGTAAGAATTAGAAATTCGTCTGGGTAGATTAAATGTCATAAATTAAATTTTAAACGAATATCAAAATGGGACACTTTTCCAAACTTGAAACTTGCTATTAAAAGATATTTTTAAGATGACTGTACGTACACAGCTACTGTTGTATTAGAAACGTCTTTTTGCTCGATCCGAGATTCGAATCCGGGCCTTCGCGGTTAGTGAACAAACACAACAGCACAGTTAGGTATATCGGGATCAGGACCGACGGTTTTACACCGATATATCACATCTCTAACTTAGTGACTCCGGGCTAGTTAGAGATGAGAAATTAGAAAAATCTTTAAACTACAGATCTGGTGCGGGATTTGAACCTGCGATTACGACGATGGTTAAAGGCGAACACGCTTCTCTCACACCGAGGCACGTAAAATTTTGAAATTCAAATCACCGTAGGGGAGTTTGTTTCTTCACAGTAGAACAGAGGTAAGGTGAGAGTCTATACGAAACTCATTCGAGTGTTGAAGCAATATGCTAAGACCGAGCTATTGTGGAATTTGCGCGTAAGGCGATAATGTATAGCCCGAGTGCCGTTTCGTGGAACACTTCATTTGGAAGTATTGCGGCTACGTCCATTAAGGCTAAGGTACAGGTCCTGAATGGCCAAAGCAAGGTCCTGAGTGGTCACTCAAATAAACGAAAAATAAAAGTTTAAAAAAGTCGAATTATTACTCTGTACCTCTCAGCTACAGTTATATTAGTGTCAAATTTTGAAATTCGTTTTTAGGAGACTGATTTATGTCTTTTATCATCGAGCCATCGTTTAGGGAGTTGGGACTGCGTGTGACGATTTGACGTGGAAATCCAAAATGGAAACTGTTAAGTCACTCCCGAGGGTTTTAAGTTATACCGACAAATGTTTTATGGATTCCCCTAATGGAGGCTAACACTCGTCAAATTTTGTTCCGATATGTGTTTAGAACGGAGAATCTGGTACAGAATATACTTTTAAAGGTGAAAACTAATGTAAAAATAGATGTGATATACGTGTAAATTTCCTCTTCAAGTCACGAGTAAATCGTATTTACTGGGCAAGCGCATTCCTTACTAGACTACACCATTGCATAAAATCAGGTAAATTAGGGTCAGGTGCAAACCTATTAAATGATAAAAGAAAACTAAGAATACGATAACTTTTAAAGAGCGATTGACCAACACAACTTGTGGAAGAACGGGCGCAGGACTGATGGTTTGACATACTCTCCAAAGAGCGGGTATGTTGCATCCACAAATTCCTGACCACGGACTATTTAAAACTAGAACTAGACTAGAAAAAACTATCTTTGTTTCGAAGCGGGATTCAAATACGCGACCTCTGCCGCGACTAGAAGCAAATACGATCTTGGGCCCCTAGACCAATTAAATATAACGAAGTGATAACGATATATTGAAACGAACAAAATGTATGGAATTGACATTGACGTTTGAAATGTCACATGACAATATTGTGTTAATCCCGTACGTATTGTTCTTTTCGATCTTTCGTCATAGCTTCGCTACGTTTTAATGACTGTAATGAAGTAACAAGTAAGTGTACAGAAAAACCAATGATGCGACACTGCTAAAGTAAAAGTTTCTAATCATATCTTTCTTTAATTAATTAAATAAATTTAAAGAGGTAGTCAGCATTAAAATGTATTCAAACTGAATAATAACAATCTTGAAGTAATTATTTTAATGAAAAAGGCGAAAATATAACTAATACCCTGTGATCAATATAACTAAATTCACAGTCAAACCTTAATTTAACATGCAAAACGTGAATGCTGATTCAAATAGGGTCTAAATACAAACAAAACCTCTAATCAACTGAACAAAGGATAATGACAGAGGCAAAGTATACACTAATACTGAATTGACAAAGTAAATCCATTTGGAAGCCATATTTCATTCATTGAATATTTAAATACTATATATTACTACATATATTGAAACTGAATATGTTCTAATTAATAATAAAGATACACATAATTTGTCTTTGAACAGTCAAAGCCAATAAGCGTTAATTAACTTGGGATACAAAATAGTAATCCTTTCATCTATGGATAAAGAGAAAGGTTTTCATCAAATCTTAGTTGAGTCAAAATAATTTAGTTTGGTACCGTTTAGTTAAACGGAAATAGAAAAATACTTAAAAACATTTGCTTTTGGGTTAGAAACCAATTTACCAAACAAACAAATAATACTACAAATATTTATTTAATTCTACATCCAAAACACAATTTCATTTAGGAATATCGACGATATTATAAACGTTTCTAAAAAAAATTAAGAACTCTTGAAAAATACTTTGCTCAGCTTTTTAGAAACATAAAAACTGACGAGGACTTGAAAAGCTTTGATTCAATCAAATTAATTTGATTAAGCTCTAAAACATTGACCTTCATTCCAATAGTCAATCGGTCTCTCTTTGACAAGTCAAGCAAATGTGTTTTAGAGAAAAACCCAGTCCCTCCACGGTTGGACGCACAAGAGTACCTGAGCTTTTTAAATAAACAATGAGAGGATACAATTTTGTTTGGCATTTGGCTTAAGTTTTGGGATTCGAGTTTTGAGTTTTAGGTTTTAAATATTTAATGTGTTTGGAAAATGTATTGAAAGCATAACTAGGAATTGTGTTTGTATCTTTCTCATGGAATGGCAAATGTCACATATTTGAATAAATTAAAAGTTTTATTTTATAAAAATTTCTTGTTCCGGTGTTTGTGGTCAGACTCCTCCAAATCGGCGATTTTTATAATTCTTTTTATACCTAGTAGGTATGACAATAGATTTAAAGGTACATTTCATACAGCTGGTAGATTATAATATATTATTGCAGTATGTGGTTTTTTTTTATTTATGCATTTTAATTTTATACGCATGTTTCTTACACCACAGTTAGTCAAATTACTGCTCTTTTTGACTACAACCGTAACTGATAGACCTGATATCATCAAAGAAGCTTCTCTGAAAGGATAAAATCGGGTTACTTACTGGATAAAGCACACCGCACATTAGAACTACGCCCAATAACACGCAATATACGACATAATATCTTCTGGCTGAATATATAAAAAAAGAAACTGATCGACTGACTAAAATATCAATGCACTACCCAAACCGCTGGGTCTAGACTCCAAATTTGGGAAAGTACTAGTACACTACACACCTTAGGGGAAACCGGTACCACACGGGCGCAACCGCATACGGATACTAGTTTCCAATATTGACAGAACACGTAGTAAACGCTATTCGTGAATGTCACGTGAAAATTACACTAATATTTAAATAATATCATCGGTTCGACCGTCCTCGGACGGCTCACCGAAAAAATCCGGTGAACCAATAGAGGCCTTTCCGGCTAATTGGGTTAGGTCATCCGCAAAAAAAGCAACTTCATCTGAGTAAAATAATTAGAGAATCATCTAGAACCTATTTATCAAATCTATTCATTATCCCGATTTATTTAGATTTTAATTATAATTGGGCGTCCTCGCCATTATTTCTCTAGTAATTTTTATATTCGCTCCGAACGACATCACCAATCATTATAATTTTTCCTTGCTTGTAAAAAAAAATTGTAAAACAGAAAATTAAAAATACCATAAGAGGAAAACTAGTCATACAGAAATTACTAAGTAGTATCTTTGTGACAAAATTCAGTGATAGGATTTTGCTTCTAAGAGCAACAATTACTATCTATCTGCAAGACTAGGACTGTTAGTCGAGTTGTTGTCGTATTAGGATTGAGTAGTGAGATGTGCGATCTCCCTGAAACCGGGTTGCTGACGAAATTATTTGTGTGATATCGGACTTTAGCTGGATCAGCTGAAGTATGAGGCCCCAAATGAGAGATTTGATAGGATTCCGTTGTATCTCTTATTAAAGACTTAGCTAAGAGAAATTGGGTACAAAACAAATGTAACTTATGTATGTGAAACAGAGAAGCAAATCTCCCTTTTTAATTGTGAGATTCTAAGCGATTGTGCGTATTTTTGGCTGTATGTTCGCCGATTTCTCCGTCGATTGTAAATACATTTTTATTGATTTAATCTCTTGGCCATCGTATTAATATTATTATTCTCGTTACTTTTCACTACTAAGCCACATATTCTTAGTCAAATTCTTAGTAAGCATTGGTTTAGTGATTGTTAATAATATTACTCATATCGTAATGCAATTGTAGTACCTTTTTAGTCTGTTCATTTACCAAGTTAGCTCTTTGGTTGTTACATTTAATAGATAATTAGTCATACTAAGTATTTTTTTAAGTGTTACTACTGCTTGTTTTCCAAGAAAGAGAAAAATATGTTTATATAGCACAAATGGTACTTACACAGCACGGTGAGGTCAATTTCGGCTTTCAGAGTGTTGCTGATCATGATGTTTTTTGCTTCACAGGTGTACCTGGCCTTGTTATCGGATGTATCAGCTTTGAAGGAGAGAACATTTTCCGACATACGCCCACTGGTTCTGTGAACAAACAATATAATTTGAATTGAAATCAAACGGTTTACTTTAGTTTTTACATCATCGTGCACAATCACGCATACGCCTGAGAGTGACTGGTCGTGCAAGAAGGGTGAAAGAAACCAATTAAAGAAAGTAATTAATTATTTTTATATTAATTATTCATTAACTTAGTCTGGTTGGTTGAGGGACTACCCTCTGTGCCTCGGAGAGCACGTTAAGCCGTCGGTCCCGGTTGTCATTTAACACATCTATGACAATCGTTAAATGTAGTCAGAAGTCAATATAATCTGACACCTGGTCTAACCATCTCGGCTATCGGTTCCCTACGGGTTTCGAGGTACCTACATCAAACTTTACGATAACGATGTCCGAATGACTTTATAACCAATTGACTGATCTTGCAAAGATTGCTTGGTTAGATTCAATTCTAACTATAGGTACGCTAAGTGGAGCGTACGTCTTGGTACGAGTAACAGTTGAATTTTGACCGAATAGAACATGTGGTCTTGGATCAGTCCATCAGTGTAGCCTAAATTGACTGGCCCCGCTTAAAACTGATATGTTAATTTGTAAGAAATAGTTAATATTAACTACGTTATAGTTTATATTATTATTATGTATTAACAAAAGAAAAGTAGTATATGTATACACACAACGAACAGTTATGCGTATAAACTGTTTATGTACCCTGCAAAAGGGGAACGCGTTTTACCAGATCCGTATAAAATTTTCTAAGTTATGGTATGTACAGAACTCGTTCTAAAAAATGAGGAATTTATCTTCGTTTAGTTGTTTATGGTAGACTAAAAATGTAGGACACTTTCGTAAGTAGTGTTTGGTTTTGTGCCAAGTTTTTAGGAATTGTCTAGACGAGCCGACGATGATAATGAAGATTCAATAGACCTTCGCTGTTTGTAATGAACGATGTTCTAGTAACAGTGTTCGTTTTATGTCCCGTTACAATAATCTCAATCACAGATAACCAACCTTAGTGACATTAATGACGTGGCAACACATACCTAACGCCACTAGTCATAATGACGTCATAGAATCCTGAATCGCACAAGCAAAGTTTCTTCAACGATTACCATATATATACAACTTCCCAACAACAACAGTGGGCCCCCCCGATCCCCTAAAATACTAGTGTTCGGCAACGTCTTGTAAGCCGAGGTTCGTCCCCACATGGGGAGCCCTCATGGCAGTTGCCACAGTACTTGATCGGTTCGACCGTCGTCAGACGGCTCACCGAAAAAGTCCGGTGAACCAAAAGAGGCCGTTCCGGCCAATCCGGGTTAGGTCATCAGCAAAAAAAAACAATAGTTGGGGGGAAACCCGGTCACCAGGCAATCACACCTTGCCCGGCCAGAAGACCCCTTCCCTTCACTACCACTCGATCCTCTAGTTTCCCACTACGTCTTGGTAGATTGACAACTGTCAGTTTAGACAACAACTTACTACAGGTTTCTATAACAAATATTTGTTCTAGGCTAAATCCCTTGTGTCATTTTAACCTACTTTAAGGCCTGTTTAACCTATCTAGCTGAACTCAACGCGTGAGAAACCCAGCCAACCATAAATTTTAATATCAACACAAAACCTTTCTACCATGTAATGGCTGGTCTCATAACAAATCTATTAGATATTCTTCTTTGTTGCGCAGGGGTATTATAGTAAAAAAAGTTTTTGAAGTGTAAGGATAGATTTGACATATATCTAATATCTTTAAATGAGTAATTCTTGTATATATATAAATATATATAATTGGAATCTAGGAATCGGCTCCAACGATTTTGATAAAATTTAGTATATAGGGGGTTACGGGGACGATAAATCGATCTAGCTAGGAATCATTTTTAGAAAATGTGATTTAAAAAAAAAATACCGAGCAAAGCTCGGTCATCCAGATATTTTTATATTAATTAAATAATGTAATATGTGTGGTTTAAAGGTAGTCAGTAATAATTGTGATTAATAAGTTTTGGACTTCAAATACCTCAGTCTACCCGTGACCATGACGTCTGAAAATGCTTTGAAACTACGGATTATAAAATCTAAAATAAACCGTGATAAAATCCGTCATAAATAATTTTATTTCAAATCTATTAATAGGTATCATACTCAGAATAAATAACAGTATTATAATAAAATTTATTCTATAATAATACTTGGTTACGAACGGTTTTCCGGCTAAGGCAGCCAGTATAAGCTGACTAGGCAGGTACGCAGATGTTATAGTGTACGAGTGTGTGCGCAAACATATGTGAGACTATTGCCGTTCATTGGTCACAATACCAACCTTCGAGCTGCAACTAAGATTCGCTATGTATAAAAAATATAGATAAGCGATAAATTAATGTAAATTGAGGCTAAATTTTGAGATATTTGTATAAAAGAAACTCGAACCCAGGACCTCGCGGTTATTATGCAAACACGCTTAGCAAAAATGTTTGAGAGTGTAAAAATATCCGTATCAAATGATTTATTCATCATTCAGCAGACATTTAAGCTCCAGAACAAAAGCTTTTAAACTAAAAATGCAATTAAAAATTCAAAAGGGAAAACTTAAGACTGAGATAAGCCAAACCTCCAAGTTTTGATATTGTTTTCAAGTAGTTAGAGCTTTTGAGCTTTTGGTGGTTTGAATTTGAACTGGTATCTTATCTGAATAGGACATTTAACCTACAGCTTACATTTTTTATGCCTAGATGGCGCTAAAAAAGAGGTAAAATGTGTTTTTAACCCCCCCAAAAAAAGTGGTGTTATGAGTTAGACGCGTATATCCGTGTAACAAGGAGCAGCGGTGGCGCAGATTTATAAGGTCGCAAGTTCGATTCCCAGTTGTTTCTACACATCTTTAGAAGTTTTATATGTAGTATATTACCAGTTATCTGGTTTCCACAGTACAAGCTCTGCTTAGTTTGGGATCAGATGGCCGTGTGTGTTGAAGTCCCACTTTAATATTATTATTATATTGTATTTTATTTTAATAGTATTGTCTTAGATTTACGCGAATATCAAACATTGAAATAAAACTACTTTATAACGGATTTTATTGCAGTATATTTCCGATTTTAGATCCCGACGTTTCAAAAAAGATTACCGCAAAATATACCGCGTTAAAATCCGTTATAACTTAGTGGTATTTTATTTTAATTTCATAATAAAACCAGTTAAAACGAGACAGGTCATTATCCACAGATACACAGACATAATACACGTCTCAATTTAAACACAACCCTCTTTTACGTTAACGGTTAAAAACTAGTAAAGTTGAGTTAATTTTCAAATTGTCGCCACATTTAGAGTCATGTAACAAATCCCTCCGGAGTTTAATATTTAAACATCTCAGAATTTTGCACAGAATTATTCAACTCAAGGCAAAGTTTTGAGAAGTTGAGCTCAAACAATTTATAGGAAATAGGGGGATGTGGTAAATGGTTTTTTAACTCAAAAATACCATAAAGTTGTTTCAAGAGTTTGTTGAGATTTTTATTTATTTACCGTTTCAAGGAAATTTAAATCAATGCTTCGGTGGGCTCGGATTTGATTCCCGAGTCGAGCAATAAGACGTTTCGAATATACTTAGAAACTCTTAATTGTACCTCGAAGACGGAATGAGGTTCTATATGTAATAGCCAGATAACTAGTAACATACTGCATATTACACTTTTCTTTTGTAAATACATACTTAAATATAGATAATTACACCCATACTCAAGACAAACAGACGTGTTTATCACATAAATGTCTGACTTGTTTGGGAATCGAACCCACGACCTGCGGCGTGAAAAGCAAGTATCTATCTTACCTACCACACCATCGGCCCGTCAATAATTAAGGTAACACTAACCAATTTGGCCTCTAGTTACCAAATAATTTGCATTTTAATAGGGGAAAACAATTAAAAGTTAAGAACCCGCCTTGTGTCCACGCTCCCATGGACCCCGTGGGATAGTTTGACCACAAGATGGTTTTATTACGAACAGTAGTGTTAGGTTACATCGTAACACAGATTACTTACAGAAGTCTTGGTACAAACAGAAATGTAAGCGCGTGGGAGTTCTATGTTCAAAGCTAGGCTATTAATACCATGGGTGCTAATGGGTAATGTGATTATATACTTGTGAGTGGTGAAAGGTGAAAATCTGAAAAAATGGAAGCCGGAGCAAAAATATATAAATAAATAAATATTCTGGGACATTAACACACACGGTCATCTGGTCCCAAGCTAAGCAGAGCTTGTGTTATGGAAACCAGATAACTGGTATATAATATCTCTTCAATTCAGTTATTACAGGCGTAACTTGTTACAGTTTTATTAATGTGATTAGTGGTCTTTCTGTGTTTAGTTTAAGAGGTGGCATTGTGACGCTTGAATGGGATAATTCGTGTGACTATTTGGGGAGACATTGAGAATATTCCTTACACCGTGTCAAGTTTATTTTTATTTAAAATTAGACTTTATTGTAAACGCATAAGGTGGCATTTAAATTTTTATTCAATTTAAATACGTTTTGTCTGAATAAAGACTTATTTGCCGCAGGTACGTCAAATGAAATGTAAAGTAGAAGAGATATTATACTACTATTAAAAATGCGAGTTTGTGAAGTTGTATGTTTTAAGACTTTCCCAGAAAAATTGCTGAATCGATTAGAATGAACTTTGCTGATCTCCTAATTCAAAATTCATTTGTTGATCATAAACATGGGATTCAATAAGATAGTGACATATAATTGAGCAGCGGTGGCGCAGCGGTACGGGCCTCGCCTTAGAAAAATAAGGTCGTGGGTTCGAATCCTGGTCGTGCCCACACATCTTTGTGTCAACTGTTTCATCTCCGCTGCTCAATATTGCGAAGGAAAACATTGTGATTGAACTAATCATTCGAGGACATGTGACATCCACCAACTCGCACTTGACCAGCGTGTGTGGATTAAGGCCTAAACTCTCTCAACTCATAAGATAGTTGAGAGAGACCCGTGCCCAGCAGTGGGACACTAAAAAGGGTTGAAGTGACGTACGCTAGGTTTTACCATAAAGAAGAACATTATAGTTAAAATATTGTGATTTTATTATACCTACAAACTAATAATGGGTCATGAATTAAAATTAAATAAGTTAAAATAACTTCCTATCATATCATAACTGCATCTCATGCAGTTTGTTATTAGATATCAACTATTGATACTTATTAAAATGCCACCGATGCGCCACTATAACAGCTGTGAGCTTGCTAGGGTCACTGACCGCTAATTTTACACCACGCGGTTTCATCGATCTTATTACAAAAAAAAACAAAAAAAAAACAAACATTAGTGATGAGCATTTGTGTTTGTGTCGAGTCTGGGTGTAAATATCTATTATATGTATATACTAGTTTTCCGCCCGCGGCTTCGCCCGCGGATGTCGGTTATCGCGCTAGACCATTAATCCCTTTTTTTGCAGTCGGATAAAACTATCCTTTCCCGGGTCTCGAACTATCTCCATACAAAATTAGTTCAGTAGTGTAAGAGTGTGAACAACATTTTGAAATCGGCAAGCCCCCATAGGTATATCCATAAATCAACAGGTGTTTCTTAAAAAATACTACGGCTCTTAGACCATACTTATAAGAAGAAATAAAATTTAAATATCGAATTCTATTCATCGCAGAGTTATCAAACATGTCATTGTGTCAAAATAAAAAGTAATTTAGATCAAAATCATGAAGGAGTATTGATATCAACTTTGAAGAAAATCACACTCAGAATAATTTCGCAGGCTTCTCCCGCGTAGTATTAGGTTAAAAATAAAAAAAAATAGAAAAATAAAAAACACGTGTTTCATTATTTGTTTTAAGTTTTATTTGTACCGAATTTGAAGTGAATCGGACCACAGACTAAACAGTTCTGGAATATTTAATTTTTCCAAAAAACCTCATTTTACACTCCCCCTGGGGGTAGTTTTGAAAAAATAAAAAACACGTGTTTCATGATTTCTTTTAAGGTATATGTGTGCCAAATTTGGAGTGAATCGGACTTGAGACTATACAGATCCAGAGAAACTTTAATTTTTACCAATAAAACTCATTTTCCACACCTCATGGGGGTAAATATGGAAAAATAAAAAACCCGTATCTCATTATTTGTCTTAAAGTTTATGTGTACCGAATTTTAAATGAATAGGACCAAGGAATAAAAAGTTGCATACAAACTTCACTCCTCTACTTAACCCTCTTAGGGGATGATTTTTAAAAATATTATTAGCCTATGTCCGATTCTAGGGTATACACTACCTACATTGCAAATTTCAATAAAATCGGTTGAGCGGTTATGAAGATACGCGGTAACAAACCTTCACACACACACACACACACTTACTTTCGCATTTATAATATTAGTAAGATTTACAAAAGAAAAGTATTATATGTATAGTATGTACCAGTTATCTGGTTTCCATAACACAAGCTCTGCTTAGCTTGGGACCAGATGACCGTGTGTTAATATCCCAGAATATTTATTTTAAAATATTTTATTTACAAACACTTTCATAATTACACTTTGCTGATATTATATGTCGAACAAAAAATTTAAAAACTTATTTAATATTAATTGAGATGTGTTCAGAAACACCCAAAAAAAATTCTAACTTATTAAAAAAGTTTCTTTTAGACAAGCTCTAAAAAATACATAAAATAAATTTAAACTTTTTTGTTCGAGGTCGATATCAAAAAGGTTAGCTAGAGTAATTAAAAACATAGGTAGTCCGTTCCTCATTAACCTACGGGAGCTAACACAAAAGAGTTTTATATCAGATTTTCTCAGCGATAAAATTATTCTCACGGCGGAAAGTTCTTGAACCGTGAATATTTGAATAGATTTATTGGAGTACTACGATTCTCTAATTAGGCTGAATCTCACAAGCGTTTTGTACCGAAGATTACACAAATATGATAGACTATCTACTATTCGAACTTTGTTCGCCAAAAAAGAGATAAGGTTATAGAGTGACAGGTAATTAGTGTTTAAATACTTTACCACGAGGATGTAACGTTGTCAAAAAAATTGGTTGTTTGTAAAGTAGGTTTACGATCGAGATGTTTACGTGATAACGTCTTAAAATCTCCATTCATTTGTATGCCGCTAGAGTGACAGAGACGGAAGATCGGTCCACTCACTCGAACGCTATGCCAGCCTCCGCTCGTGAGGATTCCGCGTGACAAGTTTCACGGAATGACTGGCAGCGCTCGAGATGAGACGGGAGATCGGTCCGTCTCTCTCTCGTTATACCTGCGATCGCGCTCGTGAGGTTTTGGTGTGACACAAGTTTCTGAACATGTCACCCGACTAAAACGTTTTTAAAGACGTTATCACGTCAAAAAACAATTTTTTTTAAAGAAGAAACTAAAGTATGTGGAAAAAACAAAATTTATGTGACTCTGCAAACAGGACACACAATCTAATCACAAATAAAACACATAAGTAAAAAATAAATAATATCAGGGAAATGACTAATAACTATAAAAAATAAATAATTCAAATAATTATAAAATCTACGTTAAGCAAGAAAGCGTATTATAAAATTTCAGACTATCTAACGGATAAAAACGCTTGGAATTAAGTGCTCTAATTCAACACACTAAAGAAAGAAAATGTAATAGAATTGTCTTTGATTTACGCGAATTTCACACATTGTAATAAAACTACTTATTAACGGATTTTATCGCGGTTTATTTTAGATTTTAGATCCCGACTTTAAAAAAAAAATCATTAAAAAATCTAAAATCTAAAATAAAGCGGTAAAATCCGCTCAAAAGTAGTTTTAATTGAAAATGTAATGGATATAAGTACTTCATTCAAAAAATAAAAAGCCTTCTGAGTTTTTTGTCAGTGTTTCTCAGTAGTTGCCAGTCATTCAATGCACGGTAAGAAAAAAAATTGAACTATTTTTATGTAGACTCGCGTCTAAAAAAAATTAAACTTTTTCATTTAATTTCAAAAACCAAAAATAAACAAAAGTAAACACTGTGACATCAGTGTCAAACGTGGACATCGCTTAGTAGAGTACTTACAAGAGACCCATAGCACTGATTTTCAACAATGTCTTCAGGTAACCTTACCCGTTTTGGATTTTTGTTGCTTAAATAGAATAACTAGTATAAACATGACTTTGAAGTCGACTGTTTCATCAGACTTCAATGAAAAACCGAGTTTTTTAATAACTGCTTGTGATAACTTTATCACAGACTTCTGCTTATATTAATTGCTATAATCAAAGGCAGTTAATTAACTTCAAACAAAAGCTCAATAACTAAAGCATTGGGTGGAATCTTAAGAATTTATATTACTATCCACGTAATTCTTTTCAGCAGCGCGGTGACGCGGCAGTCTCAGCCTTCGAAATTAACTCGAAAGATAGTTGAGAAGACCCGTGCCCAGCAGTGGGATACTAAAAAGGGTTTAAGTGTAGTTGTGCTTGATAATTAACATAGAGATGTGTGGGCACAGCCGGAGATCGAACTTGCGAGTTTATATTTCAATATTAAAGTCGATACCCGACACCCTACTTTCAATATAACATTTAATTCACATTTTAGATTATGCAAACAGTACCTATATACATTGTAAGAGTCTAAATAAACTTCCCTTTTAAGGGCCCTTATCAAGCTCACCATTTTCCGAATCAAAACATTCGAACTCAAGTCGGGTTCCCTTCGATTTCAATACACATCGAAGTTATATTTACTAACCTGCTATTTTTATGGAAAAAACCCGACAAGCACGAGTCGATTTCTAACAATTGTTTTGAGATTTTTAGTAAGATCTACCATCATATAGATAACTGGGGTAGATACAAAGTGACATAGCGAAGCGATATAGAAAAGAACTAAATGTTCGATATTCACCTTCGAAATATCACGTGACAATCTTATGTTATCTTAATAGTGGGACATTAACACACACGATCATCTGATCCCAAACTAAGTAGAGCTTGTACTATGGAAACCAGATAACTGGAAATATACTACATAAAAAACTTTTCTTTTGTAAATACATACTTATATATAAATAATTACACCCAGACTCAAGACAAACAGGCACATGATTAAAAAATCGGTAAATGGACAGGCAGACTCACGAGTGATTATTAAGACTGCAGTAATTTATTTTTGAAAAACAAATCCTTACTAGTGTTTTCAATTTCTGGAAGAGGTCTTGCCGCGTTCCGGTCCGATGTCTGGTGACACCATATAGAGAGGGTGGGTCGGAATTGTTGCTCCTTTAAGGTCTCTAACCATATGGAGGTTAATTCCACTGCCACCTTCTCGCCGATAATCATTCGTAATCACGAGTGAATCGGTATACTAGGCTAGCGCGTTCCATCGTAGACTACATCATAGCTTAACACCAGGCAAGTTGTCGTCAAGCGCCAGCCGATCGCAGAATAAAAAAAAGCTAAAATATAAGTCACGATTTAAAAATAAATTCTTAGACAAAGGTTAAAACGAAACAATTTAACTCGTATACAGACGCAACGTTAATCTGTACGAGTATAAGATATATATCAGTTATTATGACTTAGATAAATCAAATAAATGTGTGGAAGGATGTTCGTACTAGATGTTAGAACGTCTAAGGTGTGAGCGAGAGCGATTTCTGAAAATATAGAACGAGTTACGCTATACGGACAGAAATCGCTATATATATATCTTTCGTCTGTGGCAATGTGCCTTTTATCTAAATCCCCACTCGTGGTCCAGGTGTGGCGCAAATCAGATGACAGTAAATTGGTAATTATGTTTACTGGTGATTAACTGGTTGTAGGCTTCGGTCGTGGTTAGTAACCACCAGCCAGACAAAGCCGCACCGCGTTCCGGTGCGATGTCTAGTGACACCATTTAAGTGGGTAGGTCGGAATTAGCTGCTACTTGACTTCTAACCATGATCCTCATTCCACTGCTAGCTTTTCACCAAAAATCATTCGTAATCTTAAGTAAATCGGTATATTGGGCAAGCGCTTTCCATCGTAGACTACAGCATTGCTAAACATCAGACAAGTTATAAGCGCAAGCCTATATCAGGTTAGGTTAGGTTAGATCTAGTTTCCACTAATGAACTAAATTTATTGAGGCAGGATTTTGTGTTTAAATGTTTTTTTTTAAATCGCCTTTTCTCTTAACTTAAACCAACTATATGAACTGTGTCTAAATTTTTCGCGGCGTTATTTATTACTTAATCTCAAATCTCAGTAAATGATTTAACTTTTACTGCTTAAAATATATCATTGTTAACAATACTAAATGTTCTGTAACTTTCTATCACTTCAACCCTTTTTTTTATATTCTGGGACACACGGTCATCTGGTCCCAAGCTAAGCAGAGCTTGTGTTATGGAAACCAGATAACTGGTATATACTATACATATAATACTTTTCTTTTGTAAATATATACTTAAAATAGATATTTACACCTAGACTCGACACAAACACAAATGTTCATCACTAATGTTTGTCTCGGGTGGGAATCGAACCCACGACCTGCGGCATGAAAAGCAAGTATCTTACCGACCACGCCGCCGCCCCGTCGTCTTTTTAGTGTCTCACTGCTGGGCACGGGTCTACCCTCAACTATCTTACGAGTTAAAGGAGTTTAGCTAAAGAGAGCTGACCGAATGCGGGTTGGTGGATATCAAAAGTCCTCAATACACGGCATATTCTCGTAACTACCTTACGAGTTGAGAAAGTTTAGGCCATAATCCACACACACTGGCCTAGTGCGGGTTAGTGGATGTAACTTTCTATACTATTACACTATTCTATCTATACTATTGCAGACCACAGCTACGCCTCACAGGCACCAGAACTGGTCATATCTAAATATATAAAAGAAGAAACTAACTGACTGACTGACATATCAACGCAGAACCCAAACCGCTGGGTCAGTAGACTCCAAATTTGGCACATAGGTTCCTTATAGAGTCTAGGGGTGCACTAAGAAAGCATTTTTCAAAACTCATTCTTTAATGGGGTGAAACGGGTCTCCACCAATAACAAATAAAAAAATATAATAAACGGTTCTTAAAGATCTGTCACTTGGCTAATTTTTACCCTAACACCACGCGGGCGTAGCCGCGGGCGGAAGCTACTTACTAAATAAGCATATATCCACTGTAGGTGTCATACACAGCCCTCTGTGCAGAGGTTAGAGGTAGAAGTGGCTATCTGTGGTCAAGGAAAAAAAGAGTAGCAAATAGACGTATCTATGATTAATGAAAAGACATAAAGTGATGTTTGAACGGCCATTTTGTCTTCAACACTTGATTGCAATGGTTCTGAAGAATGCTTGCTTTGTAGTATACGACTGTTCAATCTCTTGAGTATAATCGGTCAAGTACGAGTCTAACTTGCACTCGAGAGTGTAATTTTAAACCCTAGACGAGAAAGAGGTGTGTTAAAAGTCTTGTTACAGTAAACCGCGAATAACTTGCAAACGTGGTGTAGATGCCGGAGTCTTATAAGTATTTATTTATTTATATTTTTAAGATAGCAGTTTTTCGACGACCTCGGTAGTCGAGCGGTGTAAGCCGTCCGATTGGGCTATACTATGCCGGGAGGTCGCGGGTTCGATTCCCGCCCCGGACAATATTTGTTTAAAAACAAATTTTGTTTCGGTGTCTGTTTGATTGAGGGACTACCCTCCGTGCCTCGGAGAGAACGTTAAGCCGTCGGTACTGGTTGCCATTTAACACATATATGACAATCGTTACATATAGTCAGAAGCCAATATAATCTGACAGCTGGTCTAACCATCTTGGCTACTGGTTCCCTATGGGTTTCGAGGTCTGATGGCAGTCGCTCGTATAATTCTGGTAGCTAGCCGCATCAGGTTAGATTGGGAGCCGACCACATTAGAAATGGGAAAAAGGCAAGGGGAATGATGATGAGAAGTTTTTCGACACTAACTTTAAATAAAAAGAAATATTATATCCTCAACCTAACTGACGAGGAGTGGTCGGTAAACTTGCTTTTCACGCCGCATTTCGTGGGTTCGATTCCCACCCAAGTCAGACATTTTTGTGATGAACACGTCTGTTTGTATGAGTCTGGGTGTGATGTCTGTCACACAGGCCCCGCATCCAGTTTAGGCTCCAGCTTTGATAAAGGTATACCTACACAAATCTGCCTGTAAGTTTGTCATATTACGTTATTATTATTATTGATCCTTATAGGTTATTCGTTGGTGCTGAAACCGACCGTAAAATGTTTAGAAAATGAAAATATGCATTATTTTTTTTTTGAGACGCGAGTCTACATAAAAATAGTCCAATTTATTTTCCTACCGTGCAGTGACTGACTGGCAACTACTGAGAAACACTGCCAAAAAACTCAGTAGGTTTTTTCTTTTATAAATGAAGTAGGTACTTAGGTAGGTAGGTATCACATTTTGTTTGTTTATTGTGTTGAACAATTCACACAAAGACGTGTAGGCACGATTGGTATTACAACCCGCGACCTTAGAAATATAAGGCTAGGCCCGTACCGATACACCACCGCTGCTCTATTACATTTTGTTTGTTTAGTGCGTTGAATGCGACTTAATTCCAAGCGTTTTTATCCGTATAATACTATATAACAAGCGAAGAAAACGAGATATTTCCTTTGAAACTGCAGAGTGATGAAATATAAAGGAAGTATCTTTGATTCGCTTCTTAGTTTTCATTCAATTCAAACTGATACGAAAGGACTTTAAACAAAAGCCATTGTTTTGTAGTTATTCTAGAAAGTTCGGTCGGATCGGGTTCGAATCCAGACACATTATTTTTGCTTCTTTAGGGGTGTTATAAATTTGACATTTGTGTCTGTGTGTCTGTGTACGTTTGTGACATCGTAGCGACTAAACGGAGAAACCGATTTTGTTGCGATTTTTCAGAGATTGAATTGACTTAAATAATAATAATATAGTGGGACATTAACACACACGGCCATCTAATCCCAAACTAAGCCGAGCTTGTACTATAGAAACCAGATAACTGGTAATATACTACATATAATACTTTTCTTTTGTAAATATATACTTAATATAGATAATTTCACCCAGACTCAAAACAAACAGACATGTTCATCACCTGGGACGTGTAAAGCAAGTATTACCGCCACGCCACCGGCCCGTCAAACGTCAAGCATCCACTAAGATTATTCTAACTTATAACCACATATATTAGAAGTTTTTGCTGGACCCGGGATTCGAACACGGGACATGTATGTATTCACGTGGTAGAGGTATCTACCCGAGTCGGCCCTAAAGTGAAGGAAATCCCTATTCCCCTCTTTTCTATGTCAAGTTATTAAAAGGTCAGAAGACATCTGATGACATAGAAACTCCTTTCATCTCGTTTCTAAAACGAAAAAAGGTAGGCAGAATTCATTAATTGATTGAGTAACTAAGTTGGTTTCAAAGCTGCGGTTGCAAAGATAAATCAATAGCAAAAAAAATGTAAGCTTACACGATGTAAAGCTTCAAAGGGCTTTCAATTAAATGGTAGTCAAAAGCTTTTCTAACAGAGAAAATAAAAAAGAAATTAAAAAGTTAAGTGAAAAGGTATATTTAAATATGATCAATGAATGTGTTGACTTCTTAATAATAATAATAATAATATTCTCACACACACACACACACACACACACACACAGCGCCAACTAGTTCAAAATTAAGTAATTAAATTTGCATGTGTTATGGGTACTAGGAACGGATATACCCCTTGGTGTGATGTCGTAAGATTTTCCACAACTCCCTCTCCCCTCCCCTAATCTCACGCAAGATTCTTCAAAACTTCTATTTAGGTTGTAAACGGTCAATCTAAATCTGGTCACGCTGGTGTCGATACAGCTAAACAATCGAGCGCTACTTCGCTACTCTGCGAAGTTCGGACGAATACGACAAATACTATTGTCTCAGATTTGGCTATATTTTAGTCTAGAAATAATTACGTGATATTAGTCAAGACCCTCCCTCACGCAAGTGAGATGTAGAAAGATTTAGCTAGATCCCCCCCCTCAGATCACCTCATCTAATTAATGGACGCCTCCTTACACTTACGTAAAGTAAATAAATATAAAAAAGTAACCATAATTAGAGATGTACAAAGATATTTGAACCAGCCAACGATAAACAGCGAAAACAACATCAATAACAAATATTTAGATAAATAAGAGTAACGAATAATGTTCGCTAGTGATGGGAAAATGTATTATATGTCTTATTACGATATATTGGCTAAATCTTGAGTTATGTCTGTAGAACATTCAACAGCTTTAATAGAACTAGCTACCAACCCCTGATTTTCCCGGATGGTAGTATAAGTACCAGGGTACCTTGACAAGGTCGCATAATGAAGGGGAAAAAAAACGTAAATCTTAATGAAGGAATACGTCGTGAGGAAAACGGCATGTTTAAGAAAATGTGGCATCCACTAACCTGCACTTGGCCAGTGTGTGTGGATTAAGGCCCTAAACTCTCTCAACTCGTAAGATAGACGAAAGAAGACCCGTAACCAGCAGTGGGACACTAAATTTAATCAAGTTGAAGTTAATCGTAAATCCATCCCGTACGGTCTACATTTTATTTTTTGGTATAACTTTAGACATGGATCCTTTGGACCAAGTAATTTTTCAACACAGCCCAAATCGCTTGGTCTGGAGGCTTCAAATTTAGCACAAAGGTTCCATAGGAGGTCTAGATGTGCACTAATTTTTTTTAAAACTCACCCGAGATCACGGGATCTGTACCGCGGCCAGGAGCTATTATTCAATAAAAAACACGAGGAAAAACTATATCTTCATAGAAAAAGATACTCAAATAAAAGTCAACTAAACCTAATATAAAATAGTTATGTCAATATACGATACCGACTATAAACGAATATTTATTAAACTTCCAAGAAAATTTTCTTAGCCAAAATATACAGCGTATATTACAAATGACATCGTAAAAATGTCTAACCTATTGTGTTCGGTACAAAATATCGACAATCGATAATACAGCAAGCGTGGCGCATCCCTATCTTAGAACGTACTAGAAACACAATGATATTTTATGAAAAAACTAGCTTCCGCCAGCGGCTTCGCCCGCGAAATTGATCTCACTAATCTTGTTTCTCCATACAAACTTTGGAACACCGTTTCACCCCCTTAAAGGGTGAGTTTCAAAAAATCCTTTCTTAGTGCACCCCTAGACCCCATAAGGAACCTCCAGACCCAGCGGTTTGGGCTCTGCGTTGATATGTCAGTCAGTCAGTCAGTCAGTTTCTTTTATATATTTAGATTTGGGCAGGATCTTACGACTTGAGAGAGGCCTTAATCCACTTAGATACTGGCCAAGTGCGGGTACGTCGATGTCTCATGTCCTCGAATGATTACTTCATATGTTCTTATTTCCTTACTATGTTTTCCTTCACTGATATTGAGCAGCGGCGATGAAACAACTCACACAAAGATGTCTGGGCATGACCGGGAATCAAACCAATAAACGCTGTACCACCGCTGCTCAAAAAAATTGCAATTGTAACCCTGAACGCCTATTTTTCTGGAACCCTAGCTAAAAACATCTCGATAACTTTAGCTTTCGATAGCTAAATCTTTTAAACAAATACCTACACGCGTCAAATTTAAATAAATATTTTAATAAATAAATATTTTAATATTTTGGGACATCAACACACACGGTCATCTGGTCCCAAGCTAAGCAGAGCTTGCGTTATGGAAACCAGATAACTGGTATATACTATAATACTTTTCTTTCTTTTCTTTTGGCGGTGGCGTGGTAAGATATTTGCTTTGCACGCCGCAGGTCGTGGGTTCGATTCCCACCCGAGACAAACATTACTGATGAACATTTGTGTTTGTGTCGAGTCTGGGTGTAAATATCTATTATAAGTATATATTTACAAAAGAAAAGTATTACATGTATAGTATATACCAGTTATCTGGTTTCCATAACACAAGCTCTGCTTAGCTTGGGACCAGATGACCGTGTGTGTTAATGTCCCCGAATATTTATTTATTTTTTTATTTTCTTTAATTAAACCCATCGTTTTACTACTATCGAAAGTCGATTATATTAAAAGCATAGCACATCCCTAAAATATACTAAAAATATTACACAACAGAAAATAAGTAAGATCTTCTTTGGCCTCTCCTCTTCCCGTTACGCGGGGTCGGCTTTCTCAATCATGCGGCGCC
Source organism: Meganola albula (assembly GCA_936450015.1). NCBI lineage: Eukaryota > Metazoa > Arthropoda > Insecta > Lepidoptera > Nolidae > Meganola > Meganola albula. Next base: position 1,015,190 of record OW388168.1, read on the forward strand.
ACTTTCTACGATCTTGCGCATTACTTTCTGTGGGTCCTAGGTCCCTCAGGTCTTTTCGGACCTTCGTCATCCACGTCAATGGTGGCCTTCCTCTATCTCTTCTCTTTGTTGCCATGGAAAGGCACTTTTTCACAACATGGTCTTCTGATCGTCGGAGTACATGACCATACAATCCCAGCCAGGACTCTTTTATTTCTTCTGCAATTTCTGCAACTTTGAAGGTGCCTATGACGTATTCATTTCGAATCCGATCTTTGAGTGTAACTCCATCCGACAACAGAAAATTAGTAAGATATCGATATAATATAGAACGTGGAACGTTCCTATGCTTTTATAGAAAAATATTATGTTTTGTGAGGTTAATTTTGTTTGTAGGGATAGTTTTTACATAGTTTTTTGTATGTTTTGATTCACTCAACGAGTTGAGGACCTGGTTTGCATAACATTTTACCTATACTAATATTATAAAGCTGTAGAGTTTGTTTATTTGAACGCGCTAATCTTAGAAAGTACTGGTCCGATTTGAAAAATTCTTGCACTGTTAGATAGCCCATTTGTTGAGGAAGGCTATAGGCTACTTTTTATCCCACAGCTGGGCATGATATGTAGTACACGCGGGCGTGGCCGCGGCGGAAAGGTAGTTTGGTAATAAACAGAACAATTTCGTTATTCATGTAAGACTCTTAATTTACGTAACTATAATACATTTTATCTATTATCATGGCGATGTTATTATCTACGATGGAATGCGCGTAATTAATACAGATTCGCTCGTGACTTTAACACAGACTGAGGGAAAGATCATAATGAAATTATGCATTTTTATATTCTACTAGGCTTGCGCTTAACCAAAACTTATCTGTTGCTAAGTGGTCTACGATGGAACGCGCTTACCCAGAAAAATACCAAATCATTTGGTTAGCTATAGGGAAACAGAGATGTCGAAGTTAGGTTTAATGATAATATTTTATAAAAATGCGAAAGTAACTCTTTTTGTTGTCGCGCCAAAACTACAGAACCGATTTGGATGAAATTTGGTATAGAGATAGTTTAAGAGCCGGGGAAGCAGGAGATTGGAGAACATTGGATAGATTTTTATCCGACTGAGCAAATAGTGAGTACTTTATGCTTCTTCCTTTAAGCATCAACGTGATTCTAAAAAACGATTAGGTTCGCCCTCCCGACCGTTCTAATCTCAACGTATTTATCATTCTGTCAACCCCCTGTCTCAGTAGCGTGATAGCAGAATAGCCACTGGCTTATTTTGCATCTCGCTCATTTATTTTGTTGCTTTTTTTACTGGATCAAGAAGCTTAAGATGTATTAACAATAATCAAATGTATGCCTAAATAATTTTATCATTCAATAAAGGTGACGTATTTTTTTTATTTGGCCGTCAGATAGATGAATTTAAATTACTGGAACCGTAGTATTTACTTAAAGGAGAGGTCAAAAGTGGGATAGAATTTTGAACACCAATGTGATATACCTCATTGGAAAGCTTATTTAATAAGTTGTTAGAATTTAACTAAACACGAATTTTAGGAGCACCCATTTTTGTAAGAATCTAAAAAATGTAATAGAACACATAAAACAAAACGCACATTACCTTTAATTATCCGTTTCCTAAGCAGTACAAATATTGCAATCACGTCAATATTTGCATTCTATTAGAGTACTTTTTTTTTGTAATATTATTCTAGCTGCAGTTTAATGTAATTATGACGAAAAATATTTGTTATGTTATTAGTGTAATAACAAAACACGTCGAAAAAAATATAATTAAGTACGTTAAACGTCATGATGTCATTGTCATTGATCAGTTTGATTGACAGCGTTCTAAATAATTTTAATTTTTTTGGTTGCTCAATTGTCATTTGGCCATGGGGTTGCCAATTGCAATAATCATAATATTGCATTAAGGATTCATATTTTCAATTTCAATTTTTAAAAAAACGGGAGGGTGTAAAATTATTTTAAATACACCAAAAAATTTAATTAATTATCCTCTATTAACCTATGTAAATCAGATTGCTGTTCAAATTTACAATTATTTTAATCCCAGGCTCTATACATTTCTTGAACGTCTCCTTTACGCGAATATCACACATTGAAACAAAACTATTTTGACTCGAACTCAAGACCTCGCGGTTTTAAACAGAAGAACGCATTAATTAGTTTAACTTTTACATAAACATCAATGACGATGAGTCCACACAAGCCGATTCCCATCAGCTTCCCTTTAGGAAATGATCAATATCACACGTACTTAATAATATATTATGTAACGCCTAAAAGTTTTAAATAGCAACAAAAATAAGTATAACATCAAGTGTAAGAACGATCGGTGACGGTGGTGAAGAGATATCATTTTCCTAAGTAAGAACTTTTTTACTCCGGCTTCCCTTTTTCAAACTTCCACCCTTCGCCACTGATAAACATTAAATATATCACCCCTCGTATTCGTCGATGGTTAAAATTCAAATTCAAATTCAAATATTTATTTGCGTAAAACATGGTATACATAGGTGTTACAATATAATATGAGATCATTCACGTTTTGCTTACAAATAAAGCATGCAAAATAGTCACCTAATTAACATCATAATTTATGTTCTAAATATTCCCTAATACTATAAAAATTATTTTCATTGAGCCATTTGTATAATGTAAATTTAAAGAGTCTATTATTTAACATTTTTATACTAGATGGTAATTTATTGAATATATGTACAGCCATAGCTACGCAACTTTTGCTGTGTTTGGCAGATCGAGGGATCTCATTTAACACAAGCCTAGATTGGTCACGTCGAATGCGAGAACACACATCTTGTACTGATCTGAATAGATATCGGTGTTTCCTTAAAAACATACACATTTCATACAAATATAGTGAACCAGTTAAAATTAAAACAAAACCTTACATTAATAGCTGTGAACACGGAATGAGCTGACTCCCCACAAATCTCCACAATTCCCGGTTTGTGGGGAACAATAACTTCGCCAACTTTAAACGCTTAAAACTTGGCGATTCTTTGCATACTTATTTACTTTGTAACTTAGTTTTATTACCAGTTTTACTCTGAAAATTGTGAAAAACGGATTTGTTTGAACATGTTTTCTGTAGCCTAGTAGCGAGTGACTAAATAGTTTTAGTCTCGAGTTTGATTCCTGTGTTGAATAATAGACCATTCAAATGAAACTACTTTATAACGGATTTTATCGCGGTATATTTTAGATTTTAGATTCCGACGTTTCAAAGTCTTTTCAGACTTCGTGGTCACGGGTGGACTATTTAGACGAGGTCCTAAATACATTATTGCCGTTCATCGGGCACAATTCCAAACGTCGAGCTGCAACAAACATTCTCTAAGTATATTAGAAAACTCCTTTTGCTCGACTCAGGAACACGCTTACTACTAGACTACTGAGGCAGTTAATTTTTATGAAAAGTTAAATATTCCTCTAATCAAATGAAAAGACGTGAAACATAAAAAATATATTTTTGAAAGGGAAACTAAATGAATTAGAAAACCTTCCGCCATTTTCCTAAATAAATTGACAGTTTAACTCAAGTCAGGTAAAAGAAAAAGGTAAAATATTAGCTAGATAACCACTTTTTAGTGCTAGTGATGTGAAACAGGTAACGATAAACATATCGACACAAAATTTAAAGAGGATATCGTAAGTCATACGAGATATATCAGTACCTACTCTTAGTACAAGTTTATCAATTCGAAAAAAATTGTCGATTACTATTTTAAATCTATCAAAATTATAAATAATTTTAAAGTTCAATTTTTTTAAAGAATATGAAATTAGGTTTATAGGAGGTAAACTGAATGTAAAATAAGCTTGGAACCCAGTGCTAAATTTACTTGTACCAATACCCAAATAAAATCAACTCAGAATTCATGACACTGTGAGCTCAGTTTGCTTAAATCGGAACGCAACTTAAATAATAATGTTTGTAGGTAGTCAGTAATAATTGTGATTAATATTTTTGGACGTCAAATACCTCAGTCCACCGTGAAAATGAAGTTTGACAACACTTAAAAACGTCGGGATCTAAATTTTAAAATAAACCGCGATAAAATCCGTTAAAAGTGATGCTATGTGCAATGTGTGCTATTCGCGTAAATCTAAGACAATATTATCAAGATGCTACACTAAAATTACTCGGAAATCAAACCCAGGCTGAAATTATACAGGCACACAATAAACACTGGACCAATTGGACTGGATTGTCTGGTGACACCATGCAGAGAGGGTGGGTAGGATTGTTGCTCCTTTAAGGTTTCTAACCACCTTCTCACCGATAATCATTCGTAATCACGAGTGAATCGGTACACTAGGCTGGCGCGTTCCATCGTAGGCGACATCATTGCGTAACATCAGGCAAGTTGTAGTCAAGCGCCAGCCTATCGCAGAATAAAAAAACCAATGGTCAGTATGTTCTTCCAGAACTTTAACAGGACAGTACAATTTTTCATATATCTACCATCAATCCTCCCCATATAATTTTATATTCCTTATACCCCAAGGGCAAAACGAACTAAATAAACATAATAACACAATATCTAATATAAATATTGCTATTATCGTTGTCACAAAGGGATTTCAACTTCCAATACAAATAACTATGTATATTATAACTGTATCAAATATCATAGAATATTCAATTACAATTTGTCAGTTTGTGTATCTAATATCTCACAACGATTGAATGTACAAACTCAATTATAATTCATAAATACAACGCAGGTCGAGGTTCACCAACGAATGAGTAATAATAATAATAATAATAATAATAATCGTCGGTTGGTGCCACATTACATTTAGAGCAAAACTAGCTGCCCCAGCGAACTTCGTACCGTGTATTTATTAAAAGAAAAAATGTTCACTTAGGGGGATGAAAAATAGATGTTGGCCGATTCTCAGACCTACTGAATATGCATAAAAATTTCATAAGAATCGGTCAAGCCGTTTCGGAGGAGTATGGCAACGAAAACTGTGACACGAGAATTTTATTTAGAGCAAAATTGTCTAACGGGCCTCTACGTGTTGGCTTTGGCCCCGCGCACGCCTTCCAAAAGTCCGGAGCTCCAAAGCTCCGAGATGAGAACAGACAAACATAATAATAATAATAATATAGTGGGACATTAACACACACGGTCATCTGATCCCAAACTAAGCAGAGCTTGTACTATGGAAACCAGATAACTGGTAATATATACTACATATAATACTTTTCTTTTGTAAATATATACTTAAATATAGATAATTACACCCAGACACAAGACAAACAGACATATTTAAACAAATGTTTGTCTCGGGTGGGAATCGAACCCACGACCTTAGGCGTAAGGTCGTGGGTTCGATATAAGAGTCACTAACCACTACGCCACCAGGTCCGACCAAAAAGAGAGTTTAATTTCCAGTTTAAATACAAAACTTGTAATGTATTAAAATAAAACTAAACTTTATAACGGATTTTAACGCGGTTTATTTTAGATTTTAAATCCCGACGTTTCAAAGTCTTTTCAGACTTCATGGTCACGGGTGAACTGAGGTATTCGACGTCCGAAAATAATAATCACAATTATTACTGACTACCTACAAACATTATTATTTATGTTGCGTTCCGATTTAAGCAAACTGATCTGTACGTCAAAAAAATTTAATTCACACAGACTGCAAAGAAGACATGTTTTTCACATTAATTGTCTTCAATCAATCCATCCAAAGCCACAAGCAGAAACTAGTCTTAAATACATAAAATAACATACTTGATTAAACAAACAACTATTTACATCATCGTTTCTTTGCCAAACGGTCGCATCCCTGCTTTTATATCATAAACAATTAATCTATGGTTTCATACGATGACAAAGAAAAACAAATAAAAGATTCCTTATCGATATATCGTGTCACATCACTAGACGTGCAGTTAGTGAGACTCATAAATCAGTTTCCGTCGCCCGTAGGCATGTCTTAATACAATTTTATAAGTGACGGGCACAAACAATGGGACCTTGTCGATAGATTTTTATCGATATTTTAACAGTGATGGCGCTATTTATCAAACGTTGTAAAGATAAATTTCACTCACTTTTCACCGGTTACTTTTTTGATCGGTTATAAGGGCCATCGATTAGAGAATCCGTTATAATATTATAAATACGAAAGTAACTCTGTCTGTCCGTTTGTCTCGGTTTCACGCCATAACTACTAATCCAATTTGGATGAATTTTGGTATGGAGATAGTTTGAGACAGAAGGACAAAAGATAGTTTTTATCTAACTATGCAAAAAAAGGTTTAGAGCGATAACTGGTAGGCTTCGGCCGTGGTTAGTGACCACCCATCAGACTAATCCGCACCGCCAAGCCACCTTGCCGTGTCCCGGTGCGATGTCTGGTGACACCATTTATGAGCGTCAGTCGAAATTGTTGCACCTTTATAGTTTCAACCATATACAGCCTCTTTTTTCTGCCACCTTCTCACCGATAGTCACTCGTAATCATGAGTGAATCGGTACATTGGGCTTCATAGACTACATCATTGCTTAACATCAGGTAAGTTGTAGGTCATGAGCTAGCCTATTCAAGAATAAAAAAGGCCATAATCAACATACTTGCGGACGAAGGTGCGGTCGGATAGCTAGCACATTACATAGATAGTAACACAGTCCCACCACTCCTGCAAACTAGGATTGCAGCAGCTCACATGAAGAGACAAAGCAAAAAGTAAGGAAAAAGTGATATAAGATTAGAGACTATAGACTATATACTACATGAAAAAACTTGGAAACAAGAGTCCTGTTGGTTTGTCAGGTGGTCTCAAACTTTAAAAATAATCAAACTACTTACAGAAAAATATAGTAATAGCCATTTTTTATTTATTTATATATTTATAAATTGCGTAAATTATAAAATTTTATTTGATATCTTTTGTGACGATTTTAAGTGTATGGAAACTAACTAAAGATATTTTTAATATTGACTGATAAAAAAGGAGGTGTAAGTAAACTGGTTTTCATAGGACAAACTCCGTGTGTGAATAATGTCACAGAATATTATTATTGTTATTTACAAGTGGTAATAGTCCGAACACAGTGCTAAGCCAGCTGCCATAAAAATTCGATTGATACTATGTCTAAATTAAACTTATAACCACATGGGCTACTTGGCCAATCATTATGGTCTTTTAGCACTCGTAATTTTTCACAAGGTATATCGATATGGTCACATCACTAGTTCATCTTACATAAATCATGAGGACATACGCCCTATCTGTTCCGAGCTTAATACGATCCGAATAGGGATGGGGTGTTTTTTGCAAGCAAAAAGCTGAGTCAACGACTTATTGTATATTGGAAATCTTAAAATACTATACTCGTAGGCTAGTTGATTGCCTCCTTGGTGTAGAGGATAGCGTGATCGCCTCTAAACCCAAGTCGTAGGTTCAAATCCCAATCCTTAGGATAGACCAATATGTTTTCGGGGAATGTCGAGCCATCGTTTCCAACACCTGTAGATAACAGTTGTTAAGCAATGCAAACCCTAATCGTCTTATGATTTCCATTGTATTTTTCCGGTTTCTATGGGGGTCGACTAACAAATTTAAATGAGCGATGCCATCCTACTTCGAAACCCGTAGAGAACCAGTAGCCGTGATGGTTAGACCTGGTGTAAAATTACCAGCCTCCTGACTACTTGTAACGATTTTCATAGATATTTTCAATAACTACCGGGACCGACGGCTTAGCGTGCTTACGAGCTGACTACTGACTAACGATGACCACCGTCATCATTAGCTTAAATCTACAGCTGGACATAGACTTCTCTTGAAGCACTACTGTAGGCCAATTCACGTAATTAAATTAGTTCAGATGCAGTGCAGTTGCAGTTAAGTTTCGATCAAAACAACCTTTTTCGTATTGTCATAGTTTTGACAACCGCTGTCAGATAAGCTCGCGTCAAGTTCGCGTCACGCGAGCGCTTTGACGTTCATGATATAAATATGACAATTACAAGAATACCATTTTACACTAAGACGTGAACGTAATAGAAACTATATACCCAACAGAAATCTTTTATTCTCTGTTGGATCACTTCACTGCAGATTCGCTGACCGGAGACTATGTTAGTTTACCCGGTCTTCGGCTTATCGCATCCAGCTGCTGCCGGCTATCTTTCGCAGATCGTCAATCAACCTAGCTGGAGGGCGTCCTACACTATGTTTGCCAAGATGTGGTCTCCACTCAAGAACTCGCTAACCCCAGCTGTTATCGGTAACAGATTTAATAATCAAAATTTGATAACTGATTTCTTCCGCGTTAATATCTCGAGACCTTTCTCAAAGAAGAGTTTTAGCCGATGGGTGTAGTCAGTCTACTGTCGATTTATCGGGAATCTACGTGACACCACATAGAGCAACACGACCCCTTCCAATAGTGGTAAATAATTTATAATTAGTATCAATAGTAATTTCATAGATTTACGCGAATATCACAAATTGAAATAAAATTACTTTATAACGGATTTTATCGCGGTTTATTTTAAATTTTAGATCCCGACTTTGGAACGTCAGGATTTAAAATCTTAAATAAACCGCGATAAAATCTTTTATAAAATAATTTCATTTCAATTAGTATCAATGTTATTAATATTAATATATTAATTTTCATTATTCATAGTGAGTATTTCATTTATATTTATCTTCTAAGGGTCTAACCATACATGTGCAACCTCGGTAACAAGATAAACATGAATGTAACACAAATTCTCAACTAACCTTATCATATAGGTACATGTAATAAATATAGAACTTGCATTTATCCTGAAGGCATTACGGTAGTAATATTTCCTTTATATTTTCTGAAAAAGTGTGTTTCCACGGTACCTACAAGTTAGGATGACGGGACGTCATGATAATAAGGAAACTAGCTGTCGATCCGCGTGACCTATATTCAATATCATGCCCAGCCACTGCTGATAAAAAAAGCCTTCCTCAATAAACGGGCTATGTCAGTGCAAGAATTTTTTAAATCGCAAAAGTAGTCCCTGAGATTAGTAGTAGTTTGTTCAACTAAACAAACAAACTCTTAAGCTTTTTAATATTAATAAATTCAATTTGTGAGACTTCAAAAAGATTCTCAAGTTGGCTGTTTATAATTTTTCCGGCTCCTTAATTTATGGACAGTTTGAAAAATTATTTAGTTAATTGAAAAGTTTTATTTCGGTGGGGTCTCATGTTAATTTGAAGTAAGTTTTATTGTAAGTTTTGAAGTGAAAACTTCTTTAGCGGCGTTGAGCACTTTTTCTGTAATGGGTATAAAATCTTAAACTCGCGTCAGGACACGTGACCTGATCGAAAAAGCGTAAGACGGATGACGTAATATAAATTGTCATGTTTGTGTACGATAGCGCAATAAATGAATATTGTATTCTACCACATAAATGATAGTACTTTTATACTGATAAAGCAATTGGTGCAAAATTATTCCCTAACCATTCCAAAATATCAAACATGCTCAACGTTAATAATCAAGTTTTCACTTCTGCCGGCACTCCCGGAGCGCAACCCGTCGTTTTTTTTTGATAACAACGTTCTAAATCATTCATTATTATAGTCCCCACGAATTATCACTACATAGTATAAAACAAAGTCGCTTTTTCTGTCGCTATGTATGCTTAGATCTTTAAAACTACGCAACGGATTTTGATGCGGTTTTTTTAATAGACAAAGTGATACCAGAGGAAGGTTTATAAGTATAACACATTGCACCCGTGCAAAGCTGGGGCGGGTCGCTGGTGTTTTTATATAATTTTCCTACTACACGTCTTTGACAATGAACGGAACCCGTCATACCACGAATATGTTTGACGTGTCGCCTTTAACAGTGGAAACAATCCTGCCTTCCTCTCGCTTGTATTACGAGTGGGATCATAACATAATTAATTGGATGTATGTTTGTACCTAATGTACAACATAATACGTATTCAAAGAACCTCTTGTTAACTACCAGTTATTATATTTTCAACCTTGATTATTCGGATATAAAGTAGATATTACTTTGTAGGGACAATATTTTATTTTTGAGATCATAATATAGCTCTGTCGTGCGTCTGTCTATCGTGCTTTCAGGCACAAAACTACTGAACCAAATTAAATGAAATTTTGTACACAGACAGTGCAGAGCCTGAGAAACAAGATAGGCTATTTTTTATCCTAATACCAGATAGTCCGTCACAAAATAAATATATTTATTGGAATTGACCATTTTGACGTGACAACGTCTTATAAATTGGTTTGCCGGGTGACACTTCAAGAAACTGCGTTACGCTCCGCTCACGTTATGCGCTCACAATGAGAGCGAGTGAGAGGCACGCGTCCCTTCCACTCGGGCATGGTTAGCCCGCCTAAGAGCGAGAGAGACAGATTTCATCCTTCTTCCTACTTTACGAATGAATATTCACATTAAAATTATTTTACCACTCAAAGTCGTTGTCACGTAAAACTTTCGCCCGTATACCGACTTTACAGGCAACCAATTTTTTTTTTATATTTTCCAAACGGTCTCATTTTCTTTTAAGTCGACTTTTCTCGCTATGCTTAAGCGAACATCATTGTTTTTCAATGAACCGTGGATTGTAATATACCTCTGCCTACACCTTTTGTATTCCTAAAACTGCAACAAAATGGGTTCACTAGCTTTACCGTTGCAATACCCACAAACATTTACAATCTGAGTAAGTACAACTTCGTGGCATCGTAGCACACAGATAAAACTTTTATCGTTGAGGCGGTAAAAACAAAGATTTTGTAACCTACTCTTGGGTAAATAAAGGCGTTATAGCAAGTAATGTGTCCGGTAGATCCTTTGTCTCGTCTACGAAGCCCCTAAATCGGAAATGTATTGGTAACTATGGCTCTCATGAAAATTCATGATTGATTCCAACGAGGAAGTAAGCATTTCAGCTGTTTCATATTGATTTTTTAGAAGCTTAGGGTCGTGACAGATACAGCGGTCCAAAAAACGCGTAAACATAATGTCGAAAAAAAGTGGCGAATGTCGATTGAAAACTAATTTTCGTATTATAAATGTCAAGTCATTTGAATTTTTTAGATATAGGTATGTCTATTATTTCGAGAAACAGGGTCGTTTGAACGCACGGAAATCAGCACCGGGTGAACAAGATGAGTATAATATACCGCCCCAGATAATGTATGTAGATTGTCGAGCATAATGTTACGCTACACCGGCCTATGTAACATCAGGGTATGTACCTATGTACCATTGTTACCTTGTTGTAGGGCTAACTTAAGAATAAAAAAGATTTATAATTTTATTTTATTTTATTTATAACTAGCGGCCGCCCCCGACTTCGTCCGCGTGGATTACGGTTTTTTTCGCAATAAAAGGTAGCCTATGTTCTTTCTCAGAGTCTAAAGATTGTGTGTGCCAAGTTTTATCAAAATCGGTTGAGAGGTTTAAGCGGGAAAGCGTAACAGACAGACAGACAGAGTTACTTTCGCTCTTTCATAATATTAGTAGGGATATTTTTGCTAGCGACGCGTACATAGGATGGATGGGCGCGCTACGGGGCAACCAATTTTGAACGTATTGTAAGGAGTGTTAGAGGTGCGGGGAGCGGGCGCGGTGCGTCGTCGCCGCACAAATTAGTAACTTATAGTTTTTAAAATCAGTGTTTGTCAAATACGAGCTCAACACACACCTCACGCTACATAGGTTCTTATCAGTGTTGATCTACCCACTAATTGTGTTTTTTACAAACTGTGACCCCTTATTTAAATTACTGCGAGTCCTGACGCCTTCAATCTTAATCATAAAGTCTTTTGGATGCCTTCTCGTGAAGAACCACACAGGAACCCACACCTGCTACTTCTCATCCAGCTCTCCCCACCACCTTGCAGAGATCGTTACTCACATTGCGAAAGTATCTTTGTCTGTCGGTCTGTTTATCGATTTCACGCCAAAACTACAGAACGGATTAAGATGAAATTTGGTATAGAGTTAGTTCGAGACCCGGGGAAGGGTATAGGATAGTTTTTAAGCTACTGCTCAAAAAGAGGTTAATGGTTTACCGCGAGATCGGTCATACGACATATCATTGAACCGCAGGGGAGGTCGAGTTCGAAACGCGTCGTTTATTTACCCGTTACGTCTGTTGAGGGCTTAATCTTTGTCTCTGAATCTTTCAGTAGACAACAAATAATAAATATTTATGATACTTCCGTGCAGTAGGTGAAAACGAGGGAAAATTGGGTTTTGATATCTACTTTTGTTTTAATCTATATTCTGCTTTAATATTCCTGTTTTTTGTTTCGGGAAAAAACAGTTGAAACAATTGCTCCTTCGAGCCGGGTTTTGTTTTTGTGTACTTATGAGAGTACAACGCAATAGTAATATGGCTTTTTTAATTCAATTCATTCCCGACTTCAATTTTTTAACAACTATTCAAAAACAGCTCAATCGATTTTGATAAAATTTCAATGTAATTAAACCTCGTAAGTATTATAAAAATCGATGCATCGCGATTGAAGAAATGATGTTGTCTAAGATGGAAAGTGCTTACCCAAGTAAATACTGATCCACTCGTGACTTGAAGACAGGCAGATGTTGACCTTCAAATTGCTTTTAAGAATTTTCTGTATTAGAAACTGCTTTTTGATCGACCCAGGATTTGAAGAACTCGACGCATACCATTGGAATAACGAGGTAAAAAAAAAATACCACACTTCTTTAGCCATTTCTAGTGTCCCACTACTGGATACTTCTCTTTGAGAGAGCTAAGGCCTTAATCCACACAAGGCCAAGTGCAGGTTGGTGGATGTAACATGTCCTCGAATTATTAGTTCTAAGACATGCCGGTTTCCTCACGATGTTTTTCTTCGCCGATATTGAGCAGCGGTGCGTAACAATCACACAAAGATGTGTAAACACGACTGGGATTCGACTTTATATTTCAAAGGCTCGTACCGCTGCGCCACCGCTGCTCTTCAACTACCAGACTTCATAAGTATTAAAATTCCTTCATTCACCACATACCTGTACGCCATTCGGATTTGTTCCCCGTTCTTGTACCAGATGAGCTGGGCGGGTGGGTTCCCGCCGCGGCTTCGGCAGACCAGCTCTAAGCTCTGACCACGTCTGACTGTCTCCCCTTCCGCGTAACCCTCGATGTAAGGAGCTCCAGGTGGATCTAAAAAAGATAATATTCGTTACTGATATTGTTAATAATAACTAGTTTCTGCCCGAGGCTTAGTCCGCGCGGTCCTCGTTTTAACTCTTTAGGGGGTTAGTTTTGATAGATAATAATAAATAATAATATTTTCACACTTACAAACAGGTTACCCCGTCATCTGGCTATAAAATTGCAATCCGCACTATGACTATAAAACTGAATAGTATTGCACTAGTGTGTATCAATAAACTACACTATTATTATTATCTACTAGCGGACCCGGCAGACGTCGTTCTTCCCGGTAAAGCAGTGCCATCTACCGGGTGTCAAACCTACCGAATATAACCAATAATAAATAATAGGTATCTAACCCGGTTTTCGGCAGTTCTTTGCTTTCTAAATTTTCTTTTTTTTTTTTAATTTTTCTCTGCGTAAGAACCATCCTCGTACTTAAAGAAATATTTAAAAAAAAGAATTAGCGAAATCGGTCCAGCCGTTTACGCGTGATGTCGTGACAAGTATTAGATTATATTATAACTATTAGATTTAGATTATATAAAATTTCCATGTCACAATGTTTGTTACCGTACTCCTCCGAAACGGCTTTACCGAATTTTATCAAATTTTATATGAGTATCCAGTAGGTCTGAGAATCGGCTACTATCTATTTTTCATACCCCAAAGTGATAACGGTTGTTCACCCTTATTTTTTTTTTTTAATTTTTTTGTTTTTATTTTTGTATAATGTGGCAATAAAAATACATACGTATTACATTAGTAATACGCGGTACGAAGTTCGCTGGGGCAGCTAGTAATGGTATAAATTTTAGCAGTTAAGTGTCACTCGTGTGTTCATTTAAAAAAGAAAAAAGCCTACTGGGTTTTTTGTCAGTGTTTCTCAGTAGTTGCCAGTCATTCACTGCACGGTAGGAAAATAAATTGGACTATTTTAATGTAGACTCGCGTCTCCAAAAAAAAATATAGCATAAATTGATTTTGATTTTTGTCGAATATCTTTGAATTGATATCTTGATATTGAACTGTATTTGACTGTACCAAACTTTGATGAACGAAAAAATACTACATCTCAACTTTAGCAACAGAGTGCTCGCTCTATTTATATCTCCCGTTGCCATAGCAACCGGAAGCTATCACTTATCCCCCCTTGACATTCTATACACGCAACTCTTTTGTTTTAAAAATCCCTCCACAAAAATGAACGGAATGATCAAAAGAAAAAATCTCATAAAGACTTTTTCCACAAAAGAACATTTTTCCGAGCGACTGTACAGGAAAATTGCCTTCCGAGTTCATTGACCTGCTTCTGTAATATTGTTGATAGGGTTCCTTTAATAAATTATAAAACGTCTGTCTTAAGGTCGGTAGTAATAAATAAAATAAATACTCTCGGACATTATTAACACACACGGTCATCTGGTCCCAAGCTAAGCAGAGCTTGTGTTATGGAAATCAGGTAACTGGAATATACTATACATATAATACTTTTCTTTTGTAAATATATATTAATAATAAATATTTACACCCAGACTCGACACAAACACAAATGTTCATCAGTAATGTTTGTCTCGGGTGGGAATCGAACCCACGACCTGCGGCGTGAAAAGCACGTAACTTACCGACCACGCCACCGGCCATTAAACATTAGTCCCACGGCTGGGTGCGAGTATTATAGCCAACTTTACGAAACACATTTTTTTATCCTTTAATAGGGTTGCTTATGACCACAACTTGTCCGTTGCTAAGTGGCGCAGTCTACGGTGAAACGCGCTTACCCGGCAAATACCGTATCACTGGTGACTTGAAGAGAGGCAGATTTTAGCTATCGGGAAACAAAGTGATAACCTAACAACATGCAGTATAATAACTTTTGGTGTTGCAAGTGTGTCTATAAACCACAGTGACTGTATACTGCTGATTTGGTAATATTAAAAAAAGATTTAAAAACAACAATGCAAATAAGTGACAATTAGGTTTGTCAATATTAAGTAAACAAACTTTACTTGCAACACCAAAAGTGATTTTTTTATCAAATTTGATAAAAAAAAATGCTTCAAAACGCACTGTAGACGTATACGTACCAGTACATATTCGGTACGCCGTCTATACTTGCATAATAACTTCAGTACGCTGTGTGAGAATAACTTGCGCAGTCTCTCGTAGCAGCGATCTACTAGATAGTACTATACGATTTGGCACGTGCAGGGTTGGTACGACATTATACGATACAAAATGTTTGATCAAAACAGTTTTGTTTTGCTGATGACCTAACCCAATTAGCCTGAAGGGCCTCTATTTTTCGGTGAGCCGTCCGAGGACGGTCGAACCGATCAAGTACTGTGGCAACTGCCGTGAGGTCTCCCCATGTGGGGACGAACCTCGGCTCAGGACGTTGCCGGACACTATAGTTTTTTAAGGGATCGGGGGGCTGATCAAAACAGCATTTTACGTCTAACTTATAACCTGTCTTTTTGTTAGGGATTACCCACTATTTTATTTTGAATCCCATGACTAGTTTTATGTGATTTTTAATTTCTTTTCCATTACCAACATCTAAACATTTGTAATTGTATCACACAAACATTTTTTGTTTTTTTTTATTCTTTAATAGGCTTGCGCTTAACAACAACTTGCCTGACGTTAAGCGATGATGTGGTCTATGTTAATAATAATATTATCATCTATTCCCGCCAGCAGTAAGGTATATCAAGACGCCAATAAGATAGAATGTAATATCAAGTTAAGTACTATATTTACCTACCTACATAACTAAATTATCAATATCACAAGGAGAAAATAATATCTTTTATTCGTAATGCACATACTCAGAAACTGCGTCTAAAACCGATTCAAAATTCATTTTACTAAAAGAATAAAATAAGTTAATCACGGTAAGTCAAGGCAAAGGGAAAATATTGCACCCATAGTGAGAGGAGGCCAGTCTACCAACATATGTAGATATAGAAACTCAAAACCCACTTTGAAATATTTTGAATAATGAATTACTTCACGTTGCCAACCCTGCTCTACTTAAACTTAATTACTCGCACAGCAAATGGAATTGTACGCCGTACAGACCTCGGGCATCTTTTGATGTTTATAAGTAATTATAACGAATTATACAAATTACTTTCTCAAACGCTGCTATGATACAAAATTTAAATTTTGGTCTGAATAGCGTAGTGGCGTTGGTTATACATCTATTTCTATAACATTTTAGTTTGCAAAATAAAAATTACAGCAATGATTTTTTTTATCGCTTGTCTTCTTGACCCTGGTCTCAGTTTCGAAATTCAAGTATAGGCCGACCGTTTAACTCGCGTATCGCCTATCGCCAAGATTCTGACTCCTCAAGCTGCACAGACAGTGATGATGATTCAAGCGACATGGATATTAGTGACGAATAGTCTTACATTACTTTTATCTGTGGTTAAACAGTTCTTTAAGAGATTTAATTAATGTTTCATGACTTTGTACCTGAAATGGCGATACGCGAGTTAAACGGTCGGCATATAGTATGAAACAGGCATCACTAAAAGACTCTGTTATTAAGTTTAGAAACTTTAAGCCTTAATCCACACACGCTAGCCAAGTGCGGGTTGATGGTTGTCACATGTCCTCGAATGATTAGTTTTTGACATGCCGGTTTCCTCATGATGTTTTCTTCCACCGAGATCTACATAAAATCATCTAATTTATTTTCCTACAGTGCAGCGCGTGGTAACTACTGAAAATACTCAAAAATCTCAGTGGGCATTTACTTTTAAAAGAAGCATAGAGTAGATAATATACACCTCTGCCTACTCCGTATAAAACAAGCACAACCGCTATTTTTGAAGGACATTTTCATTGAAAAAGATCATGCTATAATATTAAATGAAGCTTATCTAAAACGGTCCTTCAATCGAGCGAAGTGTACTAAACTATTCGATGTATAGGGATAAAAATAAACCCATTTACCCTTAGAATTAGGGTTATGACGGGTATAGCATTTTATAAGATACTAGCTTCCGCCCGCGGCTTCGCCCGTGTGGTGTAGGATAAAAATCAGCGACAGTGTGAAGTGACAGATCTATAAGAAACCTATAACATATTTTTTTATTTGTTATTCATCATCATCATCAGATCGTGTTTGTAGTTTTTAATGTGTGTGAAACGAAATACTACATTTCTTCCCTTTAAGGGTTGAATTTTGAAAAATCCTGAAACTAAATTTACTTATTTAATGCTAGGAGATATAAAATTGATCAAAGCAATCTTATATCTCCGTACAAACTTTGAAACCTCGTTTCACCCCTACAAAGGGTGAGTTTTGGAAAATCCTTTCTTAGTGCACCTCTAGAACCCATAAGGAACATATGTGCCAAACAGTTTCTTCTTTTATATATTTAGATTTCTATTTATGAAACTACACTTCAACCCATTGGCGAAGGGTGTAAGTCTGAAAAAGGGAAACCAGAGCAAAAAAGTTCGTACTTAGAAACATAATATTGTCTTAGATTTACGCGAATACCACACATTGAAATAAAACTACTTTATAACGGATTCTATCGCAGTTTATTATAGATTTTAGATCCCGACGTTTCAAAGTCTTTTCCACCCGTGAACATGAAGTCTGAAAAGACTTTGAAACGTCGGGATCAAAAATCTAAAATAAACCGCGATAAAATCCGTTAAAAAGTAGTTTTATTTCAATGCTATACTTATTTTTGTTGCTATTTAAAACTTTCAGGCGTTACATATTATGTTATTATGTACGTATGGTATTGACCATTCCCTAAAGGGAAGCCGATGGGAATCGGCTTGTATGGACTTTTCACCACAGCTTCAACCCCTTTATGTATAGTTTAACCACTGCTGGGCACGGGTCTTCTCTCAACTATGTTTTTTAATTCTGCAATAATCTTGCGCTTGACTACAACTTGCCTGATGTTAAGCATGATGTAGTCTACGATGGAAAGCGTCGGCCCATTGTACCGATTCACTTGTGATTTCGATTTTGGGTCAGAAATGACAGTAGAATAAGGGTCCATATGGTTAGAAACCATAAAGGAGCAAGAATTCCAACCCACCCTCTTTAATTGTATCACTAGTTTAGGCAATAATTCACACACGCTGGCTAAGTGCAAATTGGTGGAAGTCAATTGTCCTAGAATGTTTAGTTCTAAGAAATGCCGGTTTTCTCAGTATGTTCTCCTTTACCGATATTGAAGAGCGGCGATAAAACAATTCACACAAACATAGCACGATTGGGGATAGAACCCGCGGCGTTATATTTCAACGGCGAGGCTGACACCGCTGCGCCACCGCTGATACATACCGACAATTTTTTATTCAAAAATGTTTAAATCATACAAGTATGTTGAGTTAAATTTGTTTAACATTTTTTTGTTTAAATATTACAAATGTACCTAAACATACCCCCAACGTTCAATTGGCTTAGGGCTATTGTCTATACCTTTTACCCTTTGTTTTAGGCCCATGTTGTACTTTTTTGTTTATTTTTCGCGGATTTTTTACGGATATTTTCATAGCACTCTTTTGTTGGGTTTTAGTGATGGGGTAGTGTCGATAGAAATTTAAAAATAAGTATCAATATTTAAGTAAGTTAAGACTATGGTTGACGACGTTTATTCTCATTAAATAATGACAGTGAATTCATTTCACTCGAGAATTTACATTAAATAACGTATGAACGGTAGTTTTGATAAAAAAATATTTATTAATATGCACAAATTTATTTATTATTATTGGTAACCGCACTAAATCGGACTACCGCACCGTGTTACTGCTTGGGTAGTAAAATTTAATAATATGTAAGGTATAAATTACTTATATACCTACGTTAAAAATTATCAGTTCGACCGTCCTCGGACGGCTTACCGAAAAAGTCCGGTGACCCAATCAAGGCCCTATCAATGAATATTTGCTTCTTTATGGTTTCTAATTATATGGAGCCTCATTCCACTGCCACCTTCCAACCGAAAATTATTCGTAGCCACGAGTGAATCAGTATATTGGGCGGGCGCATCCCATCGTAGACTACATTTTTGCTTATCATCAGTCAACCACAAGCCTAATGCAGAATAAAAAAAATCAACACAAAGTTTGAAATTGAAAAGTCTGACGAAAATATAAAACCACATCTTATTAAGTATAAAACAAAACAAATGTGGAAATGTGGGTGACATATTTACCTCTGCCTATACCTTTTTACGAAGCTATGAACAAAATTAGTTTCCGTAAAGAAAGCCGGTAGTGTTAACTAGTGATGTGAATAAATAAGTCGGCGAACGTCAACTCAAAGTTAACTACGGATTTCCGCAAAAAACGGCTGATTCAATAAATTAAGGTGCCTTCCCTCAACAAAATAAAAAGCTGTGCAACAAATTAAATTTCAAGTTTCTGAAACCTTGTTACTTGTCGCGAAAATACAAAAAAGATTTTTGTTATATTTTATTTTTTATTTTACCTCTCTCCATTTGTGTATAGTACTGATTTTATTCGTTTAAGATTCAATTTTTGACGAAACTTAGTTTGATGTTAGGATTAGGGCAAAAAGTAAATTAGATTTTTAGTAACAAATTTTGTTGTGTGACTCCGTACGAAATATATTTCGTTATAAAAGTAGATTACGAACTATGATCAAGCGTAAATTTCTCTTCACAAATAAATTTACTGTTTTAAATAATAATAGATAATAATAATAATAGTCGGTTGGTGCCACATTACATTTAGAGCAAAATTGTTTAATAGCCTCTACGTGTTGGCTTCGGCCCCACGCACGCCTTTTAAAAGTCCGGAGCTCCATAGCTCTGAGATAAAAAAAAGACAAACATAATAATAATATATAGTGGGACATTAACACACACGGTCATCTGATCCCAAACTAAGCAGAGCTTGTACTATGGAAACCAAATAACTGGTAAGATACTACATATAATACTTTTCTTTTGTAAATATATACTTAAATATAGATAATTACACCCAGACACACGACAAAAAGACATATTTAAACAAATGTTTGTCTCGCCACCGGCCCGTCTATTAAATATTACATATTATGGAAAAAAAACATATATGTAGCTCCATTTCTGATATTTTTTTATCTCCTCCAACTCTTAGAAGAACATTAAATATAAATGCAGCTAAAATACAATCACATTAAGACCCCATCCCTAGACAATGTAAGCCGAGTATAGGGGTAAGAAAACAAAGTGTGTAATGTTAATTACGTGGAATTTCGCATATAATAAATCTCTACAACACTGTCTCACATTTTGTTCCCTAATTAATATTATGTAGATATTTATATATCATACGCGTTAGAACAACCTCTGTAGTCGAGCGATGTAAGCCGTCAGTAGGCCAATTCACGTAATTAAATAAGTTCAGTTGCAGTGCAGTTGCAGTTAAGTTCCGATCAAAACAGACCTTTTCAAGGTCACGTCATGCGAGCGCTTTGAAGTTCATGATATAAATATGACAATTACAAGAACACCATTTTACATTAAGACATTGTACTTGCAACTGCACCGCAACTTGATCGGCGCGTCAAGAAACTACGTGAATTAGCCTACTGATCGGGTTATACTATCCCAGAGAGGTAAAGATAATTAACGATAAAATTACCAAACAAACTGAAAGATAACAATCATATAAAGAAAAGTATTTTAAGTATAGTATATACCAGTTATCTGGTTTCCATAACACAAGCTCTGCTTAGCTTGGGACCAGATGACCGTGTGTGTTGATGTCCCAGAATATTTCATATCATATCAGCTTAATTCAAATTTGAATTAAGCTCACCTGTGTACATGTGCTGTTTCCTATTAATTGTATATGTAAGTGTTTTGTGTACAATAAAGAATAAGAATAACTACATATTTGCGTGCGCCAACCTCCACCACAGATTACTAAATAGTTACTCCTCCACACTAGGATTCTGTGTGGTAATAGAACCCACAACCCAGCTCAGTCAAAGACACTAACCACTACGTCAACAGACCAGTAATTTGATTGTATCACTTCAACCCTTTTAGTGTCTCACTGCTGGGCACAAGTCTTTTCTTAACTATCTTACGAGTTGAATAAGTTTAGGCCTTAATCCACACAAGCTGGAAAATTGCGGGTTGGTGGATGTCCCATGTCCTCGGATGACTAGTTCTTAGACATGGACCCGCGACCTGTTGTTTCGAAGGTGAGGCTAACACCACTGCGCCACCGCTGCTCGTAATTTGATTGTATAAATATATCTATTTTATCTATATTTAAGATTAAACGCTACCCGAGTAATTAAACAAACTCATAAAAACTAATTTTACTCCAGTCTTCATCATCATTCCCCTTGCCTTTTTCCCATTTCTATAGCAGTCAGCTCCCAGTCTAACATGATGCGGCTTGCTACCAGATTTATACGAGCGACTGCCATCAGACCGCGAAACCCGTAGGGAACCAGTAGCCGAGATGGTTAGACCAGGTGTCAGATATTAGGCTTCTGACTACATGTAACGACTGTCATAGATGTTTTAAATATCAACCGGGACCGATGGCTTAATGAGCTCTCCGAGGCACGGAGGGTAGTCCCTTAACCAACCAGACACTGAAACAAACTTTTGTTGTTACACAAAGATTGTACGGGCTGAATGGAAACCCGCGACCTCCCGAGCATACTATAGCCCAATCGGACGGCTTACACCGCTCGACTACCGAGGTCGTTCTAATTTTACTCTACTATTTTTATTTTAACCCTGCGGTTATTATAAACACGGTTAGAACAAGAGTAACTGGAGTGCAGGTATATATAAACTACAATTTACTACTTTCAAAGTTAACATCGAAAATATTTACAGAACCCAATCATAATTTATTAAATTACATTTTTGCAGGGTGGACCGGGTAAAACAAACAGGCCACTCGAAACGCAGTAACAGGAGCGCGGCGGCCGTAGACTTAGGGCCATGAATTATTAATTTTCCATTTAAACCGGCACGGGATGTTTGCTTTGCCCCAATGTCCCCTATTGACTTTATCGTTCACTGGTACTACGGGAATTAATTGCATTCGACGTTTGCTGACTATAGAGACTGATCAATTTGTCGATTATGTGTTTTTTGAGATTTATTTAAGACTTTTTTATTTGTTTAAGAAGTTTCTGGGT
The DNA here is from genome assembly GCA_936450015.1 of Meganola albula. Lineage (NCBI taxonomy): Eukaryota > Metazoa > Arthropoda > Insecta > Lepidoptera > Nolidae > Meganola > Meganola albula. Next base: position 1,037,580 of record OW388168.1, read on the forward strand.
GAGACGGCGCGTTAACAAAATTTTTGAAGAAGAGTAGGAATTCTAAATAAGAAAAATTGATCAAAATGTAGGTTTGTAAGCATATAACAACTGCATGGAAATAAATAATTCATTTTTGTGATGTTCGTCAATGAAGGTTTTTTTTTTAATTGTGTACTAACACCACTGAAGCAAAACTAAGATAGTAAGTAGAATTTTAAAATATTAATTTTATACTTTATTATAAAACTATAGAACCATCGGAAACGATGCACTATAAACCGTACTTTTTTTAGGTAAATTACATTTAATTTAGCGAATAGTCATTGAAATAAATAACTAAACCCCGAAAAGTAATAAACATATTTTCAATAAAAGAAAGATCTACGAAATTCGAGAACATTATTAAGCAATATGTTCCCCTAGGTTCTCCTTTTTCAATTACCTAAATAAACACAATATCAACACACGTTCAAACAATGAAAACAACAAAAATGTCATTACTTAATAAAGGAATAAGAATTCGCCGTCAAATTTTCAAGTCTCAAGAAGAAAATTAAAGTCGAACGAAGAAGCTTACATGGGAGCGATTCTCCCGGCGCTCCCCATTTGGATTCTAACAAAATTCAGGTCAAAACTATTAAGAAAACATGTGCTCACTTATTATATAAAAATGTTAAGATATTTTCATATTTTTTGCATATTTTCGTAGATAAAGTAGAAAAATAACGGTCTAACGTCAAGGCTTGTTTTGCTAAGGAAACTTAAGAATTCTGTTAGAAATATATAAAATTAGATGATTTTATGCTATAAAGATGAGGCTGTATTTTTGTTTATTTCTTACGAAAACCAATAAAAAAAACAGAGGAATTAGTAAACATTTATTTAGGTGTTAATAATTTAAGGTACTCCGAGCATATTTAACTAGCTGTTGGTGTAAGGTTAGAGACCTTGACTGCTATGCCGGGGGACGTAGGTTCGATCCCCACCGAGGACAAATCTTTGTGTGATGAGCATTTTTGTTTGCTTGGATGTAATTTATCTATAACTAGTTTTCCGCCCGCGGCTTCGCCCGCGGATGTCGGTTATCGCGCTAAACCATTAATCTCTTTTTTCGCAGTCGGATAAAACTATCCTTTCCCGGGTCTCGAACTATCTCCATACAAAATTAGTTCAGTAGTGTAGGCGTGTAAGCAACATTTTGAAATCGGCAAGCCCCCATAGGCATATCCATAAATCTATAGGGGTTTCTTAAAAAATACTACGTCTCTTAGACCATGATCATTGTAAGTTTTTCATTCAATATTTAAGAAGAAATAAAATTTAAATTTCGAATTCTAATAATCGGTCTGAGTAATTTAGCTAAAAAGCACGAAGGAGTATTGATATCAACTTTGAAGAAAATCAAACTTATATAATTTCGCAGGCTTCTCCCGCGTAATATTAGGATAAAAATAAAAAAAATTGGAAAAATAAAAAACACGTATTTCATTATTTGTTTTAAGCTTTATTTACACCGAATTTGAAGTGAATCGGACCAAGGACTAAACAGTTATGGAATATTTAGTATTTCCAAAAAAACTCATTTAACACCCCCACCGGGGGTAGTTTTGGAAAAATAAAAAACACGTGTTTCATGATTTCTTTTAAGGTATATGTGTGCCGAATTTAGAGTGAATCGGACTTCAGACTATACAGATACAGAGAAACTTTAATTTTTACCATTAAAACTCATTATCCACACCTCATAGGGGTAATTATGGAAAAATAAAAAACCCGTATCTCATTATTTTTCTTAAGATTTATGTGTACCGAATTTTAAATGAATAGGACCAAGGAATAAAAAGTTGCATACAAACTTCACCCCTCTATTTAACCCTCTTAGGAAATGATTTTTGAAAATATTGTTAGCCTATGTCCGATTCTAGGGTATACACTACCTACATTTCAAATTTCAATAAAATCGGTTGAGCGGTTATGGAGATACGCGGTAACAAACCTTCACACACACACACACACTTACTTTCGCATTTATAATATTAGTCTATAATATGTATGTATTTACAAAAAGTTGTTAAGTAGTATATGAATTCCTAGTACCCAAGTAAATATAATTGTTTACACACACCGCCATCTAGTTCCAAATTAAGCAATAGTATTTGCTTATGTTATCGGTACCGGGAACGAATATACAACATAAATCTATTTATAAAAAACAATGCCACTTTTCGTTGGAATTTTATAACTCAAAAACGGGCCTACCTATTCAAACCAAATGTTTAGGCATTGTTCGGACTATTTAGTAGATGGTTTATGTGAAGTTTGCACAAAATCGGCGGTTCTTTATTTATCACATTTTTTATAAATTGTTGAGTAAGCTGAAGCTACCCGGGCGAAGCTGGTGTGGGCCGCTAGTACATTATATTTGTAAATACATACTTGAGAGTTGAGAGAGGACCCGTCCCAGCAGTGGCACACTAAAAAGGGTTGAAGTGAAGTGTAAAATACATACTTAATATAGATAATTTTCACCCAGATACAGAATAAACAATTGCGCTCATCACACATAGATTTATCCTGGTATTGAAAATGCTAGTATATTGTCTCGTAGAAGACTCCAGCACAATAATATAACATTCTATTCTTATACACTTTCAGCTTTTTAACTGACACCTGGTCTAACCATCTCTCCTGGTTCCCTATGGGTTTCGAGGTCTGATGGCAGTCGCTCGTATAATTCTAGTAGCTAGCCGCATTAGGTTAGACTGGGAGCCGACCCCAATAGAAATGGGAAAAGGCAAGGGAAATGATGATGAAGGTCACGTGCAACAGAGCGATTAGTGCGTGGTTGCGTGCGACAAAGACCGCACACTGACGGTCGCGGCCGGTGTTATGTGCATGCTATTAAAGAAATAGGTATGCAGTGGTAAATTCATTTCACATTCATAGAATTTAGCAACTTTATTAAATTTTTGATATGCTAATGAAGAATTAGCGTGCTAAAATTAATGTGAATGCTAATTATCCATTACTAGTGGGCGCGACAAGGGTTAGAATTTTTAAAGTTTACAATAATTTACGCGGATGAAGCCGGGGCGTCAGAGTTGCACTACAGTTATTAATAATTCATACGGCCCCCGTCCCGGTGTCGTGTCGTGGGTTTAAACAGACCTTTCTGAATTTGTTTATAGAAGTGCTGTTATATAGAATTTCAGATGGTTTCCATTTTAAAGTGCATACTTTTGGAAACGGTGTGAGTTTAAATATTTACTGCCTTAATGTTTGAGAGTTGCACGATTGTTTTGTATGTTTAGTTTTGTTGAGGCAAGTAAAGTAAAGTTGAAGGGGTGTTTCCTATGCTATTCAAAGAGGTATTTTTCGTTGAAATAAAACTACTTTAAAACAGATTTTATTGCTTTTGAGTCACTTTAGTTCGTGGGAGTACACCTTCAATCTAAATCCACGTGATCCCTGGGTAGTGTAAATTATGTGACAATAAACTGGTGGTAGGCTTAAGTCGGTGACAAAGCCACACCACCAAGCAGCCTTGCCGTGTTCCAGTGCGATGTCTGGTAGGTACATAGCGTCGGAACACTGTAAGACCACGAAGCGCGGCTTTGTCTGGTGGATGTCCCACTATATTTATTTATTTATTATTATTAGGAACAAACGCATGTAACGTTTTCAAATCAATGTGTTATTCTACTGTTTTCAATTGTTCCAAATAAATACACAAAATTTTCTTTTGAACTAATTTACTAATTATCTTTTAATCAACTGGTGGTGGGCTTTAGCCGTTGCTAGTGACCACCCACCAGAAAAAGCCGCTTCGCCAAGCGGCCTTGCCGTGTTCCGGTGCGATGTCTGGTGACACCACGCAGAGAGGATGGGTCGGAATTGTTGCTCCTTTAAGGTTTCTAACCATATGGCTTATTCCACTGCCACTTTCTCACCGATAATCATTCGTAATCACGAGTGAATCAATATACTAGGCTGGCGCGTCCCATCGTAGACTACATCATTGCTTAACATCAGGCAAGTTGTAGTCAAGCGCAAGGCTATCGCAGAATAAAAAAATCCGGCAAAATGTTTTTTAGCTGATTGGCTTCTAAGGGAATGTTATATTTGTACTTGTAAACAAAACAGATAGGTACCAGTAATAAGTCCCCAATCTCCCGCGTTGCTGGTATTTCTACGCACATCGAATTGGGTCGACTCCCGCTGTGATGTAGGTATTCACTCTTATTGGTTACTTGTGTGGTAATTTGTAATCATGTTGTTTACACGTTTTAACCTATATAAAAAAGGAGCTTTCCTCTTTTATCCTAATATTAATAATGTAGTGGAACATTAACACACACGGTCATCTGATACCAAACTAAGCTGAGCTTGTACTATGGAAACCAGACTGATAATATTACTTTTTTTGTAAATACCTACATAATTAACATAGGTAGACAATTACACTCAGACTCAGACAAAGAGACATGTTCATCACATTTGTATGATTCAAAATCAAAATATGCTTAATTTTTTTTTCCTACCGTGCATTGAATGACTGGCAACTACTGAGAAACACTGCCAAAAAAACTCAGTAGGCTTTTTTCTTTTTTAAATGAAGTACTTATATCTATTACATTTTGTTTGTTTAGTGTTTTGAATTAGAGCGACTTAATTCCAAGCGTTTTCATCTGTTAGATTGACGTGGTGGGTTCAGTACCAAAAAATATGTACTTACATAGAACACTTAGCTGTACAGTACTCCTCATTGGATTGTCTCGTTGCAGCGCTTCATGTCTCGCCTCACAGGTGAAATCAGCATAGTCGTCCTCGGATGTCGCTTTAAAATGTACTCTGTGAACAAAGTAATAAAGTTCTAATTAAAAACAGTAAATATAAGGTATGATTCCAGGGTAAGTACCAAAATTTACATTCTATTTGGTCCGTCTTCAAAACACACTAAAAAATAAAATTTAGTCACTTGCCTAATGGAAAAATGATTTAAAAATTGAGGACTTGTGACATCCACCAAATCACACTTGGCCAGGTGTATGGATTATGGTCTGAACTCTCTCATCTCTTAAGGTGCATGTCTAGCAGTAGGGTAGTGGGAGGGTTGTTACTTTATTTTCGCTTTCCGGTTTCATAAGTCGATTGAGCAGCGGTAGCGTAGCGGTACGGGCCTCGCCTTAGAAACATAAGGTCGCGGGTTCGATTCCCAGTCGTACCCACACATGTTTGTGTGAATTGTTACCTACATCGTCGCTGCTCAATATCAGTGGAGGAAAACATCGCGAGGAACCCGGCATTTCTAAAAACTAATTAGGCTGATTCACGTAATTCAATAAGTTCAGTTGCAGTGCAGTTGCAGTTAAGTTTCGATCAAAACAACCCTTCGTATTCTCGTAATTTTGTACTTCACTGCAGTAACGTAGCAGACTCATAAGCGGCAAAAAAGTTACGTGAATTAGCCTACGACCACCATGAAAGCTAACTATAAACATTGTTTACAACTAAATAATATTAATATAAACAATTACATTTGTGTAAATATATTGTACACAAAGATACACAGAATATAAACGCCAGATGTGAAGTAAAACTGATAATAACAAAGCAACGTGTTGTAGGATTTGTAGATAAAAAGTCGCTAAGTGTGCGTCGCGCTCATGTGAGAAGTATTTCGTTGGGTAGAAATCACCTCTGCCTATCCTCTCCCAAGTGGCAATATAAACGACTGACACTATGAAAAATGAATCCTTTTTTTTGTGTAACCCGGGAATCAATTGTTAAGCCTCTTGTAAGCATGTGTACGTTGTCCCGGATTCTGAGGTCGCAGGTTCGAACCCATGTCGTGCCTTGAGCTTTCTGTTGTTTTATTTAACTTTGTGGAATCGATTCCCATTCTTCCTCTCTCCTACTTCTTGCTGTGCCCTACAGGGTCCATAATTGAACACTGAAATTTATTTGTAGCACCTTTTATTGTACATTATGGTCTGTAATTGAGTATTAAGTAAGATTACAATTTCATACAATATTTGAAAAAAGTGGCGTCTATAGGCCGACCGTGTAACTCGCGTATCGCCATCGGAGGTACAAAGTCATAAAACATTAATTAAATCTCTTAAAGAACTATATAACTATAGATAAAAGTAATGTAAGACTATTCGCCACTAATATCCTTATCGCTTGAATCATCATCACTGTCTGTGCAGCTTGAGGAGTCAGAATCTTGGCGATACGCGAGTCAAACGGTCGGCCTATAGGAGCTATCTATTTAATGAACATATTATTATGTCATTCAACATTGTCATACAACCAGTACTTGTGGTTACCCTACAATTAATATTCTACAAAACATCAAGCCACTGTAGCCACACGTTTAATTTCAGACGGGACATGTCCCGTAATTCCCGCGCTGTCACTTGTGCGACATTCCGTATCCGGTTTAATCCGGTTATATCGGGTTAAATCTGCAATAATGCGGAATTTATTTCGTTGCAGAGTTTGTGACTTGTGCTTTTAATGCTGTTTTGTGTGTTTGAGTAATGAAATTAGCTGACATGTGATATTGTTGATTAAGGATGACAGTTACCGATTTTGACGTTTAAAATAATTTTTGTGATTTAAACTTGCTCTTAGTGGTGGTAATCGCGGATTCGATCCTCGGTCATACTTACACATTTTTGCGAGATCATCTCCGCTGCTCTATATCTGCAGAAAACATTGTATGGAAATGGACAGTAGCCTTACAGTCAAGGACATGAGCCCTCCATCGACACACATGGCCAGCTTCACAGAAGACCCCATATTGATTTACCAATTAATAAAAAATTAAAAGTATGAATGCAAATGTTTTTTTAAACTATAAAAGGCTTGCGTTTGACCACAATAATTTTTGCCTATTGTTAAGCAATGATGCAGTTTACGATGAAACGCGCTTACCCAGTAAATACTTATTCTGAAACAGAGATGCCGGATACAAATTTCACAACTTGGCAATAAAAGTGGAAGCCAAGGCCTTTGTTCTAAAGTTCTACGGATCAATACTATCACTAAACAACTGTATTAAACTTAAAGAAATTTCTTAACTAATATTAAACCAGGATACTGCTTACACTTTCTAATAATACAAGCGTCATGCGTCAGCGCCGTTATTTGCTAATTTTTTTGATCAACAACGTTACTCCATTCATTTTCTATTCTGATCATGTACAAAATATGCATAGTTTAACACATATCTTAGATAATATTATGTATACAATATCTTTGCAACGTTATTACAAAACGTGACTACAAGCGGGGAAAAAGTTATTCGCAAATTCATAACAAAACTGGTCAAGTGTGAGTCGGTGTTACTGACAAAGGGTTCCGCGCGACTTCAACACAGGGTCCTACACTAAACAGAGCTTGTGTTATGGAAACCTAACTGATAAAATACATACATATTCTACTTTAAATTATAATAATAATATAACATGTACACACGTGGGAATCGAACCCACGACTTGCGGCGTGAAAAGCAAGCATCATACCTCTGACATCCTACTCTTATGGTAAGAGAAATATTAATTAACAAAACTGGGCACTCTGGAAAAATTAACTCTACCTACTCCAGCTCCCGTTTGCACCTTTTGAGTCACTTCAACCCTTTTTAGTGTCCCACTGCTGGGCACGGGTCTTCTTTCAACTATCTTACGAGTTGAGACAGTTTTTAAGCTTTAATCCACACACGCTGGCCAAATGCGTGTTGGTAGATGTCACATATCATTGAATGATTGGTTCTTAGATATGCCGGTTTTCTCACGATGTTTTCCTTCATCCACATTGAGCTGCGGCGATAAAACAATTCACATAAAAATGTGTGAGCAGAACCGGGAATCGATCCTGCGATCTTTTGTATTTAAGGCGTGGCCCGTGCCGCTAAGTCAACGCTGCCAACTTACATACCCTGTAACTTTTGAGTACGGAACCCTAATAGAGTGAATACATTTTGCTAGAAACTTCCAGAGAATACAATGCAACCTTTGTTTGTTTACGTTTCCAGTGGGTATCAAGGATTTCAAAAGAGATTTCCGAATACCTTATCAATATTATAATGATATCTTCAGCAAGTCTAAGACGCCTAGTTGGTTAGGGTAGGATAGGTTTAAAACATAATAACAATAATATAGTGGGACATTAACACACACGGTCATCTGATCCCAAACTAAGCAGAGCTTGGGCTATGGAAACCAGGTAACTGGTAATATACTACATACAACACTTTTCGTTCACTTTTAGTCGGCCTATAAGTGTATGAAAGTAGTGAAGAAATTATTTTTTCCTAATTAAGAACTTTTTTGCTCCGGCTTCCCTTTTTCACACTTCCACCCTTCGATACTGGTAAATACACAAATGCGTAAATTTATAAGGATAGGCCTAGGCCTAGACCGTACTAGGTCAAGGCCTAGGCCTATCCTTATAAATTTAAGTAAAATTATACAGGACTGGTCAGTGCGTCATACAACTGAACACAGATTACATTAAACATTTCATGTCATATTAACATCGGAAATAGAGTTCGTGCAACTCGTCTGAAACTTTCAAAGTTCTGATGTTTAGGACACGGGTTAAGTTTAACTGACATTCGTGTTGTTAAACGTCTGTATTATCAGAAGTTGTAGGCAGAGGTGAATACTTTAATATTACCCACTTTTCGCCGGCTTTGTAGGTCCTTGATTTTTTGCTGTACCTACATCACATGCCACAATTTTTTTTTATTCTTCGATGGACTGTCGCTTGACTACAAATTGCCTGACGTTAAGCAATGATGTAGACCACGATGAAACGCGCCAGCACAGTATACCGATTAACTCATGATTATGAAGGACTATCGGTGAGAAGAAATGAAAGAAATGAGCCTCTTTAAGGTTAGAAACCTTAAAGGGGCATCAAGTCCGATCCACCCTCTCTGCATGGTGTCACCAGACATCGCAGCGGAACACGGCAAGGCCGATTGGCGGTGCGGCTTTGTCTGCTGGGTGGTCACTAACCACGGCCGAAGCCTACCACCAGTTGATTGTCACCTGATTTACACCACCCGGGGACCACGTGTGGGGATTCAATTAAAGGTCTACACCCACGGTTGAAGGTGATTCAGTCTCCAATTCCAAACTTTGAACTGCAACTAAGATTTTTTATGGCTTTGTAAAAATGTCATTCCCATAAATAAATATATTACCAACATAACATTATAACCAAAAACAACACAATTTTCATTAAGAATATACCATCCCTTGACCTCCGTCAATTTTGACAGCAATTGTCCAATTTCAAATTAGTTTGGGTTCATGGTATTTCCTCTAATATGCAACCGACATCAAATTATAATGGTGCTGTGATTATAACCCCTAAAATATTATAGATCTAAAATTCTCTTCAAATTTATAATAACTTGCCTAATGCTCCAAATTCGGCCATCTAAAAATAAACTTCTTCAACCCTTTTAACGTCACACTGTTGAGTAAGAATCTTCTATCAACTATCTTACGAGTTGAGAGAGTTAGGGGCGTAGGCCAAGTGCAGGTTGGTGGATGTCACATGTCCTCGAATTAGTTCTTAGGCATGCCGGTTTCCTCACAGCGTTTTCCTTCACTGATATTGAGCAGCGGCGATGTAACAATTCACACAGAGATGTGTGAGCACGATCAGGAATCGAACCCGCGATCTTATATTTCTAAGGCAAGGCCCGTACCGCTACGCCACCGCTGCTCAATACAATTTTGATTACTACTAAATTAAATAACAATAATATTCTTATCCTATAAGTAATAATAGTATGTAATGTAGATCCAGTAATTATTTTAAAACGATACATGCCAGTTTCCACACGATTTTCTTCGTATTGATTAATAGTGAAATACTTACAGAACGACTTTAAACAGCAAAACATAATAAAAAGTGTAATTATCTAAACTCGTCACAAACATTACGCACTACTAATCGTTAAGAGTAAGCAGCATAATTTTTTATTAAAACATGTTGTTAGCTATGGCGAACAGGTCGTTGGTTTTTATTAAAAATTGTATTCCTTATGAGAATACTGAATTAATGAATGGCATTATTTAATGATCCTTAGATGATACTTGTAAGTGTCCAATTACTGTGCACAGGTCTTCTCTCAACTATCTTTAGAATAGAAATATATAACGTCACACAAATTTCATGAAATTTTGACCCCTGCAGCAGGTAGCTGACAAAACAATGACATTTTGAATCTTAAGTTAACAAAAGGGCTGCAAATTTTCGTTAATACTGCAAAGATCGTGTTTCATATAACTCGTAGATTTTGAAATGTGATGTCACAAAATTAAGGACTCGTCCGCCATCTTGTCACACAATGTCACACTTCATCGACCCCCTCTCGTGTGACGTAATTTATGGATATGGAAAGTTAGTTAAGTTTAGTTTTTCTTGATAATTACTGATCTGTTAATAGTTATTTATTTAAAGCGATTCTGTAAAAAAATTAATCTTACCTCGATATGGTAGTGTATCTCAAACTCTTCGGATTTCCGTTAGCATTTTCCACTTCTCTTACTTCTTCTTTAGAAACTGTAACAAAACAAAAACATTTAAAATAACTCTAAATCTATAATTTAAAAATAAGCGTAAGCGCATAACTTGAGATCGGCTGAACGATTTCTCTAATTTATTTTTTGAATATTCCTTGAAGTACGAGGATGGTTCTTCGCAGAGATAAATAAAAAAAATCCTACGAAAAGGCTTGATACGTTTCAATGAATTCTTATAACTATGTTCGGTAATACCGGGTCCGAAAATAGATTACAATTTTCGGACCCGGTAGATGGCACTGTTTTACCGGGCAGGACGACGTCTGCAGATGAATCCCTATTTCCCTTGATCACGCCATCACGCGTTAACATCGCCATCGCGCACTGAATGTTAAGATGACAGACAAAAACAAAAAACTTTCTGCTAAGTAGAAACTGCTGAGAAAACCTTCAACACTGATTTGTCAGGGGCTTTGGACTGTTTATAAAGCAGGTTACATGTAAAAGTCGTTTAAAATCTTTACTAATACTATAAATGCGAAAGTAACTGCCTGTGTGAAAAAGTCTGACTGTCCCGCCTTCCTGCCAAAGAAAAAATAAATGGATGAAATTTGGTATGGAAATAGTTTGAGAAAGAAAGGACATAGGATAGTTTTTATCTGACTATGTTTAAAGAGGTTAGGTAATGATTTAGCGCGATAGCAGACATACGCGCGGGATGACCCGCGTGCGGACCTAGTAATCAAATAATTAAACCTCTAAAAGTGTTTTAAAATTGTAAATAAAATTGTTCAATAAAGTCCGGATCACATTAACATACACGTAACTACATTAAGTGTGCACTTCATACTGCCGTTGTAAAGGTAAGATCACACTCTGGGGCCCGCTTGTGCTTAATTTAAGCTATCTAGGCACTGACAGTATTCCATAGAGAGTGTACGGTGACAATAATGCACCGAAACTATGCGACAAAATTGGGTCGAGGAACATTCAAATTTTGATATTAGCATTTTAAATTTATTTAAATAAAATATAATTTTTGATGTTATTTTAAGAATATTTAAAATTTTAACATGACGACTGTATTGGAAACTATAGATAGAGTTGAATATTATCCACTTTTCACCGGCTATGTTTACAACTGCCGTTCATCGGGCACAATCCAGTCTTAGAGCTGCAACAAAGATTCTTAACCTGGGACTTCACGTTTATTGACCGGACACGCATACCACTGAACCACCAAAGCATTGGCTAAACCTAATGAATAATGTGGTAATTATTGCACATTTTAAATTATTATGAAATACTTATAGTTAAATATAGTCAAAAAAGAAATATTGCATTCAATATTCTGAGCTCAGTTTGCTTAAATCGGAACGCAACTTAAATATTAATGTTTGGAGGTAGTCAGTAATAATTATTGTGATTAATATTTTTGGACGTCAAATACCTCAGTCCACCCGTGAACATGAAGTCTGAAAAGACTTTGAAACCGCGATAATATCCGTTAAAAAGTAGTTTTATGTGTGATATTCGCGTAAATCTAAGACAATACTACGCAGTATTTAAATAAATTTGAAAATAAAATAATTTAAAACAGTCCAAATACGCGCGTAATTAAAACGTAACAAATTCAAAGAACTAAAACTCATAATATACCATTTATCTCTACTCGTTGTAATAAAGAGTAACAGTTTCGAAACAGTTATTAAAATGTTGAACAACGTTTAAATTAAAACTGAAACACTCGTATAAAATCATTCCTAGAAATGTTTAATAACAAATATAATAGCAGTATTTTACAATTCTGAAACAGGCTAGCGCTTGACTAAAACTTGCCTGATTTTAAGCAATGATGTGGTTCAAGATAGAACGCATCTGCCCAATATACCGATTCACTCGTGATTACGAATGATTTTCTGCAAGAAGCTGCTAGTAGAATGAGGCTCCTTAGGTTTAACATAGCTTACTTCCAATTTATTTGAGACTGTCTTGTTTTGTCTCATGTTTTTGAACAATAAATGAATTCTGAATTACAACCCACTCTTTTAAATGGTGTCACCAGACATCGCACCGGAAAACGGTAAGTCTTCTTGGCGGTGCGGTTTTGTCTGGTGGGTGATCACTGACGGCCTTCAAAATATATTTTCTGATGGCCTTTCGGCGTAGTGGTAAGTACCCTCTCTGCTACACCAGAGGTCGTGGGTTACATTCCAACCCAGACCAAATCTTTGTGTAATGAGCGTGTTTGTTTGTCTTAATAATCTTAATATAAGCCCAGTTTTAGTTTACACTATCCCGAGATAATGGGTCTTTACAGACAGACAGACAGAAATTACGGAGAACTAAGTCATCTTATATGGGTTCTGATTTTACCTTTTAAAGTACAGAACCCTAATTTTTTTTAACAAATGTTTCAACAGACAACCGATTACATTACATTTCTCCTGGAGCTGGGCTGGCAATAGCGACGCCAGCCCAATCACGCAAAATAGGCGCACTTATGAGACGTCGAGTTGCAGAAAATTAGCCCGCTCCAAACCATAACAATAACTACGAGTACATTACCCGAATGATTTTGTTGTTGAATAATTTATGGTCTAAGAGTTGTTTAACAGGTAACAAAAACGTACAATATTCGCCAAGAACTAAATATGTCACTAATTTACCACGAAAACAATGTATCAAGCTAATAACACTAAATAAATTAAGAAAGAATTACATTTATGGTCATAACAGTCTTTCTTTATCCCAACAAATGTGAACATATGGTCACCCTGGCGTCACACTAACGTCCTCTGGTGTGAATTAGGTAAACTGCGCGTTTTATGTCCTCGTTTGTCTTAATTGTAATGTTACATGCTGTGAATGTTAGTGCATCGAGTTACAAAAGAAATATGTTATAAGAGGGTTAGGAATACGTGAAAAAGTGCCTTAATTGTCATTTGTCTGTCTGTTTGTTGCCTTTTCACGCCAAAACTACTGAACCGATTTGGATGAAATTTTAATATTGATAGTTTGAGATCTGGGGAAGGACATGGGATGATTTTTAGTTTTTATCCTGCTGCGCAAACAGAGATTTATGGCGTGATCACCGACATACGCGCGCGCCTAGCCGCGGGCGGAAAGCTAGTCAATTATATTTTTATATTTTTCCTCTATAAATTGTTTATTCCGAAATGTTCTTATTTGAATTCAAAGTCATCTATTTCATAGTATTGTCTTTGATTTACGCGAATATCACAAATCATTGAAAAAGAAAATGTAGAAAATGGTTTGAATATACCACCAGCTTGGGACCCAGTGCTTAATTTACTTGTACCAAAACCCAAGCAAAATCAACTCAGATTTCAAGACACTGTGAGCTCAGTTTGCTTAAATCGGAACGCAACTTAGATATTAACGTTTGGAGGTAGTCAGTAATAATTGTGATAATTTATTTTAGGGACGTCAAATACCTCAGTCCACCCGTGAACATGGAGTCTGAAAAGACTTTGAAACGTCGGGATCTAAAATCTAAAATAAACCGCGATAAAATCAGTTAAAAAGTAGTTTTATTTCAATCTTTTATTTCATCTATACATAACACAAGTTCTGTCTAACTTGAGACTAAATGTTGTGTATGCTACTAACCCAGAATAATAATATCTTAAGTCTAGCGCGGGATTTGAACCCGCGATTCATCTGCTATAGACGAACTCTCTATTCCTACGTCACTGAGTCGTAAAATAAATTAAATTTCAATACACAGTGGATCGGATTTCCAAAGCCAATTAAATTGGTCCGTTTTAAATCCGTCACTCTATGAGACGTAATGAAAATTTTCGGCAGTTATAGAAATTCTAAAGGGACGTGTTTACGACAGTTCAGCTAATTAAAATCTTTCAAAGTTTCGAGTAGTTTTCAAATTTATTTAAATGCAGTCTAATTGAGGTTAAACCTTCTTTTAGCTGTATAATCTAAACTGCTATTAACAATGTCGGAACTAAATAAACCTTTTTTTTGGTAAAGCATAATATTTTGATTTTGGCAACGCGGCAACACGACCGTTCGCCTTTGCGCCTTCTCACTGAATGCCCGTCATTGCGGATTTCCGTTATGTCAACTTCACGAATGACGTTGTCAAAAATGTCATTCATCTATCATCTACTGACATGTGCCGCCAGCGCTGTGTTGACCTTACCCAAATGTCAATACTTGACGTTTCCGTTAAGTCAAATTAATTACCATGATTACAGTCCATCAAATCTAAGAAGTACCGTTTGACAGTTCTAAACGTAGTAGTACATTTAGAATTTTTTTCTTTGTGTGAAAATTGTTTATGTTATGTTAAAATAAAAATAGCTTCATAATTCAATTATTTCACAGGAAAGCTAATAAAAGTAGTGTGATTAACGCCTCTATAAAGCTAATTTAAAAGAAAACAGTGAAACGTCAAACGGTACTTCTTAGATTTGATGGACTATAGCTACTCGGATGACAGCTCCTTGCTGACACTGCGAGAAATATGATTTGCAAAATTGTGGTAGCCTTCCACAACAGGCCAAAAAAAAATTGAATTCAATTGACAAATTATTAATTAGAAGTTTATTGGTATTTATAATTAAAAATAAAATATCACGCCTAGACAAAAAGTATAAAGTAAAAAGCCAACGAAAATAAAGTTTGTAAAAACCATTTTCCCCAAATTTTTCCTATCAAACATTATCCCAATGTAATATGATCCAAAAAAATGTAATTTCCTCTCGATCTTTGATATAATCTGAGTTATAGCTTGAACTAAGTCTCTGCCCCAGCTTCGGTTAGTAAAATAAAAACAATTATCAATTATTTTTCCTATAATAGGCTTGCGCTTGACCACAACTTGCCTGATGTGAAGCAATGTTGCAGTCTACGTTGGAACGCGCTTACCCAGTAAATACCGATTCACTTGTGACTTGAAGACAGAATATAGAAAGCAGATTATAGCTATCGGGAAACATAGATGCCGGCATCGAATTCCACAACTTAGCAGTTCGCACAGTAAAAATGGAAACAAAGCGCTTATAGCGTTTATCATATCATTATTTGCCGTGTTGGTAGCATTTTAAGACGTAATAGCGTGGTCGGTATGACATACTTCACGCCGCAGGGCTTTCCACCAGACCCCCCGGAGAACAATCAACACCGCGGCCTGGCAAATAGGTTGGCAGAGGAACATCGGAGGGTTTTGGTGAGTTACCTTCTTTGGACTCTCATATACCCATGTGCCACGCCGTTATATGGACCCATTTAAGGTTTCCCCTTGAAAAAACAGGACTTCCCATCCCAAGTAAATATTTATGTTATGAATGAATGAATGATTATCTATAATTATTATGTATTTACAATAGAAATAGAGTATATTATCAGTTATCTGGTTTCCATAACTCAAACTCTGTTCAGTTTGGGATCAGATGACAGGTAGGTAGTATTGTTATTAGAAATGTATTTACTTTTAATCTAGGAGTACTAATATTGTAAAGCTAAAGAGTTTGTTTGTTTGAACGCGCTAATTTCAGACACTACTCATACGATTTGAAAAATTCTTGCACTATTAGATAGACCATTTGTTGAGAAAGGCTATAGGCTACTTTTTATCCCACTGCTGAGTATGATATGTAGTACACGCGGGCGAAGCCGCGGCGGAAAACTAGTAACTAATAATGTAGGTACCAATTGCAAGTACATAATTGCTTACTTTGGGACTATATGACGCTGTTTGTATGTGTGAAAATATTATTATTATCTAAACCTCATTCAAACGAACAAATATTCAAGTTTTGTATATAGATAGTATTAAAAGATCTTTATCGGCCACAGGTCGGTCAAGATAGCAAAAACGATTTTATCCAATAAATATCTATCTGGGACCGCAAAACACAAATGTCACTTTAGCCAATGCTCTGACTAACATAAATTTAACAGGCCCGTAGAAAATTTAACACGGAACTGTAGGTTAATTCACGTAATTGACGGGCCGGTGGCGTGGTCGGTAAGATACTTGCTTTTCACGCCGCAGGTCGTGGGTTCGATTCCCACCTGAGACAAACATTTGTTTAAATATGGCTGTTTGTCTTGTGTCTGGGTGTAATTATCTATATTCAAGTATATATTTACAAAAGAAAAGTATTATATGTAGAATATTACCAGTTATCTGGTTTCCATAGTACAAGCTCTGCTTAGTTTGGGATCAGATGACCGTGTGTGTTAATGTCCCACTATATATTATATTATATTATTATTAATTTCTTGACGCGCCGTACGTTCACGTCTTAGTGTAAAATGGTATTCTTGTAATTGTCATATTTATATCATGAACGTCAAAGCGCTCCCGTGACGCGTACTTGACGCAAGCGTATCTGACAGCGGTTGTCAAAATTATGAGAATACGAAAAGGTACTGTTTTGATCGAAACTTTACTGCAACTGCAGACAAGATATTATGCAGATACACAGACACACGCGTACAATATTATAATAGGCCTCTTTTTTGTCGGGGGATGTAAAATTACGCCTTGGCAAATGAAAATCATGTTTGTGTCTATCACTTCAACCCTTATTTTAGTGTCCCACTGCTGGGCACGGGTCTTCTCTCAACTATCTTACTAGTTGACAGAGTTTAGGCCTTAATCCACACACGCTGACCAAGTGCGGGTTGGTAGATGCCACATGTCCTCGAATGGATAGTTTTTAGACATGCCGGTTTCCTCACGATGTTTCCTTCACCGATATTGAGCAGCGGCGATGAAACAATTCACACAAAGATGTGTGGGCACGACTGGGATTCGAACCCGCGACCTTATATTTCTAAGGCGAGGCCCGTACCACTGCGGTGCCGCTGCTGCTGCTGTTTGTGTCTACATTTACATAAAACGATGTAAAACAAAAATATTGACGAAACCTGACAACCGAATCAAGTGTAGTGATGCGGCTAACAAATATCGACATGTAATATTTTATGCTATGCACTGACGGCTAGTGATGTGCTACTATCGAATATTTTCTATTAATATTTGTCAATGGAATTTCTGATAGGCGTATGCGAAGAGCGAATAATTTTTTGCTCCAATGGTTTGTTTAGGTAAAGTATATTAATAGTGTGTCAATCATGCAGTTGTACGTTTGTATGAAGTTATTGAGAACTTTAGTATTTTTAACAAACGTATTATGTACTAGCTTTCCGACAGCGGCTTCACCCGCGTGTATGTCGGTTATCGCGCCAAAACATTACCTTCTTTTTGCGCAGTCGGATAAAAACTATCCTATGTCCTTTCTTGGGTCTAAAACTACCTCCATACCCAATTTCATCCAAATCAGTTCAGTAGTTTAAGCAGGAAAGCATAACAGACAGACAGAGTTACTTTTGTATTAATAATATTAGTAGAGAAGTAGAGATTTGCTACAAGATACCTTCTCAAGCGTGTTTCCAGGAGGAATAGTATATTATGAGTTTAATTATGTGTGTTAATATAATTTATTAATGTGCTACTTCATTAAAAATATATAAATGTACCAAAAGGTAAAAGACAAAAATGTCTAATTAACATATTAACACACAGCCCAAACAACTGGGTCTATAGATTTCCAGTTTGGCATATAGGTTTCGTATAAGGTTTATGGGTCCAATAAGAAATCTTTTTCATAACTCACCCCTAAGGGTGAAACAGAGACCAAACGCGAAGCAGCGGGTGGAAACCAGTCAGTAATTTAATATGTCAATAAGCTTGAAAGAGAAACAAACACCGATGATTTACGTGTAAAATATAAAAAAATTATATGTGTATAGTAAACCTTTTAACCGCTTGGCTAAATATCAGTGCGTGTATCAATCCCAAGTGGCCTACTATAAAATGTTGTGAATACATCTACAGTAAATAAGTGGATGAAAATGGAACAAAAATAACGACATTGGCTGTTAAAAGGTAAAAATATGTATACCTACAGTCCATCAGATATAAAAAGTACCGTTTGACAGTTCTAAACGTAGTACATTTAGAATATTGTTTTTTGTATGAAAATTGTTTATGTTATGTTAAAATAAAAATAGCTTCATAATTCAATTATTCTACAGGAAAGCTAATAAAAATAGAAAACAGGGAAACATCAAAAGGTACTTCTTAGATTTGTTTAATTGTAAGCAAAAATTAACAATTAGGACGTCTAGTATTGTCTTAGATTTACGCGAATATCACACATTGAAATAAAACTACTTTCGATCTTGAAACGTCGGGATCTAAAATCTAAAATAAACCGCGATAAAATCCGTCAAAAAAAAGTAGTTTTATTTCAATTAGGACGTCATTTAAAATAGTACCATTTCGAAATAATTTTGGATTGGTGGATATCCTATGTCGTCGAATGATATTTTCACGTTTAAAAATATATAACGAACATTTTTAAAAACGTTTCAATATATTTTCCTATCATTTGACTTTTTTATTTGCATAAAAATATCGATATATTGAATGACAGCAAATTATTTGAGACGTTCAGACTGTGTCACATTAAAGGCGTGTTAAAGGTATATGAGATTGTCATTTATGTGTTATGACATCTGTAACAAGACATCGATACAGAATTTTATTGATACATTTATCAATTTGCACCTATCATCTAAATTAAGTGTTGTCGTATAGATGAAACATATATGACCTCATATTCGATTAAATATTGCATCATATAAGCAATCATATGAGTAATATAATTATTTTTAAGTCAAAGGGAATTTATGAAAATGAAAATGGAAAAATGTTTATTGTCAACATTAGTTACAATAATAAGATTTATAGTGGTCCTCACACTAGGCAAGTCTGTATCGTGAGGAGCCAACCTTAAAACGATATACTGGTAAAAATCGACAGTAGTGTTGATAACAATGTAATAGTATTAGGTACTATAGCTTATTGCATCAATATTTTTTTATGGTGATTTTTATGTTTTGTTCTATAGGATTCTCTGACCCTATCAGACATTACTTTTACTTTTTTTAAACATAAAAACATGATGATTTTCTAACAGCAAAATAAAAATAAATTATTTTCATGAATATTCATCGGTAAAAAATTCTATTAAATTAATCGATAATTCCCAACATTAGTTTTAAAGATTGTATGTGTAACAGTATACTACTTCAGTAGTATATTACTTCAGCACTTTAAATGAATTGAATGTTCTAATTGGATTGCATTAGAAGTTTTAACAGTATCAGCCTCGCCTTGGAAATATACCTTTCGATCGATCACTGGCCCTGCCTACATCTATGTGTGAATTATTTCATCGCCCCTGCTCATTATCGGTGAATTAAAATTTTGTGAGGAAACCAGCATATCTAAGAACTAATCATTCGAGGGCACGTGACAACCACCAACCAACACTCGGCCAGCGTGTGTGATTATTGCTCAAACTCAACTCGTAAGATAGTTGAGAGAAGACTCTTGTCGAGCAGTGGATGTAAATAGATTAATAATCCCCACTTATAAACAAATCTTAAGCAGTAAAGACACAAAGAAATCACATGACAGGAACAAAACTTAAAAAAAAAAGACGGGTTGCACTCCGGGAGTGCCGGCAGAAGTGAAAACATTCGCGCAAGCGCCCTGCGCTGCCTAAACGAAACAGTAGACCCAGGCATACATTTTCGCCGCGCCGTAGAGAGGGGATAGCTGTCTACTTTCCATCCGTCTTACGCTTTTTCGATCAGGTCACGTGTCCTGACGCGAGTTTAAGATTTTATACCCATTACAGAAAAAGTGCTCAACGCCGCTAAAGAAGTTTTCACTTCAAAAAGTTAAATCGACGATGATAACAAGGTTTATGTTAGGTACTATAAATATTCACTTTCAAAACAATTCCAAACTACTAATCATGTCAGAAAATCGATATTACCCCATCACTACATATCCGATCTCGTTAAAGGCACATTGCAATTGTTGGCTAATTGAAATCGAAAACTTGTTTAATTAATGACCGTATAGTTGAAACGATGAGCCAATTAGTGCGGGGCAAACCAATTATCGATAGTTGAGGGTTAAATTTAATTATATTAATTAATGCAATTTTTGCTTACCACAATAATATTGTGGAAAAATGTGTGGTTTAATGAGAGTTCACACACTTTAACCCTTTTTTTTTAGTGTCCCACAGCTGGGCACGGGTCTTCTATCAACTACGTTATGACTTAAGAGAGTTTAGGCCTTAATCCACGCACGCTGGCCAAGTGCGGGTTGGTGGATGTCACATGTCCTCGAATGAATTAGTTCTTAGACATGCCGGTTTCCTCACGATGTTTACCTTCACCAATATTGAGCAGCTGAGATGAAACAATTCTGATGCTTAATTGTAGTAAGTAGATCTTGTTTATCTATGGCTGTATTTTTTTTATTTTTAAGTAAACATTTTTCATTGCTCCATAGACATGCTAATTTCTTCACGATATTTTCCTTTGTCGATATTGAGCAGCGCCGATGAAACAATTTACTCAAAGATGTTTGGGCATGACCGGGAACTTAACTTGCGACATTATATTTCTAAGGCGAAACCCGTAACGCTGCGCCACCGCTGCTCTAAGATATATATTTCGGTACAGGGGGCCGATCAGAGGGATAGTCATCGCCAGAAAACTTATTGAGTGGGTGTGGTTACGAGCAGCAAAGTTAACTTAATCACACTATTAATTTGTTACGAAATGTAAAACTAATACAACGAGTGGTAAGACAGTTCCTAGACCGATGTTGGTCGCACGGACGTCTGTAGAGAACTGGGGCACACAGTTCGTGTAACGACAATCCCCACTCGTCGCCCGTGCGGACCTCAGGCTAGACTCTGTCGAGCGTGTCGACCCGACGCGCTGCCGCCTCGCTGTCAAGTATGCTACCGTACTAATGACTTCTCCGACACGGCCATCCTGCGGGACACACGTCTCTGTGTGTTATTCTGAAACAATATTCAACACACAGTATCACATAGTTCAGTCACGCCTGGCCTACTAATCTAGAAGGAACAAGTTCCTGGCTTTAGACAAAGATAAAGATAAAGATTTCCAGAAATCCCCAAATTTTACAGAACTCTAAACTTTTTTTTTTATTAAATTAAGGAAACCAGTTTACTAAAAATCAATGAACAATCAATATCACTTATTCAGTTAAATCGCTTCAATATCAAAATCAGAAACTCAAAGCACAACTGACTACTAAAACTTACACTCTCACACAAGAGACAATCACTTACAATAAGTAAACTAATTTAAGCTCTGCATATGACCATTGGCTACACATAGCCCAGTAACCTCCAGTTACTCAACTTTATGCGAACCCCCACGGGAACGCCGAGTCTCCCCTGGACTCACGGTTTCCCAAGAAACCCGACCTCTGCCGGAGTTGACTGCACTACCGCGTACTCACGGACTACTACAATGTAGTAGACGCCGATTTCTACTGAGCTACGGCTACACGACAACCTCCGGTACGGTCCAATCATTATGCAAGCTTAAACAATCTTGTCGTCGTCATCACGACTACTTTACTCTACCTCAATTTCGTCAGTTATACTTTGATACCGGATTTTTTTTTTGCAAGCTTTCATGTGCGTATTTGTAGGTACAGTTACAATGTAGTACTTTTAAATTATAACGGTCACTGTCAAAAACTTCTATGACCTCGGGCGGTCCTTTAAATTTGGGATCCAACTTTGTATGATTACACTCCTCGTTCATAATCAAAACAAACTCTCCCATTGAAAAATTATTGACCTTTACCTTTATCTTGTCGAATTTACTTTGTTTTCATAGAAATCGGCCTATCTATATTGCGTAAATCGTCATGAATTACTTCTTTCCTAATGTACTCGTGGCGCTGTTGGTCCAAAATTAGGCACTTACTTTTTTTTTTTATTATCTTAAAATAGGCTTGTGCTTGACCACAACCTGCCTGATGTGAAGCACTGCCTGATGTGATGTGCAGTCTACGATGGAACGCACTTACCCAGTAAATATCGATTCACTCGTGACCTGAAGACCGGCAGATTATAGCTATCGAGAAACATAGATGCCAGCAGCGAACCCCACAACCCGGCAGTTCGCACAGTGAAAGTGCAAACAAAGCGCTTTGTGCGTACCCCTGGAATTTCCACCTTATAACGGCGGCGCACAGCAGCACCTCCACTTGTCCAGTGGAAGAACGGGGATGGGGGAATAAGATTGTGTAATCCCAACGCACACTTTCAGAAGTGTGTCCGGTAAAAGACCGAAAGACCAGCAACTATGCGGCGATGCTCGAGGCTTTGCAATTTAGCCTTGACGAGGGATTCGTTGCTAATAAGCCTCTTGGCTCGCCTTTCTATAGACTCCAATGCCTTGAGTTGGTATTTAGCTGACCCATCCTAAAGATGCGAGCAGTACTCTATGCATGAGCGAACTTGTGCTTGATATAGCTTGAGCATCTGTTTTGGCGTGAAGTACTGACGTATTCGCGAGGACACCTAGCTTTTTGGCAGCAAGTTGAGCCATGGGCTCAATGTACGGGCCAATTAAAGGTCGAAGTCATATTAACGCCAAGAAGCTCAAGGTGGACTGTAATAGGCACGGATACACCTTGAAAATTAAGAGCCAATTGAAATGGCATTATTTTTTTTAGCAGAAAATAAACACGCCTGGGTTTTAGCACCATTAAACTTGACCAGTTTGGCGTCACCCCAATCGGAAACCGCTTTAAGAGACAAGTTTAAGCGCTCAACCATGGCCTCCCAAAGAGACTGGATATTAGCAGTCTAACTGTCTGAAGTGTGCAACTAAGCCTTTAAACTATCTTAGCTTAGCTATAGTGAAAAGTTAAATTACCCAGTGAAATAATATTTGCACGCAATAAGTCATCTACACGCTCACGATCGTTTTTCTTTCTTCCGCACTAAAACGATACGGTCATTTTTGAGCAACCAAATAAGGTTCAACTAAGCGAAAAAAACAAGCTCACCTATAGTTACGCATGTTAGCGACATACCAGTTATTAAATAATCTAAATAACGAGACAAAACATAGACAATAGCCAATTTATGTTCTCGCGAAACGTGATTGTCAACAACGGTAAAACAGTTTAACAAGGGTAAATCATTATTATTAAACAGTTCGGTGGTACTCACTGATAATTGTAAATTACAATCGTTTTATATCGAGAACTTTTCAAATTTTAAAATGAGTCGCGGTCATACTACCAATAAAACCTTGCAACAATACTTCGCGGCCTGATATCATATCACTTCGTAAAAAAAATCACTACATCAGGCATAACGTACAATAAAATCTCGATTAAATTATCGATTTCAACAAAACAAATAATTTAAACAATGCCAAGTATGCTTGACTGACCCTTTAAGGTTACAACATTTGTACTCTTTTATCACTACGTTTACTCTTTTTAACGAGTGAACACTCGGCACCGGAATCTTAATAGAAAAAGAACGACTGACCTTGATGTTTAAAAGTTCGTCCCGGTGGATCAACCACGCACACGTCGACCCTCACGTGTCGCTTGCTGCGTGAAACCTAGATACCTCCACTTCCATTAGGGCACCGGGTAGAGATGTGTCCTTTTGTTCACGTCGCCAGCTGTCACCACTACTGTCATTTTATTTTTCACGGCGTTGCGTAGTTTCAGTTAGGTGATGGTTTGTCTGCTCCTTTATCCCAATTCTGATTTCGGTACAGGGGGCCGATCAGAGGGATAGTCATCGCCAGAAAACTTATTGAGTGGGTGTGGTTACGAGCAGCAAAGTTAACTTAATCACACTATTAATTTGTTACGAAATGTAAAACTAATACAACGAGTGGTAAGACAGTTCCTAGACCGATGTTGGTCGCACGGACGTCTGTAGAGAACTGGGGCACACAGTTCGTGTAACGACAATCCCCACTCGTCGCCCGTGCGGACCTCAGGCTAGACTCTGTCGAGCGTGTCGACCCGACGCGCTGCCGCCTCGCTGTCAAGTATGCTACCGTACTAATGACTTCTCCGACATATATGTACGTCAAACTTATAACATTCCTCTTTTTCGTTAGTGGTTTAAATAGTTTTATTTCCAAGTATTCATCCTTATACCATTTCTAAACAAAAAGCTCTCCAAGCTCTACAGAAATAGAGCTTTGGATAATAAATATAACTTAGAGTACACTAAGGTTGTACAAGATTTTCTATAAAATCAGAGCTTGTAACGGGAATGCTCAACATTTATTTTATTGGAAAACTGATTGGTTTATTGTTTAGTTAGAACAATATTCTTGAGAATCCTTGATTTGTAACCCCTGACAACAAGAAGGAGTTTAATAAGTTTAAGTTGCTTAAACCATAGGCAAGTTGGTCAAGCGCAGGCGCAGTATAAAAAAAGTATGCATGTGTATCTGTAAAAAAAAATATTATTTGCCTTAAACATAAAAATTATGACTCTTTAGTTTAAATGGACTTCGTCTCTTTCTTACTAGTGTAAATGTCGAGATGACAGACAAATACAAACGATTTGTAAATCTGTTTCAGCTATAATTAGCTTAAAATATAATAATAATAATAATATAGTGGGACGTTAACACACACGGTCATCTGATCCCAAACTAAGCAGAGCTTGTACTGTGGTAACCAGATAACTAGAAATATACTACTTAAAATACTTTTGTAAATAAATACTTAAAAATAGATAATTACACCCAGACTCAAGATAAACAGACGTGTTCATCACACAAATGTCTGACTTGGGTGGGAATCGAAGCCACGGCCTGCTGCGTGAAAAGCAAGTATCTTACCGACCACGTCACCGGCCCGTCCAATATATAATATGTTTATGAATACGGGGGTAAGTGTTTAAACAATACCTAACTTGGTCAGTCAAGCCTTAACAATGAACCTTACAAGTTACATTACAATGTTAGCCCCAGCTCTTAGAATATACGTATGCCTTTACTATATTCCTTTGTGCTCTGTTTGTGTAGAGATGAACAGTACATCGGTATCGGAATCGGCTTTGAAAAGCTTTATCACCATCATCATCGGCCTTTGATAGACTTCTATACATAGGCCTCACTGAATAAGCGCATTCGGGGACGGAGTCACCTTCGTCCGTGGGTGTGCACCTTTAATTGAATCCCCACACGTGGTCCCCGGATGATGCAAATCAGGTAACAATCAATCAACTGGTAAATGTTTACTGGTAGGCTTCGGCCGTGGTTAGTGACTACACATCAGACAAAACCGCACCGCCAAGCGGCCTTGCTGTATTTCGGTGAGATGTCCGGTGACACTAAGTAAAGGGTGGGTCGGAACTGTTGCTCCTTTAAGTTTTCGAACCATATGGAGACTCCACTGCCACCTTCTCACCGATAATCATTCGTAATCACGAGTGAATCGGTATGTAAGCTGGCGCGTTCCATCGTAGACTACTTCATTGCTTAAAACCAGGCAAGTTGTAGTCAAGCGCCAGTCTATCAGAGAATAAAAAAAAGCGCCACTCCACCCTGTCCTCGGCTTGTGGCATCCAGCTACTACCGGCTATATTTTGCAGATCGTCACCCCAACTAGCTTGAAGGCGTCCTACACTCGTTTGCTAAGACGTGGTCTCCACTCAAGAACTCGCTTACCTCAGCGATTAGCTTAGGCATGGTAAACCCTCTTCAACTTGTTAATGATATACCTTTAGTTCTTTGTTGGAAATGCTTCACAGGTTCGATACAGATTATGAAGTTCAGTGATATTAAAAAAAAAATCACCGCATCTATTGCCGCTCAACGGGCACAATTCTAAACTTCCAGCTGCAACTAAGATCTTCTAAGTACCTTACAAAAATCTTTTTACTAGACCCGGGAATCAAACCCAAGACTTCGCGGTTATTAATAACGATTACCACTGGACCACCGCAACATTATTTGTCCATTTTTGGAGTCGGTTAAGAATACATTGACCACAGTTCAACAGACAACATTTTTAACAAGTTCAAAACAGATGGTTATACAAACCTTTTTCCCCTTTCAGCTCGACATTCCCTCTGTACCAGACGATCCTCGCAGCAGGCTTGGCATTCTTCACTAAGCACTCCAAGCTGACATCCTCACCTTCCTTAACTTCCAACTTGGAGTTAGTGGGGTGGTTTGTGATTTCTACCGCGTTCGGAGGCGCTGAAACAAATAAAAAAAATATTAGTATTTGGCGGTAAACTGCAAGGATGATTTTGAAAATAATAATTATGAGATGAAGTCCTTAGTTCCTTATGAATAGAATAGAATAGAATAGAAAAATAAAGAAAAGAAAAGAAAAGAAAAAGCAATCTCGAGGGGTCTCTAAATCTTCGATTTCCTTATGAAGAACAACGTCAGTTTAACCAAGAAAGGGTAAATGAAGTACTCGAGGGTTTGCTTGGCTTCGAGGTCGCAACCAGCCGATCAGTCTATTACGTCTTTTACTGGCCGTTGCATGGCGCTATGACTTTAATGATGATGGAACTTAATGAAAGGGAGAGAAAATAAAGAAGGCAAGCCAGAATATGCTTTGGTTTATTAATTTTTAAAGTAAGTTTAATGAAAACTTATTTTAACTTAAAAACTAGATAGGGTGTCATAGGGTTCCACCGAATCGAGGCCTTCGGGGAATATGAACAGAAGGTTGACAGCATTACCACGTTGTACAATTTGTTGTATGGCAATGCTAATTTTTTGACCAAGATGTAGGCCAGTCCTCTGGTCACGGGAAAGTCTATCATCAGACGCTAATGGGCACTAGACTTGTCTGATAACTTAATAGTAGGCACCTACTTATAAAAAAATATTAAGTTTTTTTCAAGTTAGTTAATAAATTATCAAACGTTTCGCTGACGTAATGTAATTAAATAAAATAAAATTATTGATCATTATAAATTGCTAACATTGAGTCGGGAATTCAAAAAGCGGAAAACATAAATTTAAAAATTAATCTTTCAAACTGTCACGTTAATCCAGTATTAACGGTTGGAACAAAAAATAACATGGAGTCGTTATAGATACTTTTTAATATTTTTTTAGTAATATGATACCCGATGCTGTGCAAATTGTATTAATCATTGCATAGAACACGCTGCTTAGTCTGACCCAGTACGCTTAACCTCACCAGTTAGAACGCCTCAGGTTGTCTTATAGTGTTTTTGATATATTTTTATACGGTAATTTCCAGGTTTTTCAACTAAAATGGTGACAAAGGAGTTTGCGGACCGCATCAAAGCGAGTTCCAGCGACAAGCCGTCAGACAGCAATATCCGGTGTCTGTGGCGCAACGTAGAAGCGGTGAGCGATTAATTACACAGATGACACTTCTATTATCTTCTTCTATTCTACCCGAGACAAACATTTGTTTAAATATGTCTGTTTGTCTTCTGTATGGGTGTAATTATAAGGGTGGGTGTAAGTATATATTTACAAAAGGAAAGTATTATATGTAGTATATTACCAGTTATCTGGTTTCCATAATACACGCTCTGCTTAGTTGGGGATCAGATGACCGTGTGTGTTAATGTCCCACTATATTATTGAAGTGATAACTTCTTTAGCGCGTTGAGCACTTT
Organism: Meganola albula; assembly: GCA_936450015.1. Classification (NCBI taxonomy): domain Eukaryota; kingdom Metazoa; phylum Arthropoda; class Insecta; order Lepidoptera; family Nolidae; genus Meganola; species Meganola albula. The sequence goes on from OW388168.1 coordinate 1,065,697, forward strand.
TTCTGTAATGGGTATAAAATCTTAAACTCGCGTCAGGACACGTGACCTGATCGAAAAAGCGTAAGACGGATGACGTAATATAAATTGTCATGTTTGTGTACGATAGCGCAATAAATGAATATTGTATTCTACCACATAAATGACAGTAATTTTATACTGATGAAGCAATTGGTGCAAAATTATTCCCTAACCATTCCAAAATATCAAACATGCTCAACGTTAATAATCAAGTTTTCACTTCTGCCGGCACTCCCGGAGTGCAACCCGTCTTGTTATGATTATTATTATTACAGAGTGAAACCGAACCAGCAGGGTGAGATTAAAAAGGTCTGATCTTATCGCTTTATCTAGGGCGATAGGTTTGGCGAAAAGTTAAAATAAAAATATCTTATATAAATAATCTTTTTGAGAGGCCCTCTACATAAAACCGTGAATTTATTTTCATATCGTGCAGTGTTCAATCAAAATAAAGTCTCGACCAATCAAAATGAAAAAATGCTATCTTTGGAAAGTCGTGTCGGTTTTTCCTTTTATCGTTTGTACAGCAGTTTAACCCCACTGGACGACAAAAAGTACCTCATACGTATTGTATTTACACACGAAGGTGTAGGCAGAGGAGAATATCACTCACTTTTCGCTAGCTATGTTTAGGTTACATAGTAATAGGGTCGAGCCTATTGACGTTTATTGGCCATATTTTCAAGCTGCTACTAATATTCTCTAAATATATCAGACAAATATTATTTGCTCGACCTGGGAATCAAACTGCGCAACCGCAGCATGCAAGAAACCATATAAAACTAATAAAATAGACACTGTATCGATATTTGTGAAAAAATCTCTAATGCTCAACAAACTTATCGGAGAGATAGCGATTTTATGCATCAGCGTTGTCAAAACCGCTGGCTTTTATGCATTGTAGCTTACAATTTAGAAGGTTCCTGTGCAAAGAAACGTTTGTGAATTACAAGAGATTTTGGTTCCAATTTGTTGTAATATTGTTACTGAGCTTTTAAGCTTTCACTAGCATAAGATAAATAAAATGATAATTTTCAAAAGGATCATCCATTCATTCCCCTTGCCTTTTTCCCATTACTATTGGAGTCGGCTCCCAGTCTAACCTGATGCGGCTAGCTACCAGAATTATACGAGCGACTGCCATCAGACCTCGAAACCCGTAGGTAACCAGTAGTCGAGATGGTTAGACCAAGTGTCAGATTATATTGATTTCTGACTACATGTAACGATTGTCATAGATGTGTTAAATGACAACCGGGACCGACGGCTTAACGTGTTATCCGAGGCACGGAGGGCACGTTTAGCCCTCAACCAACTAGACACCGAAACAAATTTTTATTGATAATTTTCAAAAGAATAATAATTGAAAAAATCAAAGGGTTATGGTCCTTCTGTGACCTTGAAGTCTGGCAAGACTGTAACTTCGGGATATAACTCAAAAATAAACTGTAATAAAATCCGTATTAAAATCTGCTATACAATAATAATAATAATAATAAATATTCTGGGACACCAACACACACGGTCATCTGGTCCCAAGTTAAGCAGAGCTTGTGTTATGGAAACCAGATAACTGGTATATACTATACATATAATACTTTTCTTTTGTAAATATTTACTTAGTATTGTCTTAGATTTACGCGAATATCACACATTGAAATAAAACTACTTTTTAACGGATTTTATCACGGTTTATTTTAGATTTTAGATCCCGACGTTTCCCGTTTTTCAGTTTGCTTAAATCGGAACGCAACTTAAATATTAATGTTTGAAGGTAGTCAGTAATAATTGTGATTAATATTTTTGGACGTCAAATATCTCAGTCCACCCGTGAACATGAAGTCTTAAAAGACTTTGAAAAGTCGGGATGTAAAATCTAAAATAAACCGCGATAAAATCCGTTAAAAAGTAGTTTTATTTCAAATATATACTTATAATAGATATTTACACCCAGACTCGACACAAACACAGATGTTCATCATTAATGTTTGTCTCGGGTGGGAATCGAACCCACGACGTGCGGCGTGAAAAGCAAGTATCTTACTGACCACGCCACCGCGTTGGTAGTTTTATTTCAATGTATGACTTCATATTGTCAGCAGGTATAGGGTTGTATCACTGAGACCCGAACAGACGAGTACTTAATTACAAAGTTGAATAATTAAGAAATCACGTTTTTTGATTAATGTATTTTAATACTTTTTCCGAAAATAAAATTACAGGAGTACACAGGACAACAAAAATAGAATAGTTGACTAATTGTTAAGATTTGTATACTTTATGAACTAGATGAGGAGAGGTTTGAGTAATAATGTACGTGTTATCTTGGCAAAAAAGAGTATAATAAAGAATCACAGACCACTAAGAGAACCTATAGAATGACAAGCATTTGTTGAGAAAACATTGTTCTATTTTTGATTAAAAAAAGTTTGAGTAAAAAAGAGGTCGAGTCTTCATGTGGAAGAAGGTGGAATCTTAAACACTAATTTTATGAAGCTCCAAGACACGTGATCCCGTGTTTGGTTATGTTGAATATTGAATCAAAACTACTTAAATATCGATAGCTGAATTGATAATAATAATATTATGAGACATTAACACACACGGTCATCTGATCCCAAACTAAGCAGAGCTTTTGTTATAGAAACCAGATAACTATACTACACATATACTACGATTTCTTTTGTAAGTATATACTTCGAATATATAATTTCACCCAGACATGTTTATCACACAGTTGTCTGTCTCGGGTGGGAATCCAACCCACGACCCGACTACGCCACCGGCCCGTCGAAAGATCGTAAATAATTTTGAAATTAGAAAGAATTAGATACAAAAATTAAGTCAAAGTGGCCAGGATGACAAAAGGAAAAAAGCGTTTCATCCTTTTCACAGAAGAGAGGTTGTAATAACCCTGTTGTACTATCACTTCAACCCTTTTTAGTGTCCCACAGTTGGGCACGGGTCTTCTCTCAACTATTTTAAGAGTTCAGAAAGTTTAGGACAAGTGCGGGTTGGTGGATGTTACATGTTCTCGAATAATTAGTTCTTCGACATGCTGGTTTCCTCATGATGTTTTCCTCTACCGATATTGAGCAGCGGCAACATAAAAATTCACACAAAGATGTGTGGGCGCGACTGGTAAGCGAACCCGCGACCTTATATTTTTAAGGTGAGGCTCGTACCGCTGCGCCACCGCTGTTATTGCTCCGTCACTATGTAGGTCAAACAATCGATTATAAATGTCTCGATACATCAGTTATTCAGCACATCACTAAAACTTTGAAGGAATGAAAAGAAAAAGGACTAACGAAACGAATAGTGTTGGGCTTCAGTAAATGTTTGCACGGACTCAGAATAAGTAAGCAGTATAAATAAAGTGTGTACTTGTTAAGTTAGCCTTTAAAACTTTATAAACTAACAAGAGAACGTCTACGCTCCGCTTAAGGTACAATAGAGTTATCTCTAAACTAGCTTTCCGCCACGGCTACGCCTGATCATGCTCAGCAGTGGAATAAAAAATAACTTATAACCTTCCTCAATAAATGGGCTATCTGTTAGATAGCCCAAGATAAATAGTGCAAGAATTTTTCAAATCGGACCAGTAGTTTCTGAGATTACCGGGTTCAAACAAAGAAACAAACTCTTCAGCTTTTTAATTTTAGCATAGATTAAAAACTTAATAAACCCCGACCCCTATTTTTGCATCCTTACTAAAAACTTAAGCTTTCGAATACAAAATCGCCTCAAAATCGTTACATCAATAAAAGACCTAAAAGACCTTGTACACAGATATAAGTACGCTTCAAATTTATAACGCCCTCTTTCCAAATCAAAATTTAAAAACAAAGTGAAATAAATGTCATAATTTTTCGTTCACAATACTTGCCGCTTGAATCTATACACGCACACACACTCGTAACTACCATAAAATAATAATATAACATTCTGGGACATTAACACACACTGTCATCTGGTCCCAAGCTAAGCAGAGCTTGTACTATGGAAACAGATAACTGGTAATATACTACATATAATACTTTTCTTTTGTAAATATATACTTATTATACATAATTACATCTAGACACAAGACAAGCAGACACGTTCATCACACAAATATCAGTCTCGGGTGGGAATCAAACCCAGGACCTGCGGCGTGAAAAGCAAACACACGGCTTTATTAATAAAAAAGTATAAGACTCTTTAGTTGAAATGGACTTTGTCTCTTTCTTACTAGCATAAATACCAAGATGACAGAGAAAGACAAAGTAATTATAAACCTATTTTAGCTATAATGAGCTTAAAATACGTTTATGAATACACCCCCGTATTCATAAACGTATTTTAAGCGTATTCATAAATATATCTTACCGACCACACCACCGGACAGACAATAGGTACTAAAACATGTTTGTTCCTCTTTCACACAAAAAGTAAGGACTCTTTTTTAATGAAATTAGCCTTTCAGATAGTTACATTACCTAGATCAATCTTAAACCTCCCCAGACGGGCTGTCTGAGGGGCGAAGAAATGTAATCTAGTCAAAACGATAACATCTCAAAACTCTGTTTAAACGGATGTAAATAATTCGCTGATCCTTTCCTCCAGCGGAACCCTAAAAACGGGGATTCAAAGGGGTTCCGTGCTACGATCGAAATGTGCCAGGTTGGTAATGCAATTAGAATTGCCGCTTAAGGTCAGGGTGCGGTCTGAGTGATAAGCGGTAGCGATTTGAAAGGGTGGCTGTTGAATGGTCATGTGACTGAAAATTATTAAACTTCTTTCTTTCAACTTTCACCAATAAGCATAATGATCCTGTTTATGGATTTAGGCTTTGGGTAGAATAAAGTTAAATATACAGGGATATACATTGAAAGAGTGCAGTTGGAGTACCCAACACAATCACTACAAATAAAGCAAGTTTTACAGATGACCACGTAAAACGGTTTTTTTTATTCTGCAATAGGCTGGCACTTGACAACAACTTGCCTGATGTTAAGCAATAATATAGTCTACGATGTAACGCGCCGGCCTAGTATACCGATTCACTCGTGGTTACGAATATCGGTGAGAAGGTGGCTGTGGAATGAACCTCCATATGGTTAGAAACCCTAAAGGAACAACAATTACGACCACCCTATGCTATGCTATGCATGGTATCACCAGACATAGCACCGGAACACGGCAAAACCGCTTGGTGGTGCGGCTTTGTCTAGTGGGTGGTCATTAACCACGGCCTAATGTTAATGCCAGTGAATTGTCACCTGATTTGCACCACCCGGGTACATTCAATTTAAGGTGTATACCCACGGACAAAAGTGACTCAGCCCCCAAATGAACATAAATAAGTGACATTCGCCAGTACGCATAAGAAAAGTGTTTATGTAGGTTTAAACTCTCTTAACATAAGAAGAAATAACCACATTAAGACACTTAGGAATCTATTAGTTTAATTAAATTTTTTTACAATCATTAAAATAACCAGATGATTAAGCATCAGGTTTGTGTTACCTACAGGATTGACAAAATAAAATCACCAATTTTAATTAATTGTATTATTATCGCTTGCACTAGAACCCCACCCATCCACTAAAAGCCGCTTCCCACCGTGAGAAAAGGTAATTATTGTCTTTTTCAACTTCCTGAGACGAGTGGCAGGCGCAGATAAGCAGAGGCTAATTAAAACCCCTCTGTATCCTAAACCGTAAGAGGTACGAATTAGAGATAGTCCGGAAATTGATAAATAAATACCTAACTGCCCCCAGTCCAGTCCCAGTCCTGCTCCAGTGGTAAGAGAATTCGGTTCATAGCAGCTATGTCCCGGGCCGAACAAAATTGAAGATGCGGTTCGAAGTTTTAAATAGACCCCGAACATTTAAATAAAAAAATAATAACAAAAAAACGAGTATTTATTAGGTAAGCGCGTTCCAATGTAGACTGCAACATTGCTTCACATCAGGCAAGTTGTGGTCAAGCGCAAACCTATTATAGGATGAAAAACAAAATACTATGTACCATATATGACATCCACCAAGCCGCACTTGGCCAGCGTGTCTGAATTAAGGCCTAAGCTCTCTTAACTCGTAAGATAGTTGAGAAAAGACCCGTGCCCAGCAGTGGGGTACTAAAAAGGGTTGAATTAGTAATAGAAAATACTTCAGGAAAATACCCTCTTTACGTGTAATAAAGTATAGAAAATGAGTACATAATTTAGTTAGATACGGGATCTAACCCGAGACCTCGTCAGCTAGACTTAATCGCACTATCGGCTACAAGACCATCGCAGACAAACATTTTGTTTTATAATTTTTTTGTAGTTCTGTACAAACCTAATATAATGTATTTAATTCCGCATAAATACGCATAAAATAATCGTTCTAATATTGACGAAAGCGCATGGCGTAAAATAAGCGGCCAGTGACCCTAGCAAGCGCACAGCTGGCCAGTAACCATTTTTCATAAGCGATTATTAATTTTTTTATGACGGGCCGGTGGCGTGGTTGGTAAGATACTTGCTTTTCACGCCGCAGGTCGTGGGTTCGATTCCCACCCTAGACAAACATTTGTTTCAATATGTCTGTTTGTCTTGTGTCTGGGTGTAGTTATCGATATTTGAGTACATATTTACAAAAGAAAAGTATTTTAAGTAGTAAATTACCAGTTATCTGTTTTCCATAGTACAAGCTTTGCTTAGTTTGGGATCAGATGACCGTGTGTTAATAAAAAAAAAAAATAGATTTTATTTCGAAATGTTAATGTTTGTTAATGTCCCACTATATTATTATATTATTATTATTAATTTTGTTGTACTATTTCTTTCAGTTTTTTTGTCAAAGTCTGCGCAATAGTTAAAAAGTTTTTCTGTATGTGCGATATAAATGTTACCTAAGACCACATATCACAAAACCCTTACATTGACCGAGCTTTTTAATAAACAGAAGCTCGCATAAAACAGAGCTTCGAGCTTTAATAAACAGAGCGACGTATTGACACGAAGCTCAAAGGTGAAACGAATGAACACCTAGAATGGCGTCACATACGATGTTGCATTTTTTATTTTGTTTGAACCTGTTTGTAGCTGGTAAGTAAATAGAAGGAAGTCGTAAGTTCGATTCTTTCAGTATTGACGGGCCGGTGGCGTGGTCGGTAAGATACTTGCTTTTCACGCTGCAGGTCGTAGGTTCGATTGCCACCCGAGACACACATTAGTGTGATGAACGTTTGAGTCTGGGTGTAAATATCTATTATAAGTAGTATATATTTTAGAAATCAAACTAGCTTACCTGTAAGCGACGTTCGATTGTAATTATTCTTCCCGATCGCCTCGCCCGAAAATAATAGAAAAGTACCTATAAATTAATGAATTAATTTATTTCTTACTTGTAGTAGGCCTCCTAGTCACTCAGGCGTCACATAAGTTTAACTCAGTAAAAATAAAAAAGGAATCGTATTCTGAGCTTACACTTACTGTTTACCGCTCCTTGTCTATGTCTGTCATTTAGTTAAAAGTTCGCTGCGCTGTTCATTGAGTCTGATTGTTACAACTATTCTTGGGTTGGGAGGGTGGGTTTCTATTATTTTCGGGCGAGGCGATCGGGAAGAATAATTACAATCGAACGTCGCTTACAGGTAAGCTAGTTTGATTTCTAAATTATTCTTCCCGATCGCCTCGCCCTCAATAATAGAAAAGTACCTATAAATTAATGGAATTAATTTATTTCTTACTTGTAGATGTTTAAAGCCAAGAGTTGTACAATCAGATCTGAATTGGAATATGTTGTTATTTTTCATTATTCTAATTCACAAAATTATCAATTGGTAAAAAATAACGCCCAAAGGGGAACGATCTTGATGAAGTTGTGAGTTCTTGACCCCTCGGTTCATACGTAATTGAAATTACCTTCATACTTACCTACTCAAAAGTATCTAAATCAATGATATCATTGATTAGATAACATGCTAATGTTATTTCGCATAGCAGGCTGTTTGACTTATCAAACTAGATCTATTAATCTATAAGTAGGTGTTAACCTGGAGTGGGTAAGTGTACCTGCTTACATTCTCTCGAGACCCTCGGTATCATTTAGACACTTGGGAGAAAGAGAAAAAATAAAATATTGTGGATAGGTACCTAATATTTCTTCTCTATCTATTTTTAAACCTATACAAGGACTACCTGCATATAAAAGATATGATGATATGATATTATTATGATAGATGCCACAATAATATTCATCTGTTATTGAATTCAAGTACCTGAATTATTTGGAAAATTTTAAGATTTCTAGAAACTTACATAAGTACCTAATGGTGTTAATAATATTGTTACTATTATTATTGTTGTTATCATTTTTATTGTTGTTCGTTGTATAGGGTCAGCTTGTCACAATCACTATCACAATACATGAAGGCACCACCTTTATAATTTATAAAATAAGACTTCAGTATTATTTATTACAATTAATATAATACTATGGAGTAACTGTGAAACAACACCAGTCACTATTTAAAAATTGATGATTTTTCTCTCTGAACTGTACTGTCTGGTCTAGTAGTCACAACAGACATTAAATTTAATATAATTACATACTATGGTAAAATTAATTCAGTGTAAATACACTGCCATCCGAGGCAATCTAGTAAAATCAAATTGCATAAAATGGAATGTAAATAATATAAAGATGAAATAAACTTTAGACCCCCCTAAAGTTGAAGTTGGTATTGTTATGATAATAATATTATGTCTCCTCTAAGTACGTCTACAATCTTCAATGAAGTCTGATAGAAAGATACGTTTTTAATAACCTCGATAAATGATTTGAAGGATGGTTGCTATTTTTTTTTTTTTTTAATAACAATTGTTACTACTTATTTATCCTTGCAGTTACCCAGTCGAAATAAGAAGCGTAGGTATCTACATACATTATCAAGGTAAAGATACAAAAAAAAAATTATAAAATAAAAGAAAATGAATGACTATTAGAATCAGAACTCAAACCAAAGCTTTTAGTAGATTATGGCTTCTGTTGGCGAGTAGGTAATCTCAATAATCCTAAACATTCATAATTTTCAACATTTATAAATATTAAGAATTAAGCGTCCAATTTTGATGATGTATTGAAATTAAGTTATTAGTGTTATTACTTAATTATGGTTTCAAGTAGGCATGCACGTAGCCAAGATATACCTAGGTTTATTTCGTAGGTAAATAGGTACTTGCATGATTAACAGAATTTCATTATTATTATACTTACTTAACTACCTATGTTTAGAATTATTTGTAACCATAAGTAGTATATATAAGATTGTATTCTTTGTACCTTTAATACAATCAATCTATTTTTAACTTTTAGGTTTGTTGATGCATAGGGTAGGTACCTTCCCACCTACATTGGTGGTACTTTTAATCATTAGGTATAAAATGTGAAGTAGGTAGTATATTATTGATATTATGTACCTACATTTAAACAGTTATGTACATTATATTGTAAAATCCTGGGATAAAGATATTATTAAGCTTTATTCCTCCGGATTTAAAAACCAAGAAGATTATCCAAAGAATTTTATACATAATTTTATGAACTATCAACACTGATCATCACCTTCATGACACTCAAAACATTCAGTCAAATTGACTACACCGCAGTTAATTTTCACATTGGAAAATTAAATATTATTAATGGCTACTCATCAATCTATGGTACATAGATCGAGCATAACAACGCCAAACTGTAAACGCCAGTTTACATCCTAAATCTATGGGTACGTATATTATATCACATCCATCTGTTTTTGCTGTTCAAAGCTTGTATAATTTTGCACAAACTAATATTTCACATTGGCAGATTTGCGGAATTATGTCTGCAGAAGCTGAAATAGTAATACATATGAATGTTTTCGTCTTCGTTCACCAACCGATGTAAAATAAATATTTCGTTTTACGTACGTTGTCTAAAAAGACTCTAACCTGCTTGTCAATAATTCATCGATTTTGGACCGAACTATTGGTTGCTGTCAAAATGTCATGAATACGTCATAGCAAATCAATTGTATTATATTATCAGAAAATAAACAAATATTGTTTATTAAAAAACCTATGAATGCATTATGATAATAAACGAAATAGAGTGCAATTATGACAACTCACTGCAAGTTAACTGCAATCCTCTTGTCCATGGACAATGGCAATTTGCCATTTACAAATATGCATATCAAGAGCTGCGTTGGTTATCAATATCCACAGTGTTTCTATGTGCTCGTTATTTCACACAAACTCAAAGCTGAATGTTGTAAGAATGAAAGAATTGTGAATCTCAATAAATAAAGAAAAAACCATCCCATTGTTACTTAACTTTTCTAGTTTCCTTTTGTTAATATTTACCTAATAATTAACACCTTCCTATCTGTGCGCTTAAAGACGACAATAATAGGTTGAAAGGCCAATCTTATTAGGTTTAGTTATATGTATTTATACCTCAGGTAGGTAGCTTATGGTAAATTACTGTTAAATTTAGACCTTTAGCAGCAAGGCTTGTAAGTAACATCTATGTGCTACATAACCTTATAACTATAACAACACAAGAGAAACGTGAGGTTCTTTCATAAGGAAATTAAACGCTTTACTAGCAAACAGGTCAGTTTCCTGTTGAGTACTTATTTTGATTACAATTTGTGAGGTGCAATAACTGGAAATCATCAGTTATATAGGGTTGGAAGTTGGTTGTCCTGTTAGCTTTACTCCATCCAATGTCATATCATAGTACTTACCCCACCAAGTTCAAAGGCATTCATAATTAAAATCTGTAACTCGGTACTTTCTTCCGACCGAATAGATTAATTATGTGGCTAGCAATAAAAACCTCAACTTTAGTTGGGCTTATGTATAGTGTCTCACAGAAAACACATTACATGCTGCACAAACATTACATCCCTGTTAAGTATAAGTTTAGTATAGAATTAAACATTATAAATAACAAATAATTAACCATGTTGCAGAAATATCTTCCAATAAGTAATGAGTTTTATGAAGAGTTGTCTGATTAGTTTCTCCACACAGATATGGCTAACTTTAAATAGTACAGTTACCTTTAGGCAAATTGGTGTTTCAGGAAACTAGAATGCTTGGTATGGTACTCATGTGAGAAATTAAATGTCCACTTCATGCATGGTGTAAGTAGGTATGTATCAGCAAAAGATTTTCAGGCAACACTGATACTGTTGCAAGATTTTGTTGCAATATGTAGGTATACATGATCTAAATATGGCACAGTGGGCAATATTGTTAGTTAAATAACATACTGAAACACTTGTAGTTCCATAGATACCATGATATATATCAACACTTTTAATATTAGACATTAGTGATAAAGATAACAATGTCTTAATTCCACTCCAACACAGAACTTTCATGTAAGTTACCTTAACATTATTCTGAGTCGGTGACACTCTTTAAGTTGTATATGTGCATGTATTACGGGGACATTAAATATTGTGTTTACCATGAATAGAAGTCAGTAGGTGACTGGTTTGTGTTGTCTGTCAGCTGCCTTTACAAATGTGTCCTTTGAAGATACATAAATATACTTTGGTAACCCGAAGATGGGTAATTAGGATAAACCCAGTGGTGTTCAGAACACAGACACGAGCCTCTTGTAATGACTCTTCAAAAAAGTGTGTTATCACGAACTATGATTTCCCAGTGGTACCTATTTTATGTGTCGGGAATCTAACCATCATGACCCAACGGTTCTACCGGTGCCCATGACGCGAAAAGACCAGCACACATAGGCAGACCACGAGCCCTTTGTAACAACTCTTGCAAAGAGTGTTACCACGAACTATGCTAGTTCACAGTGGTACCTATTTTATGTGTCGGGAATCTAACCATCATGACCCACCGGTTCTACCGGTGCCCATGACGCGAAAAGACCAGCACACATAGGCAGACCACGAGCCCTTTGTAACGACTCTTACAAAGAGTGTTACCACGAACTATGTTAGTTCACAGTGGTACCTATTTTCTGTGTCGGGAATGTAACCACTAGGACCCAACGGGTAAAAACCCATTGCCCCTGGCGCTGAACAGCCTATCACACATTATATAGGTAGTGCAAAAGTGCACACGTCCACGGGCTTCTCCACGTTCTGTTACGCTCTTCGACGCTCGTCGCTTGTAGCTCTGTAGGTCTTGCAGGGATCCATGGTCATCTCTCTTTATTGGAAAACATTGATGAAAGGTAGCACTTAACCTAAAAGCTAAAACATAAGAAAAAACATACGGCGTTGCGTTGTTGCAACATAAAACATACACATAATATGTGTTTATTATACTTCTATTGGACTCTGTTTTGGTTTTTAACAACTGAAAACCACTAAAATATAGTTTTTTAAGAAAATTAGTTTTAAGGGCGGCATGACGCCTGTGACATAAGAAACGAATGACAGACATAGACAAGGAGCGGTAAACAGTAAGTGTAAGCTCAGAATACGATTCCTTTTTTATTTTTACTGAGTTAAACTTATGAGACGCCTGAGTGACTAGGAGGCCTACTACAAGTAAGAAATAAATTAATTCATTAATTTATAGGTACTTTTCTATTATTGAGGGCGAGGCGATCGGGAAGAATAATTACAAAACAAAAGTATTATATGTATAGTATATACCAGTTACCTGGTTTTTGTAACAAGCTCTGCTTAGTTTGGGACCAGATGACCGTGTGTGTTAATGTCCCACCATATTATTATTTTTTTTTTTTTATTTCGGTAAAACTATACGTTTAAATTTGGAGCGGTGGTAGCGCAGCGGTATTGAACTCGCCTCAGAAATATAAGTTCGGAGATTCGATCCCCAGTTGCGTCGACACATTTTTGTGTGAATATTTTTATCACTACTCAATATCGGTGAGGAAACCGGTATGTCTAGGGTATTGTGACATCTGTCAACTCGCACTTGGCCGGCGTGTGTGGTTTAAGGCCTAAACTCTCTCAACTCGTAAGATAGTTGAGAGAAGACCCGCAGTGGGACACCAAAAAGGGTTGAAGTGAAAACTGTTTTTTTTTTTATTTAGTGATTATTTTTTAATTTTTTGAATCGTCCAACCCATTCTGAACACTAAAAACCATCTCAACTTTAGTTTTTAATAAAGAAAACCGCATCAAAATTAGTCAAAGCGTTTAAGTGCTACGGTTGCACATATTATTTATTTATTTCTGCCTCAGTGGTCAGGAACACAACCAACAGTTATTACACTGCGTGTATTCTGTAAGGTGGACGGTACCTCCACAGTCACTGTCTACCTTACTCACACACAGGAACACAACCAACAGTTATTACACTGCGTGTATTCTGTAAGGTGGACGGTACCTCCACAGTCACTGTCACGTTACTCACACACAGGAACACAGCCAACAGTTATTACACTGCGTGTATTCTGTAAGGTGGACGGTACCTCCACAGTCACTGTCTACCTTACTCACACAGGAACACAACCAACAGTTATTACACTGCGTGTATTCTGTAAGGTGGACGGTACCTCCACAGTCACTGTCTACCTTACTCACACACAGGAACACAACCAACAGTTATTACACTGCGTGTATTCTGTAAGGTGGACGGTACCTCCACAGTCACTGTCTACCTTACTCACACACAGGAACACAACCAACAGTTATTACACTGCGTGTATTCTGTAAGGTGGACGGTACCTCCACAGTCACTGTCTACCTTACTCACACACAGGAACACAACCAACAGTTATTACACTGCGTGTATTCTGTAAGGTGGACGGTACCTCCACAGTCACTGTCTACCTTACTCACACACAGGAACACAACCAACAGTTATTACACTGCGTGTATTCTGTAAGGTGGACGGTACCTCCACAGTCACTGTCTACCTTACTCACACAGGAACACAACCAACAGTTATTACACTGCGTGTATTCTGTAAGGTGGACGGTACCTCCACAGTCACTGTCTACCTTACTCACACAGGAACACAACCAACAGTTATTACACTGCGTGTATTCTGTAAGGTGGACGGTACCTCCACAGTCACTGTCTACCTTACTCACACAGGAACACAACCAACAGTTATTACACTGCGTGTATTATGTAAGGTGAATGGTACCTCTAGTCACTGTCTACCTTACTCACACAGGAACACAACCAACAGTTATTACACTGCGTGTATTCTGTAAGGTGAATGGTTTTGAGCAAGCTGGTGTATTACAAAATTAAAGGAAATTAATTTAATCTTGATCAAAGGCTCTCAACGAATATTATATCAAATTTTAATGGGAACGGTAAAATTTCCATGAATTTGAAGAGGACTTTCCACCGCTTTGATCTGTTATATTAGGACCCGTTTCAACAAATTCTAATGGAATGTGTAATTTAAACGTATGATAATAACCGCGAGATTCGATTTCCGGGTCGAGCAAAAATACTTATTTCTATTTATCCCACTGCTGGACATGATTTAAAACAGCGGCAGAAAGCTAGTATATAACATCAGTAAGGTCTACAACTGGAAAATAGTCACAATACATGTTTCAAAATCGATATCCAGCTTTATGTGAGCCAAGATTGTATAGGAAAACTAAAAATTAAACAATCCAGACTGGTCCGTTGCCAAATATCTTTGTTTCATTGATGCATATCTTTGGGATTTGGCAGCAGAACCGAGCACGGGCTCCTTGACTAGTCACTGTGTTGATTTCCTGATAAAAATTATAATTTATTTCGTTCACTTTACAGTTCGTGTGGCGTGAGAATTTTTGGCACAATTATAATTCAAAAGTTACACACTAACTACTGACAGAATAAGCTTAGTAAGCTGTAGTGGTAGTTGGCCGGTCATATTTGCCGCAGAACTGACAACCGCTGGGGTAAACGAGTTCTTGAGGGAAGACCACGGATTGGCAAACGTAGCGTAGTACGCCCTCAGACTAGGTGGAGTGACGATCTCAGCAGGGCGGCCGGCAAGAACTGGATGAGAAAAGCCGCGGATCGTGCTCAGTGGCGTGCTTTAGAAGAGGTCTATATCCAGCAGTGGACTAGAATAGGCTGATGATGATGATGATGATGATGATAAAGAATAAAAATATAGGTAGGTAGCAGATGTGGAGAGTAGAATCTAAAAAGGGAAAACGGAGCAAATATAATATACTAGCATCCGCCCACTGCTTCGCTCGTACTTATTGGTATTAAAAGTAGCCTATGTGTTAATCCAGACCATAATCTATCTCTGAGCGAACTACGAACAACACACTGAACAAACAAAATGTAATAGATATAAGTACTTCATTTAAAAAAGATAAAAAGCCTACTGAGTTTTTTGTCAGTGTTTCTCAGTAGTTGCCAGTCATTCACTGCACGGTAGGAAAAGAAATTGGACTATTTTTATGTAGACTCGCGTCTCAAAAAAAATAAAGCATATTTTGATTTGATTTGATTTGAACTATCTTGATTGATGAAATTTAAATACCAACTCGAGGCGTTGGAGTCTAAAGGCAAGGCTAAATTGCAAAGCCTTGAGCATCGCCGCATAGTTGCTAGTCTTTCGGTCTTTTACCGAATACACTTCGGTGCGTTGGAATTACACAATCTTATTCCCCCAGCCCCGTTCTTCCATCGGACAAGTAGAGGGTACGGCTATGCGGCACCGTTATACGGTGGAAATTCCACGGGTACGCACAAAGCGCATTGCTTCCACTTTCATTGTGCGAACTGCCAAATTGTGGAACTCGCTGCCGGCATCTATGTTTCCCGATAGCTATAATTTAGTGGTCTTCAAGTCAAGAGTGAATCGGTATTTACTGGGTAAGCGCGTTCCATCGTAGACTGCATCATTGCTTCACATCAGGCAAGTTGTGGTCAAGCGCAAGCCTATTTTAAGATAAAAAAAATGACGTAACTATGGTGTTTATTTGAAGTCGAACTACTGTTTCAGTTTCTATATCTACTGTGTACCTTTAGTTTTAGGCTGAACAAAAGCCTTTTAACTAGGCACTTCAATACAGGAAGTCGATAACATCTGTATTGAGACAACCATATAAATGCAACCCTCAGATTGTGAGATATGATTGTTTGAAATCAGAGCAGGCTCTCAAACCTTAATTGTATTAAGATTTGTTTTGAGAGTATTTGTATTAATTTCTATTACATGAGAACTAAATTTAGAGCATGGGAACTGAATTTAACTAATTTCCCAGCACTTGTCCTGCGCCTGGAAAATAGTGTTATATCCCCGTGCCTTGGAGAATACGTAATGCCGGATTAATTGAGGGTATTTTTATTATCTAGGACATAGGATAAGTACCTCTGCCTATAACTTCGAGTTGTGATTATGTTCCCTCTAAAAATCAAAGTAACTTTACTCTTATGAATAAGTAATACAATATATTCTCAGAAATTGTAAGCCCAGCCTCCCCATTTAGCTTCAACGCCATTCAATTGGTTATTTATTGCATGTTTCTTTCCCCGCCTTTCAAATGTATTTACCCCATGTTCTTATAGTATTTGGTATTGTCAACATCTTTATTTATCAAGATATATATAAAAAAATTAATGCCACTTTTCGTTGTAATTTTATAACTCAAAAACGGCTTACCTTCACTTAAGTTTGCACAAAATCGGTTGAGCGGTTCTTTATTTATCACATTTTTTGTAAATTGTTGAGTGGGCTCATTCTGCCCGGGCGAAACTGGGGCTGGACGCTGGTTCTTTATAAAGACTGATATCAATTGATACAGCAGCTGGCGCCAGCACTAGCCAAACTGCAAAACCAGAGTAATCGAAATAGCTCACTGGATTAGTAAGCTGAAGTGGCAGTGGGCCGGTCATATCTACCGCAGAACTGATAGCCATTGGGAAACGTAGTGTAGGACGCCCTGAGACTAGGTGGAGTGACAATTTTTGCAAGGTCTTTTATTTATCGATTGAGGCTGTACGAAGTCTGCCGGGTGAGATAGTTAGATATAAATGTATATATAGCGAGAATTAAGGCCCTGATGAAGGGCTGATAATGTTTGAGCTATAACGAGTATAGCAGACAAAGGGTTTTAGAAAATGTTTTCAATTTCCTTCTTTCTTACCCGACTGCACCAGAGGGAAGGCTTTGCTTTTCGAGTGTATGTAGGTATGTATATTTCTTTGGCACACCCCAGAGCTTAAACAGCTTACCGGATCTGAGCTTGAGAGGCATCGGTTCTACAAGCGATAGCCTGCCCCTTGCCACTTTAACACAACTCTTTTAAATCAAAACCTTGCAATCGGAACCTCTTATAACGAAGCCTGCAAAGCCAGTAAAGTTAGTTAAAAACGTTACAAATAAGTGTTTTATAAAAGTACCAATGAGCTTAAAGCTCTAAAAGGCCGTTAAAAGCTTTTCAGACTTGTTATTGAAGCGGTAAAGTTGTAAACTTTTGTACCTCTACACAAGCTTTAATTTATATATTTATAATTTCGCGTCAGCCCTTTTTGTATCCCACAGCTGGGCACAAGTCTCCTCTCAACTATCTTACGAGTTGAGAGAGTTAAGACCTTAATCCACACACGCTGGCCGAGTGCGGGGTGGTGGATGTCGCATGTCGTCGAATGATTAGTTCTTAGACATGCCGGTTTCCTCACGATGTTTTAATTCAGCGATATTGAGCAGCGGTGATGAAACAATTCACACAAAGATGTGTGGGCACGACCAGGAAAGAGTGAAATTTCAAGATGAAGATAGAGGTGAATACCAGTAAGTATGTAATAATCTCTCCTAGCCGTTTTCCGGCTACAGCGGCCAGTCTAAGCTGACTAACCAGGTACAATGTCACACAAGCACGCTCACACACATTTATAATACCTGTCTCCTAGTTAATTTTGTATTATGCCCACATAAAACAGTAACTGCGGGTGAGTGTACTGAAAAACCGGGTTTCCCTAGTTTCAGGCTCCAATCCACCCACTTAAGTATAACGTTACTTTCTTCCTATCTTTTGTAATTTTTATCCTATACAAGCGGAACCCGCAGACATCGTCCTGCCAGGTAAAGCAGTGCCACCTGCCAGTCCGAAAACAGATATAAGATTTCTTTTCTATTTCTATTTCCTATAAAATTTCATAAAATCGGTCAAGCTGTTTCCTCGTACTTCAAGGAATATTTTAAAAAGAATTAGCGAAATCGGTTCAGCCGTTATCGTGTTATGCACTTACCAACACATTTTGCGATTCATTTTTATATTATAGACTAGCGGCCTGCCCCAGCTTCGCCCGGGTAGCTTCAGCCCACTAAACAATTTACAAAAAATGTGATAAATAAAGAGCCGCTCAATCGATTTTGTGCAAACTTCACATAAACCATCTACTAAATAGTCCGAACAATGCCTAAACATTTGGTTTGAATAGGTAAGCCCGTTTTCGAGTTATAAAATTACAACGAAAAGTGGCATTGATTTTTATTTAAATAGAAATTGTGGGGGAAAACAGATAAATGTTCCATTATATCGTCACAGTGCATATCTTTCGTGTAGCCAAGCTGGCGAAAAGCCAAGAAAAATACAACAAAAACCAAAATAATAATAATAATAATAAATAGTTTTGGAACTATTAATAAGATAATTGTCATACTCTTGTCATAATTCATAGCGTCACTTAAAATACTAATAAATAATACATTTTTACGATACGTCCCTTTATCTTTATTTATAATCGATCATTAAAATATTACTGTCAATTAATCTAGTCGTTAATGTGACAACTGACAAGTACAGGGTATTTAGTTTTATGGTTTTTCCTTTATGTGAAACCACTAGCTTTCCAACAGCGGCTTTGCCCTCGTAAACTAATGCTAACTACCATAATGTCTGAATTATATTAATACTAGCTCTCCGACAGCGGCTTCGCCCGCGTGTATGTCGGTTATCACGCCAAAACATTAGCTTCTTTTTGCGCAGTCGGATAAAAACTATCTTAAGTCCTTTCTCGGGTCTCAAACTACCTCCATACCCAATTTCATCCAAATCGGTTCCGTAGTTTAAGCGGGAAAGCGTAACAGACAGACAGACAGTTACTTTCGCATTTAATAATAATTACTATTATTATTTATTTGCTTTAAGCGTTGTACATAAAGAGGTCTTAAAACTAGTCCATGTTTCAAACATTAGTCAAGAAATTAGACATGCAAATATGATAATTAATGTCATAGGATTTATAATATCAGTAGGGATTTTTGTCATTATTTTCATTAATATTAGCTAATTATTACTATTCTCGCCTCCACAATTATTAATAATTGAAATTATAAAAGTTATTAATTTTCTTGTTGTATATGTTTTATATGTTTTGATATCGTACTTAATTTTATTATATAATTTAAATTATAATTGACATTTGTATATTATTAATAATTAAATCTACTAAATTAAATTTGTAGATTTGTTAAAGTAAGTATGAAGTAGTGCATGCTGTGGCTTCCTTTAATTGGAGGAGCACACCGAATGTAGACCTGTATGCAGGTACGAAAGCAAAGTTGTGTGTATCCTCTGTCGGAAGTCCCAAATAAATAAACAAAATAACCGGGTAATATTAAATACGATCGAGAGTCAAGAGTACAGCCAGCTGGTGGTTATTTATCTTTCATTTTGAAATATACTTCAATTTTTAGAGAAATCGTAAAACAAGTGTATGATAAACTTTTAATTGAATTTGGGACCAAAAATTGTTGAGTTCAAAGTTGGAGGATTAATTTGCTTGCTATGTTTTATTATTAATTATCTTTTGATGTTCAAAATAAATAATTAATATAAGGTTTTATAAAAAACTTGTTAACCTACGTACATTACTTTTAATTAACTATTATTTGAAAGAATAATTAATAATAGGTAGATACTAATATACATGAAATTTGAACCTATTTAAGCGACCTGTTTTTACTACTTATTATATTATAGTCTTGTGGTCTACGATGGAAGGCGCTGTTTTTGCTTGATTACGAGTGATCTTGCTAATGTATTTGATTTTGTTTATACTATTTGTTAATTTCCATCAGCGACTTGCCCAATTTCACCCCTTAAGGAAGTGAGTTTTGAAAAATCCATTTTTACCCCCCCCCCCCCCCTGGATTTAGTACGGAATTTATTCGCCAGATTTGGTTACGTACACATTTTTATTTGTTTAACTGCATTTCTAATAATTGCACCGGTGCGTAGCTGAGACGGGTGGTAGTGGGTAATATTTCATATACTATCAAGTCATATATAATATTTAGTTCCGTCTACTGCCCGTCTCAAATTGTTGGCACATGTCCAAAATTGGGCATAACGGGTACTGCAGTTAGTGGTGCAATCCATAAGAGACGCCTGTGATTAATTATTTTTTTATATCTGTAATAAATCATCGTTATATCACTATATTATAAGATATTACTGTGGTTTAAATATAGTTTTTATGGGGAGAACATCGATATGATATCTATAGACAACACATAGATGGAACCCCGTCATAATGCAGAAGTATTGACACAAAGCTCAAAGGTGAAATGAATGAATGAACCAAAAATGACGTCTACAATATTGCATTTTTAATTTGTTTTACCTGTGTTTGTGGCAGGCAAATAAATACACAGTTTTAAGACAAAAGTCTTCAACCTGTGCGTTCTACGCAAGAGTGACATTGACGTCTTGTGATTTGACAGTGACTGAAGTGACAATTAACCGTCTGTTTAGGCAACTTAGGTAAGGTGTTGTAGAGCAGCGGTGGCGCAGCGGTGGCGCAGCGGTGGCGCAGCGGTGGCGCAGCGGTGGCGCAGCGGTGGCGCAGCGGTGGCGCAGCGGTGGCGCAGCGGTGGCACAGCGGTGGCGCAGCGGTACGGGCCTCGCCTTAGAAATATAAATTTAAGGAAACCGGCATGTCAAAATATATGCCTAAATATTTCAGGACATGTGATTAAGGCCTAAACACTCTCAACTGTCATAAGAGTTGAGCGAAGACTTGTGCCTAGCAGTGAGACAATAAAGGCTTGACTGTGTTAAGCAACAGCTTACTAAGTTTATAAGTTACGCGCTGCGACATACCTATTTGTCTGTTCTAGAGTTACGTGACTGTCTTGCGCTGGATCTGAATACCCTATCGATACTTGAAAGAAAATCATATTAATTATCTATTCCCTAATGATTTGATTTTAAGCAAAAGATTCGGCGCTAATGTTTAAGCGAGACAGACTTAAAATAATCAAAACCAATTAGTAATATCAAGTTAAATAAATATTTGTTCGATAAACAAGTCAATAGATCGTGTTATTAGCTAAAACAATTAATATTGACTCAGAATTCAATTAGCCATTATTAACCCTTGACGAAAAGGTGGGGTGTTATAAGTGTGACCTGTGTTTCTGAGTAAACTTTCATTATCATCAAACGGATAGCCATCGCATTGAACAAGAATGAATTTTACATTCTATAAACGAAATTAAATCTTGTGGCAGGTAAATTAAAGTCTATTATCAAGTCACGCATACAGCAGATTGACTGCACGCGCATGCCTTTATGGGCGAACGACGATCGAGTCCGTCCGCATGTTATCGGATACGTTCGGATGCCGCCGCATGCACTCGAAGGCGCGGCCGATATTTATTCTAGAAACTGCACGCGCTACAGACCGGTTCACATCTTACGAGTTGAGAGAGTTTAGGCGTTAATCCACAAACGCTGGCCAAGTGCGGGTTGGTGGATGTCACATGTCCTAGAATAATTAGTTTATAGACATGCCGGTTTCCTCACGATGTTTTCCTTCACTGATATTGTGCAGCGGCGATGAAAGAATTCACACAAAGATTGTGGGCACGACTGGGATTCGAACCCGCGACCTTATATTTCCAAGGCGAGGCCGGTACCGCTGCGCCACCGCTGCGCCACCGCTGCTGTCATGTATCACTACATAGTATAAAACAAAGTCGCTTTTTCTGTCCCTATGTATGCTTAGATCTTTAGAACTACGCAACGGATTTTGATGCGGTTTTGTTTAATAGATAGAGTGATTCCAGAGGAAGGTTTATAAGTATAACACATTGCACCCGTCCGAAGCTGGGGCGGGTCGCTAGAGTCTTATAAATTGGACCAAAGTCTAAACAAGTAGTCATTTATATACCCCGCATGGGATGGACGTTGAGATCCAAATAATTGGACAATTTACTAGAAGACGAATTTGTTTCTTCATCATTGACTGGTCAACTGTCTCAGTGGTCCAGTGGTTAGCGAGCAAGATTAATAACCGATTCCCGGGTCGAACAAAAAGACGTTTCTAACATACCTATTTATGTAGTCTACTATGTAACGCGCTTGTCTACGCTGACTAAGTGCCCCTAGTGGGCACGGGTCTTCTGTCAACTGTCCTTACCATTTGATGTTGCTGGATGTTAAATATCCTCGAAAGATAAGTTCTTAGTCATAAAGGTTTCCTCACGATCTTTTTCTTTAGCGATATTAAGCAGATACGAAACAATTTGCACTAAGATGTGTAAGCAGTACTGGGGATTGAACCCGTAACCTTATATTTCACAGGCGAGGCCGCTATAGGCCGACCGTTTATCGCCATCTGAGGTACAAAGTCATAAAACATTACATAAATCTCATAAAGAACTATTTAACTACAGATAAAAGTAATGTAAGACTATTCATCACTAATATCCATATCGCTTGAATCATCATCACTGTCTGTGCAGCTTGAGGAGTCAAAATCTTGGCGATAGGCGATACGCGAGTTAAACGGTCGGTCTATAACGCTGCTCACACGCACGGTACCTAATTAAAACAATTTTATTCAAAAACTTTTGCAATTAAACCATCAACCAACCATTAACACCCGTCACAAAATTAAATCATAAAACACCTTTTTTTCACCCTTTTTATTCGTTTCACCCTCGCAACGGGGTCATTTAAAAACAATAAAAGTTAATTGTTCAATGACAATAATTCACCCCTAGTTTTGAAAAATGGTTTTTATTTTGTAAAAGCAATCAATGCGCAACCGAATTTAAACCATAAGTTAAATGAGTTAAGGGCGATATTTGTCTAATCCACACTGCAATGGCGAGCGTAGGTATGTAAACTTACATACGTCAAGTTTTTTAAGTACTGTCAAGTTGTTAAACAGTCATACGATTTTATTTAAGCGGTCATGATTAAAAAGAAAAAAATGGCGTCTTAGAACGTCGCAGTTTTTTAGTTTTTTACTATTAATCTTTAAAAACTTATATACTTATATAAACTTGACACTGGCAAAATTGCGGAATAATTTCTGCAGAGGCCATAATTAAAAGAAGAAGAAGAAGAAGCGGTCATCGTAGTCTATGGACGTTTTCAACACCATAGACATCACTGCACTTGTTCGTTATCGACCTTTTAAATGTTCAAGGGCTTTTCTACCAACAGTTATTACACGTGTGTTCTTGGGTGTGAGTATGGTAGACAGTGACTGTGGAGATAGCGTCCACCTTACAGAATACACGCAGTGTAATAACTGTTGGTTGTGTTCCTGGGTGAGAGTAAGGTAGACAGTGACTGTGGAGGTACCGTCCACCTTGCAGAATACACGCAGTGTAATAACTGTTGGTTGTGTTCCTGTGTGTGAGTAAGGTAGACAGTGACTGCGGAGGTACCGTCGACTTTACAGAATACACGCAGTGTAATAACTGTTGGTTGTTCCTGGATGAGTGGGTAAGGTAGCCAGTGGCTGCCGACATCTCAAAGTACAAAAAAAACTCAATTATCATACTGATTTAACGCCATTAAATTCAATTTGAACCGGGTTTACAACAGACTTCTCACCCCTGTCATTTATATTAACTCTTATTTAATTACAAAACGAGTTAACAGATGTCGCTCTCCACGCTTACATTGAATTCACATTATGTAAATAAAAATTGAATTACTTAAATAGCTGACTGAAAACGGTCTTTACGTTGATGCAATAAGGAGTATAATCACTTGAAATTGTTTTCAATATGTAAAACCTGTAGCATTTTCTTCAATTTACACGAATATCACATAGTCAGACTTCATGGTCCATGGTTTTAAAGTCTTTTCAGACTTCAGTCCACCCGTGATGGTGATGTCTGAAAAGACTTTGGAACGTCCGGATTTAAAATCTAAAACAAACCGCGATAAAATCTATACTGATCTTTAATAATACCACAGATAATATAATATAATACTAAAAAAACTAAGGAGTTGGTTGTTTGTTTGAACGCGCTAATCTTAGAAACTACTGGTCCGATTTGAAAAATTCTTGCACTGTCAGATAAGCCATTTGTTAAGTGAGACGATAGGCTACTTTTTATCCCACAGCTGGGAATCATATGTAGTTCACGCGGGAGTAGCCGCAGCGGAAAGCTAACCCTGTTATAAAATAGTTTTATTTCGACGTAAGACCTGTATACTGTAGGTTTGCGCTTGATCACAACTTGCCTGATGTAGGGCAATGATACAGTCTACGATGGAACGCGCTTACCCTGTATACACCGATTCACTCGTGACTTGAAGACAGGCAGATTATAACTATCGGGAAACAAAAATGCCGGCAGCGAATTCCACAACTTAACAGTTCGCACAATAAAAGTGGGATTTAATAAGATTTAGGTGTTACGAAGCAACTTATAAAATCCGTCATTTTAGTCGGGAGTAAAATGTGATAATATGCGTAAGGACAAAGATCATAATATGTCCTAGTAAATTCCCATTGTCTCCTCCCTAAAGAGTAACGGTTTATTTCAATTCTTCCACAGCTGTTCAGATCACAATTTCAGTTGACGACTCTCAAAATCCCTTAGGAAGGGTTGCTAGGGATGGGACGTTAGTCCCGGAATCATTCCGGATTTTTTATAATACTCAGTTAAGTTGTAAACGAAATTCCCAAATTTGAGTTATTGGTAAGACATTGAAGTCAATTCATATTTAAAAATAAGTTATAATTCATTTAACCTATCTGGGGGCTGAGTCGCCTTCGTCCGTGGGTGTATACCTTAAATTGAATCCCTACACGTGGTCCCCGGGTGCGAATCAGGTGACAATCAACTGTTGGTAGGCTCCGGCCGTGGATAATGACCACCCACCAGACAAAGCTGTACCGCCAAGCGGCATTGCCGTGTTCCGGTGCGATGTCTGTTGACACCATGCGGTGAAGGTGGGTCGGAATTGTTGCTCCTTTAAGGTTTCTAACCTTAAAGAGGCTCATTCCACTGCCACCTTCTCACCGATAATCATTCGTAATCACGAGTGAATCGGTATACTCAGCTGACGCGTCCCATCGTAGAGTACATCATTGCTTAACATCAGGTAAGTTGTAGTCAAGCGCCAGCCTATTCAAGAATAAAAAAAAATATATAGCAGTGCCTTAAAACTGGAAATATCTCCCTAACGTCTAATTTAAGCAGATGACAAGAAATTTAAACCATTAAGCACCTTCTAACATAATAATTAGGTACTTAATACAACCTATGTGTACACTAAATGACAATTAGGTTGACAGGCGCAGGAAGCAGACAGATACCATCACAAGATTAGCGACTGATTGATGAATGTATGCAACATTTAGTACATGATCTTGATTATATAGTCAACAATCTAAATACATCGTTATTAGATTAATTAGTGGTGTTCATTGTTTAACTGTTTGTTGATGAAGTCCTGTTTCATTAAAATAAAGAAATGAGAAATGGCTGCTAAGCCACTCTTCAACTTCCACCCAGGATTTTTTTGTGTGTTGGTGATGTTTTTTTCTGTGGCTGGGTGTACATTTAATTTTATAATATAACTAGCTTTCCGCCCGCGGCTTCGCCCGCGTGTATGTCGGTTATCGCGCCAAAACATTACCTTCTTTTTGCGCAGTCGGATAAAAACTATCCTATGTCCTTTATCGGGTCTCAAACTACCTCCATACCCAATTTCATCCAAATCGGTTCAGTAGTTTTTGCGTGACAGCGTAACAAACAAACTTACATTCGCATTTATAATATTAAAGTATAGATATAGAAGTAAGTATAGATGTAAACAAAGTGCATGACACTTAGTTTAGTTGTAGTTTGAATATGCCGCGTAGTATCCTTGTCTATAATTTATTTGTAATCTTCCTTGATTCTGTGGATAAGGATTGATTGACACAGCGTGAGAACACGTGAGAATTAAAGAGGTTAGGTCAAGTGATAGTTACATTGTAATTTTAATATTTAATATTAGTAATTTGTTTAAAAGAACTGGTGGAGCAATAGCTTTAAATGTTGTTTTAAAATGTGTTAATTTATAATTATCCTTAGATATGATATTAGACAGTAAAGCTAAGCCAAAATCGAGTTGCTCTGAAAAGAGAAACAACTTCGTTATCATCACGAGTGAATCGGTACATTGGGCTGGCGCGTCCCATCGTAGACTACATCATTGCTTAAGATCAGGTAAGTTGTAGTCAAGCGCTGGCCTATACAAGAATAAAAAAAATAAAAAAAATAATATTATTTTCTTAAGTTTTTGCTCCGGCTTCCCTTTTTTAGATTTCCATCCTTCGCCACTGGTGTGTAGGTACCTACGTAGAATATACAAAATAATTTATTAACAATTTAATATACAAAATATTTATGCAATAGTATTTGAGGTTTCCTTTTAAGTAAACAATGCCTGTTTAAAAAAACTTCGTTCTTTCTCATACATAGCATAAACTTAGAATGTAAAACGTTTCTTTTCTTTTATAAAAGCAGTAACAAAAGATTTTCCCGGAATCGATCCCGTGACACAAAGCACATCACTACGCTCAGGTTTCAGCACTCACAATAGCTCTTGTAAATTGATATGTTGTATATCTGATAGCACTCACGATCTGTTCCGATTATTGAAACGAAATGAAAAAAATAAAACACATTTTGTGATTGTAAAACGTTCCATTAAAACTTGAACGTAGGATCATTGAAATAATAGGGATAAAAAAGGTATGAAAATCGCTTTATCACCGGCATTATAACTGGTCATGCCCTACTAAATGAACATAATCTTGGGCATGTATGGAGGAGGAAGAAACAGCCGCCCACGTGGTCACCTGCTGTCCAGGGGTGGCGAGATACAGAGCGGAACACCTCGGATCGCCGAGGTCACTCCGGAAGGCGAAAGGCAACATGAAGATCTGCTAGGATTTCTCCTGGAGCTGGGCTGGCAATAACGACGCCAGCCCAATCATGCGAAATAGACGCATTTATGAGACATCGAGTTGCGGAAAAATAGCCATTTAAAAACATTCCATATGACGCGGCGATAAATAATTATCTTGAAACCTATCTTCAATTAATTCAGTTTGAAAAAAATACCACATCGAAAATTAAGGTGCCACGAAGCCAAAAACTTGTACACAGATACACAGGCACATAGATACACGTTAACTTACAAAACCTCTCTTTTTCGTCGAGTTAAAATAACTACATTGTAAAATCACTACAAAGTCGCTTTTTCTGTCCCTATGTCTTTAAAACTACGCAACGAATTTTGATGCGGGTTTATTTTTAATAGATAGAGTGATTCCAGAGGAAGTTTTATAAGTATAACACATTGTACCTGTGCGAAGCTGGGGCGGGTCGCTTGTGAATACATAAAAGAAAGTATTCAGTAACAAAAATAACAAATGAGTATTTGTTACAATATTTTCTGTTTTCCTTCCTAATAAGATGTCAAGGTAAGTCGATACCTCCTATAATAAGGCACAATTGAAAATTTACTGAACGAATAACACCATTATACACAAAATAACATCCATACAGTCTATAGAGCGTGAAAACGTTGGGTTTTCTCATCGAAATCTCAATATTTACTATTGAACTTTCGAAAAGAAATCTATAGGCCGACCGTTTAACTCGCGTATCGCCTATCGCCAAGATTCTGACTCCTCAAGCTGCACAGACTGTGATGATGATTCAAGCGATATGGATATTAGTGACGAATAGTCTTACATTACTTTTATCTGTAGTTAAATAGTTCTTGATGAGATTTAATTAATGTTTTATGACTTTGTACCTCAGATGGCGATACGCGAGTTAAACGGTCGGCCTATAGCAGCAGTTCGAAATTAAGACCTGTGCCCTTTTAATAGAATTTAACCTATCACCGCAATCCCGCCACTGGTGCTTCTGTACGCCAGGATCATCAGCGGCACCTTGAAGAGACGCGGGATTTGAACCCGGCCACATCCCGGAACACAACTGTCTTGATCGTACGAATTTAATCAGAACGATAGTAGGAGCAATCTTCTAAATGAAAGATATTCTGTACAAAAGATTTAATTTTAATTTTTACTGTTTATTTTTATTCTTCGATAGGCTGGCGCTTTACTACAACTTGCCTGATGTTAAGCAATGATGTAGTCCACGCTAGAACGCGCTAGCCCAGTATACCGATTCACTCGTGATTACGAATGATTATCGGTGAGGTGGCAGTGGAATGAGCCTCTTTAAGGTTAGAAACCTTAAAGGAGCAACAATTCTGACCCACCTTCTCCGTATGGTGTCACAAGACATCACTTTGCAGTGGATGCCAGCTACTGAGGCACAGAGAATTCAGAAGGAATTCTTATTACCCGATTGAAAAGGAAGTGATATGTTTTTGGCACGTATGTTAAAATTGTGTCGGTAGTTTTTTTTTATCTCGTATCTCCTAAATGGCTGAATGGATTGCGACAGAGGTGTCGTTCGATTCGTCCATATAGGTATTTTAAAGATGGCGGATTTTCGCGCTAAATGACATTTTGTTTTTTGTTTCTCTCTCTATCTCATCCAGAGTTTCATAGGAAAATATTTGCAACTATATTTACAAACATTTCTAAGCATTTTTATAAACGTAAATCATATTATTTTATCAGTAGTGATAAATCGCATCACTTAGGACCCACGGCCTCAGAATAGGGGAAGTTTTCTGAGTCTAGCGTGATGAATTACACTATTTATCTCAGAATTATAAATACAAATGTAGGTTTATCACAAACAAAAAAAGGTTAAGAAAAGTCCCTTTTTCTTGTATTTGTAAGTTAATAGTTTAAAAAAATCGTTTAATATTATTGGTCCACTATTAGACATGTCCTTTTAAATAATCGCGAATTCCCTGGTTTGAGTCCCCGGTCAAGTAAGAAGACGTTTCTAATATACTCGATCTTCCTTCACCGATATTGAGCAGCGGTGATGAAACTATTCACACTAAGATGGGCATGACCGAGAATCGAATCTGCGACCTTATATTTCCTTGTTTGCCGATTTGGTAGTTTAAAAAAAAATAAAGCCTATTAATTTTGATAGAAAACTAGAAATATATCCTATTTGGCTTTGTCTGAGATATTCTGTCAGTATTCTGAGCGTAGATAAAAAATAATTGCGTCGCCATCTAACAATGACAAAGGCTTTTTATTATCTGTGGAAAGGAAAAGGTTTTTTGTTATTTCCTTGCTTTCAATTAGTTATTTTAGTTGAATCTTTCTTTAAATTACGTTGAAAGAGACTTACTTTACGTTAAATTACGTTAATATTACTTTAGTATAGAAATTCACTTCCTACTAGCGCAGTTTTTCTTACTAAGAACAGTTTTTTTTTAATATATTTCTATCGGCTGGCGCTTGACTACAACTTGTACAACTTGTGCGAGTTGTAATCAAGCGCCAGCCTATCGCAGAATAAAAAAAAACTTGCCTGATGTTACGCAATGATGTAGTCTACGATGGAACGCGCCAGCCTAATATACCGATTCACTCGTGATTACGAATGATTGTCGGTGAGAAGGTGGCAGTAGAATGAGCCTCCATATTGTTAGAAACCTTAAAGGAGCAACAATTCCGACCCACCCGCTCTGCATGGTGTAACCAGACATCGCACCGGAACACGGCAAGGCCGCTTGGCGGTGCGGCTTTGTCTACTGGGTGGTCACTAACCACGGCCGAAGTCTACCACCAGTTGATTGTCGTCTTTACCTTTATTGACAGTTTTCATTATCATTGGAACAATCAGAATGCTTAAGCTTAACCTAAGTATATGTGACGTCATGACATGTTTTCCTCAATAATCATAAGTAATAACTCATATAAAAGTTTTTTAGGTTAAACGGTCTGGATCTTGAATTAATCGACAAGCGGCGAGATGATGAGAGCAGCGGTGGCGCAGTGGTACGGGCCTCGCCTTAGAAATATAAGGTCGCGGGTTCGAATCCCAGTCGTGCCCACACATCTTTGTGTGAATCGTTTCAACGCCGCTGGTAAATATCGGCGAAGGAAAACATCGTGAGGAAACCGGCATGTCTAAGAACTAGACATTCGAGGACATGTGACATCCACCAACCCGCACTTGGCCAGCGTGTGTGGATTAAGGCCTAAACTCTCTCAACTAGTAAGATAGTTGAGAGAAGACCCGTGCCCAGCAATGGGACACTAAAAAGGGGTTGAAGTGAAGTGAGATATTAACAATGTCGGATCTACAACAAAGCTATTTGTCTATATGGTTGAATAGACTAAGAGACTAACTCTAGAAAACTACGACCAGTCTAAGCTGACTTGAAAGTATACCACTAACCCTTCCATAAGTAAAGGGCTGAAGAGCTAATTTATTAAAGCTAAATGCTTGTGACGCTAAA
This sequence comes from Meganola albula, assembly GCA_936450015.1. Classification (NCBI taxonomy): domain Eukaryota; kingdom Metazoa; phylum Arthropoda; class Insecta; order Lepidoptera; family Nolidae; genus Meganola; species Meganola albula. Next base: position 1,096,335 of record OW388168.1, read on the forward strand.
TTTATAATAATAATAATATAGTGGGACATTAACACACACGGTCATCTGATCCCAAACTAAGCAGAGCTTGAACTATGGAAACCAGATAACTGGTAATATACTACACATAATACTTTTCTTTTGTAAATATATACTTAAATATACATAATTCCACCCAGACACAAGGCAAACAGACATTATTAAACAAATGTTTGTCTTGGGAATCGGACCCACGACCTGCGGCGTGAAAAGCAAGTATCTTACCGACCACGCCACCGGCCCGTGTATACACAGTTAGCGCCACAAGTGCAGCAGCAAAAAAATTTATCGTATCAAAACACATCGACTTTCATTGTGCGAACGGCCTAATTGTCGAATTCGCTGCCGGCATCTATGTTTCCCGATAGCTATAATCTAGTGGTCTTCAAGTCAAGAGTGAATCGTTATTTACTGGGTAAGCGCGTTCCATCGTAGGCTGCATCATTCCTTCACATCAGGCAAGTTGTGGTCAAGCGCTAGCCTATTTTAGATTAAAAAAAAAAACAAATCGCACTTACGACTTTTTTCTATTTTGTAATAGAAAATAGTCGTTGGAACAAACAAACGAAAAAATAAAAACGAACTATAAACCTATTTTAGGTAATAAGCTCATTAATGAGCTTTTAAGACGTTTACGAATACGGGGGTAAGTCTAAACAAAGTTTCTAGTTCTAGAATATTTCTGACCAACTCCATATATTAAAACTATATTCATGCATTTTTAAGGCAGCATATGATATATTAAAAATCAAAGCAGCCTATTTATATTCAAACCACGCCGCGCTAAAATAAGCAGTAAGGGTAAGAACACAATATAAGAATTACTATTATAGCTAAACTAGCAACGACGCGCGGCTTCACTCTTGGTATTAGGATAAAAATTAGTCTATGTGCTGTTTCAGACTATAATCTCTGTGTGCCAAATTTCATCAAAATCTATCGAGATTTTTTTAAGTGAAAGAAACATTCATCCACACATCCATTCATACTTTCACATTTATTTGAAGGCTTTCGAATAAAAATTGGCTCATCAGACAACTTTAGGTAGGCGTGAATTATCGGATAAGAAGACGGTATCCCAGTAAAATAACTACGGAAAATATCACTTCACCCCGATCTCTCGATAGCACAATCATTAAATCTACCAGATAATTACAGATCGTTAAGATTATTTTGGATTAAAGCGTACCTAATGTCAACCGAGCACGTGGTTGCATGCGCACCTCCTGACAACGCTACCGTCCAACACAAAGTGCGGCCCTTCTAAGATGGCCGCTTCACCCGTGCTCAGCGTTCATTCGTTCGTTTATATTGATATTTTCAAGTGACAGCTAACTTCAAAGACGGACGCGATTACAGTATGAAATGACAATGATGTATTGAGGAGTGCATGTGTCAAATTAATTATTTTATTTATTTAGTTACAACAATAACGACGAAGAGCTAATTACAATTATTGTATAGTAATAATCTATATTTCTATACTAATACTAATAATATTATAAATGCGAATGTAAGTTCGTTTGTTACACTTTCACGCAAAAACTACTGAACCGATTTTGATGAAATTGGGTATGGAGGTAGTTTGAGACCCGAGGAAGGACATAGGACAGTTTTTATCCGACTGAAAGAAGGTAATGTTTTGGCGCGATAACCGACATACACGCGGATGAAACCGCGGGCGGAAAGCTAGTATTAGTAAGCAGTATAGGACGACAGACAGCAGTATAGGCCGTGTGAAAGTAGAATTCAGTAGAAAAGGCTGAATGAAAGATAAACTGTTTACTTGATGGGAAAGTTGGCGAAACTAGGCTGATTATAAAGGATTTTCGCCCACATCCCTAGCTTAGCATATACTGTGAACGTATCTTTAAATAAATACGGGCGAGTTGCTTATTGACATAAGCAGTGGCTCACAGTGGCTCACAGTGGCTTTATAAGGAGGTCACTTGATATACGCGATGACCTCTATTCACATACTGTACTTGTACAACAAAATGGCGGATGTTATAACAAGATGGCGGCCTTAGTAACTTTGAAACAAGTAGACACTGTAGCAATGTACACATGCTAAAATCCAGTGCTGTGGGTCGCCTCTGGTAGGTGCTTACAGCGTTTACTGAGCACTGTCCATGCTTGACACTGATGGGTCACCCATACTCTTTGTTTTTTTCTTCATGTATTTTATAGTAATAATAATAATATTTTCACACATACACACAGCGCCATCTAGTCCTAAATTAAGCAATTATATTTGCTTGTGTTATGGGTACTAGGAACGAATATAATACTTAAAAACAAGTCTTGAGAAGCACTAAGAAATGGTTTTATAAAACTTTCTCCCTAAGGGGTGAGTTATTAGAATTAATATATAGTCGTTTTCCATCTATGACTCATAAACTAAACTCAATATTTTTTAACTGAGCAAGGTTACCGTGGGTGGGCTACACCTCTAAGTTCTCTGACTACACCTTGAGGTAAAGTTGAGGAGACAGCTAACAAAAATCCAATTTATTGAAACACCTGGACTAACTAAGTTTAATTCTCTACAAGAGTAATTCAACTTTAGCAGATAAATTTCTAGTAGAACTTTTAGAATATATCGTCGGCTTCAATCGGTTTCGAAGCGAAGTTAATTTCGAAGAGCTAGGGTGACTATGCTATTAGTATAAGGAAGGATAAGTTGTGACAAAAGAAGTTATTATTAGTCTCCTTTGCCTTTTTGGACCGAGTTTCATTCTCACTCTCATAGTTCTTAGATTTTTAAGGCCGCGGAGTTAATTAGTTTTTTTTTATTTTTATTTACGTTTTAAAAGATATTGTGCTGTTTTAATTTCGATTGGCTATGTTGAAAAGTATACGAAGCGACGTTGAGACTGAAAGTTTACATTCTTAATTTGTCTGTTAGAAGCTGCACTGAAAATTTCAGTTAGACACTGACTAACGCTATGTCAAAGAAAGAAACATTTTAATTCAATTAAAAAATTAACCGAAATGAAACACAATGAAATAGATAAATCTCAATTCGAAGTAATTCTATGACGCTCTCTCGCTTCTATGCTGCATTTTTGAGTAACATTTTAAATTTAATTATGGTTTACTAGCTTCTGCCCACGACTTCGCCGCCATGGTACCTAATCCAGACCATAATTTATCTATGTGCCAATTTTTATCCAATTCCGTGTAGTATTTTTTTCGTGAAAGAGTAACAAAAATACATCCATATATTCTTACAAACTTTCAAATTTATAGTATTAGTAGGAACTAGTAAAAATATCTATTTTTTTTAAATAAGTCTCACTTTTATCACAAATCATGCCACCCGTACCACGAACTACTGTCTCGGGTTCTAAAGGTTAAAACGTTTACGAAAATCTTCGAAACTTCGAGTGAATGGTGATCGAAACTTCGGTTAATTAATTGACCGAATAACTTCGTTAACTGATAGTTGAGAGCGATCTCGACCAACGATGGGTGCTCTTATTATTTATCACTGATTAAACTTGATTGATCGAGTGTTTTAATTAAACATCAATTTATTTATTGACTAAATACCTGTGCTAACTTCACAAGGGTGCTAGTCTTAAATAACTTTATAGATTTACATAATAATCCTTACCTTAGAGCAACTTCTAGTACTAAATTAAGTCTGCCAGTTTTTTTTTGGGGGCCAGTTTTTCTAACCTAACCTAACCTCACCTAACTATGCGGCTATGCGCCACCGTTATATGGTGGAAATTCCACGGGTACGCACAAAGCTTTTTGCCTCCACTTTCATTGTGCGAACTGCCAAGTTCTGGAATTCGCTGCAGGCATCTATGTTTCCCGATAGCTATAATCTGCCGGTCTTCAAGTCACGAGTGAATCGGTATTTGCTAGGTAAGCGCGTTCAATTGTAGACTGCATCATTGCTTCACATCAGGCAAGTTGTTGTTAAGCGCAAGCCTATTTTAAGATTAAAAAAAACTTCACTAGAGTTCTAGTCTTTACTAAAGTTACAGTTAAACGTATTAAACCTTCCCTTCGTAGGTACTCCTATTACAATTCTGCTCTCTGCATTGCACAGGTCCGCCGTCGAAGAGTCCCGAAAACCCTCCCGGGACGTAATAACACGTAGGAGCCTGCCTCAGTGTGCACCCACTGGCGGGGTCGCGGTTGTGTCGATGTCACATGTCCTAGAATATTCATACATGTTCTTAGACGCGCTGGTTTCCTCACGATGTTTTCCTCCACCGATAGTAAGGGACACGACCAGGATTCCAACCCGCGGTATTTTTCTATGGCGAGGCCCATACCGCTGAGCCACCGCTGCACAACTCGGTACTAATATGTATATACAAAAGTATGTTTGTCCGTTTAGTCGTAACCCTGATATATGTGAACCGAAGCTGAATATATTACTGTGGCTACAAGTGAAATGTATTGCTGGTTTTCTGAAGCGTATATAATGGTTACTATTACTGTGTGTTTGTTTGTTAAAATGTTAGAAAGAGGGTTTGGATAGGACTGTTTTTCTTCCTTTTTAACCAACTTCTAAAAAGAAGGAGGTATTTAATTCGACTGTAGTTTTATTTGTGTTACCTAAAAACTATTAGGTAAATTCATTTTAATGATTCAGTCAGGATTCTGTTTTTATGTCAAAGTTAGTAATGGCAAAGTTTCGAAATTTGAAAAAGAGAAGATGTACCTACCTAAAAAAGTTTTTTGACTAATCATTCGAGGACATGTGACATCCACCATTTTTTTTAACTTTTTAGTTGCAGTTCGAAGTTTGGAAGTGTGCCGATGAACGGCTTTTACGTATGGGACCCAAACATAGCTGGTGAAAAGTGGGAGATTCACTTACACCTTCGGGAAATACAGAATTGAGCGTTCATAAGTCATAAGTTAGTAATAAGAAAATTGAGTGTAAAATACAAAAATATATATATTTTTTTTCATAATGCAGTCTTTAAATATACAATTATAATTTATAAAAATCAATTGATAGTAAATTTTTCATAAATAATATTATTTTTTTTATTTTGTTATAACATTATTTTGCCTCTGCCTACGCTTTTGATAGGAACCTACTTAAATAACAGCATAATTCTCTTCTAAAACATATTTTATGATAATACTCATGATCTATCTCGAGAAGTTAGTTGTACTTACGCAACAATCTCCTAAACTTCTAAATCTGATACAAAATCTGCCCAATATAATTAGAAGTTAAGTTATGTTCAAAGTTGGGTAGTTAAGATGAATAAAATAACTTATTTTTATTACTTAGAAGCGACTGGGACTTCCAAAGTTATGGTTTTAATGCTGTGGATTTTTAAAGACTTCAAATTTACGACTGTATTTAAGTACCTAAGGTTTTAGTAGAGGTATTTTTTGTCTTTAAACGACTTTAAACTCAACAAAATGCATAGAACCCCTCCATTCTATGTTCTGGTTACATACACCGGCATTATAACTGATCATGCCTTACTATAGTTAGACCGTTTAACTCGCGTATCGCCATCTGAGGTACAAAGTCATAAAACATTAATTAAATCTCTTATAGAACTATTTAATTACAGATAAAAGTAATGTAAGACTATTCGTCACTAATATCCATATCGCTTGAATCATCATCACTGTCTGTGCAGCTTGAGGAGTCAGAATCTTGGCGATAGGCGATACGCGAGTTAAACGGTCTCTCTACCATAGGTGTGACAGACAGCCTCTATGGGTATATATAGATGAGGAAGGTAGGTAACTAGTTAGAAAATTAAACATAGAACTAGGTATTGAGCGCGTTCCCCTCTACTTAGCAATAGTTTGTATGCATAATCTGTTCAAGTTGCGTGTTCGTGTGTTGCTTTTAATTACCTGTGCATTTGTGAAGACGCTTCAACTCTTACATGTGTGCTGTACGTGGTTATCTCCCTTTCCTCCAAAAACTGGCAGAAACTATTTAGCACTAGAAGATTTTCCGTCAAATGTAGACTAATTTAGAGTAGACTAGAGTAGCGGTGGCGCAGTGGTACGGGCCTCGCCTTAGAAATATAAGGTCGCGGGTTCGAATCCCAGTTGTGCCCACACATCTTTGTGTGAATTGTTTCATCGCCGCTGCTCAATATCAGTGAAGGAAAACATCGTGAGGAAACCGGCATGTCTAAGAACTAATCATTCAAGGTCATGTGACATCCACCAACCCGCACTTGGCCAGCGTGTGTGGATTATGGCCTAAACTCTCTCAACTAGTAAGATAGCTGAGAGAAGACCGGTGCCCAGCAGTGGGACACTAAAAAGGGTTGAAGTGAAGTAGACTAATTTCAGTTTTGTTTTTAAAAGGAGATTCTATTTTCGGTTGTTTGTATTGTTTGTGGATAGATTGTGATTTTTTTGTTTAAAAGAGCATTATTATAGTATTGTCTTAGATTTACGCGAATATCACCAGTCCACCCGTGAACATAAAGTCTGAAAAGACTTTGAAAAGTCGGGATCTAAAATCTTAAATACACTGCGACAAAATCCGTTAAAAAGTAGTTTTATTTCAAGAGCATTATTACCTACTTCTGAATTAGTCTCATAGTAGTATTATTATCATAAAAGAGTGAAGCTAACTCGGACTGAGGTACTTAATTGACCCTTTTAGCGTTTTGACTATACAAAATTCTCCTTTTTTTACTTGTTCTAACTTATCAACAAATCATGGCGTAGTACCTATTGGTAACCAAATAGGGATGCACACAGAGAATATTTCTTTTAAGATTATAAAAAAATTTTAGACACGTATTATTTGCTTTAACATTATAATTCTTTTTGCAACAACAACACAAAACCGACTTCAATTGTAGGTACCTAGAATTATACGTTTAGGACAATCGCACTAATAATTTTGGAAGGCTGCGCGCTTAGCGTAAACAATGACGCTTCTTTCGACATAGCTCAATAACTACTGGTCAGATCTTGATCAAATTTAAATGGGACCACACGGAAGCATTTACTTGCCAACAAAAAAAGAATCATAGAAATCGGTTCACGTATAACTAAGATATTAGGTAACAAACATAAAAAACATGCAGTCGAATTGAGAACCTCCTTCTTTTTGAAGTCGGTTGAAAATTAAACAATACTAAGATAAAACGCATTAACGTTATGGAGTGGGAGTTCGCTACGTCGTCATAAAGAGGTATACGTGCTTGGACGTATCACCATAATCTTTAAACTCACAAGAAAAAAGTAAAAAAAACCTATCCAATATTTTTAATTTATTTTACGAAAAAGAAAGGAGTATATTGTCGTCAACCCTATATTGATATTTTCATTTGAAAATTATTGTGTTACTGTCAATTTTAATAATAATAATAATATAGTGGGAAATTATTACACAGGGTTATCTGATCCCAAACTAAGCAGAGCTTGTACTATTGAAACCAGATAACTGGTAATATACTACATATAATACTTTTCTTTTTGTAAATATATACTTAAATATAGAACACCCAGACACAAGACAAACAGACATATTTAAACAAATGTTTGTCTCGGGTGGGAATCGAACCCACGACCTGCGGCGTGAAAAGCAAGTATCTTACCGACCACGCCATCGGCCCGTCAAACGTCAATTAAAACCATATTTTGGTGCCAACGGTAATAAGCCAAAAGTTATGATCCTCGTTGCCAATGTTCTGTGTTTAGTACAAATAATATTTTTCACACATACACACAGCGCCATTTAGTCCTAAATTAAGCAATCATATTTGCTTGTGTTATGGGTACTAGGAACGGATATAATACTAATAAATTATACCCAGACACAGTACAAATAATCGTGCTCATCACACAAAGGTTTGTCCTGGATGGGAATCGAACCTACGACCTTCGGCGTAGCAGTCATGTTCACTAACCACTACACTTGTCCTATCTTTACACAGTACATAGTTACTTTTATGAAACACTTTTATATTACACCACGCAGATGAATACTAACACTTTAAAAGGCAGGTAAAGCCGCAGTTGTAAACTAGGTAACAATTTGTTACTTCACAAAGAAAACAGCCGCAGTAAAACAGCATTATCTTTCCTTTCCATTGTCGTTCAAAAGATAAAAAAAGATAAAATCTCTAAGCCTCGGGGTATCAATAAATCATTTTTCCTACTCAACTTATTAAGTTACGTCCGCCTTATGTTTTTATAAGGTTACAGAAATAATTAGGTTTGAGATTCAGAGATATTTTTTAATGTTACTTATTCTGCTTCAGTAGAAACATGTGCTTTTAAAAGGTATTTTTAAACTTTTAAAAGAACATATTTAAGAATTACAAGCTATTCTATGGATAATGTCAGCTCAGGGTGGGTTTAGATATTTTAAAAAGTGTTGTTTTACATTCTACTATGAAGTGTATTTCACACGAAGTCACTACAACTAGTGTTAAACGTGGCGTATAACGTACCTTATAAGTGGCGTATTATATTACCTTATTAGTAGCGTTTCGGTAATTCGTACAACTCGAAACGTAGAAGACAAAATACTCACCTGAAACAATAAGAAAACAGTTTGTAAACACTTCTTTGAAACCCTAACAATACACATTAAAATATTTATTTACATCAGACAAGAAAATTGATGAAACTAAATAGCAAATAAAACTTACTGAGAAGTGGCTTTAGTTTGTATTATTTCGCGTCTGTAATTTATAAACCATAAATGATAAATAAGACTAAAGGCATGGATAGGTTTTCAACTATATTAAGAGTAAATAGTTTAAGCCTTAATCAAAAATATACTGGTTTTGTGTTGGTTAATAAATGTCACAAATCTTTTAATGATTTGTTTGAAGACATGCTGGTTATCTTACGATGTGTTTTTTCATTCATAATTACCAGTGGCGATAAAAATACAACGAATAGAACACGATTATTGAAATGTAAGTTGCGCAGTCCTACATTTTAAAGTCCAATTCAAAACTGTTGTACAACAGCTCATCCAGATATTTGATACTTCTAATTTAATCAGTATATTTTCCGGTATTTCCTTATAAACTCATAAACATAGGCGAATGAAAATTAATAACCGAACAGAAACACTGTTTAATACTAGAGTATTCTTCAGAGAATTTTCTCTAAGCCTTTAACGACGCCATTTTTGTAATAAAAGAGGAATAAAAATGGAGCCAGTAAATTTTTTAGTACCCGAATCGAAAAATTAAATAATAAGTTTATGTTTTAAGGAAAATTACGATGTTAATAAGGTTTATAAAAGGATCGGATGCTAAGGCATTAGGTCATTTACTTTATTATTACGTCGAGGTTTCATCCGAAAAGTTTTATAAAACAAATTAAAAATTTTGCTCATTATTTTCGACAAGAATGATAGAACATACAAATATTGTTACTTCATACTTTTGGCCATAAAAAATGTTTTAGTAAAAAATAGCATTAAAATAAAGACCTTTATCAGGTCCATTGCTACGCACGGTCGGCTTAAACTATGTAAAATGTTAACAGAGTATACAAGATACTGTAATATATGCATAATATTCATAAAAACCATAGCTTTATGCACGAATTAACTTAATAACTTGATACAAGAACCACAAACAAAGTACAGCTATAAATCTCTCATGAAAATTTTAATATACCACTGATAACACTTCTGCTGCGCATTGTACTCTCAAAGAAGTTTCCACACGGTAAAATTTATGGTGACTAATAAATCTTAAATATAAAATGTTAGGATTTCTGAATGCCTTTTTGCCGGCGTATTGGCAGGTAGGCTGTATTGTGTTTGATTTCTACAGCATAGAGCATCTTAGTACATCGGATTAACACAGCGGAAAAACACACTAGTTTGGTTATGTACTTAGCTAAGTTACTTATTTAGGTTAATTTTGCGATTGTTATTCAACTCTTGTAGGTTGTAATCAGCAGTTCTCTTGGTTGTATTATTAATTTGTTACGATATTTTCTTTGAGTTTAATCCCCATACTATTTATGCTTTAGCTCTAGACTACAAATAAACATAATAACATTACAAAACAAAAAATCCGAAAAAGTACCTTATACAGTTATATAAAGTTTATAATAATACAGTTAGATCGAGGATACCTAGTTAACAGAAGTCAGTGGAACGCTGAATTAACAAAGTTTCTAAGACATAAAACATAAAACTGCTAGCAAAAATCTAGGTGTTAGCTAAAGCTAATAGCAAAGTGTACTGATATTCGCAACTGATTTCACCTACGGCGATGTACGAGAAAGGATATTTTCACACAAATGTAGGCGTAACTTTGAGCTGTCTTGGAGGATGTAAGTACGATTTAGGTAATGGCTTTTTGGGTAATTTAATCTTATGTAGGACGACAATAATTCCACATTGCTTATACGAGACGTTTGAGGTCGTCTAGAGGCTTTTCTGTTATTTACTGCAAAATTTAATAAGACCGGAAACCTTTCACTTGTATGACTAATAAATTAACAAGTTTTGGTCCAGTTAACCTAGGTACAGTGACAATTAAATAAGATAGGAACCAGAACTCTTGAGCGCAGACTGGGAAAAGGCAAACGCAGCGTAGAATACGCTCAGGGTGGGTGAAGAGACGATCATTGCAAGGTGCTGGTGAGGGTCCAATGGTATGTTCTAGACATAGGTCCAGCTTGTTGAAATTAACTACGAGGCTAGTGATGACAAACAAGTTTTGAATCGTAACAAGTATTTAGTCACATCCAAGTATCACATTTCATGATTGATGTACGTACAAAAATCAGTTTAATGCACGTCAGCTAACACCATTAATAAGTAAAAGCGTCAGATGTCTCATGATTTAATAGAATGCCCTATATTTACACGCAAAAACGTTTTACCAATAGAATGACGGAATTTAGCCACCATTATTCACTCTTAGCCAATTTCCTCAATATCGAACTAAATGCAATGTTATGTTAAAAGCTTAGAGCCAAAATGGGGACCATAATCGCATAGGAGCGAAGCAGCAACACAAACAATAACTTATAAACAGAACATCCAAATGAGGACAAACACCCGAAAATTGCCTCGGAAACTTAAATAGCTTGAAAAGCAAAACTTAAACAGCTTGTAAACTTCAAACATAGCTTTGAATAGCTTCTGAGCGCGGAGGTTAAATTTCGGAGTATTTCAGCCAAACTTCTTGTGAAGAGTTTTATGATATTTATAACTGAAATACATTTACATCTATAGTGTGGCAGAAATGAATATCACCCACAATTACCTGGATATATTTAAATCCAATACATAATTATTGCATTTTGCCGTTCATCGGACACAATTCCAAACATTCCAGCTTTAACAAAGGTAAAGTTGGAGCAAAACTCTATCTCCGAAATAAGCCCAATAACAAATTCGGAATATCACCTTTCCAATAATCATTATTCTGAGCTTGTACGTTATCCTTAGAGGGAAGTATTCGAAGTTTGTAAGAAAAAAAGAAAAGTTTTCTAAACAAACAGCCTGAAGATTGATGATTTAACCTCAGCGGATGCAGAAACGCCAAGACACACTGTACTTTTAGACGGCGTACCGCTTCAGTACAGTCACAAATACGCCAACAAATTCTACAGTGTTTTTTTTTGTTCCTTTTATATGGCGTACAAATGCTACATCTGTGGAGGCACACTTATAACCGGCGGCGTACCGGCGACGGCGTCCAGTACTAGCAAATACGCCAGCAAATATTAAAGTGATTTATGCGGTACTTTTATAAGGCGTATTATAATACCAATAATATTTACCAATATGAGCTAAATTGGCGAAATATATTCACAAGATTTCTAGATGGAACTAGAACTAAATTTTTTTCGAATTTTAAAATTTATTTATTTTTGAAAATAAAAAGCATAACAACATACTTTTTTTAATTATTTTTTATTTAAAACATGTTTACCCTTATTTTGTATGTAATTGTGTTTCAATGTGTGATCAATTTGTTTTTTTTTTTAATTTTAACTAGACCAAACACGGCCCGTATGTCTCGTATATAAATCTCGGCCGCAGACTCACGAAAGTTACCAAATACAGACCAACAAAGAAACTCCGATCAATCAATCAGACCTTTGTTCAGCTTCTAAAATAATATGTCACAACTTAGTTACGAAGTTGTGAACAAAAACTGGGCTTTTGACACGAATTTTTTATTTATCTTGGAAATTTGATAGGATTTGCACATTTTTCAGGGATCACCTTAAAAAAAAGTTAAAAAAAAACGACAAAAAATATTCACGTGCCGGTGGCACGGCCGATAAGATACTTGCTTTTCAAGCCGCAGGTCGTGGGTTCTGTTTGCCTTGAGTCTGGGTGTAATTATATATACAATATTAAGTATGTATTTACAAAAGAAAAGTAGAATATGTCAAGTTCTGCTTAGTTTGGGATCAGATAACCGTGTGTGTTAATGTCCCAAAATATTATCTATTGAGTAATGTTTTTTTATTTATGAATTTTAATTTAAATTGGATATATTATATAGCCTATAAAATCTATTTTTTTTAAAGATTATTTGAATAAAAAAATTGCATAATTAATATTTGGCAGACTATAAAAATGATGTTGGCAATTCTCAATTCGGATTATTTTATTAGTATTACTAAATTATTTTTATTAATTTGTATTACTTAAATATTTTCTGTTTGTTCAGAACTTTGTTATAATTCGATATATTTTTGTTAAAATTATTCATCATATAAAATTTTATATTAACGTGCTTTATTTAACGATTGCATAAATTGTATTTTTTTAATAAATGCTTTTAATAATTTTTATTTTTATATAATATTTCTATAATTTACGGGTCATATATTAATGAGGACTTTAATTTCAGAATTAGCACATTTGAACCTACAATCGAACAAAGCACATTTGAACCTACAATCGAACAAAGCACATTTGAACCTACAATCGAACAAAGAATCTTTTCAATTTTATGACTTTACATAGAATACGGTACTCTAAATTTAATTCATAGGATTCCTTGGAACTGTTCCAATTTTTAAAGAAAGGATAGTTTTCATAGCCAAAAGTATGAAAAACGAGGACTGTATGTATTCATGAATTATTATTGCTGTCATTAACAGGTTTTTAACTGCAGAATAGGGAACACGACAAGGTAGAATAATATTAAGTTAAAATATTAACAAAAAAAACCGACTTCATGGATGCCATTCTCAGAACTAAAACAAACTGAAATGGGACCACAGGGGAAGCATCAGCTTTCGATTAAAAAAAAATTATCAAAATCGTTTCACCCATTCGAAAGCTCTGAGGTAACAAACATAAAAAAACATACAGTCGAATTGATAACCTCCTCCTTTTAGAAGTCGGTTAAAAAACGTATTAATAAGATCGTCAGTAAGACTATAAAAAAATATTAAACATGTATTTTTTGCTTTATCATTGAAACTATTAAGATACTAGCTTTCCTCCCGCGGCTTCGCCCGCGTGTATGTCGGTTATCGCGCCAAAACATTACCTTCTTTTTGCGCAGTCGGATAAAAACTATCCTGTGTCCTTTCTCGGGTCTCAAACTACCTCCATACCCAATTTCATCCAAATCGGTTCAGTAGTTTTAGCGTGAAAGCGTAACAAACAAACTTACATTCGCATTTATAATATTAGTATAGATAGTATAGCATAGTATAGTATAGTATAGTATAGTATAGTATAGTATAGTATAGTATAGTATAGTATAGTATAGTATAGTATAGTATAGTATAGTATAGTATAGTATAGTATAGTATACTATAGATAACACATTAAAGTTATTGACTGGGAGTGCGTAATTGACGTAAAGGAACGTAACTTTGTATAAATATTACCTAGGAATGACGTCATATGAGATTTCGCTTGAACGTATCGCCAAAATCTTTAAGCTACATACACATTTTTTTTCTGACGGACAAAACAAAGCAGCGACACTTAGCTCTGTACCCTGGAATCGGACATAATATTTAATTCATGTTCAATTTTGGCAAATCCTGTCGCGCTAAATAAAGGGATACGATACGATTAGTCGTTGTTAATAAAAGTTATATTGAGTACCCACAGTTTCACTTTGCTTATTGATATTAAAAACGATAATTAAATGAGCAAACTATAGAGTGCAGTGGAAGCAGTTGGAGGAGGCCTATGTCAAAAGACACACCGAACTGAGGGACATCCTATAAATAAAATATCAGGCTAAATCGACTATTACCAGTTCGGAAACACGGGCTATTATTATTATTATGTATGTCTTTTCTTATCTCGGAGCTATGGAGCTCCGGACTTTTGGAAGGCGTGCGTGGGGCCGAAGCCAACACGTAGAGGCCCGTTAGACAATTTTGCTCTCAATGTAATGTGGCACTACTGACTATTATCCCTGTTCGCACCATATAGCTACACCCAAGAATAATCCCCGGTTAGTGCAGGACTATTGCAGAATATATGAACTAAAATCTAGGTTATGGTGGTGGGTGCTAATGGATTAGGTAACTAGGACTATGGATGGACTATGGCCTCTGCCTGACCAATGCAAATTAACACGGATAAAATGGCAGTTATTATTATTATTATAATTAAATAAGCAAGGCCAATTTAAAATAACAAAATAAATGTCGTTAAAAGCCACATGATTTAATACCTTTAAATACCCACGCGAAATTAGTGCACAACTGCGTCGAGTTGCGGAAATCCAAGCCAGCTACAATCTACTTAAATCTACTATATAAAAATAAGTCGGGTTTTCCTTCCTGACGCTATAACTCCAGAACGCACCGAACCGATTTCCACGGTTTTGCATTCGTTGGAAAGGTCTCGGGCTCCGTGAGGTTTATAGCAAAGAAAATTTAAAAATGAAAAAAAAAATGAAAAAACGAAAAATGAAATGAATGAATCGAAAAATGAGTTGGTAAGCGCATAACTCGAGAACGGCTGAACCGATTTAGCTAATTGTTTTTTTAGAATACTCCTTGAAGTACAAGGATGGTTCTTACGCAAAGAAAAAAAAACAACTTCCTCAGAAACAGCTTAACCGATTCGGTAGGTCTGAGAATCGGTCGTAATCTATTTTCGGACCCGGTAGGTGGCACTGCTTTACCGGGCAGGACGACGTCTGCGGGGTCCGCTAGTATGCTTATATTATAAAGCTAAACAGTATGTTTGGTTGTCCGCGCGTATCTCAGAAACTACTGATCCAATTTGATAAATTCTTACACAGTTAGATAGCTCAATTATATAAGGCTATTGACTACTTTTAATCTCACTGCTGAGCATGATATCATGATCTCATGATCACGCCGGCGAAGCCGCGGGAGGACAGCTAGTCTTATTACATGAACATTGACGTAGTTATAATTTATGGTATACAATTAACTGAGCAGAATTTATAGTCTGTTATAAACATGGAAAACAAGCTTTTTAAACATAAAAAGCACTTGAAGGTAATGTGATATTATGATTAAAACAAATCATAATTACCTAAAGTAAAATTAAATTGAAAATTTACAAATAAAATATCGCAATTAGGCAACTGCAAGCAGGGTAAAGAAAGAATGAAAGAAAGAAAGAAAGACAGAAAAGGTAGAAAGAAGAAAAAAAAGAAAGAAAGAAAGCTGGCGACGTTATACAGCCAAACTTAAGCGTTGGCAGAAGTTCGTGCCAGCCCTCGGGTCGCCTGAGGTGGTAATTAAGCGTCTGAAGATTTATGTGTACCTAACTTGGGATATGGATGGATGCTTGCAACCATATGATTTCTGTATTAGTATTCCATGCTGTAGTTTCTTGAAAACTGTTACAGTAGCTCATTCCATAGCCTAGGCGTGTGTGGAAGAAAATTTGAATGAATGTGAACAGTACAATGAGGCATGGGGGCTGAGTCACCTTCGTCCGTAGGAGTGCACCTTAAATCTAAGTCCTCACACATCGTCTTTGGGTGGGCCAAATCAGGTAACACGAACTAGTCGTAGGCTTCGACCGTGGTAAGACGCCTTGCACCATTTAAGAGAGTGGGTCGGTATTGTTGTCCCTATAAGGTTTCTAATCATATGGAGCCTCATTTCACTGTCACCTTCACGCCGAAATATATTCGTAGTCTCGAGTTTGTATATTAGGCTGGCGCGATTCATCGTGGATTACATTGTTTAATCTGGCAAGTTGTATTCAAGCGCGAATATATTTCTAAATAATAAATCAACAAAAAAATAGAGATTGAATGAGTTCGCCATCACACGGATTAAAGATTTTAGTAGCCAAAGATTCTGTGTAAACTTTTTTTTCGCACTGTACTCTTAGTACGAGTTTTCAATACGAAAATCGTTTTCGAATACAAAAACAATTATATTTCAACTAGTTTTCCGCCCGCGGCTTCGCCCGCGGATGTTGGTTATCGCGCTAGACCATTAATCCCTTTGTTCGCAGTTGGATAAAACTGTCCTTTCCCGGGTCTCGAACAATCTCCATACAAAATTAGTTCAGTAGTGTAGGAGTGTAAACAACATTTTGAAATCGTCAAGCGCCCATATCCATAAATCAATAGGCGTTTCTTAAAAATACTACGGCTCTTAGACCATACTTATAAGAAATGAAATTTAAATTTCGAATTCTATTCGTAGCATTGAGTTATCAAACATGTCATTGTGTCAAAATAAAAAGTAATTTAGATCAAAATTACGAAGGAGTTATGATATCAACTTTAAAGAAAATCACCCTCAGAATAATTTCTCAGGCTTTGCCCGCTTAGTATTAGGATGAAAATAAAAAAAATAAAAAAAATAAAAAACACGTGTTTCATTATTTGTTTTGAGCTTTATTTATACCAAATTTGAAGGAAATCGGACCAAGGACTAAACAGTTATGGAATATTTAATTTTTCCAAATAAACTCATTTAGCACCCCCACCGGGGGTAGTTTTGGAAAAATAAAAAACACGTGTTTCATGATTTCTTTTAAGGTATATGTGTGCCAAATTTGGAGTGAATCGGACTTGAGACTATACAGATACAGAGAAACTTTAATTTTTACCAATAAAACTCATTATCCACACCTCATAGGGGTAATTATGGAAAAATAAAAAACCCGTATCTCATTATTTTTCTTAAGGTTTATGTGTACCGAATTTGAAATGAATAGGACTAAGGAATAAAAAGTTGCATACAAACTTCACCCCTCTATTTAACCCTCTTAAGGGATGATTTTTGAAAATATTGTTAGCCTATGTCCGATTCTAGGGTATACACTACTTACATTTCAAATTTCAATTAAATCGGTTGAGCGGTTATGGAGATACGCGGTAACAAACCTTGACACACACACACACTTACTTTCGCATTTATAATATTAGTAGGATAGGATAGGATAGGATTCGATGGGTACCATGAAATATCCACTATATATAGGTGACCCTTAGCCGTGCCTTTACTTGTCCGACATAAAACTTTTGATTATATTGTAGAGATGTAAATAATAGCATTCATATTTAATATACGAGCTACATGTATTGTTAGAATACACAATTGTCTTATATTAGGTTACCAAATATTAGTTTATATTAGGATAAGATTATGTATATGTACCGCTAAAATGAAGCGCGTAAACAGCCGAAACATACTGGGCGCTGTATTTGAAGTTACTTGCTCGCGTCAGGTAGTCACTCGCCGTCATTACCACGTGAGAGAAAGAGACCACGACACGATTCGCATTTCGTAATAACAAAGCGTTCTGTGTTAACTAATTTATATCAGTATTAGGCACTATAATCATCATTATCATCATCAGCCTATCCTAGTTAAGTTTGTTTGTTACGCTTTCACGCAAAAACTACTGAACCGATTTCGATGAAATTGGGTATGGAAGTAGTTTGAGACCCGAGAAAGGACATAGAATAGTTTTTATTCGACTGCGCAAAAAGAAGGTAATGTTTTGGCGCGATAACCGACATCCGCGGGCGAAGCCGCGGGCGGAAAGCTAGTACAGTATAAATAGCGAATATAAATTCGCCAACCTATTATTTACCTAATATCAAGTCATAAGTATGGTACCTATTATAGTATGACATCACTAGTATATTGCGAAGGGTCTCGGACGCAACCTTGTAAACCTATAAAAGTGCACGCACTTCCCTTTTCTCAACAGTTTAACGTATTTCGATTTTATAGTTTATTTATACCGCTACTGACCCCAGTTAAAACAGAGAGGCATGATTGTGACGGATGCAGTCGTGTATAATTAATATTTTATTTTTTTTTGAAAATGGATAATATGTTGTTGTTATGTGTTATTTTGTGTTTCGTTATAAGTAAGTGAGAATTTTTATGACATTTTTTGAACTACCAACATTGGCAAAGATAATATTGATACCAAAGTTGTTTTTTTATAAATTTTGGCCAAAAATCCGTTTCATAGTTTATCAAAATTTTTTATTCGTTTTTTTGTTCAAAAATTGTTTAATTCAAAATTATCGTAATTCAATTTGAAGTTAATTATTTTTTACTAGCTTTCCGACAGCGGCTTCGCCCGCGTGTATGTCGGTTATCGCGCCAAAACATTACCTTCTTTTTGCGCCGACGGATAAAAACTATCCTATGTCCTTTTTTGGGTCTCAAACTATCTCCATACCCAATTTCATTCAAATCAGTTCAATAGTCTAGGCGTGAAAGCAACAAAGACAGACAGACAGAGTTTTTTTCGCATTTATAATATTAGTAAGGAAGTAAGGATTGGAAGACCATATCTCAAAAATACTTTAACTTGCAAAAAAAATTAATTAGAATAAGCAGTTCGTATTACGTAAACCAAAATTAGGAATTACTTATTAAAGTGCAGTTCATTCTGTATATAAAAAAAAATAATTGCGTTAATCCTACTAATATTATAACGGGAAAGTTTGTAAGAATGTCTGGATGTTTGTTACTCTTTCACGCAAAAACAGAAGAATATTATTGTAATTTAATTTAGTAGTAACACAGATAATAATAATACACTATACTGTAGTAATTAAAATTTTATTGTAGTATGATATTATGACCTGTGTTTGAAGGTCATTAGGTACTGAATTTACGCTAGGTCATTTCACCGGAGAACTTTATTCTACAATTTTTATTCTGAATGAATCCAAAACAGTGCTATTTATTTTTAAAAAGATGAAGATTCCAATCATAACTTTACAAATCGTTTCAGACGATGTAACTTCTCAGAGGTCTTATAAAACAGAAATAGATTTAATTATTGAAAGACTGAAACATGAAGAGTGGGAGGAAAATGAACGAGATTGCCTCGAAGATGTCATGTTTGTATTAGACAATGTTAATAATCACACGACTTGGGCGGTTTGGAGTAAGTTAATTAAACATATTAAAGCTTAAGCAAGATGCTTTATGCTTTAAATATCATTTTTAACGAGGTAATTAAAGGTACAACGATTTTCTTTGTTCCAAGCGCAGCCCAACTGGGGAGATACCTCCACCTTTCAGAATACACGCAGTGTAATAACTGTTGGTTGTGTTCCTGTGTGTGAGTAAGGTAGACAGTAACTGTGGAGGTACCGTCCACCTTACAGAATACACGCAGTGTAATAACTGTTGATTGTGTTCCTGGGTCTGAGTAAAGTAGCAAAAGTCGTTCGAATCTAGGACCAAAACTAGATTTTCATACTTATTTTAAAATTACGTATGTAAGTAAATGTCTGAATTTTTATGTACGATATTTTAAATATTTCAGTATGGAACTCCATGAATCGTCCTTCTGGAATTTTCTATGGGTCTAATTACAATCTGGGAAACTACGACCAATGTCTACAAACTCCTATAGTTAATAATAAAAGGGATATTAAAACACAGTATTGTTTAGCTGAAGTTAAAATAGTAGATGAAAAAAAGGAAGATTCTGCAATGACTAAAGTAATGGCAAATCTTCCATGGAATCTTGATATTATGGAGTATTTCGAAAGACGTCATATAGTTGGGAAGACTAACGAAATTTTAGCAGTAAGTACTATTTAAATAACAAATAAACAAACCAAAGCATAAACGAAATGACAATGAAAAAGTGATAACGAAGATCGAAATTAAAATAATCCATGGGATAGACATAAGATTGACACGTGACTTTGTAATGTATATCAGATATTAATCACGCCTATTTTCACTGAATTAGGCAGAGACTCAAGAGCAACCATTCAAGAATTAATGCAGTGTTTAGATCAAAATCTTAGATACCTTAAAAGTTATGGCAAATGGAGAAAAATAATCAATTTCAAATTTCCCGTGTCGTATTAATGGTGTCTTTGTATAAAATGGTTTAGTGTCTTTTTCTGCACTTATTTCGGAAAACTAAATTTATGTCTAAATTATTTGAAAATTATGACTTAACAGGAAAAGACAAAACTGAGAAGGAAACTGAACACACTAATTTGGGGCACCTGTTTTCCGTTCTCATGTAAACCTGCTTCAGTTGGAAAATTAGTGAATGCTATTTACAACACAAATCCAATAACTTCGGTTGAACCAGAAATAACTGTTGATCATTGTCAAGTGTCTGGAGAAAATAATGAGTTCGATGGAAAATTTTATGCGTTTATGTAAGTATTAAGATTTCCTAAAGTACAGTCTACCTAATGGCAAGCAACACCAAAGACATAAACCGCGTGTTGCTGAATATTTAAAAGCCTTTTTTTAGAAGCTCCTTGCTCCCTTTAGGAAAATATTGTAACTTATTCCACGGCCACAGCGTATGTGGGAGTAAATTTGGCTAAAACAGAACTATACACGACCATAAAGACTCATTGATGTGATATTAACTGCAATCAAAACACACTTCGATACCTCATTTAATGTTTATTCTGGTCCAATATGCAGCAGTTGTGAGTGCTATGAACTTGACCCTTTTCAAGAATATCACTGATGAGATCAGTTTGTAATTTAAGTGCGTGGTTTCCCTACGTTTCGTCTAATTTTTAATGACGATGACCTTTTACCAATCGTACTTCATTCATATTCTGCATATTACTATTTTATTGCAGTGGATTTTGGCAGTTACTGACACTACAACCCTTCACTGAGAGATTTTCCAAGTTCTTTGTTTACTTATCTTTTTTTAAGACGTTGAATGAGTGACAATTTACTTTAATATGTGTAGACCTCTTTTTTTATGTTTTCAGAACTCTAATAGTATCTTTAATAACTATATCACTAGTATCTACATTATGCTTAGACAGCAAAACTACAGATTCGATGAGTAAGTTTTGATTTCTGATATTTTCATTAGGATTTTAATTACGCACATCCCGTTTTTTATTAATTTCAGTCAATTTTGATGTAGTAGTTTCACGCAAAATAGGCGCACTTATAAGACTTCGAGTTGCGGAAAAATAGCCCGCTCCAAAATTTTGATGTAATTTAGATTTTTATTTTCATTTGTATTGTTTTATGATTTTTTTGGCTCCTTTGAACCGTTTTTTTATATTTCAGTTTCAAAAATAGCAAACTCATTTAATTTGAAACGGAATTGGTCATCATTGACACATTCTGGTAATGAAATACCAGTAATAAGTTTTACTAAAACCGCATTAGTTATTACTACGACTTGTATACATATATTTGTGTTCAGTTTTCAAGGAGCAGTCACGAATGCATTGGAACTTGATAGTGTAAGTTACATTTTAAGTAACAACCTTTTTAGGAGTGCCAGGCACGGGTCTTCTTTCAACTATCTTAAGAGTTGAGTTTAGGCTTTACTACATACACGCAGGCCAAGTCCGGATTTGTGGATGTCACATATCTTCGAGTGAGTGCTGGTTTGCTCACGATATTTTTCTTCAACAATATTGAGCACTTGTGTGGCAATGGGGTTGCCTGTGACTTCGTTTTTTAAAGCCGAGGCTCATCATTTCTGCAGCACCGCTGATGTTAACAAAGTAAAAAATGAATCTATATCAACTAATTTTTCTCTGTCATGCATGACTGCCTTTTTGGCGTACAGTAGACGGACTCATGTTCTTCTAAATGTAAAACTCTGTTGTAATTTTTGAACAGACTTTTTAGTCAGGAAATTGCCACTATAGCGTCAGGTCGCTCACTATCTATGTCGGTCAGTCTTACCAATTCTGAGAGAGAAGGGAACAGAGAGTGCACCGGTGTTGATGTACTTTACTAGTCAGCTTACTTTTGGATCACTTTATGAATCTTCTTCTTCTAAATTAAGATTTAAAAGGTTTTAAAAGGCTTGCCGGTACAGCTAATGAAGCTCTTTCTACCTGGATGCTCTAGAGCATCCTCTTTCGCTTCCTTAAACGACATGACACCAACCTTTTCTTTTTTTTCATGTAGCTTATCCTCGATCATCCTCTTCTACGTGTTCCTTCTATTTTCTCCTCTATGATGTTTTTATATGGCTATAACTTAATGTTTCTTTTATACAATTTTAGTTTACTTCAGGAAAAACGGATTCAGACATAGCAAATCTCATTCCACATATTGACATTGCAATTATTGATAATTTCTTTTTTATATCTGGCCTTTTGTTTATGACTGGAATCTTGCAGAAGAATGAAAATCTGTTAAAATTATTGATACAAAGATATTTAAGGTATGACTTGTTTCATTTCTATACGATAGGGTGGAAGTTTTGTGGGGCAATGAAATATTGTAATGTAGTGAAATTTGATAATAAAGATACATACATACATTAACATACTAAATCTAATTTTGTTTCTTTAGTAAGTTAAGTAAAAAAATCTCAGAAAATACTGATGTAAATTTAGCTTTACCGCTGCTATAAATAGTCTATCGACAAAAGTAGCTTATTAAGGTCAGCACCCAAGTTTTAGTAAGAATTCTAAAAATATGAGTCAATTTTGACTAAAAATAACTGTTTTGTTTACAGATTCTTTGGAAATTTAGCAATGGTAATTTTTTTCACAACTTCAGTTATGAAACACACAGCAAATGGACCGTTGTGGTACAAACTAATTGGAACTGAAGAAACAGTGTGTTCCAAGAACTGGTTAATTTGTTTATTGATGCTAAATAATTATATTAACAGCGATAGTATTGTAAGTATAAGTCTCATATATTTATTAATCCTCGACGAAAAAGAGAGGTGTCATTAGTTTGACATGTTTATCTGTTTACAAGTTTGGGTTATCATCACCATCATCACCAGTCTATAGCACTGATGAACACAGGCCTCTTCCAATAAACGCCGTTTCACCCTATCTTCAGATTGTCGCAGTTGACATTGCACGAATGACGGATTCATGACAGATCGAAAACGAACTCTATTTAGTGACATAGTTAAAGGTTTTTTGGAACTTTTAGGTCTTCTATTTAGCGACATTGTACAGATTAATGTTTTAGGAACTGCACGAAAAAAAATCTATATTTAAAAGCTAAAGCAATAGCGAATGTTTTTAGCTACATTTAAAAACTATATTACTACTAGCGGCCCGTCCCAGCTTCGCCCGGGTAGCTTCAGCCTACTCAACAATTTCCATAAAATGTGATAACCATAGCAGCGCCATCTATTGATTACTTACTCAACCCAGTCGAAAGGTATCGACATCTGTTAGAATCATTAGGAGTTAACAGATAATTGTGACTATCGAATAATAACAGACAAATAATTAGCAATAAATTAAAATTGCGACTATAATTTGAGATTTAAACTATCCTATCTCTCAAGTTGGATCGAACTGCACATGGTGTGCGAATTTTATTATAATCGGTTAAGTGGTTTAGGAGTCCATTGAGGACAAACATTGTGACACGAGATTTATATATATTAAGATATCACGACACTTTGAAAGCTTTTGCAACTTCCATAGTCACATAGGTACATTTATTCACATGGTACATATTTGAAATGTAACTATTTTATAACAAATTTTATCGCGGTTTATTTTAAATTTTAAATCCCGACGCTCCAAATTCTTTTCAGAGTTCACCATCACAGTTGGGCAGTTGTAGTGTCACCCGTGATCATCAAGTTTTATCAGACTCTGCAACGTCGGGATTTAAAATCTACAATAAATTGCGATTAAATCTGTTATAAAATAGTTTTATTTCAATGTGTGACATTCATACATTGATTCCGTCCCAGAAGGGCATCAACAAGGTGGATAAGGCCTATACTGTCCCAACTCCAGATATTTAAGAGAACACCTGGATCTAGCAGTTAGTAGGAGACAACGGATATATTCTAGCTTATTATTTTGTCTTTTCAGTGTCAAATGATTACCTGGTATGTCGCATGTGATTACCAATTGGCAGTGATTGGCACAATTTTCGTTTACCTTTGGCGATGGGAACAAAGAATTTGCAGGATCGTCATAATACTGGCATCTTTACTATTTTTGGTTGCGCCAGGAATTGCCATTTATTGGACGGCTTTACCAGGACTTCTTGGTTATGATATTGAGTGAGTTTCAACACATGAATCAGCGTTATAACACGGTTTAGTGCTATAAGTACCCTTCAAAGTAACGTCTAGCAATAGGGATGATGAAAAATATGAAAATACGCACTTTAATTACACCGTCAGTGACATTATAAAAAAAAAAATGTTAGATTCGTATATTTTGCTTTATCATTGAAATAACACAATATTAATATATAACGCAATAAAGTCATGAAGTGGGAGTGCGCTACGTCATACCTCTGTATAAAACTTACCTATGAGTGACGTTATTAGAGATTTCGCTGGAACTCGGAGTAATCTTTAGTTACACAAGAAAAAGAAAAATATATCTGAAGGCTTTCGAAGGTTTTTGGACTAAAAATTATCAGGATTAGCAGACAACTTTAGGTAGGCGTGAATAATCGGGTAAGAAGACGGTATTTCAATAAAATAATACGGCAAATATCACTTGACCCCCATCTCTCGATAGCACAATCATGAATTCTACCAGTTAATTACAGATCGTTAAGATTACGTTGGATTAAATAGTAACGTTCACCGAGCACGTTATTGCATCTGCACTACCGGACGCCACAACGGTTCAACTCGCAGTGTCAGCCATTCTAAGATGGCCGCTTCACCCGCGCTCGGTGTTCATTCGTTCGCTCATAATGACATTCTCGAGTGACAGACGGACGCGATGACAGTATAAAATGACAGCCGATGCATTGAGAAGCAGATGTGCCAACACGGCCAACCCTGACGAATCGCACGACCTCGTGCGCATAGTATCAGTCTGCTCGATGACATGTCATTCTTTTCTACCTGTTCTAATGAAAAAGTAAAGATAGACATTAACATACGCTCGGTCCTTCCTGACCGAACTCAAATTCATCGCTATTGCATAATAATATGGACCGGGCATGCTAGTCTCCTTCATACAGTTACTCAACAGTGGCCCGGGCTTACCAGGCCCCTTCAACAACTTACCAAAGTATAGCCCGGGCATACGAGGCCCCTTCGTCAACTTACCAAAGCGTGGCCCGGGCGTACGAGGCCCCGTCAACCACTTACCAAAATACGGCCCGGGCATACGAGGCCCTTTCAACCAACTACCTTAACATGGCCCGGGCATACGAGGCCCATTCAACCAATTACCAAAACGTGGCCCGGGCGTACGAGGCCCTTTCAACCACCTACCAAAGTATGGCCCGGGCATACGAGGCCCTTTCAACCAACTACCTAAACATGGCCCGGGCATACGAGGCCCTTCCAACCAACTACCGAAGCATGGCCCGGGCATACGAGGCCCTTTCAACCAACTAGCGAAGCATGGCCCGGGCATACGAGGCCCTTTCAACCAATTACCAAAGCGTGGCCCGGGCGTACGAGGCCCCTTCAACCACTTACCAAAATATGGCCCGGGCATACGAGGCCCTTTCAACCAACTACCGAAGCATGGCCCGGGCATACGAGGCCCTTTCAACCAGCTTTACATTAACAACCGTCAAAGCGTGGCTTAGGCGTACTAGGCCTCTTACAACCACCTTACCATATGACACTTAAACACACATGGATCACTATTTCTTCGATTGAATACCGTCTCCTGTTGGTTTACCCTTCCCATCCCAACTTCTGATGAAGGCTTTCGAAGGTTTTTGGACTAAAAATTATCAGGATTAGCAGACAACTTTAGGTAGGCGTGAATAATCGGGTAAGAAGACGGTATTTCAATAAAATAATACGGCAAATATCACTTCACCCCCATCTCTCGATAGCACAATCATGAATTCTACCAGTTAATTACAGATCGTTAAGATTACGTTGGATTAAATAGTAACGTTCACCGAGCACGTTATTGCATCTGCACTACCGGACGCCACAACGGTTCAACTCGCAGTGTCAGCCATTCTAAGATGGCCGCTTCACCCGCGCTCGGTGTTCATTCGTTCGCTCATAATGACATTCTCGAGTGACAGACGGACGCGATGACAGTATAAAATGACAGCCGATGCATTGAGAAGCAGATGTGCCAACATATCTATCTATTTTTTTATTTTGAAATAAACTTGCGCATGATTACAACTTGCCTGATGATGTAGTCTACGATAGGATGAGTTTAATAGAATAGAATAGAATAGAATGAGTTTCGGACGAAACAAAAAAAAATTCGTCATACTTATTGGACATCATCATCATCATTCCCTTGCCTTTTTCCCATTTCTATTGGGGTCGGCTCCCAGTCTAACCTGATGCGGCTAACTACCTGACTTATACGAGCGACTGCCATCAGACCTCGAAACCCATAGGGAACCAGTAGCCGAAATGTTTAGACCGGGTGTCAGATTATATTGGCTTCTGACTAGATACATGTAACGATTGTCAAAGATGTGTTAAATGACAACCGGGACCGACGGCTTAACGTGCTCTCCGAGGCACGGAGGGTAGTCCCTCAACCAACCAGACACCGAAACAAATTTGTGTTGTTACACAAATATTGTCCAGGGCGGGAATCGAACCCGCGACCTCCCGGGCACAGAATACCCGTCATACTTATTGGACAAGCCAGCTATAAAATATTTATAATGTCTCGAAGTAGGGTACCGTGAATGAAACAGCGATACGTCCGTTCACTAGATCTGTATTGCAAGACTGACAAGTTAATAGTTTTCTACAATCACCCTCATTACAATATTATCACCATCAACTTTTATCGAGTGTACCTTGAATTTTTTTAGAGCCATGATCGGTGTCAGAAAGAATCTTGTATATCTAGAGACTTACGGCAAGAGTCATTATAGAGTCACTACCTATCTCATGGGCATGGTTATGGGTTACATACTGACAGAATATAAGCCTACGAAATATAGAGGAATTATATCAAAGGTATGTATGAGCATATGCAATCTGCTAAAGGTTTTAAGGTTCAAGCGTGTGTTGTATGTGTGGCATCAAATACCGAATGCCACTTAAGAGACATACCTAACGTCAATCCAGTAGGCTAATTCACGTAATTTCTTGACGCGCCGATCAAGTTGCAGTGCTGTTGCTATCAAGTTACAGTGCAGTTGCAATTAAGTTTACTACGTCTTAGTGCTAAATGTAAACGCTCGTGTGACGCGAACTTGACTCGAGTTTATCTGACAGCGATTGTCAAAATTACTTAAAATACTAAAAAAGATGTTTACGCTAGCGTCGAGCGCTTTAGCGTATATGTGATAGATATACCATTTTGCAATAAGCCGTAAACTTAATTGCAACATGATTGCAATTGTACCGCAACTTAATCGGCAGGGCCGGTGGCGTTGTCGGTAAGATACTTGCTTTTCACGCCGCAGGTCGTGGGTTCGATGCCCACCCGAGACAAACATTTGTTTAAATATGTCTGTTTGTCTTGTGTCTGGGTGTAATTATCTATATTTAAGTATATATTTACAAAAGAAAAGTATTATATGTCTGTAGTATACTACCAGTTATCTGGTTTCCATAGTACAAGCTCTGCTTAGTTTGGGATCAGATGACCGTGTGTGTTAATGTCCCACTATATTATTATTATTATTAATAATAATATAATATACAGTTGTGTTAGACGAGTCGCTCTTCAAAAAAATTAAGTATTTCATTTCTATTTCATTTTAGCATGAAAAGGTTGGGCTTCATCAGCCGAAGTTTATTTACTAAAACTTTGTTTCATTTTTTACAGAAATGGTCATACATAGGCTTACTGATAGGCTCTGTTTTAGGCCTAAGAGTGTTAGTAACTGCCCCAGCGTGGTGTTTAGGTGAATACAATGCTTGGAATTCTGCTGTATACGTAACATTGAGTCGACCTCTTTGGGCAGTTGCTACTATGACCTGTATTACTGTTAATGAATATGGTGATTTAGGTAAGTAGGTAAATCCATACTTTTTCTTCATTTTATAGGTAGCTAACAGTCCCACAGCTGGGCACGGGTTTTCTCTCAACTGTCTTACGAGTTGAGAGAGTTTAGGCCTTAATCTACACACTTTAGCCAAGTGCGGGTTGGTGGTTGTCACATGTCTGCGAATGATTGGTTTTTAGACATGCGGACTGCCTCACGATGTTTTCCTTCACCGATATTGAGCAGAGGAGATGAAGCAATACACACAAAGATGTTCTGGGTTTGTTTCATTCAATAATTTTGATAAGTCAAACATAGGTACTGTTAGAGCAATGGTAAAAACACAATACAACCACACCAAAAAACTAGAAATATAAGTGAACTATGTCACCTTAGAAATATAAGTCGCGGGTTCGATTCCCACCCAAGCCAAACATTTGTGTGATGAATATGTCTGTTTGTCTTGTGTCTGGGTTGAATTTTCTATGTATAAGTATGCATTTTCAAAAGAAAAGTATTTTATATTGTATATTACCAGTTATCTGGTTTCCATAGTACAAGCTCTGCTTAGTTTGGGATCAGATGACCGTGTGTGTTAATGTCCCACTATATTATTTATTTATATTAAAGTGCTCTATACTATTTTATTCACAGCAACTTTCAGACATGTCATGTCGTGGTCCGGTTTCGTGTTCATCAGCAGACTTGCTTATGGGATCTACATAGTAAATTCAATCCTAATTCAAAGATGGATATTTTCGCAAAAAAGTCCTATAACACATGATGCATTTAACATGGTAAGTACAGTTGAAATAATAAGTTACATACAGGGTGATTGGTAGTCAGTTCAAAATACTTTACCACGTAATACTCATGATTATAAACAACTTTCCCAGAGTAGCGTTTTAACAGCAATATATTACTATTCAAAATTCAAAATTCTTTATTTTTCCGTCTAAAGAAAGCATTTTTGTAATATTAAGTAATAATTCCAAACATTTTGTTGGCCGTTAACTGACGTGATTAATATGTATGTGTGAAAATATTATAATACTAGTGGCCCGCCCCTGCTTCGCACACAGCTTCGCTGCACAGACAGTGATGATGATTCAAGCGATATGGATATTAGTGACGAATAGTCTTACATTACTTTTATCTGTGGCTAAATAGTTCTTTAAGAGATTTAATTAATGTTTTATGACTTTGTACCTCAGATGGCGATACGCGAGTTAAACGGTCGGCCTATAAAGTTTCTTGTCTCGTAGCGCCTAAACAAATGAACCGATTTTGATGTTCTTTAATAAAAAACTGAAGTAGTTAAAGCTAGGATTATTGTTTGTATATTGAAGAAGTGTTTCGTCTTGCCTTGAGGAAAATATTCTGAGGAAACCGGCATGTAACAGAAATAATCGTTTATGTTTTAGCTAGTCCATGCTTCCGGGGTTTTCCTGGTATCACTGTTAATAGCCATATTATTATGGTTATTTATTGAAGCTCCTTTACGGAATGTCACCAACCTCATTTTATCACCTGAGTAAGTATAAATACAAGGAAACGTTAAATTTAGCTTAACAACCGCGAGGTTCTGGGTTCGATTCCGGAGTCGAGCATAAATACTTTTCTAATATACTCACAGAATCTTAGTTATCTCGAGCTCGCCCGAGTATGAAACCTAAATACCTATAGCCTGTGAAAAGTGGGTAATATTCGCCTCTGCCTACACCTTCGGGACTTCGTAACACAGGCGTGAATGTATTAAAGTTAACAATTGGGAATTTTAACCGACTTCAAGAATGAGGAGGTTATCAGATTCATGTTTTTTCAGACAAAACTCTGTCAAATATAATTTAGTCCATCTACATAATATTTGACAAATTTATATCCAAATAAACACGACTAAAGAGTCTGTACTTTTTTTTTTCAGGAAACATTTTCCTGTAAAGAAGAATTAATGAATGACGGCAAATAAAGCAGGACCCAAAGAAATAAATTGTTTGATTTAAGATTCATTTAGAAATGTAATATTTTTTAATATAGTACAAAAAATGCACTTATTAAAAATATTATTCTCATTTATTCGTTCATTCGAACCGTACCATCTGCAATATTATTGTGACGTTTTAATTTTAATAAATCAATTTAAAAAACAAGACTACTACAAAACAAAGTTATTATTTTTTAAATAATTTTCTTAGACAACCCTAATTTTTAAGATACCGTGAATTGTAATTAATTTTTCACATCTTTAAGTAGGTTAAAGAGTTTAGGAAAAGTAGCAATTAGGGTTAGAGATGGGCGGTGAGTAAATACTATTTTAGTATTTACTGAGTAAATAGTAAATACTGAATATTTACTCATTTCTACTGAGTATTTACTCTAACGCATGAGTAAATACTTTTGACAATAGTGGAGTGTCTTTTTTGCGAACTGACTGCTATGCCGGAGGTCGGGGGTGCTATTCCCGCCCCGAACAAATCTTTGTGTGATGAGCATGATGGTTTTTTTAGGTCTGGGTTAAAATTTATCTATAAATAACGGACCCGGTTGACGTCGTCCTGCCCGGTAAAGCAGTGCCATCTACCGGGTCTCAGACCTACCTAATATAACCACCCAAATATAACCACGGCAGTTTAAGTCATGAATACTAATTGCTTTTCCTTCGGCTTTCCTTTTATAATATCTCGCCCAGTTTTCGGCCGTGACTTTTTCTTTCGGATAACTTCTGTCTTTCTAATTTTCCTTTCCCAATTTCTTATTTTTATCTTTTTTTCTTAAAAAACAATCTCGTACTTCAAGAAATATTCTAAAAACAGAATTAGCGAAAGCAGCCGTTCACGCGTGATAATAATAATAATAGAATAATAATATGGTGGGACCAAGGGATTCATTTTTATATAAATAGTTAGATTAGTGACCGACCAAAAGTTCGGTTTCAGTTGCGGCAAGTTTCGGCAGAAATATGCAGCTGCTATGCCAGTTCCGTTTTCGGCAGAAAAAGTGCCGAAACTGAACGAAAAAGTAAGCAATTTTCTGAGTAGACTGCGTTTTGAAGAGCGTAGTATAGCATACCCTCCAGTTAAGTGGAGTGACGATCTGCGAAAGATAATCGGCAAGCCGATAACAGGGTGAAATGAATTGTATTGGTGGAGATCTATGTCCAACCGTGGACTGCAACAGGCCGATCATGATGATGAACCACTAAAACAACTTATACTATGTGTGACCTTTAGTTACTTTGACTTTCTTTTTATCCTAAAATAGGGTTGCCCTTAACCACAACTTGCCTGATGTGAAACAATGATGCAGTCTACGATAGAACGCGCTTACCCAGTAAATACCGGTTCACTCGTGTCTTGAAAACCGGAAGATCATAGCTATTGGAACACATAGATGCCGGCAGTGGATTCCACAATTTGGCAGTTCGCACAATGTGCGTACCCATGGAATTTCCACCATATAACGATGGCGCATAGCCTCTACTTGACCGATGGAAGAACGGGGATGGGGGAATAAGATTGTGTAATTCCAACGCACACTCTCCGAAGTGTATCCGGTAAAAGACCGAAAGACTAGGAACTATGCGGCGATGCTCGAGACTTTTCAATTTAGCCTTGACGAGGGATTCGTTGCCAATAAGCTTCTTGGCTCGCCTTACTATAGACTCTAACGCCTCGTGTTGGTATTTAGCTGACACAACCCAAAAGAGGCGAGCAGTACATGCATGAACGAACTTGTGCTTCGTATAGCTCGAGCATCTGTTTCGGCCTGAAGTACTGACGCAGCTTCGCGAGGACACCTAGCTTTTTGGCAGGTAGTTAGGCCATGGACTCAATGTACGGGCTAAATGAGGGTCGAAGTCATATTGACGCCAAGAAGCTCAAGGTGGTCTGTAATAGGCACGTGTACACCTTGAAAAGTAGGAGCCAATTGAATGACCTTTTTTTTAGCAAAGAATAGACACGCCTGGGTTTTAGCAGCATTAAACTTGACTAGATTGGCGTCACCCCAGTCGGAAACAGCATTAAGAGACAAGTTTAAGCGCTCAACCATGGCCTCTCTAAGGGACTAGATCTCAGCCGTACTGGCAAGTGGCCTAGACATATAGCTCTCTACAACTGTGCTATGTTAAAACATAGTTCATTCCATTTCCTAGCCAGCTTCAGCCACTTCTTTTATTAAAGGGAAATGTCTCTAGCATCTCCTCGCCCAGGACAGACACGGGGGGAGTGGTACTCCTGTTTGTAGCAAGGGTAAGCAAGACCCAGCAGGGTTTCCTGCTCTAAGCAGCTAAGCCCGGTTCACCCCCTAAAATCTTTGGCGGTGGGCTAACCCGCCGGCCAGCATCTGAAGCTGCGGAGCGGGACGATGTTTGCCACCCTCTCTTCTTTCCCAGCCATCGCGACCAGTCTATGACGGCCACATCGGGCACTTGGTCAGCGTATGCAGCGCCATGCTCTTCAGCCCCGAACTGGTGGCACTCGGGTGACTTCTCCCGTCCGAGGCGATTTAGCTATCTAATTGCAAAAACTCCCATACATAGCCTGTAAGTGCCTGCGTCGTTCATAAGTCGAGGGTCACTTGGAGAGGATGGATTGCTCTGCCTCAGCTACCTCGCCTCGCCCTTTTCCGCATACCGCGTAAGGTCTATCTAATTATTTCGGAAAGGTAGCTTTCTAGTTCTTAGTATACCTACCATTAGAAAAAGAAAATAATATATTTGTTGCATACCTTAATTATTGTTACTTTGTCATTTTAAAATATTTGCGCGCGTGTGTGTGTGTGTGTGTTAAAATTAGATTTGAATCTTGACTTTTTCGAATCGGTTAATCAGATAGTTCAATTAAAATAATTTGCTCTATTCCTATATGTAAGTACCTATGCCTACAGAATCAATAAATCAGAATAGGATCCGTAAGAATAAGCCAAATTCAAAATGGATTTACAACGTAAACACACACTCAACGACTGAGGAACACGAATAAGCATGTCCTTGATGTTTGTTTGATTTTGCCTCTCATTCTATTATTTTCTAACTTCATTCAAAAAAGTGACAGAGAAACTAATAGCAAGTCGCATACCTTCTTTTGTTTTATGCAAAACATTATATCCCTTCAATGTAAAACAAAGAAACCTTACCTAAGTAGCCCCTTAGTGTGGTTGGTGATATGGACTTTAGTGTGTTATAATTATTTCATATTTTTGGGTACGAAATTATCAAATTTTAGCAATACCTAGCTAACTTATCTATTTTCAAGCACATTTACAACTAGGTATTAAGAAAAATTACAAGGAAAAGTTACATTGGTTCTGCATTTGTATGAATTAGCTAAAGAAATTAAATCCTTAGCGGGTCCTATCCTCAATGGGTCGAATTTTCTATGTCAAGCTCCTGGAAAGAACCAATTAATGTGATAAAAAATGAAAAAAAGTATTTACTGTCGATTTTTAGTAAATACTCAGTATAAAAGAGTATTTACTCAGTATTTACTCACGTGACAGTATTTACTGAGTCTTTACCCATCTCTGATTAGGGTTGCACGATGCGAAATTTTACAAAAAAACAGTACATGAGAAATTGTATCAACATTAATGTAAATTAATTTCTGACTTAACATAGACATTAGTAATTATAATTATGTATGTCTGGTTTCAATAATTATATGATTATTTTTTTCTTTTTTATATAGTGGGACATTAACACACACGGTCATCTGATCCCAAACTAAGCAGAGCTTGTACCTACTATGAAAACCAGATAATTGGTGATAGATATACTACATATAATACTTAACTTTTGTAAATATATACTTAGATATAGACAACTACACCCAGACACAAGACAAACAGACATATAGAAATGTTTGTCTCGGGTGGGAATCGAACCTGTGGCGTGAAAAGCAAGTATCTTACCGACCACGCCACCGGACCGTCAAATTTAATATTTATATGAAATTCGTTAAGTATGGGGACAGTTTGGAACTCGGGGACGGGCATAGAATAGTATTTATCAGATTGCACAGAAAAATGTTAATGTTTTAGAGCGATAACCGACATACGTATCTATTTTATAGATATAGGTACGTATTTATCAAAGAAAGTATAAAATTTAGGTATAATAAGTATAATATAGATAAGTATAAAAAGTATTTTTTTTAAAACTGGAATGGGCTTGCGCCTAACTACAACTGGCCTGATGCAGTCCAGGTTGGAACGCGCCCGTCTAATATACCGATTCACTCGTGATTCCGAATCATTTTTGGTGAGAAAGTGGTAGTGGAATGATGCTCCATATGGTGGAAACCATAATGGAGCGAAAATTCCAACCCACTCTCCTAATGGTTTTTTATTTTTTATTCTTCGATAGGCTGGCGCTTGACTACAACTTACCTGATGTTAAGCAATGATGTAGTCTACAATGGAACGCGCTAGCCCAGTGTACCGATTTACTCGTGATTACGAATGATTTTCGGTGAGAAGGTGGTAGTGGAATGAGCCTCCATATGGTTAGAAACCTTAAAGCAGCAACAATTCCGACCCACCCTCTCTGCAAGGTGACATCAGACATCGCACCGGAACACGGCAAGACCGCTTGACGGGGCGGCTTTGTCTGTGGGTGGTCACTAACATCGTCCGAAGCCTACCAGTCAATTACCAATAAACATAATTAGACACAAGGTAAGGTTCAAGTTACATCTTTTCATTGTTAAAGGCTACTTCTAAACCCCTAACAAAATAGTGATGTTATATAAAGTACAAGTGTCGATACAGCGTCTCATAACAAAGAATAATTTCGACAACAATCGAGCACGCTGCACGACATATATCCTCTTACTTTTGCAGGCAACGGACGTGTCGCCATGGAAGATGAAAAACTGATTATAGCAACAGCATGTTCTTTTCATTTTGACGCATTGTTGAGGTAACATTATCTAACAATGTTATCGATTGTTAGAGGGACGGTGCATCTACACCGCAGTTACCTTTTGTTGAGCAACATTTCCAAATGTTACTGAGCAACACTCGATGGCATAAGTTATTCAATGTTGCTCTAACAATCGATAACATTGTTAGATAATGTTACCTCAACAATACGTCGATTTATGTCGTGCTCGATCGTTGTTGAAAGTTATTCTTTGTTATTTTTTGTTGAGCACTCAACAATTAGTATCAACTAGTCTCAAAAGTTAGAGATTGTTATTTATTGTTACCTTGTTGCAAAATGTTGCTCAACAAAAAGTAGCTGCGGTGTGGATGCACCGCAACATTGACTACCACGGCAACATTTACTAACATAGAATAACTTATTGCTATCGGGTGTTGCTCAGTAACATATGGAAATGTTGCTCAACAAAAAGTAACTGCGATCGATTTTGATGCGGTGACCTACTCGTATACTCGTAGCATATTATCAGTTATCTGATTTTAATAGTACAACCTTTTTTAGTTAGAGTTTATGGCTGTGTGTGTTAATGTACCACGACATTATTAATATCCGCCCAGACGGAGCCACGGGCGGAAAGCAAAGATTAATTTTAAAATTTATTACTTTTTGCTGATCCAATTGAAGGCCTATCTGTGTCATCAAAACTAGATATATAAGACCAGGAAGTAAGCGCATCTTGTTATTTGAATTCAACTAGGAACTTTACTCAGTTTATAACCGTAAGTGCTTAAGAGCAGTTGAGAACTTCTAAAATGGTTAAATTAAAAGTGTTTTTAATAATCTTCCTGTGCATCAATAGTAAGTAGATTTAACAATTAGTCGAGCAGCGGTGCGGGGCTCGCCTTAGAAAAATAAGGTCGCGGGCTCGAATTCCGGTTATCTTTGTGTGAATTGTTTCATTTCCGCTGGTCGATACCGGTGAAGGAAAACATCGTGAGGAAACCGGCATGTCTAAAAACTAATCATTCGAAGATATGTGATATCCACCAACCCACACTTGACCGGGATGTATGAATTAAGGCCTAAACTCTCTTAACTCATAAGATAGTTGGAGAAGACCCGCAAACTAGACGCGAGCGTATCTGACAGCGGTTGTCAAAATTACGAGAATACGAAAAGGCCTGTTTTGATCGAAACCTAACTGCAACTGAACTTATATAATTACGTGAATTAGCCTACAGGTTGGGTTCTTATGCTTATTCGCCTATTAGTATAAAAAAAAGTTAAAAAAAACTGTTTTTTTTTTTAGATGTAGTTAAATGTGATTTGACAGTAACTGATAGAACAGAAGTAGATCTAGTTATAGATAAGATTAAAGCACAAAAATGGCATGGCGATGAAAAAGAATGTAAAGATGATATGTTACTGATTTTAAACAATGTGAAGAATCATACAGCCTGGGCAGCATGGAGTAAGTTAATTCTACTGTTCTACTGATTATTATAACTAATGCAAAAGTTTGTGAGAATGTAGGGAATATAATATATAGTATATAATATAATGATAATAACAATAACACACACGGTCATCTGATCCCAAAATAAGCAGAGCTTGTACTATGAAAACCAGATAACTGGTAATATACTACATATAATACTTTTCTTTTGTAAATATATACTTAAATATGGATAATTACACCCAGACACAAGACAAACAGACATATTTAAACAAATGTTTGTCTCGGGTGGGAATCGAACCCACGACCTGCGGCGTGAAAAGCAAGTATCTTACCGACCACGCCACCGGCCCGTCAATATTTTACTCTTGTACTGCAAAATGGCTCAAGTAAATTAAATGGCGCATACGTTGCACAATTAATGCCTATAGAATTGAAAGCGCATATCGGCTACAGAAACTATTAGATAGCCCATTTATTAAGGAAGGTTTGAGGCTAGTTTTTATCTCACTACTGGGAATTATATAATAAGCCAGATATATAATACATACAGAAGCATTGGATGGCATTGCTGAAACATGCGAGCCTGATTACGTCTGATGCCACGTAAGCTTGTATAAAAATGATCACGAAGTTAAGAAGAAAACAATAAAATAAAATTTTATTTCAGTATGGAACTCAATGCACCATCCATCGGGAATATTTTATGGAGTCGAATACAGTTTAGGAAACTACGAACAATGTTTAAACGCACCAACAGTTTTCATAAAAGACCATATTAAAACACAGTACTGTCTTGCTGAAGTAAAAGTAGCTGATAGCGATGTGAATGTTACTGGTCATTATGTTTCTAGAAAAGTTGAAGAGAATTTAGGAGTACTCGGACATTTTAACAACCGTAATATGTTTGATGATACTAAGGAGTTTTTAAAGGTAAGCGTAGAAAATAACATTTACCTTGATTTAGTGAAAGAATAATTTTATAAATGATCTTTTAAAAATTCTTTGGAGAATACAAATTCTCTTTTAAATGCCATAAATAGCTTTAATACAAAAGCTGCTTATTGAAGGTCAGCCTCCCGAGGCGTAGGTATAGACGCTGTTAAAAATAAAACCTGTATTCAATTAAAGTTAAATTTCTGTCTATAAAATGTCTGACAATATCAAAAGATAAAACATAGTTTTTATAGCTAAATTTTTTCAATTTGTTTCACATAGACCACAGACACTGCGAACATTTTACATAGTAAATATGACGTTTAGTCATGGGTCGGGGTGTATTCGCCATGTTTAATATCTTGTATGAGAAACGACGTTTTCTTTGTTCGAAACCCAAATGAAAAGGATAAAGAAAATCATGACACTAATGGTGTATTTTAGGGCTGATGTAGTGCCAAAGGTTTTCACCAACACATTACGCTACGCTCATCACATAAGACAATGAGTAAAGATTGATGTATCATCGCTCTACAGCAATCCACTGTAAGACATATGCCTCTCCCAAGAAGCACCATTTCACTCGATCTTTGACATATCGTATTCAGCTTCTACCCAACTACTACTAGTAGTTCCCAAATCACCACTCCAACTAGCTAGAGCTCCAACGATCTGACCCTGTTTAATCAGTAATGCTATAGATTCATTTCAAACTAGCTTCCGCCCGCGGCTTCGCCCGCGTGGTGTTAGTATAAAAATTAGCCAAGTGATAGATCTAAGAACCCTTTAGCATATTATTTTATATCTTATTGGTGGAACCCCGTTTCACACCCTTAAAGGGTGAGTTTTAAAAAATCCTTTCTTAGTACACCCCAAGACTCTATAAGGAACCTATGGGCCAAATTTGGGGTCTCCAGACCCAGCGGTTTGGGCTCTGCGTTGATATGTCAGTCAGTCAGTCAGTTTCTTCTTTTATATATTTAGAAGATTAATAAAATGCTATTTTTTACTTATTTTTTGACAGATCAGAACGAGGATGGGTAGAAAATTAAACACGCTATCTTGGGGTACCTGTCTGCCAGTATCCTGTAAGACTTCAACAATACCAAAAATTTTGAAAATAATCTTTAAAACCAATCCAATAACTTCTATAGATCCAGATATTAGTATAACCTCTTGTAAAAGTTTAAAAACTGGACCAGAATATGATTTTAAATTCTATGCGTTTGTGTAAGTAATCACCATTTCATTAGTTTTGTTTAATAGGCATTTTATTTATAATATTAACCCCGTATGATTAAAACATTCTTAGGTACTTTTCTGTTGTGATTTCGAACTCATCATGACTATAATCCTATTTTTTGCTTTCATAGCGGCATATTCAACAATATTACCATTGAATAGAAGTCCAAGGTTTTAGCCTAGTAAGTTCAACGTAAATTCTGGGCTAAATTCTATTCCAAGAAACCAAATTCGTTGCTATGTTATGTCATGAAGAGTTCGAAATTACATAAGGAACTAGAAAAACGTCAAATAGATTGCTTGTATGTTTAGAAAAAGTTTAATTATATGTATGAAATGATGTGTTTTTATCAAAGTTAATTAAATTCACATCTCAATAAATCTCTTTAGTTTTTATGCTTCACTAATTAAACATAAAATATCATTTTTAAATTTATGACCTGGTAATATTAATTTTTTGTATTTTAATTACAGTCTGACTTTCACTTTTAGGTTTTTGGTTGCATTTTTAATCACTGCCGCAATTGCATCTACAATAATTACTCCTGAGTCTTCAAATTCACTAGGTAAAATATTTTTAATATTATCTGCGAACCTAACAGTACCTAATAAAAGAGTGGCTTAACCAATAGTTATGAATGAATGTACTTTATAAATACATTGGGTATTACAACTTCTTTCTTCAAACACTTATCTTCCATACTTTCAGTTACAAGAATAGTGACTTCTTTTGATTTGAGACGAAACTGGACCTCACTAACCAAATTTTCGAATGATGAGATCCCGATACTGAATTTCACAAAAGCATTTAGTACTGTATTCACTGTATATATACATGGAATAGTAATGCAGCTTTCGGGAATAATAAGCAACAGCCTTGATCTTGACAAGGTTAGTAAAATTATAGTAATTGGCATCACTTTTCTAGACTAAAATTGCTAGCGCTTGCAACTAGCCTAGCAATTTTATGATCTACGATGACGTGCTCACCTAGTAAATACTGATTCACTGGATGATACAGGCGTAAGCGCTACATTGTTTACAAACTTGTTGAAAAAACGTGGCAGCCCTTATCAAAGGCTGAATTTTTAAATTCACATTTATTTACAACAAATTGAAAATACCAGTAATAAGAAAATTGAACTAAATACATTTTTATTAAAATTTAAACATTGTGCGAACTGCCAAGTTGTGGAATTCGGTGCCCACATCTATGTTTCTCGATCGCTATTTCTGCCAGTCTTCAAGTCACGCGTGAATCGGTATTTAATGGGTAAGCGCGTTCTATCGTAGTAACGCGTTGCTTTACATCAGGTAAGTGGTGGCAAGCATATTAAAGGATAAAAAAAGAAAAACACTAACTTAACTATCTCACTTAAATTATGCGTTGAAGACTTCCACATCGTTATTTTTTAAGCGGGTTTCCCTTTCAAGTTGTCAAAACACCTAAAATAGTTTAGAATTGACAACACACGCAATCAGAAGGCTAGCAAAGGAACAGCACTGCATCCAACACGGCAACGCCGCTAACCATCTGGAAACGTTCACGGAAGATATCGATACGGAAGTATTTATTAAAACAAATTTATGGCCACGGGTGACCATGAAGTCTGAAAAGACTTTGAAACGTCGAGATCTAAAATCAAAAATATACCAAATAATCCATTACAAAGTAGTTTTATT
Organism: Meganola albula; assembly: GCA_936450015.1. Lineage (NCBI taxonomy): Eukaryota > Metazoa > Arthropoda > Insecta > Lepidoptera > Nolidae > Meganola > Meganola albula. The sequence goes on from OW388168.1 coordinate 1,136,786, forward strand.
TCAATGTGTGATATTCGTAAATCAAAGAAGACACGGAAGTATTTTTTAATATAGATAAAACTTAGTTTAGTTAGGAAGTGGTTGATAATGATAATTTTATACAATTTCAGATACCAGGAATAAAAGATAACACCATAGGAAATTTGTTGCCACACGGAGACGTTATTTCAATAGAGAGTTTTCTCGCTATAACTGGTATACTTCAAGTAATCGGACTAATGGAAAAGAAAAAGAATCCGTTCATTGGTATAATCCAAAGGTTTATTCGGTAAGCAAAATACATTTTAGATAAATCCTGAAACGCACAAGCAAAGTTTTTATAACAGTTAGTATGACTATAACTTCCCGATGAGGATAGTTGCAACGGCCAAACATCAAGAACCATAAGTTGTTGGTAGATTTTCTCTTTTCATTACAATAATAATATAGTGGGACATTAACACACACGGTCATCTGATCCCAAACTAAGCAGAGCTTGTACAATGGAAACCAGATAACTAGTAACATACTATACATATAATACTTTTCTTTTGTAAATATATACTTAAATATAGATAATTACACCCAGACACAAGACAAACAGACATATTTAAACAAATGTTTGTCTCGGGCGGGAATCTAACCCATGACCTGCAGCGTGAAAAGCAAGCAACTTACCGATCACGCCACCGGCCCGTCAGGATTACTATCACCCGATCCAGCCTCCATGGTAGCAAGTGAAGACTATATGAGTTTCTAAATAGAACACCAACCCTGCCTATGGTTAGCCAATTTTTCAATAAGGTTGGTAGAATGGTGAGATGAAGAATTATTAGGTGGAGTGACGACATCTGGCAGCAGCTGGATGGGATACGTCGAAGACTAGATGAAATGACGTTTGTTGAAAGAGGCTTAGGTGCAGCACTGGACTGCAATAGGCCTATTATGATGATGATTAGATATAATAGGGTATAAAGATATAATTATATCGCTATCATTAACTGACAGGCAACGAAAAAAGGCACGGTTTTAGGTATAAACTTAGCAAACGATGACAATCCACTGTACACCTCGCGCTTGACCGTGTATTAACTTACTAACTGTACTTGACCGTAAGAACAATATTTAAGTTTAAAATTTTGGTCTATTTTTCAAAATCAAGAAAATCGATCACTCAAAAGTCAAGAGAGGTGGTCGCCGGGCATTACACTACGCCCAGACAGAGGATCTTTCCATTTTCACTTGAGTGTCACTACGACCCGATTCTCCAGTCTCCACAATGACTAAATTCATAAACAATTTGTAATTTGCATATTTTTTTTACGTTTCAGATTGTCGGTATCGTTTTACTTAATAACTTTTTATACAGCAGCAGTCGCGAAATTTACTGGGAATGGGCCAGTATGGGACAAACTGATGGGGAAAGAAGCGGAAGCCTGTTCTGAGAACTGGCTTTACAATATTTTTATGCTAAATAATTATATCAACACTGATAATATTGTGAGTAACAGTCTTTTACCTCAACAAAACCGCCGAAACACCCATAGATATTCTAATAATAATAATAATAACCCATAGTCCATCCATAGTCCAAGATACCTAATCCATAAGCACCCACCACCATAACCTAGATTTGAGTTCCTATATTCTGCAATAATCCTGCTCTAACCGGGGATTGTCCTTTGTTGTACCTATATGGTGCGAACAGGGATAATCGTCGGTTGGTGCCACATTACATTTAGAGCAAAATTGTCTAACGGGCCTCTACGTGTTGGCTTCGGCTCCATAGCTCCGAGATAAAAAAAGACAAACATAATAATAATAATAATCACTACCTACCTAATGGTAACACAGGGGTAAGAACATGTTATGTTAATAACATAATCAAGAATCCAGCTTATATAAACGATATGTAGCCGTCATCATAATTTCGCTTTCCTTTTTCCCAATTCTAATGGGTTCGACTCCCAGTAATAATTATACGAGCGACTGCCATCAGACTCCGTAGGGAACCAAAAAATGAGATGGTTAGACCAGGTGTCACATTATATTGGGGGGGCGAGAGGTTCTAATACCCGGTAGGGAAGGCGGGCGGACGTGGCGACACGCTGTCGGATGCGGTGTTCCACAGGGGTCGGTTCTAGGACCACTCCTGTGGAACATAGGCTACGACTGGGTTCTTCGTGGCACGCTGCCGCCCCGGTGTTCCCTGACGTGTTATGCAGATGACACGTTAGTGACCACCAGGGGGGCAGACCTCGCAGAAGTGGTGAGGAGGGCCTCGGTATGTGCGACCCTCGTCGTCGAACGAATAGAGGCGCTCGGGCTGAGGGTCGCACTGCATAAGACCGAGGCCATGGTGTTCCATGGGCCGCGGTTCAGGGTACCGGTAGGTGCGGCGGTACGAGTAGCGGGAGTACGGGTTGAGCTAAAGCCCCATATGAAGTACTTGGGGCTTCTGCTCAACCCCCGCTGGAAATTCGGCGAGCACTTCCGCCGATTAGAACCGAAATTGATTAGGACGGCGGACGCGCTGGGTCGGCTTATGCCGAACATCGGCGGGCCCAGCGCGCCCTGCCGTCGGTTGTATGCGGGGGTGGTGCGCAGCATGGCGCTGTACGGGGCACCGGTCTGGGCGGATGCCCTCGACGTGAGGGCTAAGGTCTCACTGCGAAAGCCGCAGCGGGCCGTAGCGTTGAGGGCAATACGGGGATACCGGACTGTGTCCCGGACAGCGGCCTGTATGATTGCTGGCACCCCCCCGTGGGAGTTGGAGGCGGAAGTGCTTGCGGAAAGGTACCGCCGCAGGGTTAGGGAGCCGGAAGCCGGGAGGCAGTTGCCTATGGTGGGGCGACAGTGGGAAGCGCGCGCGGCGCGGAACGACCTGCTGGTTAGGTGGGCCGGCGATCTAGAACGGGTGACGGGCTCCGGTACGCTCTTGCGTACCGTGGAAGCATTCCGCCCCGTTCTGGATCGCTGGACGGACCGGCGACATGGGTCGGTGACTTATCGTCTGTCGCAGGTGCTGACCGGGCATGGTTGCTTCGGTAAGTACCTGTGGCGGATCGGTAGGGAGCCGACTCCTGTCTGCCATGAGTGCGGCGCTTCGGAGGACACGTCCTGGCATACCCTCGAGGTATGCCCGGCCTGGTCCTCTGAGCGACGCACTCTAGTGTCCGTAGTAGGGCCGGACCTCTCCCTCACGAGCATCGTACATAAGATGCTCGAGAGTGAGGGGTCCTGGGAGGCGGTGGCCTCTTTCTGCGACTCAGTTATGTCACAGAAGGAGGCGGCGGAGCGGGCGAGGGAGGACGATGTCCTCTCCGCCCCGTGCCGCAGGAGACGGAGAGGCAGGAGGCAGCGGGCCCTCGCCCGCTGATCCACCCCACCTCGATGTGACCAGCGGGGAGTTGAATTGAGGAATTCGCTCTCTGCATTGCACCGGTCCGCCGTCAAAGAGTCCCAGAAACTCTCCTGGGACGTAACAACACGTAGGAGCCTGCTTCGGTGGGCTCCCACTGGCGGGTTCGCGGTTGTGTCTTTATGGATCCCGTGTTCCCGCCGAGCGTGGATGCTGGAGTCGGTGGAGTTTAGTGGGTAGGGCCCTGCGCAGGTCGCCTTCGGCCTGCGCTTAAGGGGTGGCTGCGGCCTTAAACTAGTCCTACATAACCCTGCCTCGTCCTCTGAAATAAGGCGGGGTATGCGTCATGCATTCTCCATCGTAAAAAAAAAAAAAGTGTCACATTATATAAGCCGTCTGTACCTGTAACGATTTTCAAAGATGTTTTGATACCAACTGGTTTACATACTCTCCGAGGCACGGAGGGCAGCCCCTCCAACAACTAGCCACCGAACATGATGTATATCGTTTTTGTCATCATCATTAACCTATCCTAGCCCACCGCTGGATATAGGGCCTCTCCTAAAGCACGCCACTGAGCAGATCCGCGGCTACTCTCATCCAGCTGTTACCAGCCACCTGGCAAAGGTCGTCACTTCACCTAGTCTGAGGACGTCCTACGCTACGTTTGCCAATCTGTGGTCTCCACTCAAGAACTCGTTTACCCAACCGATGTCGGTTCAGCGGCAGATATGACCGGCCCACTGCCACTTCAGCTTACTAATACGGTAAGCTATGTCGATTACTCTGGTTCTCTATCGGATCACTTCATTGCGTATTTGATCCTTCAGAGATACTCCGAGCATAGCCTTTTCCATAGGTCGCTGAGCGACTTTAAATTTATGAACTAATCCTGCCGTGAGTGTCCACGTTTTGACTCCGTATGTCAGAACGGGTAGGACGCACGGTAGACTTTCGTCTTCAGACTTTGTGGGATATTTCGATTTTTTTTTTATATATTGCGTTTTTCAGTGCGTGACGACAACCTGGTACGCGGTCTTTGATTTCCACATAACCATTATGGGAACCGTAATCTTCTGCATCATCAAATGGAACAAAATCGTCGGGGTGACCATTGGAGTCATCACTTACTTGGCCAGTATAGTGGCGCCTCTGGTCACTACTTATAGAAAACAACTGCCCGGAATAATGATGTATGATATAAGGTAAATTTATATCCAACCAGCGGACCCCGCAGACGTCGTCATGCCCGGTAAACAAGTGCCAACTACAGGGTCCGAAAACAGAATACGACCTTTAAGATTTCATAAAAATCGGTCAAGCTGTTTCGGAGAAAATTTTCTAATTTTTCTCTGCGTAAAAACCACCCCCGTACTTCAAGGAATATTCTAAAAAAATAATTAGCAAAGTCGGTTGAGCCGTTCTCGAGTAATGCGCTTAGCAACACATTTTGCGATGCATTTTTATATTAGAGATTAAAAGGTAGATAATAAAAAAAATTCAAAAAGAGAGAAAAGTTTAATATCGGCAGATATGCGGACGTAAGGTCTGTGGTGTGTGCGTTTTGTAAAAACGATATAATAACTTTATATATTTTATTTATCTTTGATTTTTTTTTATTCTGCGATTGGCTGGCGCTTGACTACAACTTACCTGATGTTAAGCAATAATGTAGTCTACTATGGAACGCGCCAGCCTAGTATACCGATTCACTCGTGATTACGAATGACTATCGATGAGAAGGTGGCAGTGGAACGAACCTCCTTATGGTTAGAAACCATAAAGGAGCTACAATTCCGACCCACCCTCTCTGCATGGTGTCACCAGACATCGCACCGGAACACGGCATGGCCGCTTGGTTGTGCTGCTTTGTCTGGTGGGGGGTCACTAACAACAGCCGAAGCCTACAACCAGTTGATTGTCACCTGATTTGCACCACCCGGGGACCGCGTGTGGGGATTAAATTAAAGATGTACACCCACGGACGAAGGTGACTCAGCTTTGTCTGTCATCTTTACATTTAAACTAGTAAGAAAGAGGCTAAATCCATTTTAACCTTTAAGAACTTCGTAATGATAAATACAAACACGATACTAAACGCAAACCGGATGCTAATGTGTGACTTCTGCAGTGATATAGTGATTTAAATTTATCAAAATTGAAATAAAACTACTCTTTAACGGATTTTATCGCGGTTTATTTTAGATTTTAGATCCCGACGTTTCAAAGTCTTTTCAGACTTCATGTTCATGTGGACTGAGGTATTTGACGTTCAAAAATATTAATCACAATTATTACTGACTACCTCCAAACATTAATATTTAAGTTGCGTTCCGATTTAAGCAAACTGAGCTCACAGTGTCTTGAATTCTGAGTTGATTTTGCTTGGGTTTTGGTACAAGTAAATTAAGCACTGGATCCAAAAAAATCTTGATTGAGCGCTTATGATTCATTGTTAGTAAATAAGGTTAACATTTAAAAAGGTCATTATTATATCTTTGAATACTTCTTCTTAATTCCAGCAATATAATTGACTTTCGTACAAATCCGGTTTTCTATGAGACTTACACAAAAACTCTAGACCGATGTGGGTCTTATCTATTGGGAATGGCGATGGGCTATATTTTCTGTAAATACCGGCCTGCGAAGCACAGATGCGTCTTAACTAAGGTAAGTTCAACCTTAAACCGTCTGAAGCGATTTATATGCGGTTTCCTTTATCTCTAAGATGAAAAATGCTTCATCAAACAAAAAAAATAACCAACTTCAAAAAATAACTTCATCAAATAATAAAAAGAACCGTTGGTGAGTTTTAATGCTAAAGTAGGAAAAATATTATACGTAAATAAATAGGTACATAAACCGAAGAAAAGTTTTTTTTATCCTAAAACAGGCTTGCGCTTGACCACACCTTGCCTGATGTGAAGCAATGATGCAGTCTACGATGGAACTCGCTTACCTAGTAAATACCGATTCACTCGTGACTTGAAGACCGGCAGATTATAGCTACTTGGAAATATATATGCCGGCAGCGAATTCCACAACATAGCAGTTCGCACAATGAAAGTAGAAGCAAAGCACTTTGAGCTTATCCGTGGAATTTCCACCATATAACGAGGGCGCATAGCCGTACCTCTACTTGTCCGATGGAAGAACGGGAATGGGGGAATAAGATTGTGTAATTCCAACGCACACTCTCCGAAATGTATCCGGTAAAAGACCGAAAGACTAGCAACGTGGCCTATATCCTTGGCACAAAGAACATAACTACTAAAATAAAACTATTTTATAGCGATTTTTATACCTCGATGTTTCGGTTGCTTTATAGCTTCCATGGTCACGGAGAACCAGGGGGGAAGCCTATTAAAAGTTAATAAGTATTGTACCTAATTATTTGCAGGAATTTAGCTATATCATTTTGGCTACGGGATTCGCATTAGGGATCAAAGTGGTCGCCATTGCGCCAGAGTGGTGTCTTGGTGACTATAATGTATGGTATTCAGCCGTGTACGCAGCATTGAACAGACATGTGTGGACGATAGCTAGTTTAATTTGCATTGCGGTTAATGAATATGGAGATTTACGTAAGTACTTAGAGATTACAATAATTAATAGGTTTAGAATGTTGCTATAGCAAGCAGTAGGTAAGAAAGTGAAAAAAGAAAGAAAGAGAAAGAAAACATTTATTTGACAAAGACAGGACACACAAAATTAAATGATAAAAAATAAGCACATAGAAAGAGAAAAAAACATAAAAGAATGTAAAAGAAGAAGAAGAATAATTAAAAACAACAGTAAGTGTGACCTATCAGTGTCAAACATGGACATTGCTCAGTAAACGCTGTGAGTAGCTACTAGAGGCGACCCACAGCACTAATTTTCAGCAATGTCCATATTCCCACAGTGTGACGCCAGACGCCAAGGTTGCCAAAAGATCAAACCTGCATAATTTGTTTGTGAAACAAAAAACATGTATTAAGAAAAAAAAGCAAATACCTATTATTATCACCAAATCACCAACCATTACTTATTCGTTAATTCACCACAAAACTATAAAAATTAAGTTATTTAAAACAGATTTGATCGTGAAATTGATAGATACATTGAATACATAATATAGTAATACTAAATTTAATAAAGCCAAGGTCAAGATCCAAAACTTTTGGAATTGTATAAAAAGTGAAACCATTATTATAAAGATAAATATGATACAAAAACGGCTAGGGAACAGAGACTAATCAAACCAAAAGTGACAAATTACTATGGGCATCTAATATATAAAATTCTCGTGTCACAGTTTTCGTTGCCATACTCCTCCGAAACGGCTTGACCGATTCTTATGAAATTTTTTATGCATATTCAGGAGGTCTGAGAATCGGCTACTATCTATTTTTCATACCCATAAGTGACATTTTTTTTTTAATAAATACGCGGTACGAAGTTCGCTGGGGCAGCTAGTAGACAAATAAATTTGTACGAGAAGTTCCTAACACATTTCACGATATAGATTTGTTAAGACAGGATCAATAGTTGAAAATAAGTATTTTAAAATCCTCACGACTTTTGGTAAAATGTGTGTGAGGGATTTTTGATTTTTGATTGTATTTATTCCCTCAAAAATTGGGGGGAGGGGGTTGTATAATCTTCGACACGCACAGTTAAAATGGGCCTTAATGCCTAAACTGTCTTAATTCGTAAGATAGTTGAGAGAAGACAGCAGTAGCTACTATAACATACCTCTGTAAATTGAAGTGAATTATGTGTTATCTCACTAAATTGTTTTTAAGTTTGCTGTGCCCGACAGGGCCCATAATGATCCTATTTTGTAAACCTACTTTTAGGTTTACATTATCACTTCAACCCTTTTTAGTGTCCCACTACTGGGCACGGTCTTCTTCCAACTATGTTACGAGTTGAGAGTTTAGGCCTGAATCCACACGCTGGCCTTGTGCGGGTTGTTGGACGATGAAAAATGGTTGAATCACTATAACATAACACCTGTTCTTATTTTCCAGCTGCAATTAAATGGTTTATATCATGGCATGGGTTTACAATTATTAGCCGTTTAGGCTATGGGATATACATTACCCACTATCCTATATTACTAAGGGGCTTGTTTTTGCAACGAGCGCCCAAATATTTTGATGTTATGGACTGTGTAAGTATCAACATTTCTATTTTTACGTATTCATACAATGATGGCAGGTTTTTTTTATTCTTCTATAGTCTGGCGCTTGACCCCAACTTGCCTGAAGTCAAGCAATGATGTAGTCCACAATGGAACGCGCCAGCTCTGTATACCGATTCACTCGTGATTACGAACCATTATCGGTGTGAAGGTGGAATGAGCCTCTATATGGTTAGAAATCTTAAAGGAACAACAATTCCGACCCACCCTCTGCGTGGTATCAACAGATATCGCAACGAAACACGGCAAGGCTTCTTGGCGATGCGGTCCTTTCTGGTGGGTAGTCACCACGGCCGAAGCCTACCACCAGTTGATTGTCAACTGATTTGCACCACCCGGGGACCACATGTGGGAATTCAATTAAAGGTGTACACCCACGGACAAAGGCGACTCAGCCCCCAAAATTTATTTTACTCGTCAATTGTATTACCATAATGTTGTAAACAAAATTTGCTAACCGTAAGCGCAATACACATTGAGCCCGCCGGGCCGCCGACAAAGCTCGGCGACACAACCCGGCGGGCTGTATGAACAGAATCATGTCGGCAACATGAGCCCGCGCGTGTTACCGACATGTTGGCGGCTTGGGTACGCCTGCGCTCAGTTGCCCGGCGACGCTCAACCTGTAGTGAACCACACAACCTTTATCGACACGCGGCAATCACTGACTGCAAAATAAATTTCTCATCTCAAGCCGCCGACATGCCGCCGACCAAATTTTCCGACTTGTAATAAGTGAAGCCGCCAACTAGATCGCCGATAAAAAGTTGCCGACATATGTCGGCGGCCCGGCGGGCTCAATGTGTAGGTACTGCGCTTTAGTAATATTTATGATGATGACTTGAAGAGTAAGTAATTAAGAATACCTACCTACTTTTATAATTTCAGGCAATCTACTTAACTGGGTTGTTGGTTTTCTCAACAATACTATCGTTACTTTTGTGGCTGTTTGTTGAAGCACCTATAGTTAATTTAACAAACTCATTTCTAATCAAAAGGTAAGTTTGAATAACTCACACGTCAACCTTTAGTGTCCCACGGCTAAGCACGGGTCTCCTCTCAACTGTCATACGTTGAGAAAGTTTAGGCCTTAATCCACACACACTGACCGAGTGCTGGTTGGTTTGGATCAATTTTGATGCGGTTTTTTACGTATACCGAAGTGACAGATATGGAGTGGGTTATTCAATTTTTAATTGATTTCCTAAAGGCTGAACCACTATAGATACAAGTGACATTTAATACAACAATTATACAAGTGCCTTTAACTCTAGACTCGAAGACATCCAGATCATATATTTACAAAAAAAAATGCTCAATATCTTAATATCTATTTTTTTATCCTATAACAACTTGCCTGATGTGAAGCAGTGATGTAGTCTACGATGAAACGCGCTTACCCAGTAAAATACCAATTCATTCCACAGCCAGCTTCTCACCGAAAATCATTCGTAATCTTTCACGATTTGGCATGCGCGTTTCTTTGTGGACTAGTTCATTGTTTAACACCAGGCAAATTGTAGTCAACCACAAAAATATTTCAGAATTTAAAAAACTAAAATTTGTTTACAGAAAAGACAATACAGCAAAACCAGTCAAGAACGAAGAATCCCAAGAAGTAAACTCAATTGAACACAAAATGAAATAAAACCATTAAACATCTAAAAACACAACATGCAGTTTTTTACGAACCAAACCCAACCTCTAACGATTGGATTTTGGATTTGTCTCTCTATTCTACAATATCGAAATCTGTACTCCCGAAGCAATCGAACTGTAAATCGAGATCGTTATTACGTTCGACTGTTATCACCTGTTAGCGATTTATTAATTTATTTATTTGGCACGGTAACAAAATAAAAACTTTACACATAACTACTAAATTATTAAATATCATATACGAGTAATACTAAATTTGTATTCTTATAAAAACCGAGCACAACATTTAAATTCATTATCTATACATATAAAAATCAATGCCACTTTTCGTTGTAATTTTATAACTCAAAAACGGGCTTACCTATTCAAACCAAATGTTTAGGCATTGTTCGGACTATTTAGTAGATGGTTTATGTGAAGTTTGCACAAAATCGGTTGAGCGGTTCTTTATTTACCACATTTTTTGTAAATTGTTGAGTGGTCTGAAGCTACGGGCGAAGCTGGGGCGGGCCGCTAGTTATTTATAAATTAATATATTTTTATTGTATACTCAATGAAAACTCACAACATCTAAATTTATTTTAAAGATAAGAGCAGACTTACATTATTCGAACATTGAATACTTTTTAAAAATTACTAAAAATTTTGGTAAAATATATCAAATTCTACACATAATTTTTTTTACTGTCTACACATTCGGATTAAGGAATTATTATGACATACAATATTCTTAGTTACAGGTATATTGAAAAGATAAAACAATTCCCACGAAGAATTTTCTCAACTAGAATCGAACTTACGACGTAAACATATATCGAAGCAGTCGATCCCACAATGTCACTACTCACGAGTACAAAAGCTTTATCTTAATTAAACATTAAATTATAATTACATTGTTCTATATAGGATTTCAGTAATAAATAAAGCTCCACTTAAAGCTCATATTAACAATGTACTCGACGGTGTTGTGATATTTGAAGCTAAAAGCTCTTTACAAGTGCTTATAAGCTTTCAGCCCTCGCTGTCGTGTACAGTAAAATATTTGTTTTAAAACGTTTTTGACCTCAGACAAAACAGAGGGTGTTATAAGTTAGACGCTGAATCTGTGTAGTGAAAAAAAAATGACAGGATAAAGTCAGGCAAGGGCAGTAAGGAAAACGATGGAGGCCTTTGCCCAAACAGGTCCAAACCACATAAAAAATAACACTTACTAACATTAATACTATGTATCTTTTTACAATTTTAAGCATTAACGTACTAACAAATATTGTATCATTAACGAATATAAGATTTAGAATAAAAGGGCTTCTTTGTTATTATTATTAAATAAATAAAATAAATAAATATTTTGGGACATTAACACACACGGACGTCTGGTCCCAAGCTAAGCAGAGCTTGTGTTATGGAAACCAGACAACTGGTATATACTATACATATAATACTTTTCTTTTGTAAATATATACTTATATTATTATGTTTGTCTTTCTTTTATCTCGGAGCTATGGAGCTCCGGACTTTTGGAAGCCAATACGTGGAGGCCCGATGGAGCAATCAACAAGGACGATCCCCGATTGGAGCAGAACTATTGCAAAATATAGGAACTAAATCTAGGTTATGGTGGTGGGTACTAATGGATTAAGTAAATCGGACTATGGATGGACTATGGGCCCTGCCTGACCAATGCGAATAAACACGGATATAATGGCAGGGGGTGACTCGCCCACTCAATAATTAGGCCCCCGTATGGCCGCTAAAAGAAGCGACAAGGGGCAACATAATAATATTCATATTAGAGGAGTGGAGCGATGTCCCATGGCATTTTACCCGATCATTAGCTCCCTAGAGTCTAGCCTTATTATTATCATCATCATCTGTGTAGTGTGTACAAGTGTTCTTTCCACGTAGCACCTAAACGGTAGAACCGATTTTGATGCGGTTTTTATAAAGCGATAGAGAATCTCTATTACAGATGATTCTAATCTAAAAGTATATATTTAACTAGTTTTCTGACCTACCAAAAAAAATGATAGAAAGATAGATGCGAAGAATTTTTTTGACCCATTAGTTTAGATAGGCGTTAGAAAGTTTAGTTTAGTTCGAAATTAGTCAGCAAAATAATCTTTGACCGAGTAATAACATTTTAGAATGAGGGAATTGTATACCCAATTTTTTAAATAGATTAATAACAAATAATTTTTTCTCGACCCTAGAACTGAACCCGAAACCTGACGGTTATAAGTGAACACGCTCACAACTGCACCACTACGCAGTCATTTAAACTTTAAAGTAGTTATTAAATCCGGTTTGTATTATACTGTTCTCAATACAAAGATCAGTGAACTACGAGGATTGTTTGAAGACGGTCAAGTTATGGCGGATTTACAAGTGATTGTGATTTTATTATTCTGTTTAAATATTGGTGAGTCCACTAAACAATATAGAATGACTGGTTATAAGTGTCAAATTTTTTACCACGTGATAGTACTTATGATTACAACCAAATTTCCTAAACTGTTGTTTGGAGAGACAGTCGAAGTCTCGAGTGAATCGGTATATTGGGCAGGCGCGTTCCATCGTTGACTACATCGTTGCTTATCATCAGGCAAGTTGTAGTCAAGCGGATGCCTGCTTCAGAATAAAAAAAATGATAAAAAAAGTTTCAGCACAAACAGGACGACGACAGTTAATATGGTGGCGCTTCACCGTACTCTATACTCCATTATCGACGTCTCCACTGCACTGCTCAATATGAAATAGTAAAATTTATAATAAAAAAGCTACAAAAAATTATCTTGAGCAAAATTAATTGTAATCATGGGCAATATTACTTGTTCAAGAATATTCCACTAATTACCAGTCACCGTATATAAAAATGTTAAGCGCTTCGCTATTGCCGGTGGTGTTGTTCTTCTTGACCATCTGATACGGCTCATCATTACCTTCTCCTTTCAGGTTAAAATAACTCCTCGGGTTTTTTCCTCCCTTTCCGGTGGCGTGGTCGGTAAGATACTTGCTTTTCACGCCGCAGGTCGTGGGTTCGATTCCCACCCGAGACAAACATTAGTGATGAACATTTGTTTGTGTCTCGACACTGGGTGTATATATCTATTATAAGTATATATTTACAAAAGAAAAGTATTATATGTATAGTATATACCAGTTATCTGGTTTCTATAACACAAGCTCTGCTTAGCTTGGGACCAGATGACCGTGTGTGTTAATGTCCCAGAATATTTATTTATTTTATAATGTTCTTTTTTACTGTGGTGTCGTATGGCCAATCATCGTTTCTATTCTGTTCTAAAGATAAAGACAAGTACAAAGGTATATTTAATTAGGTAGGTATGTAAATTTACAATATTATATCACCATCGATTGCTTCCAACCAGTTTAACCATGAGATTGAATGCATCCATAATTAGGTAGGTAGGCAAGTATGGAAATTTTATTTAATATAGACAATTTTATAATTCCTTTATTACGACTATTTCTAAAACTTTGCATTAATAATTATGTTTCAGATATAACAACAGCTAAAAATAATATTAATATTGAAATAGACCTAGTGATAGATAACATAGAAGATGAAAATTGGACGAAAGATGAGAGAACATGTTTAGAAGATACCCGGTTCGTTTTACATAATGTAAAAAATCACACAGTTTGGGCGGTTTGGAGTAAGTATTTAAATGAAATATAATATCTTACCTTAATTGTGGCTTTAGAATACAGTCTGAACCTTATAGCCAAAACTTAGAAGATAATGTAGCATTTAATGACAGCAAACACAGTAATATGTCCATTTGACTTGTGTCTGGATGTAATTATCTATATGTAAGTATGTATTTACAAAAAGAAAAGGATTATATGTATATTATCAGTTATCTGGTTTCCATGGTACAAGCTCTGCTTAGTTTGGGATCAGTAGGCTTATTTACGTAATTTCCTGACGCGCCAATCAAGTTCCGGTGCAGTTGCAAGTAAGTTTACGCTATAGTACCATATGGTATTCCTGTAATTGTTTAACTGTCATATTTATTCTAAAGAGCTCGTATGACGCGGGCGTATATGACAGCGGTTGTCAAAATTTCTAATATACGATATGGGCTGTTTTTTGATCAAAACTTATCTGCAACTGCACTGCAATTCAACTTATTTAATTACGTGAATTAGACTTCAGATGACCGTGTATGTTAATGTCCCACTATATTATTATAGTTGCTATTATTCCCTCACTCTCATAGTCCGATGAAACAGTCTGACTGACACGACAAGTGTAAGAGATTTGATAAAGAACTGATGGCTTTATGTCATCTCTAAGAAATGGTAGAGGTACATTACATTAAGTGTTACTTAGGTGTAGAATATTTAAATTGTCTCAAACTTACAATTACACGTAATGCCAGAGGCCTTCAATCAACTTAGACACCTCTGACATAAGATTATTAAAACTATAGTGAAAGAAGACATCAATAAAGGTCTAAAATCTTAGAGAAATAATAATTCAATAATTCATACTTTACAGTGTGGAACTCTATGCACCATCCAACCGGGACATTCTATGGATCCAAATACAATCTAGGCAACTATGATCAATGTCTTAAAACTCCCACCATCAATACCAATCGTCGGATTGTCTCACAATATTGTCTAGCTGATGTTAAACTGGTTGAAGAAGTAAATACAACAGAAGGACATTATTTATCCAGGAAAATTGATTTTGATTTGGGTGCTGAGGGGTATTTTATTAACCCTAATATGTATGGAACTACTGATAAGTTTTTGGCTGTAAGTATACGTTGAGATGCTCGAAGTATTAACTCTTCTAACAATTAGAGATCACAAGAGGACGCGACTGTAATTTTAAAACATGTGTTTGTGTCACAATAATATTGCGACAAAGAAACTGAAGGAAAAACAAAATCTATAAAGAAAAGGATAACTACTTCTGGCTAACTGGCCTGGTGGCGTAGTGATGGACTGGTAAAGCGGAGGTTATAGGTTCGATTCCCACCTAGGACAAATTTTTGTGTGATGTGCATGGTTGTTTCTTCTGTTTGTGTGTGAAGTTTATCTACAATATGTATGTATTTACAAAAACAAAATGTATATCAATACTATATCAGTTTCTTAAGTTAGTTCACAAGCAAATGTAATTGCTTAGTTAAGGATAAAGATGGCGCTATGTGTATGTGTTACAATATTATTATTATTATTATTAAAATATTCTGTTATTGGTCACCAGTGTGGAGGTGACTGGAGGATCGGGTGGTAGTGACCCTCCAGTGTAAAGGGAAGATCTTCCACCCGGGCGAGGTGTAATGCCCGGCGACCGCGGTACTCCCTCCGACAGTTCTTGTCGGGAAGTTGTATATATGCTAATCGTCGGTGAAACTTTGCTTGTGCGATTCAGGATTGCTATGACGTCATGTCTCTTGAGTGGCGTTAGGTATGTGACGCCACAACTAGTTCATTTTTAGATTTGTTTGTGATCATACCTTTTCCAAATTTACCTTAAATACCTTAGAGTTTTATGATAAACATATTAAACGTATTAAACAACAAATAAAGTTGATAATATGAAGTTAAACAAGTACTTAATTCAGTACATTATTCCCTGGGAACTATTTTTGTCACGTTCAATTCACACAATTACATTTTAACAGTTTGAAGACAAACATTGAAGCGATATAATAACTATTTATTACAGACAAGAATGAAAATGGGCCGCAAAATAAATGTGATTACTTGGGGACTCTGTCTTCCAGCATCTTGCAAACAATCAGCCACAACAAAGATTATAAAAGCTATTTACAAAACTAATCCTATAACTATAGGCAATCCGGAAATTAATATAGCTAATTGCGTAGTAGCAGGGCAACAAAAAGAATTAGATACAAAATTTTTCGTATTCATGTAGGTAATATTTTTTTATTTCCTATTATTTAATTCCAAGGCACAGATGTTTCACACGACAAACATTCTGACTCTGAGCAAGTATTAGTAGAAGTTTTTAATTATTCGACTCAAAATTAAACCTTTTCGTGATCATCATGCTTAACTACTCAACTTACTTACTGACTGACTGCGAGTAATCTATTTGTTTCAGTTACTTACTAAAATCTACGAATAATGAAAGTTGCTTTTTAGTTTTTAATTGATTTATTTGGCTTTTTTATTTTCAGTTCATTAATAGCAGTGTTGGTACTAACAGCAATCCTATCGTCGATATATCTTAACTATTTCCCATCAACAAGTAAGTTAAAATATTTGATCATGTTTTTATTATCTTTACTAATATTACTTAGCAAATTGTTCTGCAGTATTTTCTTTACAAATTGCATTTTGTGATGTCCTCGTGTTTACTAAGGATTTATTTCATCGAACGAAAACAATGATTTGCAGCACTGTTGAGACACCTCTACTCACCTCAACGTCTGGCAAAAAAATGCTACCGACGTCAGACACACTTTTAATATCCATTTAACAGTCGTATTTTGGGCCAACGGCGAACACGTACCATTCATTCGCTCATACATTCACAACACAAGCGACACTTAAGTATTCACTACATTTCTTTAATTTTTCAGCCTGTATTATAGCATTATCTTTTGATATAAAACGCAATTGGTCTTCATTTACGAAAATATCTACTGAAGATATACCAGTTATCACTTTTACGAAGGCTTTCCATGTTGTATTTACTACGTGCATTCATATCTTGGTGTTCAATTTACAAGGAGCATTGACTAATTCATTAGATTTTGATTCTGTAAGTTCATTTATCTTTAAATATTGAACAATTCTGTGCCAGAAGCAAATGATAAGCTGCCAAATTCTACGGGTGCAACTCTAAAGCAAGACCATTTTGAAGGCATCGAATTTAAAGAAACTGCAGGGACAAAAGCATCTAAGGAAACGCCACTGAGTACTGTTGCTACTCTCATCCAGCACACATCTCATAGCATCGAGAAATCGTCGTTTCACTTAGTCTGAGCGCTTCCTACGTTACATTTGGTCTATTGTCGGTGCCTACTCAACTATTCTCATTTATCAGCTCCTTGCAGAGATTGTCACTCCATCTAGTCTGAGCGCTTCCTACGTTGGTCTATGACCGGTTTCCACTCAACTCTGATGCGACTCTCACCAGCAGTTTGAAGCAATCGTTACTCCACCTATTCTAAGCGCATCTGTTTTTTTCTCGCTGTCTCTCAATCGTTGTTGGTTCCATAAAATGGCTGATTATCACTTGAGCTTGCTAATTTCGTTTCCATGCTATTATGTTTAGACTAACTACTGTACTTTTGTTTAGGCTCCAGGTATCAAAGATGATGTTCTTGGGAACCTAGTCGCACATTGCGATTTGCTGTCAATTGAAAATTTCACATTAATTTCTGGGCTTCTATACTTCTATGCGCTGTTGAGTAAGAGAAGAAATCTTGTAACCTCTTTGGCACAACGCTACATAAGGTAAAGTTCATAAAACTACCACTAACTAATAATACCCTTGGTAGGAGATACCGACTCGCTCTCTAGCTGTAGGGTTGGGTTTGAGGAATCGAAGACCAAAAAAGTGTTAGGATTTTTTAATTATTCAAGACTACTCAGTCCCGTTGTTGGGAAGTTAGTGTAAACTCCCGTGGGTCCTGCGAATAATCTCTATCTGTTCATATCAGTCTACCGTTCTTACTTAACGGATTTTAATAGCGAGGTATTTGAGTGTATTTAACTATCATAACCAGCGTCCGTCGACATCTAATTGATCTATAGTAACCTGTTACTCTCAGATTGGCTGTATTCTTGTTTGCTAACATATAAAAAAAACTCAGCCAAGTCCTGCTAATTTCATCCAGCTCTCACCAGCCACCTTGCAGTAAAGTCTGAGCGTACAACGTTTGCTCTGCAACGTCATCTCTATTCACCATATAGTTCACCACAATCATTTGTTTCAGACTATTCGCAATATTTTCGATAATAATTTTCTACGTGATAGCTGTAGCAAAATACACGGGTGATGGACCCATGTGGCAGAAGATGATGGGCAGAGAGGAAAAGGCTTGTGCTAAAAACTGGATTGTTAGCCTCCTAATGCTTAATAATTATATTGATGCTGAAAATATTGTAAGTAAATATTATAGACTTGTCCGTCGAACCTTAGGCTCATCCTATAATACGTAAGGAACCTATACTAAGCCGGAAAAATGACAGTTATAATTGTTCACCTGTGCCTACTGCTGCAGCCGGTCAACTATTCAAGATGTTAATCATTGAATTACGAATTAATCTTCCTATCCAACTCCGGAGTTTTTCGTTCTGAGGTACTACTCAGGGAACGAAATGAAATCGATCGCTGCTGCGATTCACGGATCGAATGGAACTGCGGAACGAGTTCACTTCACGGATCGAGATTTTAGTCATCAAATAAAGTTCCTTTTAGTGAACATTCGGTAACAGAACGATGACAGTAGAATTCTGCTTTTAGTTCTAAATTATTAGTAGACTAATATTATTATATTTCATTTACAATATAAAAATACAATTGACGAGAAAAATGAACTAAATGAATAACAATCTCAACACTAACCCAAATAATTACTCAACTATCTAAGCATACCTAACTAATGCTGCAACATTTTTCTCCCGCATCATTATCTTCTTGAAACGTACCTAGAAGGTGTGCTCATATTTTTTTTTACTCACTATTTTTTATTTTCATAAATTTAATTCATTTTGATTTAGGTTTTGTTGTTCTAAATTTAAATAATTATTTCACACTTCTCTCGCACGGATCCTTTCTCAACTATCTCACGAGTTAAGAGAGTTTTACTTAATTCACACACGCTGGCCAAGTGTGGATTGGTCGATGTCACATGTTCTTGAATAATTAGTTCTTAGACATGCCGGTTTCCTAACAATGTTTTCCTTTACCGATAGAGCAGTGGCGATGAAACAATTTACACAAAGTTGTATGGGCAGAACCGGGAATCGAACCTGCGACCATTTATTTCTAAGGCGAGGCCTGTACCGCTTCGCCACCGCTGCTCAATATTAATAATTATCTCATAATTAAATTATTATTTTATTCATTACTAGCTTTCCGCCCGCGGCTTCGCCCGCGTGTATGTCGGTTATCGCGCCAAAACATTACCTTCTTTTCGCGCAGTCGGATAAAAACTATCCTATGTCCTTTCTCGGGTCTCAAACTACCTCCATACACAATTTCATCCAAATCGGTTCAGTAGTTTTTGCGTGAAAGCGTAACAAACAAACTTACAAACGCATTTATAAGTATAGAAGAAGTAAGTACCTATAGATAATTTCAAATTTATTATTTTTAATGGAAGCATTTTCGTATCTCTTCATTTTTCAAAATATTTTTATTGAAACCACCACCCAAAAACATCGTGGATGATGCATTTTAAGTATTTTTAAGCACTGAGTGAGTATTGAGTAAAATTTTGTGTTTCATTTTCTAGTGTGTCATTGTATCGTGGTATATACCATTTGACTTTCAATTCACGGTCATTGGAACTATACTTTTCTACATTTACCAAAAACATAGACCAATAGGATTGTTGACAATTGTTGGGACTTATTTATATTATTTGGTGGCACCAGGAATTCATACTTACAAGGAAGAGTTACCGGGAATTCTGATGTATAATATGGAGTAAGTATTGAAATAAAACTACTTCTTAACGGATTTTATCGCGGTTTATTTTAGATTTTAGATGCCGACGTTTCAAAGTCTTTTCAGACTAAATCTAGAATGAAACGCGATAAAATCCGTTAAAAAGTAGTTTTATTTCAATGTGTGATATTCGCGTAAATCTAAGACAATATTATGGAGTAAGTATTTTAATCAATACAAGCACTAAAACAAACCCTGTACAGGTTTTTTTAAACTTTTCTTGACAATAACGAACAAAACTAAATTGCAGTTGTTGATTATTGGCCTTATTCATAAAAATCATAAGAAACTCTTTGGTTAAAATGGACTTTGTCTCTTTCTTACTAATATAAATGTCAAGGTGACAGAGAAAGACAAACAAATTATAAACCTATTTTAGACGTTTATGAATACGAGGGTAATTTTTTAATTTAATGTTATGGTAGCTGAGATGAGCTGACTGGGCACATAGTGTCACACCGCTGGGCACGGGTCTTCTTTCAACTATCTTACGAGTTGAGATAGTTCAAGCCTTAATCCACACATGCTGGCCAAGTGCGGGTTAAGGCTTGAACTATCTTTAGACACGCCGGTTTCCTCACGATGTTTTCCTCCACCGATATTGAGCAGCAAAGATAAAACAACTCACAAATTTACAATTGTTAAGTATGTTAGGCTATAATTCCGCCAATTATAGATCGACTTTGATAATTATTTTTTCGTTACAAAGGGTTATAGTAGGTATACTTTCCAGATGATTCCATTTAAATTTGATCAAAATCAGTCAAGCGGGTTTTAAGTTACTGTTCAATTAATGAAGTTTGTTCATGTTTTGAAAAAAGCTATAATTTTCATTTTTTTTTTTGCAATTTCAGTAGCATGATAAATCCTCGCAACAACGCGTATTATTTAAAAACTCATATAAAAAGTCATCTAAGAGGGGGCAGTTATATTCTTGGGATGGCTATGGCGTTTGTTTTGGCTAAATATAATCCCAATAAATACAGAGGTGTTATATCGAAGGTAACAAATTTATTATAACTTAGAAATAAATATATTAATTAAATACCTCTCCCACACACTGATTTCGTTCATCTGGTATTCAAAAGGATATATATTGAATTAAACTATTTTGTAACGGATTTTATAGCGGTTTATTTTCGATTTTATACCTCGACTTAATCTTTCCAGATTTCGTAGTTTCGGGGAAACTGAGGTATTTAGCATCCCAACTTATTATTAACAATTATTACTGACTACCTACAAACATTATTATTTAAGTTGCGTTCCGATTTAAGCAAACTGAGCTCACAGTGTCTTGAACTCTATGTGTATCTTGCTTGGGTTTTGGTGTAAGTAAATTAAACACTGGGTTCACGTATAAAAATCTAAGTTAAACCGCGATAAACTCCGTTATAAAGTAGGTTCTTTTCCATGCATGATATTCGCGTAAAATAGATAAATTTTTGAGAGAATTTATTAGTCTCAATCTTTTTTACTAAATTTTTACTAACCAAAAATTTTTGTACGTTTTTTGAAAGCGATAATCTCAGTAAATACTGATCCGATTCAAAAAATGTTTGCACTGTTAGGTAGCCCATTAATTAAAGAAAGCTTAAGGCCTTATTCCACTGCTAGGACTATATAAACTTACTTAGTACCTTAGTTCACGCGGGCAAAACTTTACTACACATACACAGAATAATACATAAACATTGTTACACTTAATTCCATACATTATACACATTCCTGATATACACACTAACTAAACACAATAATTTATTCATTTTCTGTTATTTTTTTTTCTTTAAATTGTATTTTTGTTTTTTTCTCTACATTTATACATATATTTTTATTGTGTAATTTTTTTTGTCACTGGTGCTTCTATATGAGGAATCACTGACTCTGATAGTACAGTTAACCTAGTTTCGGAGTCAGGGATCCATTTTTTAGTGTAAAGTAACTAGTCTCACCCATAATCTCTGTATTTTCTCACTTTGCTGTCAATTTCTGTGTTGGGTTATGAATATATGATTATTATTATAGCTAAAGCTAGTTAGAAATATTTTCTTTTAATTACAGAGATGGTCTTACCCAATAATTATAGCAGCGTTTGCATTAGGTATAAAAGTACTAAGTGCTGCGCCTGCGTGGTGTTTAGGCGAATATAACGCTCTGTATTCGTCGGTATATATGGTGTTAAATACACAGCTGTGGTCGGTGGCGACCCTTATCTGCATAGCTGTAAATGAGTATGGAGAGTTACGTAAGTATTATTTTTATAGCGCTTTCCCTTGTATTACCCGAAGGTGTAAGCAGAGGTGAATATAACTCACATTTCACCGGCTATGTGTTGTCACAATGACAACGAAAGTACAGTACAGACAGTTAAATATACATTTGTGTGAATTGTTTCATCAACACTGCTCAATATCGGTGAAGAAAAATCATCGTGAGGAAACCAACATGCCTAAGAATTAATCATTCGAGGACATGTGACATCCACCAACCTGAACTTGGCCAACGTCTGTGAAGACCCGTGCCCAGCAGTGGGACACTAAAAAAGGTCCAACTGAGTACAGACAGGTTGTTGTTTGTATACCACTAATACTATATCACTAATCTTAACTTGAACCGGGTTTTGAACCTGGTATCTATTTGTATGTTGCTGTTCCTTTGTATCCAAGGTGTGACTAAATAACGTCTTTTAAATTTAAGGGTTAAAAACTATTAATAATGACATTAGATCGTTAAATTAACGTCTCAAACAAAGCTTCCTCTCTCCTACCCTATTTTTCTGTGCCCTGCAGGGTCCATAATGGTGTACTATGTTATATAATGTTACCATCTTATAATACTTATGTAAAAGCAAGATATTGAGTATTGAGTATAATATTTCATAAATAAAAAAAGACGTGTGGCACTCGGGGACTGCCGCGGTAAAGCTATTGCATAGCATTTTGTATCAACTTATGCAATTATAATTTTTACCTATATACTTTCTCATAAACAGCTGCTTATGTATTCGTCCGATTTCGGAGCAGCTCGTCTCGATTCGTGCGAGTTTCGTAGAGTCGTACAATACGTCTAATCGCACACAACGCCGTGTCGAAGACTGCCGAACTGAAACGACGTTAGACGATGCACGGCCTTCAAGCCACACCTCCTTGCCCGTCGGAGTGGGGAGCGTAAGGTTTTTTCGTTACGGAATTTCTGGATTCGGTCCCCGCGCTCAAGGCCCGCGATAGAAGCTATGCAATAGCTTAATAATTGTCAAGTATTTCATTTTAAAAACATCTAATTTTAGAGATAAGCAATAATTCGCATTAAGAGTAAATTACTAAATATGCTATCCGTACAGTATCTTTCTATGGACCAAACAATACGCGCGCCATCGCATAAACGTTAAGTACTGCACGCAGAAGAAATTTTGATACATACTTTTTTAGTCAACACAACATCGCTCAAAAAATATTTTTTTATTGTATTATATTTATTTGTCGATATAAAATGCATTGGCAAAGTTTGACAGGTAAATTAATTTACACTTAAAAAACATTATCTCTTATTTACATAAAATATATAATAATAAAATAAATAAACTAATTCTAGAATTCTAATCTTAAAAACTAGATAAGGCGTCATAAAATTCCTTGGGGGAATGTGCCTAGAAGGCTGGCAGCATTGCCACGTTGTATGGCAATGCTAATTCTTTGACCAAGATGTAGGCCAGCCCTCTGGTCACGTGATGAGTCTATTAAGCGCCTAGAAAATTCTTTAAAAAGAGCACGGGCGCTCGGGCCCCATATTTACACTTTATAAATCTAATTGTATATTCTTGCAGAGGTGTTAAGAAGATTCATGTGCTGGCATGGTTTTACGATACTCAGTCGTTTAGCATATGGAATTTACCTCACCCACTCACTAATTCTACAAAGAGGATTGTTCTTACAGCGAGGACCAAGATATTTTGATACTTTAGATATGGTAAGAACTCGGTAGGTAGTCGAGCGGTGTAAGCCGTCCGATTGGGCTATACTGTGCCCGGGAGGTCGGGGGTTCGATTCCCGCCCCAGACAATATTTGTGTACGATTTTTACCAAATTTTATATGCGTATTCAGTAGGTCTGAGAATCGGTTACTATCTATTCTTCATACCACTAAGTGATAAGGGTTGTTCACCGTTAAATATGAAATTGAAATACTAACTCAAGTTTTTAAGATCATCCTTGTTTATGAACAATAATGGCATCGGATTGACCGAATGACTAAATTTTTAATAAGACGTTTGAGAGTTTATAGGAATCGGGCTGTGAGTGATATAAACAAAGAAAAGCTTATTGTATAAAAAAAATAAATAAAAAAAAAATGTTTTATTGACTCAAGTTATACAGTGTACTTAACCTAATATTACATAGCGTAACGAAAACAATACTGCGCAATATTATGTCCCTGTCTCTTAAGCTAGGCTATGCCTGTATTTTAAGAGACTATGATTCGGCAAGTTACATTTATTTAATAATAATAATAATATTATCATATGGTTGTTGTGGACCGTGTCACTTAGTGGTATGAAAAGTGGGCCGATATGTGTATCTAGTTAAAGTTTGGTTGTGTTGTATGTATGAGTGGCTGTGTGTGTATGTGCGTGTGTATGTGTGTGAGTGTATGTGTGTCTGTGTATGTGTGTGTGTGTGTGTTAGTTGACGACGAGTGTAGACTGTTTAATAATAATGTATGTATGTGTTCATAGAGAACTTCTGATTTCCATAGTACGAGAAATCTCAGTTTGGAAGTCAGAGTGCCAACCTTCAAAAATGCCTCGGTACATACACCGATGTTAACTATACGAAATGTCATAAGAACTTGTATTGTACTCTCATGTTATGTATTTACTTTTTGCAAATAAATATTATTATTATTATTATTATTATGTTTGTAGCGTCAGGTGATGTATGCTAGTAGCGATTCTGTTCGGGCGTAGTCTTGGTTAAGAAGCCATGTTGTTACTTTAGTTTTTAGGTTGTGTTTGTTTAGATCCATTAGATTTAGTTTTTTGTGTAGTTGTTGATATATGTGTAAATGTGTATTGATTAATTTCAGACGATTTACGTGATAGGAGTGTTCATGGTGTCCTCAGTCCTCGCTGTGCTGTTGTGGCTCTTTGTTGAAGCGCCTTTGTGTAACTTGACAAACGCCATATTAATGTATAGGCAAGTATTCCTAAGATTATTGTGAGAAGTCGCTGGCGTAGTTTGTAAGATTGCTTTTCACGTCTTGGTGTGGTATGTGGTCTTGGGTTCGTTTCCCACCCAAGTCAGACACATATAATTAGGTATTTCAAAAGATTTTTAACAAAGTATACGTATTTATTTTTCAGGAGAAGCCAAACTGATACCAAAATAAAAGGCAAACAAGAAAACGTTCCTGAAAAACTGAAAAATAAATAAACTTTTAGCTATTTCAACAAAGTAGAAATTTCATTAATTTGAATAAAGTGTTAATTGCAGTCATTTTGATTTTTTTTTTTTGACAAAAACGGAAATCGACGATTTTGAATTCAATAAAGAACATTTCGGAATCAACAAAACGATGAATAGGGGAAAAAATAACAATATAACTAACTAGTTTTCCACCCGCGGCAACGCGCGCGCGCATGTCGAATATTGCACTAAACCATAAACCTCTGTTTACGCAGTCAAATAAAAAAACCATGGCCTTCCCCGGGTTTCAAACTATCCAAATTCCAAATTTCATGCATATCGGTTCAATTGTTCTGGAATAATAGCGCAGACAGACAATTATTTTCGCAGTCTTCAGGTTTGCGCTTGACGACAACTTGCCTGATGTGAAGCAATGCTGCAGTCTACGATGGAACGCGCCTACCCAATAAATACCGATTCACTCGTGACTTGAAGACAGGTAGATAACAGCAATCGGGAAACAGAGATGCCGGCAATGATTTGCACAACTTAGCAGTTCGCACAATAAAAGTGGGGGAGCTAAGCGCTTTGTGCGTGCCCGTGGAATTTCCACCATATAACGGTGGCGCATAGTACCTCTACTTGTCCGATGGAAGAACGGGGACGGGGGAATAAGATTATCCTTATTAATATTATAGGGGGTTTCGGGGGCGATAAATCGATGTAGCTAGGAATCATTTTTAGAAAGTGTCATTTAAAAAAAAATACCGAGCAAAGCTCGGTCATCCAGATATTAAAAATGATATGAAATATCACAACTAGGTCTAACTTTAAACATATTGTGCAAAGTTACCCAATGTTAATAGAAGTTTACGTGAATAGAAACGTAAATGTTACCCTCAAATTTTGCTTACACGAAAAGGCAAAGGTAAATAATGAATCAGCAGACCTACTACTGACAGCTTTGACGGTCTGTGTCAGTATTACGGGATTATTGACATTTAAAATTATCAGAAACTAACCTAAAAAGATTATGTAGTGAAATTTTCTGACGGGCCGGTGGTGGCGTGGTCGGTAAGATACTTGCTTTTCACGCCGCAGGTCGAGACAAACATTAGTGATGAACATTTGTGTTTGTGTCGAGTCTAGGTGTAAATATCTATTATAAGTATATATTTACAAAAGAAAAGTATTATATATATAGTATATACCAGTTATCTGGTCTCCATAACACAAGCTCTGCTTAGCTTGGGACCAGATGACCGTGTGTGATGATGTCCCAGAATATTTAAAGAATATTTATTTATTTTATTTAAAATAAAACGCTTGGAATTAAATCGCTCTAATACCTACAATACGTATCACAACGCAGTGGATTCCTGGAGACGGTCGTCTCCGAGGAAGACCACGGAAACGATGCGATAATGGTGCGATGACATAATAGGGACAGTTGGAAGGCTATAGGGAGGCTTTTCCCATCAGTGGGACACTACAAGCTATTAAAAAAAATACCTACAATAACACCAAACAAAACTTAATAGATTTAAGTACTTCATTTAAAAAAGTCTACTAAGTTTTTTGGCAGTGTTTCTCAGTAGTTGCCAGTCATTCACTGCACGGTAGGAAAAGAAAAAAAATACTAATCAAAGATAACCATCACTTGTTGATGAAGTAATCAAACGCATACACAATTTCTGATAACACTCGAACGTAAGGACGATCTCGATTTTTGATTCGATTGGTTCAGGAGTAAGCATTTTGATTATCACTTCAACCGTTTTTGGTGTCTCACTGCTGGGCACGGGTCTTCTCTCAACAGTATTCCGAGTTAAGAGAGTTTAGGCCTTAATCCACACACGCTGGCCAAGTGCGGGTTGGTGGATGTCACAGGTCCTCGAATGATTAGTTCTAAGACATGCCGGTTTCCTCACGATGTTTTCCTTCACCGATATTGCGCAGCGGAGATGAAACAATTCACACAAAGATGTGTGGGTACGTGTATTTTGTCTAAGGCGAGGCCCGTACCGCTGCGCCACCGCTGCTCATTTTGATTATGTTCGTAGAGAATCAAACAAGTCGTATAATCGTTTTCTGTAGTAGTCCCCGTTTAAAGGTAAGGATTACTAACTACCATTATTCATACACTGACGAAAGTTTTAAGCCGAGTAGGACCATTAAATGTGTTTTGGACAATATGTTAGTATCGAAAATATGAGCGTAGGCAGAGTCGTATGCTTACAGTTCACCACCGACACAAAGAGGGGTGCTGTTCGTTAGACTCGTGTATTTGTGTATATGAGTATCACTTCGACCTGGGGGTTGAGTCACCTTCGTCCGTGGGAGTGCACCTTTTAAATGAATCCTAACACGTGGTCCCCGGGTGGTGCAAATCAGGTGACAACAAACTGGTAATTAAATTTACTTGTAATTAACTGGTGGTAGGCATCGGCCGTGGTTAGTGACCACTTACTAGACAAAGCCGCACCGCCAAGCGACCTTGCCGTGTTCCGGTGCGAAATCTGGTGACACCATTTAAGAGGATGAGTCGAAATTGTTGCTCCTTTATGTTTTCTAACCGTAAGGACCATTATTCCACTGCCACCTTTTCACCGAAATTCATTCGTAACCACGAATGAATTTCAGTGAGAAGGTGGCAGTACCTATAGTGGGCAGGCGCGTCCCATCATCGCTACATCAGGCAAGTTGTAGTCAAGCGCAGGCCTATTTTTTAGGATAAAATAACCCTTTTTAGTGTTGGGACACTAGATAGACAGATACGCGAGTTAAACGGTCGGCATATACCTACAAATTTTACAGGTACATCTTGATTGAATATAAATAAATAAATATTCTGGGACATTAACACACACGGTTATCTGGTCCCATACTAAGCAGAGCTTGTGTTATGGAAACCAGATAACTGGTATATACTATACATATAATACTTTTCTTTTGTAAATATATACATATAATAGATATTTACACCCAGACTCGACACAAACACAAATGTTCATCACTAATGTTTGTCTCGGGTGGGAATCGAACCCACGACCTGCGGTGTAAAAAGAAAGTATCTTACCGACCACGCCACCGGCCCGTCGATGAACGTAACATTATGTTTTACAATGTGAACACGCATTCTGGGGTGGCAGTACCGATCTTGTTGCAAACCGTGCTAATTTCCTTGCGTTCTTACTATTTTGCCATCATTACTAGAACCAGGTCTAATACGACTAAAATTATTCCTAAATTTCAGAAGTAAATACGCCTTTCTTTATAAATCTTGTTAAAGCCGCAGGTCGTGGGTTCGATTCCCACCCGAGACAAACATTAGTGATGAATATTTCTGTTTGTGTCGAGTCTGGGTGTAAATATTTATTTTAAGTATATATTTACAAAAGAAAAGTATTATATGTATAGTATATACCAGTTATCTGGTTTCCATAACACAAGCTCTGCTTAGCTTGGGACCAGATGACCGTGTGTGTTGATGTCCCAGAATATTTTTTGTTAAATTATATCCATCAACATCCCAAAACAAACTCGCCCCCTTTCTCCAACTCACCCCCTATGACTCAGGTTCCATTAAATGCCGACATATGTATATGTGTAAATGTGTATAACTTGATCCATATAAACCTTATCGTATTGTTTAGTCAGTCGCGACCGTGCGCCGAAACCTGACAAATGTTTGTATAGAATTCAATTCAACGTGATTCAATTAGTAGTCTAAGATCCCGGTATCACTTACTTATCGTTCTACCGTATACCATCTTATGAGTATTTTACATAAAATCTGGTTTGGTGGAAAATAAAATACTAAATAGCGGAAGGGCAGCAGTAGGTAGGGGTTGAATCAACTACTTTTTTCCTGGCAAACGTAGTAGAAGGCCTATTGGTTTGTACAGTCATTCTCAACTTTGAGTAGTTTCTATAAGAACACACATTTTATTATAAGAAAAGCTGATTAAAGTATTCAAATAAGTTTTTTTTATTATTTTAGAAGTAGTGGGTCCTACGGGGTTCAGCGAGCACGCTTATTACTGGACGAATCAAAATAAAATAAATAAAATAAATAAATATTCTGGGCCATTAACACACACGGTAATCTGGTCCCAAGCTATACAGAGCGTGCGTTATGGAAACCAGATAACTGGTATATACTATACATATAATACTTTTCTTTTGTAAATATATACTTATAATGAATATTTACATCAAGACGACACAAACACAAATGTTCATCAATAATGTTTGTCTCGGGTGGGAATCGAACTCACGACCTGCGGCGTGAAAAGCAAGTATCTTAACGACCACGACACCGGCCCGTCGAAATCTGAGATTAAATGGATTTCGGCCTAATGCCGTTGAGTTTTGTTAAAGAAACCCTTTCAGAAAATAGACTTATATCATTTTAGGCTATAAACAAAAAGATAGCTACAGCTATCAAATATTATTTTATCTGAAACTAGTAATGACACTACTATTTTCCAAACTTTAAGTTCCAGAATTCATATCAAACCAGCCTGTAACACTCGGGATCTTTGCCTATTTGATCCGTATGTTATTGGATTTAAAGGCACCTGTACAAGGGATATTAATTCGATCACAAAATTGTTGGGATTACGACAACGCGATGTGATTCTGTTAATGTCATCGTTTCTTTTTAGGGTTCCGTACGCGATGGGATCCAAAATACACATATTACAACTAAGATTTCACTGTATGTATAGATGTACGCAGATACACACACGTAGGTACACTGTGGGAATATTTGACGGGCCGCCGGTGGTAAGGTCGGTAAGATACTTGCTTCTCACGCCGCAGGTCGTGGGTTCGATTCCCACCCGAGACAAACATTAGTCTTACTGTGTTACGGTACGATGTCTGGTGACACCATGCAGAGGGGGTAGGTCGGGATTGTTGCTCCTTTTAGGTTTCTAACCATATGTAGGCTCATTCCACTGCTACCTTCTCACCGATAATCATTCGTAATCACGAGTGAATCGGTATACTAGGCTGGCGCGTTCTATCGTAGACTACAGCATTAATTAACATCAGGCAAGTTGTAGTCAAGCGCCAGCCTATCGCAGAATAAAAAAAAAGATAAAATCTGCCACAAAATACAGTTCACAAGATTGTGCCACAAGATTGTACCAATAGGTACAGATGGCGGGAGATCGTGCGGAGAGCTTTGTTTTTTTTAAATCTAAAATAGGCTTGCGCTTGACCACAACTTGCCTGTTGTGAAGCAATGATGCAGCCTACGATGGAACGCGCTTACCCAGCAAATACCGATTCACTCTTGACTTGAAAACCACTAGATTATACCTATCGGGAAACATAGATGAATATCTAATATATAAAATTCTCGTGTCACAGTTTTCGTTGCCATACTCCTCCGAAACGGCTTGACCGATTCTTATGAAATTTTTTATGCATATTCAGTAGGTCTGAGAATCGGCTACTATCTATTTTTCATAACCCTAAGTGAATTTTTTTTTAATAAATACGCGGTACGAAGTTCGCTGGGGCAGCTGGTGATGATATATAAATATATATATCATCATATTTCATATTATGTCCTTGTTTGTCCACCTCTATAACCTGTGGATGACTCAATGTGACCACGACCACACTGACAAGAGCGGAACAACAAAGAAGAAGAATCCACCCCATAAAATCTCACCCCGTCATTAAATTTTGGGAGTTCATTACTCAATCTCTTTACAACAATTGTATCATATCATAGCATATATTATAACATATCATATAGCTAGATTACAAGCTTCGCTCGCATCGCGCTGTCACTCTGAATATTCCGTGCTCGTTAATGACAGCGATGTGTAATTAACTCTAAGGAGAGGTAATTTGTTCGTGGAATACAGCTGATTGTGTATATTTTTGGTAATGAAAAACTACTGTCCCTCTATTCGCTTCATGTGCAATAATATACAATACATAGCCTTGATTAGGCCTTCGTTCTCTACTGCAGTGCTAATTCCAAAACAACGAATTTTGTATAAAAAATTCAAGAAGAAGTTTCTTTGTGAAAGTTGTTTGCAATCAGGAACAGTACCAAAAGGTTAAGTACTTTCCACTAATTACCAGTCACCCTATACAGGATGAAAGGGACAGCCCTTCGCAAACTGAGAGGGTAGGTATTTATGTAGTACATAATACTGCTTTTTTTATGATAACATACTACCAGTTATCGGTGTCCATAGTACAAACTGTACTAGTTTAAGATCTGTTTAGGATGTGTTTAAGATGGCTTCAATAAATTTATATTAAATTAAAACTATTAAATTAACGCGAAATTAATCATAATAGGTAGCAGTGATATAGACTTTCATAATTCTGTTCTCATTCATACATTCACTCATTCCTTCGCAAACAATCCATTCAATTAAAACTCATATTGCATCCCACATTATGAGTTTATGAGCTCCAAAATCCATGTCATTTGTCACACATATCAGTTGTAAGCCTTGCTTTATTACTTGTCACGTTTGTTAAGACGCATTTACACTGCTCGTAGAAAGATATATTGCGAAATTGCGACAAGATATGTTAGGAAATTAAGTAACTTTGAAAAAACGCAGTTAAAAATTATTCTTCTCGTCAAATAGGGTTGCTTTAGACCACAACCTGCCTGGTCATAAGCGGTTATGTGGATAAGGAACGCGCTTACCTAAAAAATGTTGATTATCTTATGATCACAAAAGATATTTAATGAGTTTTTACAGTCAACTGTACAGGTATAATTTATTTTATATTAGCTCGTGCCGCGTTAGCAGTTTTCACGTTGTAATTATTTTAAACCAATAAGTATCAATAAAGCATTGACAGCAAAAGGTTGTGTCGTTTATCATTTATAATAATAATAATAACAATATAGTGGGACATAACACACACGGCCATCTGATCTATGGAAACCAGATAACTGGTAATATACTACATAAAATACTTTTCTTTTGTAAATATATACTTAAATATTGATAAATACACCCAGACACAAGATAACACATTATCACGATCTGCCGTCCTGCCTTTTCTACCATTTTGTTTCCTCCATTAACCTGTCAACAAAATGGCCGCCTATATGTTTTTTTATTTATAAAGGGAATGTATGTAATCACCGCGCTTAGTTTAAGGAAACTGAATCTCATATCAGGATAATTTTTCATCGTCTGTTATCAACAGGTCCATATGTTTAGCTAAAATAATAGTTATGTAATGTAGGTACTTCATTTTAATCCTTTTCAATGTCCCACTGCTGATGCTGGGCTCGGATTTTTTTCTCAACTATCTTACGAGGTGACAGAATTTAGGCCTTAATCCACACACGCTGGTCAAGTGCGGTGTAGTGGATTTCACTTATTCTCGAATGGTTAGTTCTTATACCAGCCGGTTTCCTGGTTTTCCTTTAGAGATAACGATAAATTGATTTAGCTAGGTTTAATTTTTAGGGCCCGTGTTTTCTAGTAAATTCATATCAAAATCGGTCCATTTGTTTATATCGTCCTTTAACGTATCTATACTTTTTTTTTTACTTACAACTTATTTTTTTTTTACAAAACTTGTTAAATTTTGAGTTAATAACACGTATGTGAGTTAAGAAATCAAAGTAGGTTACAATATTAATATTTTGCTGTAATTTCAGGCTTCTCGAAACATCCCATGAGAACTATATAACAACACTCTGTGGGGCTATTAGTAATATTAAGCCTCTTTTCCACTTGCGGCAGTTACAGCCTGCAAATGCGTAATTTACAGTGAAAAGTAATTTTATCATTTATTTCTTACAAGCTTCCTACTAGACTTAAACAAAGCTTTAATTACAAAAAGATATTACTTGACATAGATATATCAAATTAAACACACACGAGCAGCGCTAGCGCATAGGTACGGGCCTCACCTTAGAAATATAAGGTCGCGGGTTCAAATTCTGATCGTGCCCACACATCTTTGTGTGAATTGTTTCATCACCGCTGCTCAATATCGGTGAAGGAAAACATCGTGAGGAAACCGGCATGTCTAAGAACCAATCGTTCGACGCCATGTGACATCCACCAACCCGCACTTGACCAGCGTGTGTGGATTAAGGCCTAAACTCTCTCAACTCGTAAGATAGTTGAGAGGAGACCCGTGCCCAGCTGTGGCACACAAAAAGTGTTGACGTGAAAACACAAATCTGTGTGTTTTACAATAATATTTATTTCATAAATGTTTTGTAGCACAGATTTTTAATTCAATCATACGTGTACAGTAGTAGAACTTAGGACTACAATGTTTTAAGGATTGAGGTTCTGTGCTCCTAGCTAGGTTACAAAATAACCTGTATTAAGGAGCTACAGTGCCCGTCTCCTCGAAGCCGATACAGCCTCTGTTCAAATGTTACATTGCAGGTGAATGCTCGACAGTCAGGCAGGGAGGTAGAATTATAACGTAATGCTCAAAATCGAATCTGAAACGTTACCAACAGCGGTGGTGCAGCGGTACGGGCCTCGCCTTAGAAAAATAAGATCGTGGGTTCGAATCCTGGTCGTGCCCACACATCTTTGTGTGAATTGACAAAAGAATTTGACAATTTTATCTTTAGTAACTGTGATGTGTCAAATATACAAGCATTGTCTGTGAGCAGTATATTATATCGATCTTGTTGCAACTTGTGCAAATTTCCGTGCGTTAAAACGATTTTTCCTTAATTATAACTAGAAACAGCTCTAATAGGTCATTTTAGATTACATTACCCGTGGTACTTATAGTCCGACCGTTTAACTCGCGTATCGCCATTTGAGGTACATAGTCATAAAACATTAATTAAATCCCATAAAGAACTATTTAACCACAGATAAAAGTAATGTAAGACTATTCGTCACTAATATCCATATCGCTTGAATCATCATCACTGTCTGTGCAGCTTGAGGAGTCAGAATCTTGGCCATAGGCGATACGTGAGTTAAACGGTCTATCTATAGTCCATTTTGATGAGGAAATATAGACCCCTATTTTTGGTCTATCCTGTCTCCCGTTTTGCCTGGAGGAAGTGGACCATCTTACTTTCCATCTCCTCCTATTATCTTTCTGGCAAAATTCGTGCGGGGTCAAAGACAAATTTATCAAAGGAGATATCTTATTGCAACCAAGCAAAGTAAGGATTCTAAGAAGTTTGTATTATTAATTAAATTAAATTAAAATGTATTTATTTCCTCTCACAAAGTGCGGTTAGATTATTAACAATACAAAAAAAAACTTAGTAAAACTACTTTCTGAGAGCTGGTGCCTATTGTACCTAGGTTTTTAAATAAACCTGTATGGTACTGTCTTAGATTTACGCGAATATCACACATTGAAATAAAATAGCTATAGCTTGGGACCCAGTGCTTAATTTACTCGTACCAAAACCCAAGCAAAATCAACTCAGAATTCAAGACACTGTGAGCTCAGTTTGCTTAAATCAGAACGCAACTTAAATAACTATGAATGTTTGAAGGTAGTCAGTAATAATTGTGATTAATAATTTTGGACGTCAAATACCTCAGTCCACCCGTGAACATGAAGTCTGAAAAGACTTTGAAACGTCGGGATCTAAAATCTTAAATAAACCGCGATAAAATCCGTTAAAAAGTAGTTTTATTTCAATGTTTTAAATCTGTATGGTTAAACGCGGTAATATCAAGGATTACTGGTCCGATTTGAACTACTCTTGCAATGTTTCATGGCCCATTTATTGAAGTAGGCGATAGACTAGCTTTTATCCCACTATTGGGCAGGATAACAATGTAGCTCACGCAGGCGAAGCCGCGACAGGAAAGTTAGTTAAGACAAATAAATAACAGTAAGTGTACAGAAAAACCCGTTGTTAGCGCTCACATAGCGCCTGCAAAAATTAACAAGCAATTAGTATTTATGTGTTTTGCATACATTTATTATTCTCTAAATTATCAATACATAAGTCGGTAGATAAAAAAATACATTCTAAATTAGTAGCTTCTAAAACTATTTTGCTCAAAAATTGTAACAAAAAAGTCGAAATCAAAATTAAACGCAAAGTACACAAAATTCAACTGAGTTTCACTAAAGAAATTCCATTCTTGCTTAAACGCCAGTGATGGTTCATTCGACACTGCTAATGTAAAAGTTTCTATTTGTATATTTCTTTATATGATAAATAAATAAACTATATTTCCGGAAAGAAGTACGTAGGTATTGAAATAAAAATACTTTTTAACGGATTTTATCGCTGTTTATTTTATATTTCAGATCCCGACGTTTCACAGTCTTTTCAGACTTCATGTTCACGGGTGGATTGAAGTATTTGACGTCCAAAAATATTTATCACAATTATTACTGACTACCTTCAAACATTAATATTTAAGTTGCATTCCTATTTAAGTAAACTGAGCTTACAGTGTCTTAAATTCTGAGTTGATTTTGCTTGGGTTTTGGTACAAGCACAGACAATATACTAGTATATTCCAACCATTTTCTCTGTTAAAATTAGATGTTTTTTTTTTTAATTTCAATAGCTTTGCGGATGATTCTTGGTAGGAACAGGTTTATTCAATAAATAAATTCAAAGAATTAATTAAAATTTAGGGGTGTAAACTTCTCGGAAAATGTAACAAACAATTAGAGCTAATTGAACGAAAATATTTTCAGAAATACACATTTAATTGGTTATTCAGAAAGAACGACGAACCAAATATTAAGAATAAGGGATTAATGAAAAAATTGGATTTCTTAAAACAATCTATTCTTGTCTTGTACATAAATAATAATGAATAATAATGAGATGTCCCATAATAATGTATACATAGGTACAACAAACAAACATTAAGTATTTTCTTAGATTTACGCGAATATCACACATTGAAACACAACTATTTTACAACGGATTTTATCGCGATTTATTTTAGATTTTAAGTCCTGACGTTTCAGTCTTTTCAGACTTCATGAACATGGGTAAAAAAAATAGTTTTCTTTCAATGTCTTTATCATTTTTTTAAATGTAGTATTATAATTAACTAACTTAGACCGCGCATATCTCGGTTATCGCGCTAAACTAACCTGTTTACGCAGTCACATAAAAACTGTCCTATATCCTTTCCCGGGTCTCAAACTATCTCCATTCAAAATTTCATCCATATTTGGACCGGTGGTGCGGTCGGTAAAATAGTACTTGCTTTTCACGCTGCAGGTCGTGTGTTCGATCCCCACCCGAGTCTGACATTTGAGTGATGAACATGTCCGTTTGTCTTGAGTAGTTATATATATTAAAGTATCTATTTACAAAAGAAAAGTATTTTAAGCAGTATTCATTACTAATTAATAATCGTAATTTGCCCAATAAATTGGGTCGATACATAATTAGGTATTACGTAAGTTTACCAAATACTAGCTGACAATATCGACCAAAATCCATCCATGATCACGTTTAAAGCTAAGTACCTGGATGACCGCACTTAAAAGCAAGTATCTTACCGACCACGCCACCGGCCCGTCTAAAAATTTCACTAGATAATCTTTTTAGGTTAGTTCATTTAGTATTTTAAATGTCAATAATCCCGTAATATACGGACACAGACCGTCAAAGCTGTCAGTAGTAGGCCTGCTGATTCATTATTTACCTTTGCCTTTTCGTGTAAGCAAAATTTGAGGGTAACATTTACGTTTCTATTCACGTAAACTTCTATTAACATTGGGTAACTTTGCACAATATGTTTAAAGTTAGAGCTAGTTGTGATATTTCATATCATTTTTAATATCTGGATGACCGAGCTTTGCTCGGTATTTTTTTTTAAATGACTCTTTCTAAAAATGATTCCTAGCTAGATCGATTTATCGCCTCCGAAACCCCCTATATACCTACTAAATTTTATGAAAATCGTTGGAGCCGATTCCGAGATTCCAATTATATATTTATAAATATATATACAAGAATTGCTCATTTAAAGATATAAGATTAGAGTTTTCGATTTCGATAATTACTTTTGGCGTTGACAGTACTTACACCTATATAAAAGTCACGTTTTTCCCAAAAACATTTCTTGACCCAAATCTTTTAAAAACACAGTCGTCACACAACATGAAATAGCTTCGCAAAATAAACATTTTCATTTTTATCATCCAAAAAACTGAGTTGTCACTCTTATCTCAAGATAAGCGGCGTGACACGCCGGCGTGACAAAAAATATAGTCACGTCACTAAAAATGAATCTGACGTGACGCTTTTTTTGGAGCGGTCCTTTATTATTAATACGCTTTTACAGCAAATATGTTTCTTTTCTGGAATTTCGTCTTCATCAAATCCAAGGATATCACTTTTAAAAAGCTCTAAACTTTTTTAATTTTTTTCTGGAATAGGCTTGCGCAACATACCTGAAGTTAAGCAACGATGTAGTCTACGATGGGACGCGCCCACCCGATATAAATAATAAATAAATAAATAATTCATAATTCCAAACTTCGAGGTGCATATAATATTCTTTAAGTGTATAGAAAAGTATCTTTCCACCGGGAATATAGCCGGTTTTTGGGGGTTATTTTTTTTTTATTTACTTCCCTTTCGCTGGCGGTTTCGTTCGCGTGACTAACATACCAGTGCCGAAGTGGAAGTCTGAAAAAGGGAAGCCGGAACAAACAATTTCTTACTTAGGAAAATAATATCTCTTCATTACTATATCATGCTTAAGTAGACTAAAAAGTAGCCTATACCCTTCCTCAATAAATGGGCTATCTAACAGTGCAAGAATTTTTCATATCCGACCAGTAGTTACTGAGATTAGTGTGTTCAACTCTTCCGCTTTATACTTTATAGAGTTATGGTGAATGAATCATGGACCCAGAGGTCCATGATTCATTCACCAAGAGATAAAAGTCCGGACAGAAATTACCCGGGCCTCATTCAACAAAATGAGGAAGGTTCTGTGCTGCCGGAGTATTGACCTAAAGCTCCGAACTCGATTCCTCCTTTGTTACATAAGGCCCGTAGTCTTATATGGAAGTGAAGCATGGACCATTAAAGAGGATACTAAAAGACGCCTGGAAACTTTTGAGATGTGGTGTTATCGACGTATGCTTCGCATCAGTTGGACTCACAGGTTACAAACGAAAGAGTTCTACAGCGTATGGGTCGTGGTCACCAATTGCTGATGGCCGTCAAGAAGAGAAAAGTTGAATATCTCGGCCATGTGCTCAGACATGAAAGATATCAACTGCTTCAATTAATTATAATGGGCAAGGTAGTGGGTAACGCCGCGCTGGTAGACGTAAAAAGTTATGGCTTAGAAACATCCGGGAATGTACAGGAGTAGCAGACAGAACAACTATTCCGCTGTGCACAGGAAAAGAAGAGTTTCCAAAAGCTGATAGCCTAAGGCACTAGAAGAAGAAGAGTTATGTTAGGATAGAATTAATGAGTTATTTTAGCATGTAAATACAACCTATTTAAGCTTACGAAAATAAACCACCTGATCTAATTATTTTTGGGGTGAATTTGTGATGTAAATAGGAGAAATCGGAAATTATAAGTTTTCAAAGTCAATACACAGGAAATTTCCTTAATTTTTCCTTATCGACATAATATATCTATGCTTTTTTGGATTGTCAGACGTTATTTATATTATAACTACCGGCCCGCCCCAGCTTCGCCCGGGTAGCTTCAGCCCACTCAACAATTTACAAAAAATGTGATAAATAAAGAACCGCTCAAAAGATTTTGTGCAATCTTCACATAAACCATCTACTAAATAGTCCGAACAATGCCTGAACATTTGGATTGAATAGGTAAGCCCGTTTTTGAGTTATAAAATTACAACGAAAAGTGGCATTGATTTTTATATAGATAGACTAGGTGGCTACCGACCTTCGTACCGCGTATTTATATTTATTCGCTAGATAGCGAATTTGGTAACACGCATTTCTCACCTTTCAAATATTCCTTAAAATTGTTAAATTTCTAATGTAAAGTGGGTGGGTGATAAAGAGGTGAAAATTTACCCCCGTATTCATAAACGTCTTATAAGATCATTATAGCTAAAATAGGTTAATAATTCGTTTGTCTTTTTCTGTCATCTTGACATTTATACGAGTAAAAAAGAGACTAAGTCCATTTTAACTAAAGAGTTTCATAAGATTTCTATTAATTTAAATTCTTAAATCTATGTCATAAATACCTTTTAAAATTTCTGTAGTAAGTAGTTACTTGTTTCAAAATAATATGTATATTGAAGACTTACCTGTAACAAAAACCATCAATAAGAATACACAATACATATAAAAAACACGAAAGTTTGAAAGCATGGATGGGTCACTTCACTTGAACTCTATTTTTTGTTTTCCACTGGTTCACGGGTCTTCTATCTTACGGGTTGAGAGAGTTTAGACCTTAATCCACACACGCTGGCCAAGTGCGTGCAATTCAAGGTAATTCACACAAAGATGTATGCGCACTATCGGGGATCGAACCCGCGAACTAATATTTCAAAGGAGAAGACGATACAGCTACGCTACCACAGTACACGTACTCACGTCACGTCAACCCTTTCTGTATCCCACTGCTGGGCACGGGTCTCCTCTCAAATATCTTACGTTGAGCAGCGATGGCACAGCGGTACGCCCTTTGCCTTAGAAATATAAGCCTGGTCGTGTCCACTTATCTTTGTGTGAATTGTTTCATCGCCGCTGCTTAATATCAGTTAAGGAAAACTTCGTGAGGAAACCGGTACATCCAAGAACTAATCATTCGAGGAAATGTGACATCCATTAACCCGCAGTTAGCCAGCGTGTGTGGATAAAGGCGTAAACTCTCAACTCGTACACGTACGAATGAGTGTGAATATACAAACATTTTTTCCCTCGCTACAAAATACAACGAACAGCCGTAAAAACTGAACACTATCATACTTTTTATCTCATCCCGAGGGTCTACTTTGACCCTTAATTGTGGGTCACTATGATACGTTCAAAGTCGCCCTGTTTTAAACAAGTTGTTAAATGTTTTGATACGTCTGCGTGAGATTTATAGCGTGTAGGGTTAACATTTTGTAGGACTAAATAAATTGTATGTTGCAAAAAGTAAAAAGGTTTGATAAAATAACTAGGAGAGATATATAGCCTATGTTAACATGGATCAAATGGGGTGAATAGAAAATGGGGTGAATTGTAAAAAGTTATTTTAATTACAGACTTTAAAAATGAGGCTTACAAAATGCAATGTCCACCAGTCAAGGCCATCACCAAACGACTCGATTAGGTTCCGTGAAGTTATAAATAGGAATGGGTCTGGAATCCCACCAGACCTTACTGTGTGTGAATCAAATGCCCTTCTAATGTCACCACCCAAATAACTTGGGTGATTAGGCACTAACTGATTTCACGTATATA
Organism: Meganola albula; assembly: GCA_936450015.1. NCBI lineage: Eukaryota > Metazoa > Arthropoda > Insecta > Lepidoptera > Nolidae > Meganola > Meganola albula. The sequence goes on from OW388168.1 coordinate 1,177,459, forward strand.
TCTTTATTGAAACTTACGGCAGGAGCAATTTGCGACGAGCGTGCTGTCAGTAAAGTAAAAACAAAACACATTTGTATCTGAGAAAAGGGGCGAGATAGGACAGGGGGTGAATAGATAGCTTATTTAAAACAGACTAATCAAAGCAGTTAACAAGTTCAATAAAAGTCATTACACCACTAAAATAATCGAGACACGTGCTGTTACATTTAAAACGATTACTAATCGGCCCCATTCGATTCGGTAGAATCGAAATCTGAATAATCGATTCTGTACGCCGTCTTTAAATACCATAGTTAGTAGTTTGGCATGCAATCTTTTGTTTCGATTCTAAAGATAATTTAATAGCTCTCGTAAATTGAATTTGAATTGACAATGAATAAAAATTTTATTAGTACTACGCGCTGTACTCTCCGCGAAGATTCTTTTTTGCTGATGACTTAACCCAATTAGCCGGAAGGGCCTCTATTGGTTCACCGGACTTTTTCGGTGAGCCGTCCGAGGACGGTCGAACCGATAAAGTACTGTGACAACTGCCATGAGGCAACCTCGGCTCAGGACGTTGCCGGACACTCATAGGGGACTATACAGAGTGAGCATATACTCACTCCCCGTTAGGGGATCGGGGGGCGAAGATTCCTCAAAGCCTTTAAGACTTAAGTCTTTAATCAGTATGTGTTGCCAGCGATGATATACGGAACCGAAACGTGATCTTCCACAGCTGGCTAATAAGCTCAAGGTCGGTCAACGAGCCATGGAGAGTTATACTCGGGGTTTCATTGCGCGAAAAGAATTGTTGCTCCTATAAGGTTTCTAACCATATGGAGGCTCATTCCACTGCCACCTACTCACCGATAATCATTCGTAATCACGAGTGAATCGGTATACTAGGCTGGCGCGTTTCATTGTGCACTACATCATTGCTTAACATCAGGCAAGTTGTAGTCAAGCGCCAGCCTATCGCAGAATAAAAAAAAAAGATCTGCAATAAGGAAATCAGCAGAACTAAAGTCACCGACATAAGGATCAATGTGAAGGTTGAAGTGGCAGACAAGTAGTGGAAATGACAACCATTGATAAAATAGTTTTTAAGTGGAGACCGTGGACAGGCCAAGTAACAAAAGACACGCTCAGTCAGCTAATTCGAGGTCCTGTGACATGAGGTTATTTGATGGTGGAAATCTCTATTCACACTACGGAGTATTTGATTCAATAAAATTATCATTTCCTTGACTCCTAAATCATCGGTCTTTATAGCTTAATCAAAAACCGTGGTATTTGTTACGAAATTCAATTAATTCGGTTTCGAGTTTCTAGAATGTTCGTTAATGTTTCAAATCGTGTAATTCACGCTCAATTTTGATTACCTTGTATAGAAGAGGTGGTATTGTCTTAGATTTAGGCGAATATCACACATTGAAATAAAACTAATTTTTAACGAATTTTATCGCGGTTTATTTTAGATTTTAGATCCCGATGTTTGAAAGTCTTTTCACACTTGATGTTCACGGGTGGACTGGGGTATTTGACGTCCAAAAATATTAATCACAATTATTACTGACTACCTACAAACAAGAAGAGAAGAAGAAGAAGAAGAGAAGAGGTGGTTACAAATAATGTTATGTGGAAGCTAAAAAATATTAATTATTAACAATTGATAATTTAACGAAAATAATAAAAAACGGGGTGAATAGATAACCTCGCCATTTTAAAGCGAACGGTTGTTTTATGCAGAAATCGCAGCGTCAGACGCATGCGATTAACGCACATCATTTCATAACCGTAAAACAATGGTTTGTAATTATATTACCTGTTATGAAATGATGTGCGTTAATCGCATGCGTCTGACGCTGCGATTTCCGCATAAAACAACCGCGGGTTTAAGCAACGGTGAAACATTTTTCGTTGAAATATTTCTCGAAGGTCTCTTCAACCCCTTTAAGTATCCCACTGCTGGCTTATAATCTCTCAACTACCTTACGAATTGAGGACCTTAACCCACACACGCTGGTCAAGAGCGGGTTGGTGGATATCACATGCCCACGAATGATTATAGGCCGACCGTTTAACTCGCGTATCGCCTATCGCCAAGATTCTAACTCCTCAAGCTGCACAGACAGGGATGATGATGATGATGAAAATATCGTGAGTTTCCTCACGATATTTTCCTTCACCGATTCGAGCAACGGCACAAAGATGAACACAACCGGGTATCGAATCCGCGACCTTATATTTCAAAAGTCCTCACCTTCTACCGTTCTACCGTTGTTCGATTTTCACTTATAATATACTTTCTATAAACAAACAAATCTTAGTTTCGTTCTACTGACTCAGAACTTCGCAGACAAGATCAAATATTTGCTCAAGAAGAAAAATACCTAGTACCTACCCTTTCTGATTGACTCCTGTTTGTTTGTTTTGGTATTGTTTTGAAATAACTTGGAAATAGCAATAGATCTATATTCTACTAGGTCGATAACGTTTTATGACATTAAAGATTTCTAAAATATTAATATTTAATAACAAGATTTTAATAATATTGAGATTAATAGTTAATGATGGTTTTTAAATTATTTCATATTTATAATAATCTAATTATATAAATTTAACTATTTGAGATGCAATTTAAATTATTGTTAATATTATTATTGTTATTATTTTTTAATGCATTTTATTTTGGTATTTATTTTTTAACATGTTATTATGTTAAATTGTGATTTAACTATTTGAATGTATAGTTTGAATGTATTATTTAATAGAATGTATATTTAGACCTGTAATGTAATATTACCAATAAATAAGTTATGAGTTATGAGATATTTACATCTCACACGTTAACCCTTTTAGAGTCCCACTGCTGAACACGGGTCTTCACTCAACTATCATACGAGTTGACGCAGGCCAAGAGCGGATTGGTGGATGTCCCATGTCCTCGAATGATTAGTTCTTAGACATGCCGGTTTCCTCACGATGTTTTCCTTCACCGATATTGAGCAGCGGAGATGAAACAGTGTACACGAAAATGTGTGGGTACGACTGGGATTCAAACCCGCGACCTATTACCCTCAGAATGACTGGTGCGGAAAGGATGGGGCCTTTCCGCACCAGTCATTCAGAGGGAATTTAGTCCTCTCGGCCACCGAAGCTGTGTGGCATGCCAGGTTCGGGTTATCCCATCCGCCGTCCGATACTCGGCGTTGAGAGTCGTTTAGCACCACCCGGGGGACACGTGTAGGGTGGTATAGGTATTTCCCACGGACGCGACTCATCATCCCCCCTGCCTTATGTAAGATAACTTTATTAAAATCTTAAATACCTACGCTTATTAACTTGTTAATGAAAAGAAATACCAAAAATTACTTCAGCAAAAAACCATTGAATTCTCTAATATTCTTTAAATTCCAATAATCAGAAAACGTATTAATTGGTCCTGTTTTCTGTAGGGAGAAATAAATTTGCGCAATGATAGAACGAGACAACAATATCTTAATGTATGGAAAAGAAAGAGAGAAGGGATGTACGTTCCAAATTGTCGCCATTGCAATATTCGGGATTAAAAGTTACGCCTCGGTTGGCATACGGACAATCGCGTACAAAAGTGCTTTTTATCTTTTTTTACATTTTAGTTCTTTTTGTCGTTTTTTTATTATTTGCATGTTAGTAATTGGATTTTTTTGGATGTCAGGCTACCTTTCGCGCCTGTGCCAAATGATATCCAGTTAACATTCAGTGTGTAATTTGTTAGATTTTATTCGGTTGTTTTTAAATGAGTTGGGTTCAGTTTTAAGGTAGGTACTTTTAATTGGTTTTTAAGTAAAATTAAATGAAATGAAAATCCTTTTTTTTAAACGCATTAACAAAAAAATTGTCAACATTATTTTCCTTCCATGCAGTGAATGACTGGCTTTTTAAAGCTATTGCCTAGATCTCGTCACTAGAAATTTAATAGAGATAAAACTAAATGTTTTGTTTTTTAGAGATTTTTTTTAATTTTATTTATTTATTTAGGACTTCCAACAGAGGATACACTCAACTTTGCCTTCGTGGTACCTGCATACAGGTCTACATTCAGTATGCCATCCACTACATCATACCTACTTTAACAAATTTACTAATTCAGTATACGATAAATAACACGTATTTAACCAAACAAGGCCTAAAATCATTAACAATTTACCTTTTGAATATATTTGAAACACGTCAGCTGTTATAAAGTGATTTAGGTATGTTCTGCGCCGTCCGAATTAATTTATTATGTAATTTATAAACATGGCTAGTAAATTGGTGTGTGATTTGGGTACTCTGGGTACTTATATACGACCAATGTTTTTAACAGCGTTGCTATATATAGAAGTAGAATTCTCATAGGAAATAGAAAGTTTATTTATTAAAAACTAGCGGATCCCGCAGACGTCGTTCTGCCCGGTAAAGAAATACCACTTACCTGGTCCGAAAATAGATTACGACCGATTCTCACTCAATTCTCTCTCCGACTATCGAATATAGATATAAGATTCCGTAAAAATCGGTCAAGCAGTTTCGGAGGTGATTTTTTATTTTTTCTCTACGTAAGAACCATCCTCGTACTTCAAGGAATATTCTAAAAAAAGAATTAGCGAAATCGGTTCAGCCGTTCTCGAGCGCTTACCAACACTTTTTGCGATTCATTTTTATACTATAGATAAGTGTGTTGATATTGTGGTCTAGTTGTTACACGATTAAGTTAGTTATTTGGTAAGAGATAGACGCAAGTTCTAGGACTCAATGAATTGGAATGAAAATGAATTTGACTAATGTGTTTTGATTTTTGTTTACAGTTTTTATAAAATCTAGTCGGGAAAGGCGTAACTGTATGATATATGTATTTCGTAAGTGAAGCAACAGTGAAAGAAAATATAGAGAGGAACATGTTTTTAGTTGCATGTTTTTTATACGCTGCGGATTTTATCGTGATGAGTCACAATGAAGATGATGAAAGTACACGTGTACGAATGAATAAATGTCCTAAAGAAAAAAAGAGAAGCAAACTCTAACATAGTACACAGAACAAGGAATGAGACTAGTGCCCTAATTCACAAAATTTCTTGACGCGCCGATCAAGTTGCGGTGCAGTTGCAATTAAGTTTTCGTTTTAGTGCAAAATGGTATTCATAAAATTGTTTAGCTGTCACATCTAGTCTAAAGAGCTCGCGTGACGCGAACTTTATGCGAGCGTATCTGTCAGCGGTTGTCAAAATTACGAGAACACGAAAAGTGCTGTTTTGATCGAAACTTAACTGCAACTACACTGCAGCTGAACTTATTTAATTACGTGAATTAGCCTACAGATACAGGCGATTATCAGTTGTTCACAACTGCTTGTCTGTTTAATAATAATAAATCGTTGTTTTGGAACCAAAGTATTTGAAGGCGTTTGAAGGTTTTAGACTAAAAATATCGGGATTAGCAGACAACTCTAGGTAGGCATGAATAATCGGGTAAGAAGACGGCATTTCAATAAAATAACTACAGTAAATATCACTTCACCCCGATTTCTCGATAGCACAATCATCAATTCTACCAGTTAATTACAGATCGTTAAGATTACGTTGGATTATATCGTAACGTTCACCGAGCACTTCCCAACGACTTCTTCTAAGATGGCCGTTTCACCCGTGCTCCGTGTTCATTAGTTCGTTCATATTGTCATTTTCGAGTGACAGCTGACTTCAAAGACGAACGCGATGACAGTATAAAATGACAGCTGATGAATGCATGCAGAGAAGTAGATGTGCCAACATATTCTTATGAGACATTCACCAATAAATATTAGGTTCGCGTTGTGTATCTATAATATCATATAGTCACCTTTGTAATGGGTTATTTATTATATTTTATTTTCATCACATTTGATAAATTACTGTACAGTACTAAAATATGGAATTTCAGATTCGTTAAATAATAAAATCCAATTTGAATCTGTATCCAATTTTATACGATAATACTTTTTTGTAAAATCAATTCTACTTAGGTAGTGGCTTCGCTGTGCAAAATTCCGAATAAATAGTATTGAAACCCACTTTGAAACGTTTTGGGCACAGCTATTAAACATTTGAATACATTTACAGAATAATGTAAAAGAGCTGGTTTAAATTGTTGTAACGTTTTATAGTAATCTTGCAACTGTAATTTGCTACTTTAAAAGCAGCACATAAAAAGATGTTTACCTTTAATTTTTGAAAAAGCACTTTTGTATACGACTGTACCGCGATACGTAGCGCCTCAAAACACCGAGACAGCCATTTTGGTTGCCACCTGAATTTCACCGCCCGGCAATTTTCTTGCCAGAGATATTTGTACGTGAAAAATTGCCTACATCTTAGCGATTTTTTTGTTTGTAGGTGTTTGGATGTTACTGGCATAAAAGGGGTGCTTTGTTTCGGCAGGCTTATGTGGTAATGCAATTTGACTCACTTACGAGGTACAGTCGAGGACAAAATTAGTTTTACACTAATGTATTGACAACGTGCTCTGGAATAGATGGGTGTACTCGACATACCTATTGAGGTTCAAATTGTTCTAATTTTTTTACGACGTACATTTTCATACCGCGAACACGTTGTTTGACAAGTAATTACATAAATTCAACCCTTTTAGTGTCCCACTGCTGAGCACGAGTCTTCTCTCAACTATATTACGAGTTGAGAGAGTTTAGGCCTTAATCCACACACGCTGGTCAAATGCGGCTTGGTGGATGTCACATGTCCTCGAATGATTAGTTCTTAGACATGCCGGTTTCCTCACGATGTTTTCCTTCACCGATATTGAGCAGCGGAGATGAAACAATTCACACAAAGATGTGTGGGCAAGACCGGGATTCGAAAACGCGACCTTATTTTTTTAAGGCGTGGCTCGTACCGCTGCGCCACCGCTGCCGCTGCTGTAATTACATAATGCGTTTTATTATCATAGTTGAGAGAGTATAATCGCATTTCTAAAACCAAAAATTATGAAAGAGATTAAACTGAGCAAAAAAACATTTTTTTTTTTCATATAATAATCAAAGTAACCTATTATATTACATAAAAACTAATTTATTTCCCAAACTATCCGTATTCAACCAGTTTTTATAAGTCATAACCGTCATAAAAACATACAAGCAATAACCAATCGTAACTTGAGGCGGGTAACGTCCAAAACTTTGGTTACAACAAACAAATCAATCTCATACACCCTTTCTATGGAACATCACAAAAATAACCCTCCCAATATTTCATAGTTACAATAGGCTTGCCAATAACAATGGATCAGGAATCAGCTATCGCGAATCACTACACCATTATAATATACGAAAACAGATATAAAAACTCCATAAACAGGGTAAATATGAACATTAAAGAATATATAAGTAATATTAAAAAAATATCGAATATGGTCTTGTATTAGTATAACATTATTTTTTGTTAATTTTTTTTTCTTTTTTTTATATTCTGGGACATCTGGTCCCAAGCTAAGCAGAGCTTGTGTTATGGAAACCAGATAACTGGTATATACTATACATATAATACTTTTCTTTTGTAAATATATACTTATAATAGATGTTTACACCCAGACTCGACACAAACACAAATGTTCATCACTAATGTTTGTCTCGGGTGGGAATCGAACTCACGACCTGCGGCGTGAAAAGCAAGTATCTTACCGACCACGCCACCGGCCCGTCGAAATTTCTTTTCAACCCCGTCTTATCGCTTTCCTTTTTACCGTAAACATTATGACTGCAGAAAAAACACAACTTAGTCATAAGGGCAAAATAATATAATTTAAAGATACGAGTAGGTAAGGCATTTCATTTCATTTCAAGGTAAAATTACAAGTACTAAAATAAAATACCAAAAGAAGGATTATATAAATCAAACACGATTTTAAAAATAAAGGTTTTCTTATGCTACCAAAGTCAGCATTTTAGCATTTTAACTATTTTCCGATAGCTTTAATCTGTCTGGCTTCATGTCACAGTACAACGGTACACACTGGGGTAAGCGCGTTCTATAGTACAATATTAAAGATTAGCAAACAGAGTAGCGACCGAGCGCGAGCATGCTCTTTAAAGAAGATTAAAATAAATTAGTACAGTCTAGCACACAATTCCAATTTCATTATTAAATAAATTCCCATCAGTACTCTGGGATGGGCAATTCCCAACGTCCATTCGTTACGTCGACACAAAACAGTCCGTTATCCCCAAAAGGTAAAGGAATACCTTTTTTCCTTTTTTACTACAATCCATTTAGTTGTTATAAATTGTGTTTACGTGTAATCTTTACTAGTTTACGTAAACAAAGTTATCTTTTAGGTTAGCTTTCGTTTCGTAATCATTGGGTATGAATGGGACGAAATACGAGGCACTTAAGTGAGAAATATGGGGCGAAAATCACTGCGTTTGGGGTTTAGGAAGGATGGGCTGTTTAAGATATCTGGTGTGACATTTGGTTAACCTGGTTTAGAGAATATTTAAATAATGCTGATGTAGGCAGAAGTGAATAACATGCAAGGAATTTTAGAAACCAAAAATATAAATCTCAAGTAGAACAGAGGGTTTTATAAAAAAAAAAAGAAAGTATGTGATCCAACAACAGGGCACGGAACTTCTCCAATTATGTTAAGAATTAAAAAGCGGGTTAGGGGATATCACATGCCCTCAATTGTTTAGTTCTATGACATATCAGTTTTCTTGTCATGGTTGTCCTTCACAGATGCTCAGCATTATTACATATAGTAAAAAAATTTTGTCTGCTGCAGTTAAAAAAAACAGTTTTTTAGTAATCAAATAAACTTAATAAAGATGTAGAGACCAACGGAAATAATTTAATTCTTAACTCAAAACTGTCTACAAAATAGTATCTTCCGTCAGCCGCTTCGCCCACGTGGTACTTATTTCACCCCCTTGGAGAATGAATTTTGAAAAATCCCATCTTAGTTCACCTCTAGACCTCCTACTGAACCAATGTGTCAAAAAATCTACAGACCCTATGGTTTCGGCTGATTTTGAAAAAAATTGAAAGTACATAAATATTATAGATTCTACAACAAGACTTAATCAAAATTTTTCAAGGTTTTACACTTACAAAATCATTATAACAAAAGTTAAAATATTTGTTATAAAAGTAAAATAAAGATAAAAACTTTTCGTCTCAACTGTACATCCAAACAAGATCTAAAATAATCCGTAAATCAAAAGAGAAACTTTGAAAACTTATTTATTTAAAAAATTACGAAGTTTTTGCACGAAAATCCACTTTAATAGTTTTGCGAAAGTTTTTCGTTCAAAACATTTTTTTCACGTTAGTTGTAATGGATCGCATGTACTCATGGGTAACTTACACTGTTTAACCAACAATGCAAAAAGTGTGTAGATAATTATAATGACTTTAACCTGACTAACTGCTTGCGCACTGCGCACCCTTAATCTCTTATACGGCGAACAAGACATATTTTACTGTCCTCTGAGTGAATTTACTAGAATAGCATTGCACAGAATTTGTTACAATAACCAGTTTGTTGCATAAATATTTGCAACAATATCGCATTGGGTCCTCCTGTAATGGTATTTGTTTGTGTAAATAAAAAAATCCATAAAGAGAAATCCATATTATTAGAGCATTCTGTCCATACATGTACACTATGGCACTGTTTTCAAGTGTTGTTCAAGTTTTACCCGATTTTTCTATAGACACAATATTGTTGATTCCCATAGACACAATATCATTTGCAAATTATTGAAATAAAACTACTTTATAAAGGATTTTATCGCGGTATATTTTAGATTTTAGATCTCGACGTTTCAAAGTCTGAAAAGACTTTTCTGAAAAGATTACAATGTCTAATATTCGCGTAAATCTAAGAAAATACCATTTGATATTTTCTGTAATGTAATACAAAATTTGATTTCAGTTTGTGTGAGATTTTTAGGTTATGGCTCACTTGCAAACAATTTCCTTTAGCATGTGCCGACTTGTCGACCTTTAATTAAATAACTCTTTTTGTAACAAAAACACAAGACCGAGTTCAAGCGTACGTACCTAGAATTATGCATTTACGACAATTGCTCGTATAATTTTTGCAGGCAGGCGCTTGTCGTAAACAAGGACGCTTCTTTCGATATAACTCAAAAACTACTGGTCAGATCTTGATCGAATTAAAATGGAACCACACGAGAAGCAACAGCTTTCAAACAAAAAAATAAGCATGGAAACCGGTTCACGTATAAGAAAGATATTAGGTACCTAACAAACATAGAAAATGTCGAATTACATATCATCTCCTCCCTTTTTCGAAGGTTGTATTAGCTTTACATTACCTATATTTTCCTGTTTAGTTGAATTGCCACATAAAAGTTCTTAATCGCACTCTTAGACAATCTTTTATATTCATATGATGTTACCAATAAGCTTTTGTTAGGTACCTAAATATTCAGACAAAGTCATCGGTGCTAGTAGTAAAATAAGGGATAGCTTATTTTAACTGCCGATATTCAAATTACATATCTAAACTCAATTTTCTACGGACCCCTATAAAATTTTACTAACGCACACAGAACCCTAATTCTTTACCAAATATTCACCTGTACAATTGTGAGGTTAGGTTATGTTTATTGCCCAGGAAAATGGCGATTAAGCATTGCTTTATTACTTCATTGTCCCAAAGGATATTTTACGAATATTACAGTAGTAAGATAAACGACTACATTTTTAGTTGAGGATTCGCACTAAAAACGATGTTTCAACTAGGTTTTTTTTTTACCTTCGTTATTTTTTATTCTGTAATATGCTTACGCTTGACTACAACTTGCCTGATGCTAAGCAATGATGCAGTCTACGATGGGACGCGCCTGCCCACTATAACGATTCACTCGTGATTACGAATGATTTTCTGTGAGAAGGTGGCAGTGGAATAAGCCTCCTTAAGGTTAGAAACCTTAAAGGAGCAACAATTCCTACCCACCCTCGCTGCATGGTGTCACCAGACAAAAATGCCAATGGAATTAAGCTCCGTGTGGCTAGAAACCATAAAGGTGCAAAATTTCGACTCACCCTCTTAAATTTTGTCACCAAACATCGCATCGGAACACGGCAAGGCCACTTCGTCCGTGGGAGTGCACCTTTTATCTGAATCCCTACACGTTGTCCCCGGGTGGTGCAAATCAGGTGACAACAAATCAACTGGTAATTATATTTACTGGTAATATAATTAACCGGTGGCAGGCTTCGGCTGTGGTTAGAGACCACCCATCTGACAAAGCCTCGCCGCCAAGCGGCCTTGCCGTGTTCCGGTGCGATGTCTGGTGACACTATTTAAGAGGGTGGGTCGGAATTTTTGTTTCTTTACGGTTTCTACCATATGAAGCCTCATTTTACTGCCACCCTGCCACCGAAAATCATTCGTCAACACTAGTGGATCGGTATATTGGGGGGGTGCGACCCATCGTAGACTACATCATTACTCAAGCAAGTTGTAGACTACAACTTGCCTGATATTAAGCAATAATGTAGTCTACGATGGAACGCGCCAGCCCAGTAAACCGATTCACTCGTGTTTACGAATGATTCATTGAGAAGGTGGCAGCGGAATGAGCTTCTAAAGGTTAGAAACCTTAAAGAAACTAAAAGAACGCGATGATGAAGCGCTCTGGTGTTGCAAGAGTTCATATGCTACGGTGAACGCTTACTTTCAGGTTGTTTGCCGATATGTAACCAACAAATATCCACCCACCATATATCACATAGCGCATTACCATGCTAAATATGTCCAATGAATATTAAGTTAAATATTTACACAAATTTAATACCATTAATAACAATGCTAATCTCACACTAATAAATACATTAAAATCATTAAATATAGCAATAATTGCTGCTAAAATTAACAAAATGGATTGCAGCATCACGATTTAATGTGAGCAGCGGTGGCGTAGTGGTACGGACCTCGACTTAGAAATATAAGGTCGCGTGTTCGATTCCTAGTCGTGTCCATATTTGTGTGAATTGTTTCATTGCCGTTGCTCAATATCGGTGAAGGAAAACATCGTTAGGAAACCAGCATGTATAAGAACTAATTATTCGAGAACGTGACATCCACCAACCCGCACTTGGCCAGCGTGTGAGGATTAAGACCTAAACCCGTGCCCAGCTGTGGGACAATAAAAGGGTTAAAGTGATTTTATGTAACTATGTCATATATCACTGCGTACTGCTGGTAAGGTGAATCAATATATTAAACCTGGTTTACCTCATGGGGTAAGCAGTAATGTGAAGTTAATCTATCTTAGTAGGTAGTAACGATGTCTGATTTATTTTATCGGAACAAAATTAGAGGTTTCGAAATTAAGTAATTTACGTTTTTTTCGCATCGCGTTACCTAAGTAGCAATCCGTTGGCTAAACTGACAGTTAGGTATATGTCATTTGTATGTTGTCAACTTCACAAAACGTCCATGTCACTGCAGGTTTCTTGTCTGAGATTGTTATAGTTACATCAGGGGTCAATGTGTGTGATAACGAAATTTAATCTCACAAAAGGGAATCCATTTCCATCCACACATTTTGTGAAGTTTGGTGATTAGGGAGGTGCTATAATCAATAACATTGATATGAATTAGCTTTCTGTGGTGCTATTTTGTGTTTCATCGAGATAAAACGAGTCAGGGAACTTACTGCCGGCATCTGTTTCCCGATAGGTATACCTATTCTGTCTCTGGTATGCGAGTGCTATCGTAGACCAAATCACTGCTTAACATAAGCAGTGGTTGTGTAAGCTTATTTTGGATTAAATAAGAAAAACATTGTCACGAAACTGGAATGTCTTAAAACATGACATCGTGTAACATCCACCAGCCACCAATTGGCTTGCGTGTTAGGATTAAGGCTTAAACTCTCTCAACTCTTAAGATGGTTGAGAGAAGACTCGTACCCAGCAGTGGGATACTAAAAGGTTGATTAAAATTACTTTATTATAATATTTGTTTATCTTAACAGGAGTATCTAACTAAACTGTGTTTACCAAAGATCTATGTCAAAGGAAAAACGGCGTTATGTATAACACATAAAGTGCAGTTTTCAGTGACATCTAATAACTGGGAGCTAGGTACCGAGATTCGCCGTAACTTTTTATGGTCGTACGTGAGGTTTGGTTTATACTGGTTTGTTTATAAACCGGGTAGTAATAAAGTCTGTTGGCACATCTACTTCTCAATATATCAGCTGTCATTTTATACTGTCATCGCGTTCGTCTTTGAAGTCAGCTGTCACTCGAAAATGTCATTCTGAACGAACGAATGAACACCGAGCACGGGTGAAGCAGCCATCTTAGAATGGCTGACACTGTGCGTTGGACCGTTGTGTCGTTGGGAAGTGCAGATACAATAACATGCTCGGTGAACGTTACGTTTTTATCCAACGTAATCTTAACGATCTGTAATTAACTGATAGAATTCATGGTTGTGCTATCGAGAGATTGGGGTGAAGTGATATTTGCCGTAGTTATTTTATTGAAATACCGTCTTCTTACCCGATTATTCACGCCTACCTAAAGTTGTCTGCTAATCCTGATATTTTTAGTCTAAAACCTTCAAGTCTGATTCACACGTAAACAAATACGTCTCCTAGATAGCTACCACGGCCGGTATAAGCTGACTACCCTGGTCTGCAGGAGGTATTATAGTGCACAAGTGTGTGCGCTACATCAGAAAAATTGTAGTCAAGCGCCAGTCAACCCACCACCACGTGTCACCAGACATCGCACCGGAACACGGCAAGGCCCCTTGGCGATGCGGCTTTGTCTGGTGGGTGGTCACTAACCGCGGCCGAAGCCTACCACCAGTTGATTGTCACCTGATTTGCACCACCCGGGGACCGCGTGTGGGGATTCAATTAAAGGTGTACACCCACGGACGAAGGTGACTCAGCTCTCACTTTGATCGTGCTACGAAAAATGCATCGCGCCATCTGAAGATCGCTGCCATAGACGACGTTTTCCGTAAGTCAAAGCGTTTATGCTGAAACGGGTTATTTAATCACCCGCACAAGTTAGCAATATTAGTATTAGTGATCCCGTCTGTGGGGAGAGTTTAGTAAACTTAGACCTGCGGCGATAGGGTTAAGCTAGTTTTTCAAAGAGCTCACTTAAAATGAGCTTTTTAATGAGCGTATCGCTGCCAGCAGTTCAGACTGGTCCACGTAGACAATTGTAAGATAGTGTTAGTTAGACAAAGAGCCAAAACCTAAGCAAAGAACCAAAGATCAGTATGCCATACCCTTACATAGTGTAAGTTAGACAAAGAGCCAAAACCTAAGCAATGAGCCAAAGATCAATATACCATACCCTTACATAGTGTAAGTTAGACAAAGAGCCAAAACCTAAGCAAAGAGCCAAAGATCAATATACCATACCCTTACATAGTGTAAGTTAGACAAAGAGCCAAAACCTAAGCAAAGAGCCAAAGATCAATATACCATACCCTTACAATAAACAATTACCTCTATAGACCATTAGTCATTCGTATCAAAAAATTTCTGTCGTTGAACAGAAAAAATCGTTTCCCGCCATTTTCGCTTAAACATACTGAAACGTGATAAATGATCGGGTTTTATAAAGCTACTTTACATAGCTATATTTGTTTATATTTCTCACCTGGAGGCCTACTATTAAATATTTTTCGTTCGGACTATGACATAAAGAATCGATCGATCGATCTTAAAATATCATTTCAAGTATATATTTATCATAGCGGGCAATTAACGCGCTCGCCTTTAATTTGGCTTTACGTTTCGATACGGGTTGCACCGGTCGTGGTCGACCGGTAAAGCTAAATTAAAGGTGAGCCCGTTATGATAAATATCTATACTTAATAAGGCAACGCGAAAGTTTTAAAGTACTTAAATAATTTCAAGTAGTTTATTAACTATGTCAATTTTCTGTATTTATATTTTCACATGCACAGCGCTATCTAGTCCCAAATTAAGCAATTTATATGTGTTAGGTTAGACTTACAATCGATACAAATGTAAGCGAACAGAATAGCGACCATTATGTTAACCACTGATTCCGGACTCCGAAAATAAATTGGATTTTTTCGCAACCTCTTTTATTACCAGGTCATTCGAACGAAAGAAAATCCGGACAATAGTAGGCTCTGTATCTGATACTAAAGAGGATAAAATTTCACGTTTCACTAGGGATTTTAATACAATCTGAAATCAGCACCTAATAAGATTAAACAGAAGAAAATTGTGTAACAAAATTATTCATTTTCTACTTTATACAGAAGAAAAGGCTCGATGGTCCAGTGGTAAGCATCCGAATGCGTTTAATAACTACGAAGTTAAAAAGGCTTTTCTAATACACTAATAGGCCGACTGTTTAACTCGCGTATCGCCATCTGAGGTACAAAGTCATAAAACATTAATTAAATCTCTTAAAGAACTATTTATCCACAGATACAAGTAATGTAAGACTATTCGTCACTAATATCCATATCGCTTGAATCATCATCACTGTCTGTGCAGCTTGAGGAGTCAGAATCTTGGCAATAGGCGATACGCGAGTTAAACGGTCTATCTATAGACAATCTTAGTTTTAGCTCGAAGTATGGAATTGTGAACAGTTAAACTTATAACACCCCTTCCTTTTGACTGCGGTAAAAGCATACACTTCCGAAGAGCGCAATCCACGCAAGTGACGTACAGCTGATGTGTGCCATGTGTTCATAGATTATAGTCGCATCAGTCACAGACAGTCGCCTGCTGCTACGGCCAGTCGCGTTAATCGTAAGTCGTTATTCACGGAACTGCACCTTTAATCGTTTTTACCCGTTCATCATAACATTCCTAACATCATATGTGTTATTGGCAAATGGTCTACAACCGAGCCATTTAAAAAAAAATAAAAAAAAATAAAAACATCATATGTTACAAAAGTTGTAAAATTCAAATAAATAACATTTTACAATACCCAAAACGTAACAAATCACTTTGGTACCCAATCTGAGAGTAATAAAAGCAAATTTTCAATTCACAAAATAATACACTTATTACTTTTCATATTTGGAACAAAATTGCTGGAATTGTAGGGTGACCATACTATGAGACTAATAAGGATAATCCCAGGTATTTTTTTTTTAATTAATGCTTAGTAAGTTTAAAATGGAATTGGTATTGCGTGCATTCCCCTCTGCCGAGGTACAATTTTGTACATGAACAGTTGGTATGAATAATCTATTCATAATTTGTGTTGAGTATTTACGAGGAAATATGTAAAGAAGCGTCTACTTTTACATGTGTGTTGCTACCACGTCATTATGCGGTTTAGTCATGATGCGAAGTAGAGAATATGATTTGTGGATTATTTACTACACAGGTTTTTTGCAATGTAGGTCTAATTTATTACATTAATTCTTGGACGGGCCGGTGGCGTGGTCGGTACGATACTTGCTTTTCACGCCGCAGGTCGTGGGTTCGATTCCCACCCGAGACAAACATTAGTGATGAACATTTGTGTTTGTGTCGAGTCTGGGTGTAAATATCTATTATAAATATATATTTACAAAAGAAAAGTATTATATGTATAGTATATACCAGTTATTTGGTTTCCATAACACAAGCTCTGCTTAGCTTGGGACCAGATGACCGTGTGTGTTGATGTTCCAGAATATTTATTATTATTATTATTATTCTTCAGAGCATTTAACACGGAAGGTGTTATATGTAACTTCTAGTAGTAAATTGTTTCTACCAGTTTTTGGGTGAGACAAGATAACCACGTACAACAGGGTCCGGTTGTCAATACCTACATTGCAAAAAAACCTATGTAGTAAATAATCCTGATATTATTTTCATAGACCTCAAATGTAAAGCCAAGATAAAGGTGAGCGCGTTAATATCCCGTTATGATAAATATAAATATTAATAATGCAACGTGAACTTTCGCTTTTTTAAAAATTTATATTGTCACCCTACAAGAGGAAAGGGGATAGGAAATGATCACGTCGGGTTTTTCCCGCGTTATGAAAAATGTGAGGCCATTGTTACTACGGTATTACTGAATTGTGTTTCCATACTCAAATTGGCGATGTGCCGAGGATTTGTTGAGGATTGCTTGTCAGATGTCACGAGGGTAATGATAGCGAATTGAAAACGAAAAATGTTCATTAGCTCCATTACTTTTAAACGAAGTTTAAGTTTCATTTCAACCCTTTTTAGTATCCCACAGCTAGGATCTTCTCTCAACTATCTTATGAGTTGAGAGAGTTTAGGCCTTAATCCACACAAGCTGGCCAAGTGCGGGTTGGTGGATGTCACATGTCCTCGAATGATTAGTTCTTAGACATGCCGGTTTCCTCACGATATTTTCCTTCACCAATATTGAGCAGCGGAGATGAAACTTAGTACATAACTATTGCAGAATATATAAACTAAAATCTGGGTTATAGGTAGTGGTGGGTGCTAATGGATTAGGTAACTAGGACTATGGATGGACTATGGCCCCTGTCTGACCAATGCAAGTAAACACGGATAAAATTATTATTATTATTTCGGAATAAAAAAATACTTTGCTCCAATGATTGTACTACCAGTAAGTTACTGAAGTAAAAGACAGATCTAGAAAAACAAATCTAAAACTAGACGCTTACAACTTACAAAGGAAATATTCAGTCCTTTCTACCATCTTTCAGCTCGGGTTACTTTAACAAAACAAACTACTAAACGTGTTTAAAAGCAAACAAAAGAAACTAAATAAAACGGCAAAACTGCTACATTGTCATTTATACAGATGTAAGAATGAAATAGACAACGCGATAAATCACTATTAGCGGAGGAAATCATAAGTTATACACTTTCTGTCTTGTACTCTCTGTCATCATCATCACTACAACCCTTTTTAGTGTCCCACTGTTAGGATCTTCTCTCAACTATCTTATGAATTGAGAGAGTTTAGGCCTTAATCCGCACACACTGGCCAAGTGCGGGTTGGTGGATATCACATGTCCTTGAATGATTAGTTCTTAGATGTTTCCTCAAGTTGTTTAACTTCACAGATATTGAGCAGCGGAGATTAAACAATTATCACAAAGATGTGTGGGCACGACTAGGATTCGAACCCACGACCTTATTTTTCTAAGGCGCTGCTACCCTCTGTACCAACTGTCAATTCGTAAAACGTTTTTGAATACTATCAGCAACACGTTAAGAGGATGAATTGAAATACTAAACCATCTACAAATAATTTTACCTAGTGTATTTCCCATTTATTTTATTCTATTTCTAGCATTTTACTTTCATTCTAATGAATGTTTTCAATAGAAACATTGCATATGCAATAGTATTTTGACAGGTTTGAGACAGTATTTGACGGGCCGGTGGCGTAGTCGGTAAGATACTTGCTTTTCACGAATAGAATCCACGAGGGTTCAATTCCCACCCAAGTCAAACATTTGTGTGATGAACATGTCCATTTGTCTTGAGTCTGGGTGTTATTATCTATATTTATGTATGTATTTACAAAAGAAAAGTATTATATGTGGTATATTGCCAGTTATCTGGTTTTTATGGTACAAGCACTGCTTGGTTTCAGACGGTTGTGTGTATTAAAGCCCCACTAAGTATATTATTATTATTATTACTTTTTTTAATTTATAAACCCGTACTAGGGTTATTTTCACATGCGGTATCTATTCATTCCTATCTGTGATATCCCAAAGGAGACGAAGCGAAAATTGAACAATCATATCATTACTTAGCTAAAACGTTGGCTAGTTTTGTAACATTTATCCCATTTTAACCCTAAATACGATAACTTCAAAATGGCGGTTCCATTTTACATTTAAGTCACAGTATTTTACACGAAATTTCATAAATATGGGAGGAATGTAACTTACAGTATTGGAATATTTATAGAATATTCCAGAATGTCCGATAAAAATGTGGAGCTAGTATTTACTAGCAAGAAATGTATGGTTCTAAGGGTGGCTGCACACAGGCCGTCTCGGCTGCGGCACTGCGGGCAATTATGAAAATACGGCAAGACAATAGAGAAGTGCTCGGCAACTGCTGCCGGCAGGAACATACGTCTTTGTTGTTATAGAAATGAACTTATTGAAATAGAGCTAATTAAGGCAGAATGTATATAACTCACATACATGTAATGACTAATTCTGCTTCCTACTAATATTATAAACGCGAAAGTTTGGAAGAATGTATGGATGTTTGTTACTCTTTCACGCAGACTACTGGACAGAATTGGATTGAATTTAGCACAGAGATAGATCATGGTCAACGGTACGGGCCTCGCCTTAGAAAAATAAGTTTGAGGGTTCGAATCCTGGTCGTAGCCACACACCTTTATGTGATTTATTTCATCCCGCTACTCAATATCGGTGAAGGAAAACATCGTAAGGAAACCAGCATGTCTAAGAATTATTCATTCGAGGACATGTGACATCCACCAACCCGCACTTGGCCAGCGTGTGTGGATTAAGGCCTAAACTCTCTCAACTCGTAAGATAGTTGACAGAAGACCCGTGCCCAGCAGTGGGACACTAAAAAGGGTTGAAGTATAATCGCTTGTCTGTTGATACTATTACAACTGCGGCAACGAAACTGCCGCACACCATCGCAGTGTGTAACCACCATTAGCATTGCCTCAATATTACGCATATTTTTAAACATATTTTAACTGGAAGTTAGAAGAAGGCATTCTATCGAAATGGATAGCATGAAAAATAGCTAGATATTTATAGCTGTTTTTAAGAAAATATTTTCAGAAGTACGTACGATTTCCCAGACAATAGTACATTAAGTATTGTGATAGAAAGAAAGAAGAAAAAACATCATTCTACCTGTTTTCAAGTGAAGATTGAATCGGTATTTACTGGGTAAGCGCGTTCCACCGGTACACTACATCATAGGATAACAAAAATTTACAAAAACAGGACACACTTAAAATAAAAATAAAAAAAGAACATGTAAAATTATGAAATAGCTTTCCGCCCATATATTTTATATTATTATCATGACCAAAGGTTGGGTAAATAGCCTATAACCTTCCTCAATAAATGGGCTATCTAACAGTGCAAGAACTTTTCAAATCGGACCAGTAGTCCCTGAGATTAGCGCGTTTAGCCAAACAATCTCTTCAGCTTTATAATATTAGTAAAGAATTACCTATAAATAAGTCTTCGAGTTCATCAGGGCTAAGTAACAGTTAAACACTTTAAGTGCTCAATTTAACTAAACCTCCGACTTGACTCCGAATCTGTCAATGCCTTTGGGGTTAGGCTACAAACTAGTACACAGATACACACACTGTACAAAATTTTCTTTCGTTAAAAATACATAATCATTATCACTATCAGTCATGTCATCATAGTCCACTATTTGACATTATTATTTTATATTTTTTATAATTTTAGAAATGTTATTAATTATTTATTAAATTAATTTGATAATTGTATTTAATAATTTCTTAATTAATTTTATTATAAGATTTCATGTGATATTTTATTTTTCATTTCATTATTAATTTATGTATAAAATAATAGGGACCATATGTCTGAAATAAATGATTTATTATTATATATTACTATTATTAGGCATCTCGTAAAGAACGCCACTGAGCACAATCTGCAGCTTTTCTTATCCAATTCTTGCTGAGATCATCATTCCACCTAGTCTGAGGACGTTCTACGCTAGATTTGCAATCCGTGGTCTCCACTAAAGAACTCGAAAAGCTATCGGTTCTGTGGCAGATATGACCGGCCCAGTGTCACTTTGCGAAAAATGACCGCCACAGTTGAGTGGATAATAATCCGGTGAGCATACGTATCACATGGTAGTTATTAAGGCAAAGTGCTTTTCATGAACAAAGAAAATACATTAAAAGCTACAAAATGGATAGAAAACGTAACAAGATAATGTAATACATACTTCAGGGAAAACTAGAGGCATTTAATATTAGTGTACTATTGCAAATAACATAATATTTTATGTTAATATTTGTCGTCATTTTGTACTGTCATCGCTACCGCCTCTCAAGTCAGCTGTCACTCGAAAATGTCAGTATGAACGAACGAATGAACACCGAATAATACAGACGGGTGAAGCGGCCATCTTAGAAGAGCTGGCACTTTGTGTTGGATGGTTGCGTCGTCGGGAAGTGCTCATGCAACCACGTGCTCGGTGGACGTTATACTTTTACCTTTAATTTAACTTAACCTTAGCGATCTGTACTTATTCAGTAGAATTAATAATTATGCTATCGAGAGATCGGGGCGAAGTGATATTTGTAGCTAACAGAGTTGAACGAGCGACTGCCATCAGACCTTGAAACCCGTAACCAGTATCCAATATAGTCACGTGTCAAATTATATTAAGTTTTCAAAACAACCGGGATCGACGGCTTAACGTGCTCTTTTAAACACTATGTAGAAAACTATTATATTACATGTAATTTAAATAAGCACAATTTCACATTTGTTACGTGTGGGAACTGAGAAGCTGTCTCGTCTAAACCTTCAGGGAAATCTTGAGTTCTCTTAATCTGAGTTAAGGGAGGTACCTACTTTGTTATCTGAATAAGAATATTATACGATTGCTTACTCTTTCTTCGCTTGTGAATGAAACAAAATTAAAATGAAAAAATAATCTAAATATATAAAAGACTGACTGACATATCAACGCAGAGCCCACACCGCTGGGTCTGGAGACTCCAAATTTGGCACATAGGTTCCTTATGGGGTCTAGGGGTGCACTAAGAAAGGATTTTTCAAAACTCATCCTTTAAGGGGGTGAAATGTGGTTCCAATGTTTGTATGGAGAAACAAGGTTAGTGAGATCAATTTCGCGGGCGAAGCCGATAACATAGTGAGACATTAAAACACACGACCATCTGATAGCAAACTAAGCTGAGCTTGGACTATGGCAACTAGATAACTGGTAATAATATACTATTAATAGTTTTTTAACGCCCAGACTCAGAACAAATAGACGTGTTCATCACACAAATGTCTGGCTTGTGTGGAAATCGGTATTTACTTAAATTTACGCGAATATCACACATTGGAATAAAACTATTTTATAACGGATTTTCATGGGGTTTATTTTAGTTTTTTTTAATCCAGACGTTACAAAGTCTTTCCAGACTCCATGGTCACGGGTGGAACTACTACGAATGACCGCGATAATATCCGTTATAAAATAGTTTTATTTCAATATACGAGCTGATATTCTGAAAGTATTTTGCTCGTCCCGGAAATCGAACCCGGGACCACCAAACTAGATTGACATACCTATCTATTGACAAATACAAACCTGTTAACTAAATCAAAACCTCTTCACTGCAATACTCGAAAACATACACCATCAAAATGTTATACTTATGGTGTTCTACGCCATCATATAGAGCGATACTCATGGTGGTTCTCAAAGAAACCATTGTATTGAGTAATTTTCACACGAGACAGTTTCAAGTGCCGTAACTAGCGGTTCGTGTACTCACGCCTGTATTGCTGAAAGGT